>JASPKZ010010272.1:1282500-1980000 GCA_030220185.1 Diploptera punctata
ATGTGCATGTTGAAGTTTATTGCAATTTGGTGAAAAGAGTAGACTGAACGTTGTATGCCATCTTCTGAATTCGCTGTAAACACATTGTTATCTGCAAATAATTGGGTGTCTAAATTATATAATCTATTAAGTGGTATATTGCCATGTAGTTGTAGTCTCCATTCTTTAATAATTGAGTGCATGTATATTATGAAGAGCAATAGTGAAATACCACGTCCTTGTCTAACTCCTTGATTAATTGGTGTGCATTCAGAGATTTTATTTTCAATCTTAACTTGGATGTAATTATCATAAGTAATGCCACGAGTGATTTACAAAGTATCGATAAATTCACGACTCACGAAGTGAGTCGTGAATTTATCTAGAGAATTTGGAAATCAAGAGTGGCATTTGTTAGGACTATTTAACGAATAAAATTAAGTTGTTTGCTCACAAATCATTATTTAACTATAGTTATTTTAAAATATTTATATATTTAATGTAAACGGCGATGTTTGAAAACAAATGAGAAACGATAGGTACGCTTCATCTGCTTCTTTTGTTTATCACTGCAACCAGATCATACTATTTATTGCCAAAGGAACGCAATATTGTAAGAATGCTCTCTAGTGGAGAAAAAAAATTAAACACATCGAACTGTATATTAATTCATTTCTGATGTCGTATGATGTAAATCTGACAATTATATTTTTCAGGATTGTTACCTGGGAAAAAATACAATTAAGAAAGTGCAAACAGTGGTTTCTTTTTTTGGTGGTATAATAAATTGCTACAAATGTTTTTTTATATTAACTCCCGCATGCGGCATGTGTTGACATTCATGCACTATATATACAATCTGGTAGCCGTATTTCTGACAGGCTCAGTCACTGCAAAATAATGGTCAGACCTGTTCAGAATATTAAAAAGGAGGAGCCTTCTTTAATATGGTAATTATAACACTGATAAATATTTCGTGAAACACGACTCTGATTGGTTGTAAAACAGAAATCATTGAAACGTGATTGGTCATTGACTCCCATTTGGGGCATGAGTTAAATAGTCCTTATAAATATCATATATAGCTTTTATCAGTTGGTCTGGGATTCCATCACATTTGAGGATTTCTAATATTTTTTTCTATTTACTTTGTCAAATGTCTTCTTCAAGCCAATAATCGCCATATGTGTTTCAGTATTAAACTCTCTGTTTTTTTCTATTAGAATTTTAATAGTGAAATATCCATCTGTACAGAATCTTCCTTTTCGGAATCCATTTTGCGCTTCATCTAATAAATTGTCAAAATAATTAGTTAGTTTTGATTTGAAACAAAATTCTCAAATCACATGAGTTAAAAATAAATTTACTTATTAAATACTTCATGTAAAGAAAACTGACGAAAGCACATAGAATGACGAGAACATAGTTCCCAAAATTGCATTACAATATCAACCTAAATATAGATAATCAATAGGAAAACCAAATAAAAAAAAGATCAGATCAATTCGGAGCAGGAACAGACTAAAAGCCAAAAATATGAATTAGAAAAATACTTTAAGACAGTACTTATTGTTGTGGTGTTCAATCTTCTCTCTGAATATTAGAATATGTTTCACATGTTTTATATTCAAAGATATGGAAATAATTTATAAAATTCGCAAATAAATATAATTTTGTAATTATTACAACAAAAGTTTAATCCAGTATCTATATATCTTCGAGTTTTTCAAGCTGCTGCCGTCTTCCCGAGCCAAACTTCCAAAGCCTACGGTCTTGGGCATCTTCAATGCTTAACCCTCTTGCTTGCATTGCTATTCTCATGCTTTCCTTCCATGTTAACTTTGGTCTCCCTTTTTTCTTCTTTATGTCGGTTGCCATTGATATAATTGTTTCTGCCATCGCCCATCTTATATTCTTATAATATGTCCTAACCACTTTAATTCCTTCTCCTCAAGTCTTTCAAATATGTTTTTTTCTGCTTCCATTATGTTTCTAATTTCCTTATTTGTGACATGTTCTAATTTTGACTTTCTGGCACTTCTGCGTAAATAATCAATTTCTAGAGCTATTAGTTTATTCTTGCAGTACTTATTAGTTGTCCATGCCTAACTTCCATATATTGCAACAGATTCCACCAATGTTTTACCAATATTTTTTTGGTGTCTTTCCAAATATGCTTATCCTACCATATAGAAATTAACGTTGATACTATTTTGCTATTCAATTCAATTCTACGCTTTATGTTCTCTTTGCCTATACCTTTCAATGTCATTTATAATTATTTCTAAATACTTAGTTTCTTTCACTTGCTTTATTTGAATTTCCTCCTTCCAACAATTTTTTTTCTTTCAATGCCATTTATTGCCAAATATATATATATATATATATATATATGTAAATTTACTGTGAGACCACATTATTCATGTGTTCAACGTTTTTTTATCATGATTCCATATCAAATTTGTCTTGCACTAAAACCAGTTGATCATCAGCAAATTAATTCAATAACTATAATTTTGTAATTATTACAACATAACTCTATTTCAAATCTTACAATAATTCGGCCGCGGTGGACTAGTGGGTATGCTCCTTGCATCTGGTCCCAAGGATCGCGGGTTCAAACCCGGCCGGGGTCGAAGGGTTTTTTAGGACGGAAAAATCCAAGGAGCAAGTCCTCCGGGAGGGACTTTAAGCCGTGGGTCCCGAGTCTGAAGATTTTCAGGCTCGAAAAAAATCCTTAAGCCTGAATGAAAAGGCCTCTAAGCAAAATTTACCGAATTATCCCTTCCTAGTACTACCTTGGTTTCCTAGATGTCAGTATGAGGCGGAACGCTGACCACGTACCACTCAAAAAATGACATCTATACGAAAACAAGTGTAACTAAATTAGTATGGTTCAAATTCTTCCCTGTAGGGGGAGAGCGCCTAAATCTCTGTAAAGGGAAAACATGGGCTTACAATACAATAATTTAAAAAAAGTGTTACCAAATATACAAACAATATTTAAGAATATTCATTATTCCTTAAATGAGTCAAATACATTCTTTAGTAAATTCAGAGTGAATCTAAACAGAGTGCCTTCGTTATTTCTGTAAAATGATTTATAACTGTAAATCCATTTTAAATTATTTGAATAACGGTACATCCTGGAAGTGGTAGTACTCAGCCTACAGAAATTCTAAATGCAGTAAAATTAGTAGATAATATTTCACGATCTTCAACTCTAATGCGCTGTAAATTATACAAGAAAGGAAAAATATCATGCAAACTATTGGTTTATTCTTCTACAAAGTTCCCTAGAGACCTGAGGCTAGTTGTTAGCGCAAAACAACATTAGCGCGTGCGTACAGCATTAGCAATTCTCCTCAGCATACGTAATGGCAGGTAACGTACAGTACAATATATAGTATGCCTCAAGACTTAGCAGTTCTTTGCGCTTTTAAAATGATATGTCTTCCTACAGTAAATATTGTAATTCTCGCACATTCATCAGCAAACTTTCAACGTGCAGATCGCAAATAAATAATGGGTCTATATTGAACCTTTCAACCATTTTAAAATACATAGCATCCAACCAAAGAGTTGAAACTCGTGTTCGGGGAATATTCTACAAGAATAAAAATATATAGAAAGTAGGAAATAAATTACTAATAGTAACAAAAAAGAAGAAAGGAAAAATGTACTAAACAAGAAAAAACTGTATAATAGTCATTTGTAAATTAAGAATTTAGAAACTTATTTTAAACAGGTCAACAAAAAACATAAAAAAACAATTTTATTAGTTTATTTTCCCAATTTTTCTATCGGTAAAATTGTGTCTGTATTTATGACTTATGGATTCCTCAATAGCCAGATATAATTTTACGATTTTCATTGTATTTATCAAAATAAAATCTTGTAAAAGAGAAGAATAATATGAAACTTAGAATATTTTCTCGTCTTGCATTAATTTGTTTTGACATTCATCTCAGAACTGAATTAAATTGCTCATCCCCGATTAGTTCAAGAACTAGGTTTCCCTTGGCTTGAATTTTTTAGTGAAATAGCCAGCTTTAATCATGTCCAAGGTCAATAACAATTTTCTTAGTGAAAGACATTCAATGGTGTGGCTTTTTTCGTAATTAAAGTTAAAATCTTTATGTTAGTCCGGTGTCACAAAGGAATGTAGTAGAAATAGGAGAAGCAAACACGCTCTTAGGAATAGATTTTTTCTTGCCTTATTTAATGCTATGTTAAAATATTTGCCAAATATCGTTTTTATAACAAAATTATGGTTTTATTTGAAACTTAATCCATTACAAAGGCAACTCAATACAATGTCAATTGTTATGCCTCAATGAATTAATAGAAAATTAACACAGTTTTCTTTGTGCCAACAAGAAAAAATGTACTGATAATGGGTTGACTCAAGCGACAACGTTGTGAGTGATTTTAAGTTAAAATCCTCAAGCCGATCAATATTAAGTTTCATTCGTGATTTTCTCCACTTGTCAAAGGAAAATGGTGGATTGGAATTTCATTATCACGTCCCATTTGATCATTAATCACATTTTCATATTCGATTAAAATTAATGTTCAATTAATTACTATTAAGTAATTGAATTAATTACATGTTAATAATTATATAATTAAATACATATATTTTTTTCCAAATGCCCCAGGTTTTGTCTTTCGGCATTCCTAGTTTCTCTCCTGGCATGGCGTACTTGTAACCCACTTCTGAGGTTGGGGCGCCTGGAAGGCGGGGTTACGTTGCCCCGATGAAATGATGGGTGATGATGATAATGGTGCGCCAGGAGAGTCCCTAATCCTAAGCTTAACCTACGATGAATATGAATGATGATGATTGCTATGGCCATATGATTTCGGGGACCGTTTGGGCCTTAAAGTTTTCCTGACATTTGTCTTACATGTGAGGAAAAACCCCGATAAAAACCTCGCCCAGAAAAACTGTCCCGACCGGAGATCGAACCCGAGCCAGCTGCGTGACAAGGCAGCACGCTCACCCCGAGACCACAGCGGTGGACTCATTAAATATTAAACATTCATATTTATATTATATGATCTTGGTGATAACATCGTAAAACGTGTAGTCAATATACCCGATTAATCGATTAAAAATTTAATTTTTAATTGGTGAATTGTGTATATTCACATTTTTTATTAATATCAATAAATTTGTACATTACACGTGATATAATAGACAACAGACAAAGCCTACACATGAATATCAGAACATTAGACAGAGCACAACACTAAATCATCCTAGAGACGATATAACCAAAGATATTAAAATATCTCACAATAAAATTTGAGTAATAAAACAATACTGTTCTTGTTTAACCAAAGAAAAAAAGGTAAAGATTCTCTACGAACAGGTATGAAGATCCTGCAGGATTTGAGAAAATAAGGATCCACGTATCTGCAAGCAATGAAACTAAATATATGGTCACACGAAGAAATGCGTTATATAATGGAAATGGACAGCTAATGGCAAATGAGGGAAATTTTGAAGAAGTGGCAGATTTCAAATACCTAGGAACAATAATTACAAATAGGAATGAGATGCACAAAGAAATTAAACATAGACTCAATTCTGGAAATGCATGATATTATGTATTACAGGGACTCTTTTCGTTCCAACTCCTTTCAAAAAATCGTTAAACTTAAAATATATGAAATTATTATTCTCCCAATTACATTATATGGATGTGAAACACGTACTGTTACTTTAAGGGAGGAAACAAAGTAATAAGTACCATTAGATAAAGTTCTTAGAAAAATATTAGGGTCAAAAAGAGATGTACAGTACCCAGATATAATAAGAACAGTTAAGTATATTAGACTGCGGTGGGCAGAACATGTGGCACGTTGAAAGTGTTGCATGAAAGCTTCTTGTATGAAAACCTGAGGGGAAAATGCCCAGTTGGTAGACCAAAAATGAGGTGAGAGAATATAATCATCCATGATTTGAGGGAAGTAGATTGTACAGGGGATGATTCGAAAAATTAGCTCAGGATAGGGATGTGTGGAGAGGTTATGTCAGCGCGGCCATCAACTTACGGGTTGGACAGCCAGTGATATAGTTAATTAGTTAATATCACCATGCTATCTATGATGGTCCGATTAACGGCATTTATTCTGAAGGAAGTTGAATGCAATCAATCCTGGGCTACTTCGGGCACCAAACGCAAAAAAAAAAAAAAAAAAAAAAAAAAAAAAAAAAAAAAAAAAAAAAAACTTGGACGAATTTAGTCCCTCCATGGTATCTTTACCTTGTCGTGGTGGAGTGGCTTACGTGCTCAAATGAACCCGAGAGCTATGCCGGCGGTAGCATTGCTACAAATGATCCCGAGAGCTATGCCGGCGGTAGCATTGCTACCGATAGGGTTACCCATGCCGGACTGGTCGAACGTGATAAGCCAGACGAAAAAAGTACCTTGGTCGAAAGAGCGACAATCTTTCACCGTAAAAATACAACCGTCAAGAAATGCGGACATGAGTTCCACTTGGGTAAAATTTTCCGGAAGTCAAATAGTCCCCCATTCGGTTCTTCGGGTGGGGAGTACTTCAGGGAACCCATGTCAAAAGCTAAAGGTCTTTATAGGAAGCCAAATATAATAAGAACAGTTAAGTCTCATAGACTGCAATGGGCAGGGCATGTGGTATGTATGGGGAATGAAAGACATGCTTGGAAGCTTTTTGTAGGAAAACCAGAGAGAAAACGCCCAGTTGGTAGACCAAGAATGAGGTGGGAGAATAACATGATTTGAGGGAAGTAAATTATACAGGGAATGATTGTAAAACATTAGCTCAGGATAGGGATGTATGGAGAGCTTATGTCCGTTTGGCCATGAACATACGGGTTCGATAGTGCCAGTGAGTTAGTTAGTTAGTTAATAATAATAATAATAATAGCTTTATTTTACCTGGCAGAGTTAAGGCCTTAAGGCCTTGTCTACCACTCAACCAGGTTTAAAAAAATACAAACAAAAAATAGTCTTAAATCTAAATTACAATATATATATATATATATATATATATATATATAAACGATTACAAGTTATGAATACAATACAATTAATATTTATAATGTATTTTGATTTACTCTAAATTTAACGAATTAAATATATAATATGTACAATATATATAAAAAACAGGAAAAGATTAATGACATAGTATAAAATTAAATAAATAGAGAAAAATTAATTATTAGACAACAGGTAACTGTATAAGCGTGACTTAAAGGTACCAAGTGTGCGGCAACCCCTGATATCTTGAGGAAGGAGATTCCAGGAGCGGGCAGAGGCTACTGTGAAGGAAGTAGAATAGGAGGAAGTGCTATGAAGAGGAATTGTTAGCAGACTGCTATCTTGTGATCTAGTGTCAATATTGTGGTAAGAGGATAACTTCTCAAATCTAGACGCCAGGTAAGTAGGGATGTAGGAATTCAGAAGCTTGAAAAGTAGTGAAAGAGAGTGCAATTTACGTCTGTCAGTAAGACGGAGCCAAGAGAGGTTATTAAAGTGTTCGGAAATATGGTCATAACGGCGGATATTGAAAATGAATCGAACGCAAGCATTATGAACACGCTGCAGTCTCTGCGACAAGTCATAGTTTAGATCATTATATATAATGTCACAATAATCGAAGTGTGGTAACACAAGATTCTGCACAAGGATTTGTTTTAACGAAACTGGGAGAAAATTCTTTAAACGTCTAAGATAATGTAAGATGGAGAAAGTCTTTTTACATATGTGTTTCACTTGTGTTTGCCAGGTTAAATTTGCGTCTAGATGTAGTCCAAGATCTATTACTGAAGAAGAATAAGGGATGATTATATTATTTATAGTAATGTTTGGTAGTGTAGATATGTCAAAGGTTGTAAGCAGTCTTTGTTGTCCCATTAGAATTACTTGTGACTTGTTAGGATTTAGATTTAGACCGATACTTGAAGACCAGTTAAAGATGGATATGAGATCGTCATTCATTTTTGTCAAGCTGTTATAGAGAGAATGAGGAGGTGAATGTAGGTAAATTTGGAGATCATCAGCGTAGAGGTGATAACGGCAGTGCTTTAGTACAGTTGGCAAGTCATTTATGTAGATTGAGAAAAGAAGAGGTCCGAGAACACTGCCCTGGGGGACTCCAGCCGGCACGTTGCGCCAAGACGAAGATCTAGAGTTTAATGAAACGTATTGTTGACGACCGTGCAGGTATGAGTCGAACCAGGATACAGCGCTGTCAGACAAGTGTAGGTGCTTGAGCTTTATCATAAGTAAGTCGTGGTCTACTGTGTCAAAAGCTTTGCTGAAGTCAAGTAAGGTTAAAGGAGTCAATTGACGTCTGTCCACGGCTTCACGAATATCTTCAGTAATTTTTAGCAAAGCTGTGGTTGTGCTATGACCATATCTAAAGCCGGATTGATAAGGATCAAGGAGGTGATTTTCTTGGAGATATTCAGTCATTTGCTTATGTACAATATGTTCCAGGGCTTTAGATAATGTCGGAAGGATGCTAATCGGTCGGTAGTCATTACAGTTAGCAGGTATACTTATTTTTGGTATAGGCCGAACTCTAGACTGTTTCCATACAGTAGGGAAGATAGAAGTTATAAGGGAAGCATTAAAAATATGAGTCACTGTGGGTAGTATAATGTCAATGATTTTATTTAGCATTAAAATGCTGATGTTATCTGTTCCTTGTGCATTGGATTTAATGCGCTTGAGTGCTTTTTTAACGTCTATAGGCGAAATGTCGTTAAAGTGAAATTTATCTCTTCCTATATGGGGGGATGGGGATAAGTCTTTAAGAATGTCTGTTTTAGTCTTGTTGTCTGGAGGTGTCATGGGTATTGAGGTAAAATGTTCATTTAAGTCATCTACAGAAATGTCTATAGACTCAGTTGAGGGATTCAACTGTCTAAGTCCCATTGCACGGAGATTTCGCCAAGTGTCCCGTGCACTTACTTCAGGTCCGATTATACTGTGGGCGTGTCGTAGTTTGGCATTGCGTATAGTTTGTGTAGTTGTGTTTCTAAGTTGTTTGTACAGTTGCCAGTTCTCGTCATTTTTATGTCGTCTGTATGTTCGGTATGCTTTGTCTCGTTTTGACATAAGTTCACGTATTGGGTCATTCATCCAGGGTGCAGGGGGGCGAGAAAATCGTCGGGTTTTTACTGGTGCATGTCTATCATATAGTTGTAATATCAGTGTATTAAATGTGTCTACTTTTTCATCAACTGATCTAAGATTCCATATTGTGTACCAAGGTAGTTCTAAAGCGTCTGATTTTAGTTTAGTATCGTCTATGTTTTGTAAATTTCTGTACGTAATCAATTTAGAGCGTCTTTTAGGACATTGGAGTGAGTATTCTACGAATACAATGTCATGAGCAGATATGCCGGGAGCAGGAATTTGTCCATATGACAAGTTAGTTAGGACAAATTTAGTTCGCAAACCCATTGCTGTCTAAGCTACCTGTACCACTTTTCAACTAACTTGTCCAAATTTAATATTACTGTAGATCGACCTACTGGCTCCTTAATAAAGTGGTAAGTTGAACAGAAACAAGAATACGCCTTTATGTTTGGATATTATGAATGTCCTTGTTCCTATTTTTAAGATCTAAAGGATGGAGGGAACGGAACGATTATACATGTGAATTGTTGCTGGGATATACATTCAGACTGACAGTTACTTAAGCAATCGAAAAATATCTTGTGTTCTCTTCTTCCGCTGTGGAGTTATAAATTAAAAGAGTGCTTTTAGCATTTTACACGTAAACATCCTGTTCATTCGTTCAACTTTTTACGATTTTCTACACAAGCTTAAAGTCGCCTCAATAAATCCTGGATAATATTCAAAATATGTCATCTTCATTACGCCATATCCTCATAATGAAATTTTGCATACTCTCCATTTCTCTCAAAAATAGCCTACATTTTATGGAAGAGAATGAAACGCGGTTAATTGGAAGAATAATGTATAGATGAAACTGAATTTCTGGCAAACAGCAAAACAGAAACAACTCACTAATATTACTTTTTAAAAATTAATAATTTGATTTTTCATTATTTAATAAAAATAGTTTTAAGATGTTAATATATTTACCTAATGCCTTGTATAATAAGCAATAGATTAATTCATTATAGTTTATTACTTTCTTTGTATTTTTTCTTTCTTTTCTTCTTATGTATAGTAAATTGGAGCTGTTATTTCTTTCTGTATTCATTCTATCATTACTTTAATTTTAATTATACTTAATTTTATTGTATTTTTAGACTATCATTATTATTCAATGTGACATAATCAATTTTTTGTATTTATATGTAACATGTTTGTCCTGGTGAGTGGAAGTGAAGGCAACATAGCCTAACTCCACCAGGCTAAATAAATCTATTCTAAAACTGGACTAAGTAGGCCTGTTTCTTTCATTGATTTAATGTTGCGTTTTGCTTTTTATAATCACTGTCCAAAAAATCTAGGCGATTTCATAATAATGTGCGTATAAACTTAAGTCTAATTATGGACATTTCGAAACACTAGACGATACCTACATTATTAATTACTTCTTATTCTTCTTCGTCACGGTTTAGGCTTATTTACTAGCCTGTTCTGGCTCCAAATTGCTGCTGTTTCCATGTTTTCTTTCGTCTTCCCAAACGTCTTCCTCGTGGTGAATAATTGTATGCTGCCTTTGGTATTCTATTCTGTCATCCTTGCTCAGTCTTCTTTCCAGTTTGTTCTGTATTTCTCTATTGTTGTGTTTAATTCCTCTACTTTTAGTTGTCTTATTTCTGTGTTGTGTTTTTTTGTCTGTTCTTTGATATCCAGGTATTGGTCTGACGAATTTCATTTCAGTAGCTTGTACTCTGGCAGATTGTTGTATTGTCACTTCCATGTTTCGGATTCATAAGTAATAATAGAAACTGTCATTGTTTCTATTTTATTATCAAAGAGCGAATAATTTATTTTAGATACGCTTTATTTATCAATCAATTAGCCAATACCCGGCGTGCGCTGCTACGCCTAAATAAATGAAAATTAATGTGCTTTTATGTTTAGTTGAACAAGTTGGAAGAAAACTAATTATAAATTTATATTTTTTAGATATCCCGTGCTAATTCCCCGGGGTTGCCCGGGAATCTACTTATCCCGATCTTCTTGACATAATTGAGCTCAAATACGAAATTAATATGTTTTATGTTTAGTTAAATAAGTATAAAGGAAAATTTATATCGTAATTATTTTTAGATACCCCGTGCTGTTTACCTCGCGTTGTCCGGGAATCTACTCATCCCGATCTTCTTGGCATAAATGAGCTGGAAGTCAAATATTAATGTACTTCTTATGATTAGTTGAATAAGTAAAATGAAAAATAATTATAAATGTATATCGTAATTATTTTAATATTCCCCGTGCTGATCACCCAGTGCTGTCCGGGAATCTACTTATCTGGATCTTCTTGACATAAATGAGCTAAAAGACAAAATTCGTTATTGTGAGTTATCCGTAAAAGAATATCCGCCATGTGCCACTATGCTTGCACAGGAATCTACGTACTTGTATCGATCTTCTTGGCATCATAATGAAAGACAAAAATGATTATTGTGAGTTATCCGTAAGAGATAAATATATGCTGTCGCGGACTTTGTTTGTAGAGCTTTTTGAGATATTCAATTCTGCGTACATTAATTTATGTGATTTGTTATAGTTTAAGCAGCGTAAGCCATTTAAGCGCGCAAAGAACTACTTTTTCACGTTTTCCACTACAAAGGGCGATTTTAAAGGGTGTAGGAATTGAGTATCACAACTCTCTTATAGCCTATGTTCATCCCGGGAATCTCCTGAACATTTTGCAAAAAGCCCCATCACAATCGGATTAAGGGTATGGCCGTGCATAAAGTACGAACAAACAAACAAACAAACCAACAAACAAACAAACAAACATTGATTTTTATATATTACATATATTAGATAAGATTATGCAAAACTGAGTTTGAAATAAACCAAAAGTTTTATATTGCAATTAGAGAGTATAATGTCACATAAGCCGGGATTGATGACTTATTTACAGGTATATTTGTACGAAGTTATTTCCTATAGACTTACAAATTTGGAAATGTTTAAAATATAAACTAAACTCCATGGTGCGACAGACCTAAAATGATCTTGGCTACCATCAGGCTGCTGGTCTCATATCCACTTGTGTCATTTACAGAAGTGAACAATCAATAAGCCACTATAGGGGTGACATTTGGTCAATATCTCGGATCCCATAACCGTTATTTTAATCCAAAATTTTGAACCAGTTTTTTTTTATTCTTTAACTGTTTCTGATATTAAAAATACCTTAAACATATATAGTATTACTTTAAAAATAAATAAAACAAATTTTCATAAAATCCGAATCGTATAAATATATCCCTAATTACCCTATGTCGTGTTCTCTGCTCCCCATCAACAAACATAAATAATCCCGGATAATATCGAAAATTGAATATTTAGGTGTAGAGACCTACTGACAGATTTTTCATTCCCATCAGGTGGTCAGGTATAGGTCCTATCTAGTGCAAGAGGCAACGCCTAACTTCACAAACGAAATATAACAGCTGTTAATTACAACGAATTCGCAATATAAGCAATGTATTTAAAACAATTATAAATAGAGCGTACATACAAAATAGAACAAAAATGTATAAAATAATAAATAAATACCCGCTTGCAGACGTTCAGGTTGATATCCTCACCCCAAGGCTAAGAACAAAGTAGGGATTCATCTTCTCTCAAAATAGTATATTGCGATACAAGTGAGGTAAGCACTTGTTACTGATCGAGAAAAAGTTACAAAAAAAACGACGCGTTTGCGTCGAGTTTTTTTAAATTTTCGAGATCTGTTACGTGCTTACCTCATGTGTATTGCATATTATTTTTTGGTCGATGTGACTAATTTTATGAAATATAGTAGGCCTAATAAATTAATTAAAATACTGGTTGGATACAAATGACTTCTATGAGAATGATCGTTGCTATGTAGCTTTTCATTTGTTTTATTATAAGCAAGGATTGTAGTACCGTGATTAGAATCTGTTTGATAATTTTATTATGGAAGGAGTCATGGTAGATGATAGAGAAATTGAATAAGTCTGGAGAGTGGGATGTTCTGCATTAATTCCGGAAAAGTCTAAAGAAAGGTACGAGTTAGTGCACAAAACATTCAAGAAATGTTTTATTTTACTTACCGAACGTGTGCTTTTTGAGTCCATATCAGCATTGCGATTTCTTTTGTTTGCATAGCAACCAAGTTAGATGTGGGAACGTTGACTTACTTCCAGTAACAACAATATTGGTAAGTATAAGAAATTAGTCACACCGACCAAAAAATAAATAAAAAACGTATACTTCTAAAAGTACAAACCAATATTATAAGTAATAAAACAACGATAAATACAAAAAAAAATCCAAAATAATTTGCCCGAAAAACTGTTTCTCTAGAATTGTATTTTCTGAGAAGTTTCGTGTCTCAATGTAATTGTTTCATATGCTTAAATCAATATGTTATGAAATATAAAGAATATAATACAAAACACAATTATTTACACATGTATTTATTGGATGGATTAGGAATCCGTATGTGCTTTTTGAAAGTCCGTTTCCTATATATCAATGTCTAGTAATGACATAAAACCAACCAAAACAATGGACAAGATTAAAATTAATTACTTTACCAATCAAATGGTTAAGAAAAAGTGAGAATATTTAAATGTATACAGTAGTCATAATAATTACGTTAAGACAAGAAGCCTTGGCGCAGATCTACGGGACTTGCGCTAGTTCGAGTCCCCATGGTGAACTAAATTTTTCTCATGGAATTTCCGTCAGTAAATGGGACCCGTTTGCCCACCAGGCATCATGAGGCATTTGGGCAGGTCGCAATAAGTAGCGGCTCCAAGTTCAAATACCAGTTATAACGGCTGGGGGATCTTTACATGCTGACCACATGTCCACAACACCTACAATGGCTAGATGATCGTCTCCCTTTGTGATTAAACACATGTTGGATGTGAGGCCAGCAGCCGGCTGGTCAGCCAAGGGGCCTTCTCTAGGCCTGTCGCGCATTGGAGTTTTTTAATATTATTTATTTCCTCATGGATGAATATATTGTTCTTATTTTCTGCGTCCTTATCCAGAACTCTGCCGCACGTTTTACTATTTTCCTTGTGTTTACCAATAACACTCATCATGTCACTCTATCATGAATCTGAATTTAAGGATCTTTCCAGCAACAACTGTCAGCCACCAGGACCTCCGACATTCCAAAGAGTTTCATTTTCCTAGCACATGTATTTGGTCTTCAGGCTTCCGCACATTGGATATCATATTATCGTCGAAAGAAGATGACTTACAACGGGCAATTTACAATTTAAGTAAAATATGTGAAGCATACAACTTGAAAATGTCTACTCTAAAAACAAAGTTTTATCTTTTCGAGGGTGTGAGCCACTAAGAGTAAAAATGCAATTAGAGAATAAAATAATAGGACAAGTGAGCAATTTTAATTATCTGGGATACAATGTATCATATAGAAAAAGTGAAGACATTAAAAACAAAATAAATACATTTAATTATATGTGTTGCACCATAAAACGAAGTCTCAAAGGAACTACAAAGGAGACACTATTAAAATTTAATAAAACAATGGCGGTACCAACACTGCTGTATGGATCGGAACACTGGGTCTTAACCAAAAACCAGGAACGAAGAATAGAAACGTCAGAAATGAGGTTTCTGAGGAGTGTAGCTGGCTACACAATAATGGATCAAAGGCGAAGTGAGGATATACAAAGAAAACGGAATATATTCAAACAAAAATATATTGAATTACACAATACAGAGATGAATGGATGGACGACATCAATAGAATGGATAACAGTAGAATTCAGAAACAGATTCTTCATTACAAACCACTAGGACGAAGAAATGTTGGAAGACCCAGTAAAAGATGGAAAGACTAATTCTAACATGAGATCGGAACAGAACAGCAGGTCTAATCCTTGATGCTGCTGTTGATGATGATTATCGCCGACAATTTTCAGAAATGTTCTGTACTCCAACCTAAACCAATCGAGCCCTGAATCTCTCCTTCGATCCTACAGATGGTTATATTCAGTTTTAAATACCTTCGTAAGTACAATCAACGTTTCCTCATATCCTTTCTCCATAATTTTTGTGATTTTCGCTCCCCTTTTCCTACACCCAAACCATCAGATTATTTTAGTCTCCTCTTAACTTCTCCTCAGAATTTCGCATCTGTTTTAATTTGGTGATAACAAATTTCTCTAAAGCGTTGTTAGTTCATCATAAATTGACTGCAACTAGTACTTGTGTCCACCGCTGTGGTTTCGAGATAGCGTGCTGCCTTGTCACACAGCGGGCCCGAGTTCAATTCCCGGTTGGGACAAGCTTTCTGAATGAGGATTTTTTCGGGGTTTTTCCTCACCTGTAAGACAAATGTCAGGAAGCTTAGAGGCCCAAAAGATCCCCTAACATAATCTGGCCATCATTTGTTTTGTCTAATACCACCAAGTTGTCTTTTATGACATTTCGAGTATTCTCCCCTGGCATTGGCGTAATTGTAATCCAGTTCTGAATTTGGGGCGCCTAGAAGGCGGAGATGGGGCACGCCGTAGCGTAGTGGTTAAGGCACTAAGCTACAAGGCGGAGGGTCGAGGGTTCAAGTCCCGTTAGGGTCAGGATTTTTAAACTGACCCAAACCCTCTGGCGGCACTATGGTCCTGGGTTCGACTCAGCCTCTAACGGAAATGAGTACCAGACGCTTGTTCTGGGGGTAAAGGCGGCCGTCACGCAGGGCTGACAACCCGGCTGACGTAAAGTGCCGATTGTCTAGAAAATGTGGGAGTCTTAACCTCCTACTACGCCAAGGGTCTCCGCGCCTGTTGTGGGATCACTACTTTTTTTTTAGAAGGCGGAGATACTTTACCCCGATGATGTGATGGGTGATAAATGATAATGAAACGCCAGGAGAGTTCTTAATCTAAACTTAACCTAAATTCCCGACCAGGAGTAATCCCCTTTGAGGAAACATTCCTATGGTTTGACCGGGAATCGAACCTGGGACCTCATGAACAGAAGTTAGAAACGCTGACCACTAGCCCATCATCATCATCCCACGGTATGGAAATCAACGGGGAAACTACCACATCTATAATGCCCTAGTAAAGCTGCAAAGCATAGCATGAAAATGGTATGATTGCAGTGAATAACCTGCCCTAGAACAGAACACTACAGAATATAACAGAATATTTCTTAAGAGGACAAATTTCTGTGCTTCACTGTATTCTGAAATAATTAATAAAAATATAATTTTGCGGTATTTTATCTTGGTAATACATTTTGTTAGCTTAAAGTTCTAAGAAGAGAAACAATACAACCTCTAGAACATCTGAACGATAGGATATTTGACTGTATGTTTAAAAGAAATAAGAGAAGGTGGTTCAACACACATTCACTGAGATATCTAATTATTTTGTTAAAGATTTCTCTATCCAAACAAGGTACTCTGCAGCAACATCGTAGACATTATAAATTTATCTTAATTCCGAGACCGCAGGAGTCCGTGAGGATGCAATAATTCAATCAGATAAATAAGCTATACTTTCGTTTCTATTATAGATTGCCTTGTAATCATCCAATTATATGCTATTTTATCCCTTCTTTATCTGATGGTGATTTACTTATTGGGAAACTCCGCACTGGTTGCTTAATCGGAGGACGTTAAAACGTCACGATTAACTTCAGGGTAAATAAAATTTACTGCCAGACTATTATATTAAATTCAATTCAATAAAAATTCATAACCAAAATGTAATTAGTTATTATTTAATTGCCTTCGTGAAATACTGTGTAATCAAGAGAGATCAGATAATTAGCAATGAGAATGGCGAGTCTTACGTCAATGTTTTATCATAAGTAATGCCACGAGTGATTTCCAAATTATTGATAAATTCACGAAGTGAGTCGTGAATTTATCGATAATTTGGAAATCAAGAGTGGCATTTGTTAGGACTATTTAACGAATAAAATTAAGCTGTTTACTCACAAATTATTATTTAAATAAATTTATTTTAAAATATTTATATATTTAATGTAGACGGCTATGTTTGAAAACAAATCAGAAACGTTTGGTACGCTTCATTTGCTTCTTTTGTTCATCACTGCAACCAGATCATATGATTTATTGCCAAAGGAAAGCAATATTGTAAGAATGCACTCTAGTGGAGAAAAAATTAAACACATCAAACTGTATATTAATACATTTCTGATGTCCTATGATGTAAATATGACAATTATATTTTTTCTGGGTTATTACCTGGGAAAAAATACATTTAAGAAAGTGCAAACAGTGGTTTTTTTTTTGTGGTATTATCAATTGCTACAAATGTTTTTATATTAACTCCAGCATGCGCTATGTATTGACATTCATGCACTATATATACAATCTGGTAGCCGTATTTCTTGGTGAGTCAGTCACTACAAAATAATGCTATGACCTATTCAGAATGTTAAAAAAGAGGTGCTTTGTTTATTATGATAAACTTATGTTGGCAAATTCTAGGCGAAACACGACTGTGATTGGTTGTAAATAAAAAATCATTGAAATGTGATTGGTCATTGACTCCCATTTGGGGCATGAGTTAAATAGTCTGATTAAATAAACTTTTACAAAATGCACCAAGGCCTAGTAGCTAATTTGATTTAGATATAAAATCAGGCATATCAACAGAAAATTATCTACTTTGTCTACACCATGATTTATTACGACATTATATAGCAATGGCGAAGGCCTACATTCTAATAATGCTTATTGCAATAAATATGTCAGCATACAAATGCTTTTTATGAATTTAGACACATTGATATATTTAATTATACTTGTGTGATATCTCTATTATTGTAGAGGTAAATAAATTTGAAATATTTCACGTCAAATGATACGATAGGACTATTTTCTTTAAATGTAAAAGTCATTGCACTATTCTATTTTAAAAATATTTTTAGTTTCTGAGTGTAAGTGAACTTCTCTTGATAATTAACGAATATTTCGCACAGTAATACTAGTGGTCGGGTCGCCACTTTATAGAATCCGGTCCCGCTTAAATTTCACTTCTCTCATTTTTGATGGCCAGTCAAATTGAGGTTATAAAACTATACAAAATACAAATCATATTTTACACGTTTAACAATAATAATAATAATAATAATAATAATAATAATAATAATAATAATAATAATAATAATAATAATAATAATAATCTCTATCTATCTTCGGGTTTTTACAGCTGCTGCCGTCTTCCCGTGCCAAACCTCCAAAGCCTACGGTCTTGGGCATCTTCGATGCTTAGCCCTCTAGCTTGCATTACTGTCTTCATAATAATAATAATAATAATAATAATAATAATAATAATAATAACTCACTGGTTCTATCGAACCCGTAGGTTTATGGCCGCGCGGATATGAGCCCTATCCTTAGTTAATGTTTTCCAATCATCTCCTGTATAATCTACTTCGTCAAATCATGAATAATGTTATTCTCCCGCCTCATTCTTGGTCTACCAACTGGCAGTTTTCCCTCTGATTTCCCTACAAGTTTTTACGCCCATCCTCTTTCATTCCCCATTCGTGTTATATGCCATGCCCATCGCAGTCTATGAGAGTTAACTGTTCTTATTATATCTGATTTCCTATAGTAATAATAATAATAATAATAATATAATCACTCTACTCGTGTCCGTTCAAATGCTAGATCAAGAAATAAGATATTTGATAAATAAAACACCTTCTGACCAAGGGACAGGGATAGATGAAATGGAGAAAAATTTATATTTTCCCAAAATCAAATATGGCCGTATTAAGATAATATCGTAACACGTTACTATAGCCTCTAAATACACCGTCTCAATGTTATGATAATGCCCAACCTAATCAAATTTGAATACCTCACTTAGATTCCTGAAGAAAGTTAATTTAAGAGGCATCAAAATGGGTCAACATTCTTGTTACAGCATTAGCTAGAATTTTAGCTTCCATAACATTCATTTGCATACTTATTCCAGTCTACAAAAATAAACAGCATCATGTCCAGTACATCGGACGAGCTTTAGTTTCAAATATCTCTGCTGGTTTATAAACATAATCGTGATTTTTCCCTTCTCATTACATCTATTTTTCAGCCCGTATCTGGCAAAATGTCAGCTCTTGTTTCAAGTTAATTCACAGTTAAACTGAAATACGAGTAGGTTTATGATGTTGCAGAACAAAGTATTAACAATATCAGAATTTTTACGTATAACACAACACAATAATAATAATAATCATAATAATAATAATAATAATAATAATAACTCACTGGCACGTCGAACCCATAGGTTCATGGCCTCACGAACATAAATTCTCCATACATCCCTAACCCGCGCTAATATTTCCAATTATCCCCCGTGTAATCTATTTCCCTAAAATTATTATTAATGTTATTCTCCCACCTCATTCTTGGTCAACGAATTGGGAGTTTTCACTCTGGTTTTCCTACAAGAAGCCTCCATGCCTCTCCTTCATTATCAATTCCTGCCACCGTCTCACCTCATAACAACTAAATCACTGGCTCTATCGAACCCATAGGTTCATGTCCGCGTGGAAATAAGCTCTCCACACATCCATATCCTGAGCTTATGTTTTCCAATCATCTGCTGTATAATATATTTTCCTCAAACCATGGTTGATGTTATTCTTTCACCTCATTATTGGTCTAACAACTGGACGTTTTCACACTTGTTTTCCTACAATAAGCTTCCATGCATCTCTTTCGTTCCCATTCGTGCCACATACCTTGCCCATCGTAGCCTGACCTAATAATAATAATAATAATAATAATAATAATAATAATAATAATAATAATAATAATAATAATAATAATAATTAATTATTATTATTACTTATTTATTTATTTATTTATTTATTTATAAACAGATTTTCAATGATTACACATCTTTCTGTCCCTAAAGTTTAATTTTCCTTCTCCACTCGTCTCGATCCATCCACTCCATGTCCTCTAGTTCTCTTGTTCTCATTCCAGTTCTTATTTCTTGCATCCACGAATTTCGAGGTCTTCCTGTCCTTTTTTTTTTTTTCATGTGGACACCATTCCAATGTTTTTTTCTGGGTAACCTTTCTTCTTGCATTCGTCGTACAATAATAATAATAATTACTATATAATAATAACAATAAGTTATATATTGGAATTTAATTCATCACCATTATCAATATCAAGGCTTAGGTCCTCCGGTCCGTTCTGACTTCAAGAGATTTGGTATTTCCATCTAGTAAATGGTCTTCCTTGACTTCTAGATCCTGTGGGTCTGTTGTTTAAAATAATTTTAAGTGGTTTATCATCTGACATTCTTAGTAGATGTTGGTACCAATTTTGTCTTTATTTGTCAATTTTATCCGTCAGTTTAAACATATTTAATTCATATCTTATCTCAGAACTTCTTTTCTGGTCCATAAGAGTGTAGCCTGCCGTTAGTCTTAACATTTCATCTCCGCTGCCTCTATTTTCCCCCTATCTGCACGAGTCAAATTCCAATTTTCACTGCCATAGATAATAGTAGGAACGGCCATAACTTCATGAAATTTCAGTTGAGTATCCTGAGCGGTTTTATTCTTCAGAGTTCTTCTTATTGTTCCACACATTCTTAGAAATTTCTGTATTTTTATATTTATATCTCCTTTTTGCCAGTATGATATATTAAAACCCAAATAATTGTAGGATTTCACTTGTTCGATAATATTATTAGTTACCACAATTTCGTATCTGAGATGATTTTTTCCTCGAAATGCCATTGATTTTGTTTTTGTACATGAAATGTTTAAATTGTATTTCTTGCCTACTTTTTCTAATTGGTTTGCAGCTCTCTGGAGATTATCTTCTGATGAACCAAAAAATAGCCTGGTCATATGCGAATAAAATCGTGTTTAAGACTTTGTCATTTATTTTAAAATTTTCAATTAAGTCATCTTGTCATATTTTAATAGCATGGTCAACATACAGACTAGACAAAGCCGGAGTTAGCGGGGCATCCCTGTCTTACACCTTGGTTAATTTCTTCAGGGATATTACTCATCGCTATTCCTTTGTCAATGCTGATGGTTGTTTTGGAGTACAAACTTCTAATTACTTTTATAATGTGATTTGGATATCCACTCGTTTCCATAATGATCCATAATTTCTTTCGGCTTACCCTATCGAAAGCTTTCTCATAATCAACAAATAATATAAAAATACGTAAGTTGTATTCTCCCCTTTTTTCAACAAGTTGCTGCATTATAAATATGCCATCGGAACAGGAACGCCCTTTTCTGAAACCGCATTGTTCATTCCCTATAACTTGTTAATTAATTGGATTTATTCTACGAGTGATAATTTTTGCGTATATTTTATACGCCATGTTCAGAAGGCTGATACCCCTGTAACTATTAAAATCTTGTCTATTTCCTTTTTTAAAAACTGGGTACACGATTCCTCTTCCCCATTCCGTCGGTACTTTACATGTATTCCAGCAAATATTTAGTATTTCTCAAAATTTTATTTTTATTTCCAGTATTTGACCATTTGGAATTTAATTAATATAGTTAAACTTTACATTAATCATAATTTTCCTTTTTCATTAAATATAATGAAGGAAGACCGTAATTTCAGGTACAAATTTTAATATTTAACTTTTTAAAATTTAATGCAGATATTTTGTGCATAATCTGGAGATAAAAGTGTAGGCATATACCTTCACCCCTCCTAGACCCAAGATTGAACATTTTACAGTTAAAATTTTCAGTATTGCTGGGTAACACATCCTTAGCCGTTTAATAGAAATTAGGTATTGTATCGCCTGAGTTTAGAGGGACTGACAATGCTAGGTGAATTTACCGTAATTGTTCCACTCTGTAGTACTTGAAGGTATCTATTAAATATTCATCAGGATGTAGGACTACCCTGAATCATGCTGAATCATTCATTTAATGGACGTTAACACTGCCGACATTATAACATGTAAACGCTCAAGATAAAACCACTATTTACCTGCTCTGATTTTAATGGTGTAATCCTAGACACATCGTGTTTATACACCTGTGTTTAATTGTTTTACTCTAATTACTCCGCACTTTATATCCTCCAACACTTCACAGTACCAAACACAAACTGTCATTAATTTGTCTTTTGATGCTGGACACTGTATTAACATTGCCGATAAATAATGTCTACCGCGGTCAGATGCTTAGCAAATCCTTACAAAAATATAGGTTTATTTTATTGAAATACTCTCCATCTATCCATAGTAATTCTGCCCGAGGGCAGGTCTTTCACTGCAATCATAGAATTTTCATGCTTTGCTTTGCAGTTTTACTAGGGAATTATAGGTGTGGTAGCTTCCCGTTGCTTTCCACACCGGTGAAGAATGGTGATGATAATGATAAGGATGATGATTATGGCCGGATGATTTTCGGGGAACTTTGGGCCCTAAGGTTCCTAAATTTGTCTTACAGGTAAGGAAAAACCCCGAAAAAACCTCACTCAGGAAGCTTGTCCCGACCTGGGATCGAACCCGGGCCGCTGCGTGACAAGGCAGCACGCTACCACAGCGGTGGAAATACTCAAGTTACGAATTATGCAGTGGAATAATATGATAGCAAGCAATAATCATAAATTTATATGCCAAATTTGACAAACCATAACCTGCTATAATAGCTGGAGGCTCCGATATGCTGACCACAAAATGTTATACATAAATGCATATGACTAACTAACTCACTTGCACTATCGAACCCGTAGGTTCGTGGCCGCGCGGACATAAGCTCTCCATACACCACTATCCTGAGCTAATGTTTTTCAATCATCTCCTGTATAATCTACTTCCTCAAATCATGGATAATGTTATTCTCGCACCTCATTCTTGGTCTCCCAACTAGGCGTTTTCCCTCTGATTTTCCTACATGTAGCTTCTATGGACCTCTTCCATTCCCCATACGTGCCACATGTCCTGTCCATCGCAGTTTACGAGACTTACCTGTTCTTATTATATCTGGCTTCCTATACATATCATGTAGCTCATTATTTTGTAGTTTTCTATATTCACCTGTCTGTTCATCTCTTTTTGACCCAAAAATGTTCCAAAGAACTTTATTCTCAAATACTCGTAATCTTCTTTCCTCCCTTAAAGTATGAGTCAATGTTTCGCATGGATATAGTATAACTGGTAGAATAACAGTTATATATATATATATATATATATATATATATATATATATATGTATATATATATTTTTTTAGTTTAATGTTTTTTAAAGGAGTTGGGACGACAAGAGTCCCTGTAATGGATAATAGCATGCATTTCCAGAATTGAACCTATGTTTAATTGCTTTGTGCATCACATTCCTATTTGTAATTATTGTTCCTAGATACTTGAAATCAACTTCTTCAAATTTTCTTTCATTTGTCATTAGTTGTCCATTTCATTAAATTCATATGTCAATGACATTATTTTTAAAGTTAAAACCTTATATATATATATATCTCCGGGGTTGACGGATTTTTTTAGGATGGAAAAATCCAAGGAGCAAGTCCTCCGCGAGGGACTTTAAAGTCGCGGGTCCCGAGTCTGAAGATTTTCAGGCTCGTAAAAAATCCCTATGCCTGAATGAAAAGGCCTCTAAGCAAAATGTACCGAATTTTCCCGTCCTACTACTACCACCTTGCTTTCCTAGATGTCAGTATGAGCGGAACCACGGACCACTGAAAATGACATCTATACGAAAACAAGTGTAACTAAATTAGTATGGTTCAAATTCTTCCCTATAGGGGGAGAGCGCCTAAATCTCTGTTAAGGGAAATATGGACTTACAAGAAGAAGAAGAAGAAGAAGAAGAAGTAGAAGAAGATATATATCCATCCATAGTAATTCTGCCCGAGGGTAGGTATTTCACTGCAATCACTGCACATTTTCATGCTATGCTTTGCAGCTTTACTAGGGAATTATAGGTGTGGTAGTTTTCCACAATATATATATATATATATATATATATATATATGGTATGATAAGAAAAATAAATGCCTGGACGGGATTCGAACCCGGATCTCTGAGTCTGTACCTCAGTGTGATATCCATTACACTACCAGGCGAATCCAATTCAAACACTTATTTTTCTTATATATGTATTATACTCTCCATTATTACTAGATGTCGCGAGAACACTGTCTTCACTGCCATCTAGTAGCTGACTATATCAAGTAAGCAAATTAAAGAGAATATTTATTTTACTTTATAGCAGTGACGCTTTATCGATGTTATAATTAAATCTTTAACATTGAGCAATGCAAGCTTAATATGGTATGATAAGAAAAATAAATGCCTGGACGGGTACCTCACACTGAGGTACAGACTCAGAGATCCGGGTTCGAATCCCGTCCAGGCATTTATTTTTCTTATCATACCATATTAAGCTTGCATTGCTCAATGTTAAAGATTTAATTATAACATCGATAAAGCGTCACTGCTATAAAGTAAAATAAATATTCTCTTTAATTTGCTTACTTGATATAGTCAGCTACTAGATGGCAGTGAAGACAGTGTTCTCGCGACATCTAGTAATAATGGAAAGTATAATACATATATAAGAAAAATAAGTGTTTGAATTGGATTCGCCTGGTAGTGTAATGGATATCACACTGAGGTACAGACTCAGAGATCCGGGTTCGAATCCCGTCCAGGCATTTATTTTTCTTATCATACCATATTAAGCTTGCATTGCTCAATGTTAAAGATTTAATTATAACATCGATAAAGCGTCACTGCTATAAAGTAAAATAAATATTCTCTTTAATTTGCTTACTTGATATAGTCAGCTACTAGATGGCAGTGAAGACAGTGTTCTCGCGACATCTAGTAATAATGGAAAGTATAATACATATATAAGAAAAATAAGTGTTTGAATTGGATTCGCCTGGTAGTGTAATGGATATCACACTGAGGTACAGACTCAGAGATCCGGGTTCGAATCCCGTCCAGGCATTTATTTTTCTTATCATACCATATTAAGCTTGCATTGCTCAATGTTAAAGATTTAATTATAACATATATATATATATATAATATATATATATATATAATATATATATATATATATATATAATATATATATATATATATATATATATAGATAGAGAGAGAGAGAGAGAGAGAGAGAGAGAGAGAGAGAGAGAGGGCGGGGAAAGAGAACACAATGAATAAATATGTAAACAGTTATACATTTGTCGGCAGAAAGAAAGAAAATTATTTAATAGCCTATAAAAGTATTGAATTAATGAAAAAAGGTTTTAAAAGAGCAGCATGTATATGTTCTTTAAATTATTGTATTTAAACTGTAATTTAATATATACTTCTGAAGATTTTTAGAAACAAAGTATGATTTGGATCTAACACAAAAAAGAGAAATTGCATAAGGAAATGAGAGAAGAAAGATGTAAATAAAATTATCTAGACCATCATAAAAAATAGCTTTTTCTTCATTTTTATATAGATACGTCTGATATGCAATCATGCACACATAGAAACATATTTTGTTTATGCAAATAAATGGTTGCTGTTAGTATTTCTATTAATATGATGCATTTCTCAATTGCATTCCTTTAATTTTCTTTTACACTGTCGATATATTATATTTTAAAAAATCATCTCTTGTAACATACGCAATGTGTATGGCTAACAAAATTTATGGCTTTCACTTCTACATTTAGTTCTTACACACATTGTGACAGGGAATTTATTGACTTGTCAGTAGTACTGCCCTTGCCTGGAATCAACTGCTTTACATTCTACCTCTCTCCAAACTTCCTTCTTGTGAAACATTTAACGAATCTGGCGAAAATTAAAGATAATGATATCCAATTTACTGTGAAACTGTGTAGAAGTTTGTGCCCATTAAAACAACGTTTATAATTACTGGCGCAAAATAACTGTTCGTTCAAACAGGTAAATCACGGAAATCTAAACCCAGGTATGAAATATTCATTTTTTAATGAAGTCTGTCTGCTATCCCTATTTTAAAATGAATGAACAGTCTGATGAAAAATTGCATCTAATCTTTCGTATTATTAAAATTCTACGTTCGTGAATTTAAATTAGCATATATTTTCACAACAATTTTTTTTAATGTTTAAACCAAAAAGGAGAATAAATTGAAATTTTAGCATTTGTGATTTTTTTAATTACAGTCAGATCATAACTAAGACAGCAGTCAATTATATCACCATCCGGTATCATGGCAGGTGTCGCCGTCTTCCTGAAACCAAACGCCATTTCTCTCTGTCCATCCATTGATCTTCCTCCAGTCCTCTGATATTCATAGCTGCTTGTACCCCTTCTATCCAAGCATTCTTCGGTCTTCCTCTCTTTCTCATTTCCATTGGGAACCATTCCATAACAATTTTAAGCTATACTTGCTCTGGCATTCTTTTGACATGGTCATACCACTGTAATCTTTTCTTTTCTATAGTGTCTATGATATCCGGTTCCTCTTGTACACCCATAATTTCCCTTATTTCTTCATTTCGTATTCTATTCATTCTAGATTTACCAGCTGATCTTGTTAAAACATCCATTTCTGTACTTTTTTTTTTTGTTTCATTTCCCTGGTAGGAATTTCCCAAACTTCAGCATCATATGTTAAATGCTCTGAATTATGGTTTGATATATTTGTAATTTTCTCTCTCTCTCTCTTTCTCTCACTCTATATAGGCTATATATATAATATGTATCTCATTAGGACGAAGAAATGTAGGAATACCCATTAAAAGATAAACAGGATATTCTAACATGAGATTGGAACAGACCTTAAGGTCTAATGCTTCATACTGATGATAATATACCCGTAATTTAGTCAACATAATTTTCACATATAGGCTACAGTATTATTCAATCTCCAATAATGTGAACTCTATTTCACCATCCGGTATGTTAGGGTTTTAGTTAAAATACGATTAATTATTCACATTAATTTAGATTATGCTTAATTTCTAGCGTTACATATCAATAATAATGTAATGTAATATGAACTAATTAATTAATTAATTAACAAGCTAAAAACTAACTAAAAAATATGATAAAGTCACACAGCTTCCTAAAGCAGCACTTCTTACATAAAATGTTTGACAGATGCAGTTGAAATCTATTTTGGCAATAACCTAATTTTTTAAAATAAATTTATGTCTTTTGGAATCAAATGCGGGACACTCAAATAACAGATGTGAGATAGACTGGCTGGAGTTCTTGCAAATACAGGTATCTGTACCTATTTTAAATCGTTCCATATAATGTCCAAATGTATCGTGTCCAGTCACGAAATGGGTTAATACAAAATTTGGTTCTACGCATTTGCACTTTATTCGGCCAAACACAGTTGGGGAAAAATAATGTTCTTGTCAAAGAACCATTAGGCTAATACTTTTCACATATAGGCCTATTAAAAATGTATTTATTTACTTTTCGGTCACTACTGAGTAACGCTAAGAAACTGGGACTGGAAGTAAATATCAATAAAACTAAATATATGGTCACACATAGAAATACATTATAGGCTATAATGGAAATGGACAGCTAGTGACAAATGAGGGAAATTTTGAGAAGTGGCTGAATTCATTAGGAACAATAATCACAAACAGGAATGAGATGCACAAAGTAATTAAACATAGGCTCAATTCTGGAAATTCGTGCTATTATGCATTGCAGAGACTCTTGACGTCCCAACTCCTTTCAAAAAAAGTTAAACTGAAAATATATACAACTATTATTCTACCAGTTATATTATATGGATGCGAAACATGGACTCTTACTTTAAGGGAGGAAAGGAGATTACGAGTATTTGAGAATAAAGTTCTTAGGAAAATTTTTGGACCAAAGAGAAATGAACAGACATGTGAATGGAGAAGACTACTTAACAGTGAACTGCATGGCCTTTATAGGAAGCTAGATATAATGAGAACAATTAAGTCTCGTGGACTGCGATGTGCAGGACATGTAGCACGAATGGGGAATGAAAGACGTGCATGGAAGCTTCTTGTAGGAAAACCTGAGGGAAAACGCCCAGTTGGTAGACCAAGAATGAGGTGGGAGATTAATATTAACTATGAGTTGGGGGAAGTAGATTATACAGTGGATGATTGGAAAACATTAGTTCAGGATAGGGATGTATGGAGAGCTTATGTCCGCGCTACCATGAACTTACGGGTTCGATAGTGTCAGTGAGTAAGTAAGTAAGTAAGTAAGTAAGTAAGTAAGTAAATAAAACAGTACCTGATATCTCAGTCGTCCTCAATAATTTGCTGCGTTCTTTTGTAGGAGACCTTTCGATAACTTAAGTATCATCTTCTGCTTTCATTTTGATACTCAAGTAATCGAAAGGCCTCCTACAAAACAACACTGCAAAATACTGAGGACGACTGAGATCTCAAGTACTGTTTTACATTTCTTAAAACTTTAATGTCATTTATAACGCGAAATTGGCTGATTTAAATCAATAGCAGCCTAAATGTAAACTAATTACAGTTATTACTAATATAAATATGGCGATAATGCTTGAATTATTACCATACAATGTTACTATTTATAAATTTTCATTTTTAGAAATTATTTACTATTCTTATTCTAAAATAATTTTTTTAGCCTTATATCAGTCAGTTCTTATCTACAGAATGACTGGATGTGATGCAGTCCTAAAACATATCTAAACCTTAAATTTTAGGCCTACTACAAAAAATAAGAATTAAAATATATTTAAATTTCTGCTCTCAATTAACATTCCTTTTTATTTCCAGATATGTTATACAGGATAACAACTAGTTAACTTTTTTTCCACAAAAATCATTACAAATTTAAAACGGTTAAAGCTATTTCCTTCAGCTTTATTTAACTTTAAATTTCAGCCAATCTTATAGTTCATATATGGATCATCCTTACATAATTTCATGATAAAAATGCTATCATGTCTATATATTCTGCAATATCAATTCCAATAATTTATTTATATACAGATTTCCAATGTTTACACATATTTCTGTACCTAAAGTTTTATTTTCCTTTTCCACTCGTCTGTATCTATTCACTCCATGTCCTCCAGTCCTCTTGTTTTCGTTCCAGTTCTTATTTCCTGCATCAATTCCGATAATAATGAGTACATTAAAAGTAAAGGATAAAGTGATCTTATTACAAGCTTTAAAAAACCCTTGGGGAAGTCCCCACACTTCTAGTGGGCAATCCTGTGTTACGGCCGCCTTTAGCTACAGATCACATATGGTACTAATTTATTTTAGAGGCTGAGTCTATCGCAGGACCATGGTTTCGTCACAAGTTTTAAATTATTTTAAAAATCTGACCCATCGGTAACCGAATCCGTGACCTTGCGGCTTTTAGAGCATGCCTTAACCAACAATGATATGGCGCGGTGTAACCCATTACATCAATGTTATATAAATATTTCATTCTTCTTAATGTACTTTTATTGCATAGCTTGTTACTTTTATAGCTGTGTGAATCATACTAAATTACCTTAAACTGCATCTAACGCGAGCTTTGTACATTCGAAGTATGATACATAGTTATGTCTTTTTATGTTTTTGTCAATTTTCAACTTAGTTTTGTAAACAGTCAAGTAATAAATAAATTAACTTAAGAATATTCTATAACTGCATAGACACAAATATTCTTTCCGCCACTTACAGGTTTGCCATCTTCAGTTTCCATTTATTTCTATCATTCCAAATTGCTATCATCCATTATGGTTCTGACATAGGCTTTCCATTTCCATCTTGGTCTGCCACGTTTATTTCTTCCAGGGGTGACCATTGGTATATATATATTTTGGCCATCTTTCATTTTCCATTCTTTGTACATGGCCATACCATTCAAGAGTTTGATTTTCAATCCTCTTAACAACAGATATGGTGATATTCATTTCTCTCCAAAGGAATTTATTTTTTATTTTATCCTGTCTTGTTTTTTGAAGGCTTCTTTTAAGATAATCAAATTCAACTGTTCTAATTTTATTCTATCGTAATTCCGTCAAACACAAAGTTTCACTTCCATATAACAAAATATTCTGTATTATGCTCTTATAAATTTTCATAATCTTTGTAATATTTTTGTTCCAAATTATTTTATGTAATGTCTTAGTTGCATTTTTTGCCATTATAATTTTAGTTTGTATATCTCTTTCGCGTGTACCTAACATGTAAAAAAAAGTAAAGTGATCCCACAACAGGCCCGGAGGCCCTTGGGGTAGTAGGAGGTTAAGGCTCCCACTTTTTCTAGACAATCGGTACTTTATGTCAGCCGGGTTGTCAGCCCTGCATGACGGCCGCCTTTATCCCCAGAACAAGTATCTGGTACTCATTTCCGTTAGAGACTGTGTCGACCCCAGGGCCATAGTGCCGCCAGAGGGTTTGGGTCAGTTTAAAAAACCTGACCCCAACGAGACTTGAACCCTGGACCCTCCGGCTTGCAGCTCGGTGCCTTAACCACTACGCTACGGCGTAGGGCCTAATTATTGACCCCAGATATTAAAAAAATCCCTTTTCTTCTCCCCCTGTTTCGAGTATGAAGTCATCTCCACATCCTTTCCCAAACACATATATTCTGTTTTCTGTAAATTTATATTCAGTAAATATTCACAAATATTATGAGCTAAATTTACTACCTAGTGTTTGCCAATTCCATTTTTTTTACAATTTGCTCGTGTTCTGAATACGATTTGTTTGAATGCAAGTAGTTTCATATTTTTTATTGCGTAAACATTAATAATCTAAAGATGAGATGCTTATTTTTCTAACCCATAAAAGTCTATTCTCATATAAATCTTAATAAATATTGTGATTTTTACTAGTGATGGAGAATCTTATCAAATGAAAGATCAACATGTCCAACAATTCAACATCGTAAGGGTAACTGTAGCTTCCTCAGAAAATCAACTACAAAAATTAATTTATAAATTATGGAAACTAATAAAATATCATTTGAAGATATGAACAGAGAAAACAAAGTTCATGGCATTTATTGGAACTCAGCATAAAATAACAAAAATTGTAATTGGAGCAAACATCATTGAACAAGTAACTAGTTTTAATTATCTGGAATGCATGATATCGTACCTGCAGAATTTGGATATGGAGAATAAATTAGGGAAACTTCCAACAGATATGTGGTTCAATAAGAAGATATTTGAGAAATAAGACCACAAGAGAAACTCAATTGAAACTTTACAACAGTAGCCGTTCCAACGTTAACATAGGGTATGAGACTTTGTCTTTTAACGATCTCTGATAAACATAAAATTGAGACAATAGAAATTATATTTCTGAGATCCGTTGCAGGTGTATCTTACAGAGATGAAAAGAGAAGTCAATATATCTGAGATGAATTACAAGTATATAATATAAGCGAGAGAATATACATAAATAAATATCAATGGTTTGAACATGTACAAAGAAAGCCAAATAATCGTTTATCAAAACAGAGATACTTCATTATAGATTACATTTTCATTGTGAAAATATTGATCTTCAATCATAAATTTATTTAAGGCGCTATCCTATTCATGCCTTCTGTCTTTAATTCCAATTTCCGAGGAATCAAATTTTATCCTATCAACCAGATTATTTTCTGGAATCATGATTTTATGCTTGAATTTGTCCACAATTATTGATAATTGCAAACTAGATATATTTCAACTTAAATTCTACCCCCTTAAAAATAAAACTTTACAAGGATAATGAAAATACTTGGAACTACAACAAATTTTATAATCTCATCATCTACTATATAGGAACATTTTATAATAATAATAACAATAACAATACTTTATTTATTCTGGCAGAGTTAAGGCCATAAGGCCCTCTCTTCCACTCAACCAGCACAAATACAAATAAATATTCGACAATTATAGACATACACTATACTAATTATAAACAGTTAAAGATACAATAATGTAGCAATGTAAATGTCATGTACAAACAACATTTCATAGGGTAATAACAATAATGATACGATAATAATAGTAATAATAATAATAATAATAATAATAATAATAATAATATAAATATGATACATTATACGGGAAACACCAATTAATATATATATCTTACACTGGATAATAATGAAGTCGAGTTTAGAGCAAATATAAATTTAGATTTATTTTAAAAGATGCCAATGTCCGGCAGCCCCTCATTTTAGCGTTTCCTCCGAGAAGACCCTATTTTATACCAACATTTATTTTGATTCTTTGGTCATCAAGAGGTTTACATTTTAATTCTACCTGGGTTTGGGATAATTTCCCATATTATTTGTCACCTGAAAGCCGAAGAAATGTAGGAAGACCGAAACAGTGATGTAGCATATTGTGCAGTGGTGAGCGGAACGGGCCAATAGACTCATACCTTGAAGATGATGATGATATGATGGGTGATTTAAGTGTGCGGATTACCGGTTACGTATATCAAACAACATAAGTGTTTTGAGATTATGTTATAGATTTGACATTCATCCTATAAGATACTTGATAAAAGCTAAATGCACGCCCTAAATTCTCATCCTAATTTGACATGTGATAGACATAATTCTGCTGTACAGGTAAATTGTACAGTGACCGCTTCTATGATGTGGTGTTCCAAAATTTGATTTCTCGTAATAAAATTTTGAATACATTATATAGAACGGAGGCAACTTGGCCTTTCAGGATAACTGACTTTAAATGAGAAATGAAGATCCAATCAAGGAAACAGAAATTAATGGATCGACGCGAATCATGTGTCTTCTTGTACTGTCAATTCGCTAGCTATTTTCAGCAACCAATTAAGTTGGCTCTGATTCCTTGAAACTGTCATGTCACAGTGTTTCATCCTTGGGATTTGTATCATTTGAGTAACTAATTGGCACTCGAATCCATAGGTTCATGGAAACGCGGACATAAGCTCTCCATACAACCCTATTCTGAGCAAATATTTTCCGATCATCCCCCTGTATGATCTACCTCCTGAAATCATAGTTAATGTTATTCTCACGTCTCCTAACCGGCCTACCTACAGGACTCTTTCCTCTGATTTTCCTACATATTTCATTCCACATTCGTACCACATGTCCTGTCCATCGGAGTGTCGACATTTAATAATCTGAGTAAAGGCTAATCATTATTTACAACTATATTATATATTTAAAGAAAACAATGCCAAGGGAGAAGTACCGGCCTTCCATATTGTCTGCAACCGGCAAAATGACAATACTCTTAAAATCTAGTGTAAAATTATGTGACTCATTAATTTTTTACTCACATTTGATTCACTTGTGTAAAATTTCGTCCCTGTTCTAAAATGCGATTTCTTTTTTGTCACAAATATGTTTTACTCACTGCAGCACTGAAGTATTCCACAATATTGTATAATTCTGTACATAAAGCACTCACAAACGTTTTTAAATATAAACTAATTACAGTTGGTACACGATTATAATTGTTAAATCATGTCTCAGATGTCATTTTTATGAGAGGACTGTAAACTATTACTCGCAATGAAAACAGTTCGTTAGGAATAACATACGGATGATTTTTCCTGACTTCTAAAAATATCGCTACGTGCAACTTGAAAGGACGTTTGTTCTAAAATAGGACTTTTCACGGGATGGAAAAGACACAACACCACTTTAGTGAAATGCTCATCAGGTGTGAGAAGAAGTGTCAAGTTCGAAAATACGTTTACACGAAAAGGTAACCGAACACTATCATTACATACCACCAACACTAGCACTGCCTTGGCGGCAACTAAACTTCTCAACAAGCGACTGACGCGCGTGTGAGCCGCAGCCCAGCTTCTACTTCCAGCCACTAGACTCCGCCACCTGCGACCTTACTTGACAGAGTACATAAAAAAATCTCAAATAAAATGAAAAGTGTGTATTTGAACTTCCATAAATGATTAAAACGATTGATAATAATAATAATAATAATAATAATAATAATAATAATAATAATAATAATAATAATAATAATAAATAAATTTTAAATAAATTTTAAATAAAAGAAACTCTCATAAACTTCAAGTAAGCCAAATGCGCTTCTTACGATCATTGTTAGGAGTTAATAGACTGGATCACCAAAGGAACACTACTATCAGAGGAAAACTTGGAGTAGCAAGTTTAAATGAAGATATCCAAAGATACCAACAAGAATGGAAAAATCATCTGAGAAGAATGGCAAGAAATAGACTTCCAAAATTGGCATTCCAATATACCCCAACTGGACATAGGGACCAAGGAAGACCAAAACATCGGTGGAAAGATCAAGACCATCTTCGCTAGGTTTACCGTACAGGCCACATGGCCTAAAACGAATTTGTTCATGATGATGATGATATTAATAATAATAGAGAGATAGATAGATCATCGGTTGATTAATGTTTTTAACATCGTCTGATTCCTAATAACCAATTTTGTCGGTCCATCCAATCTCCTGGTTTTACATGTTTCTCCTTCATGTATGTATATATATATATATATATATATATATTCCCTGACTCCAGGAGGTTTCGGGTCTTCCTCTGCCTCGTCTTCCCTCAGGTTTCCATTCCAAAACAGATTTTGGTAGCCGATCTTCTTCCATTCGCTGGACACGTTCGTACCATCTCAATTGCTGAGTTTTAATATAATCTAAATATAGTGTCTTCAATCTTCATTTTCTCCCTTGTAAGTGAGTTCCTAATTTTTTCTCTTCTTGAAATTCTTGCTGCCCTTCGTATAAAATCCATTTCCGTTGCCAAAAGATTGTTGTTTTGGCCAAAGTTCTGGTCTGTAAGTAATGATGCTTTTAACAATTGTATGATATATATATATATTTATTTTGTTCTTATTACTTATATTTTTATCCCACAATATTCCATTGAGGCAAGCAATTGCAATTTTCCTTTATTATTTCTATTTCTTATTTCCTCTTCATAACTCCCATTTTTATTTATTTTAATTCCTAAATATGTGATCTCACTACAAGATTTTATTGTTTATCCAGTCTCCAAAATTAAATGTTGTGCTGGTTCACCAATTGATAAATATAATAATACACTGCTCAAAACAATTAGAGGAACACTATGAAATATGCAAATATTTTTTCATTGGATAAAGGTACAAACATGAAATTAATAAAGTGCATTATTTGTGGTTATTTATTTATTGCTCATGTCAGAAAAAAACAAATGAATAACGCTGACAATTAACTTTTCAAATAATTCCGCTATGTAAGCAATTGTATATTGTGCTTATCTTTCAAAGTTAAACACTCGTTATAAATAGAGTTAGTATCGTGTATGGCCTCCACGACATTCGATGACACTTTGGCACCTTCGTGGCATGCTCCCAATAAGATTTTGGATTTCCTCTTGCGGGATATTCTCCCATTCCTCCTTCAGAGCATCCCCAAGTTGCTGCAGAGTTTGTGGAGCTTGATGTCGGTTCCTGACCTTCCTGTCTAGAAGATCCCACAAGTGTTCAATAGGGTTGAGGTCTGGGCTGACCGCTGGCCAATCCATTACCTCAATTTCATTCCTCCTCAGGAAATCCCTGGTGACAGCCACAGAATGTGCCCTGGCATTATCCTGCATAAACAGAAATTCAGGGCCTACTCCAATGGCAGCAGGTACTACATGCTCTTCCAGAACGTGCTCGATATACCGGACAGCATTCAGTCGCTGGGAAACAAGTACAAGGTCCGTACGATTGTTGTACATAACTCCGGCCCACACCATTATGGAACCTCCTCCGAATCTATTAATTTCCTGAATAGCCTCTGCAGAAAATATTTCTCCTGGCCATCCCCACACCCTCAATCGACCATCACAACGTGTAAGACGATGCCTGGATTCGTCCGAGAAGAGCACAGACTCCCACTGGTTCAGGTTCCAATCACCATGGTTTTCAGCATACGTACGTCTTGCTGCCTTATGCCCATTTGTTAAGCGTGGTTTTTTAACGGGCCTTTTTGGACGAATATTCTCTTTCCTTAATCTGTTCCTTATGGTTTGGTCTGAAACCCGGATTCCGGAAGCCATATGAAGGTCATTCTGCAGGTCTTTTGCAGTTTTTGTACGCTGTCGAAGAGCAGAAAGAACAACGTATCTGTAATCCTGGGGGCTTGTTTCAAATTTACAGCCCTGGCCACGTCTTCTACAATACTGACCTGTCTCTCTGTGCCTGTTGCGTAACCTGTACACCACGGAAGCAGAAACCCCAATCTCTCTAGCCACTTGTCGCAGAGATTGACCTTGTCGTAAAAGATGTAGAGCATGATACACTTCAAACTCATTTAAATGCCTCATTTTGTCAGAGACTTCAATAAACAAGGCAATAGTCAACATTCGTCACTATAGCAACACCAGGAAGCTTACCAATTAGAAGTGGCCAGTGCCTTCCAAAATAAAAAAAAATCTCTATATTTGTTATTTGAGGTAATTTCTCTATATTTAGGCCATGGATTTTTAAAATTTGTATCCAATGATAAAATTAATAATTCAATTTACATATTGTCCAACTTTCAGCATCACAGCTTTAAAAAACAATGACTTATTCAATTTATTACAAGTGTTCCTCTAATTGTTTTGAGCAGTGTAATAATAATAATAATAATAATAATAATAATAATAATAATAATAATAATAATAATAATAATAATAATAATAATAATAATAATAATAATAATAATAATAAAGTATTAGGGGTATTAATAATAATGTTAGTATTGGTAGTAATTAATGGACTCTTACTTTAAGGGAGGAAAGGAGATTACGATTATTTGAGAAGATATAAACGTGGCAGACCAAGATGGAAATGAAAAACCTATGTCAGAACTATAATGGATGATAGGAATTTGGAAGAAGGAGATTGGAATGATAGAGATAAATGGAAACTGAAGACGGCAAACCTATAAGTGGGGGAAAGCCGAAGAAGATGAAGAAGAAGAAGAAGAAGGAAAATTTTTAGACCGAAGAGAGATGAGTAAATAGGTGAATGGAGAAGACTTACATATCAGTGAACTACATGGTCTTTATAGGAAGCCAGATATAATAACAGTTAAGTCTCGTAGACTGCGATGGGCAGGACATGTGGCACGAATGGGGAATGAAAGACGTGCGTGGAAGTTTCTTGTAGGAAAACCAGAGGGAAAACGCCCAGTTGGTAGACCAAGAATGATGTGGGAAAATAACATTAACTATGATTAGAGGGAAGTAGATTATACAGGGGATGACTGGAAAACATTAGCTCAGGATATGAATGTATGGAGAGCTTATGCGCGGCCATGAACCTATGGGTTCGATAGTGCCAGTGAGTTAGTTTGTTAGTATTTAACTGGCATTATCGAACCTGGAAATTCATGGAATCGCGGATATGCAGTAAACTCACCATACATATTTATATTGATCTAATATTTTCCAACCATTCCCTGCATAATTCAATTCCATTTAGTTCTGAGGTTTGCGGGTTCAAACTTAGCTGAAATTAATGAACTTTTAAGAGCATAGAAATCCTAAACATGACTCCTTAGGAAGGTAAGTAAAATCCCGTAGGCATATCATGAATTTATCATCATCATCAACAACAAGGATTAAGCCCAATGTTCGAATTGCTCCTTCCATCTCTTCAATGGTCTTCCCAACATTCTTCTCCCTTTTGGTTTATAATTATACATTCTTCTTGGTATGCGCTGTTCATTCATTCGTAATACACAACTGTGAGGCGGAACAGGCAATTTGCCTAGCCCGTGAAGCGAAGAAGAATAAGAAGAAAACTAACACACTCACTGGCACTATCGAACCCGAAGGTTCATGATCACGCGAACTTAAGCTCTCCACTCAACAATATCCTGAACTGATGTTTTCCAATCATTCCCTGTATAATCTCCTTCCCTCGAATCACAGTTAATGTTATTCTCCCACCTCATTCTTGGTCTATCAACTGGGCGTTTCATCTCTCATTTTCCTACAAGAAACTTCTATGCTCCCCTGTAATTCCCCACTTGTGAGGCATGTCCTGCCAGTCGCAGTCAATGAGTCTTAACTTTTCTTATTATACAGTAAAACTTGCTCAAAGCGGAATCGCATGGAACCATTTTTTTTGCACATTAGACAAAATTCCTCATTATAAAAAACTGAAATTTATTAAAAAATCTGAAACTTATTAAAAAATCTTAGATTATAGAGTACCGTATATGTCTTTTTATGTACACTGAATTAATTGTAATTCAGCTGCCTTTGAAAAGTGAAGTATAGTTTGTACATATGAGCGACTTCGGCGGTAACGCGCGAAAAAACAGTCCCGTTTCGTGAGAGTTAGAAATGTCTCTTAGGTGGGTATCCTGAAATTAAAGTATGCAGTTTCGGTTTCCGCTCACTAACTACACTTTCGTCCACATCCTTTGATTCTCTGCAAATTTCATTTCACACTACATTGTGTTGTCTTTTAAAACTGTCCACCCAACCTGAAATTGTCTTGAAATCGACGATCGCAGCATCGGTCCGGAAATCTGGAGATTTATCTTCAATCACTTTCACTTTTCGTTTAATGACAATGATACATACGTTTTAGCCATCTTTATTTCGTAAATTCAGAACGCTACCTGTGAAAGATCGGTCTCAGAACTTAAACTAATTTAAGATTTTGCAGTGCAATGGTCATTTGTAAGATACCCGCATTACGGGTGTGCAGTGAGGCCGAAATAAAATTTCAGGTACAGGTAGAATCTATATTTCATCCGGCGGCAGGAATCTTTCCTTATTGATTTTTGGCATAACGGAAATTCAATGAAATGGAAACTATTTATCTGTCTTTCCGCTTTATTAAACATTTTTTTCATGAATTTTGTAAAAATATCATTCCGTTTCCGCGTGTGACAGATTCCGTTTTATGCAAAATAAATACACGTAAAATTACTATTATTTCGCCGGGACCAATAAATTTGTTCACATTGGACAGATTTTCGCATTAATCACGTTCCGGATTAAACAAGTTTTACTGTTTCTGGTTTCTTATAAAGATTATGTAGCTCACTGCTATGTAGTCTTCTCCAATCGCACGAACAGTAAGATAAAGAGTAATTGCCTATTTAGGTCTTGCCTGATTCCCCTGCGTTATCCCCATATGTCAAAGTTTCTAAATTAAATGTTCCCTTTATAACACCATGCTGTTAGAAAATAAAATAGATAAAGAAACACAATGTTAACAAATTAACAAATGTTACTGAAACCCATAAAGAAATATTAAATTTATTTTCTCACCAGGTGATCACATTAGTCTTGCTCTGGTGGTTATATAAATAACATAATTCAATCCAGGTGAAGGGAAGAGAAGGGGTGCAACCAACCTCCCCTAAGTGAACACTTGGTCCACGCTGGCCCTGTCCCTTTTGACTAATTTGCACTTCCCTTTAATGATGGTAACATTTATGAATCTCGTCATTATCGCTTGAACAATAACACTTCCTCGACGCCATTGAATCAATCGAGGGTTGCAAGGTACGCACATTCCCACCCCAACTCCAGTTATGATTTACTAGCTCAGTACCCGTAAGCTGTACACTATCAGTGAAATTAAACTGTAATTCGACAAGTTAAAAAAATAAACTCTTATGGTTAAATTTATAGGCCTTAAAATATAACCAACTATGTATAGTAACTAGAACTAATGTTTACAATAACCATAAGTAACTGCAATATTATTATTATTATTATTATTATTATTATTATTATTATTATTATTATTATTATTATTATTATTAAGTTATAATTAATAAGCCGTGGGTCCCGAGTCTGAAGATTTTCAGGCTCGTAAAAGATCCTTAAGCCTGAATGAAAGGCCTCTAAGCAAAATGTACCGAATTTTCCCGTCCTAGTACTACCTTGGTTTCCTAGATGTCAGTATGAGGCGGAACGCTGACCACGGACCACTCAAAATGACATCTATACGAAAACAAGTGTAACTAAATTAGTATGGTTCAAATTCTTCCCTGTAGGGGAAGAGCGCCTAAATCTCTTTAAAGGGGAAACATGGGCTTACATAACATAATTAATATGATTATTTACCTCAATGATTGATAATTTTGCCTCTTGATGTTGATAAAATTGCCTTTTCCTGTTTGTGATGAGAGATATCTCCGCAAATTAACTTATTTTACAAGGATATCGATTCAACAATGTACGATCGATATGGTACAGCAAGAAATGCCAAAAGAAAACAACTTCAAAAATTACCAAAAAATAAAGGTTAGTTCTGTTGCTCGAAAAAAAATGTATTAAATGTTGTATAATGAATCTGCATTTTTGTTAATAGTTATTTCTCATACAATCTTCTGTTACTGATTTTTACGAAGCCCACAGACATTTAACAGTACATATTTGCTATTTATAGTTATACAGCCGGCTCAGAAATCGCCCAGAAGTAAGATCGGAATACATAATTCCACATTTGATAAATATTAAACATTATAATTATTTTTAGCTTCTGATGTATTATTGGCTAAATAATCACTCCAAATCCAACGCGAGGTTGAGTTTTTCATTAGACAAAATCACTCGTGACTTTGTCGCTCGTGATTTTCAGGAAAACAGTATCTTGTTGGATTAATTTTGATAGTTATTTCAATCTGTTTTTTTAAAAAATCCAAGTCTTATAATGACAAAATTAATAAAAAAATAAGCTTATTATTATTATTATTATTATTATTATTATTATTATTATTATTATTAATACGTTGTAATTAATTGATAAATTATGTTACTTTGTTATTGAGGATTTACTCTACATTACAGTAGCCAAAATGCATTTGCTCCACCACAGATTTCTATCCTCAGCAACTTTTTCTTTGAGGTCTCTGTTGATCATATTTCTACTCACTTCATGCATCCACTGTTTCCTGGGTTTATCCCTCCTCCTCCTGCCTTCAGTAATCCAATCCAGCATCATTCTTGGATTCTATTATTCTCCATGCTCTTCAGATATCCACACCATTTCAATCTTCGTTCTTCTATTACTTCTACAATGTTATGTTTAACATTTATTATTTCTCTAATTTTCCTGTTCCGAATTTTCTCCTTTCTTGATTTTCTTGATGCCGTTGGCCAAAAATGCATCTCTGTTATCAATGATTTATTTGCTTGCTGTCTACCTAAAGTCCAGGTCTCCGCACTATACAATATTATACTTTGTACTCCATCCATAGTAATTCTGCCCAAAGGCAGGTCCTTCACTGCAATCATAGCATTTTCATGTTATGCTTGCAGTTTTATTAGGGAAGTGTAGGTGTGGTAGCATCCCGTTGCTTTTCACACCGGTGAAGGATGATGATGATGATAATGATAAGGATGATGATGATGATGACCATATGATTTCAGGGACCGTTTGGGCTTTAAAGTTTTCCTGACATTTGTCTGACAGGTGAGGAAAAACCCCGATAAAAACCTCACCCAGAAAAACTGCCCCGACCGGGGATCGAACCCGGGTCCGCTGCGTTACAAGGCAGCACGCTACCTCGAGATACTTTGTACTAATTACTTAAATATCAATGTGTTGGTTTTATGTATAATATTTTTACTCCATATCACTGAATTTAACATTCCAATTACTTTTTTTCCCCCTTCACTAATTATTTTCTCAATCTCACTATAAGTTTTCCCATCTGGTTCTAAAACTGATATTAGATATCTGAATTTTTCAACTTTCTTAATTTCCACATTTTCAGATTATAATTTATCTTCATTCTCATTCTCTATCTTTCTAAAATTGCCATCGCTGCCATTAGAGCATCAATTTCAATTTTAAGAAACCATCTTTACAAAATTTCTACTTTATAGTATGTATAGTAAAGTAATCCCACAACAGGCCTCAGGAGGCCCTTGGGGTAGTAGGAGGTTAAGGCTCCCACTTTTTTCTAGACAATCGGCACTTTATGTCAGCCGGGTTGTCAGCCCTGCGTGACGGCCGCCTTTTCCCAAGAACAAGCGTCTGGTACTCATTTCCGTTAGAGGCTGAGTCGACCCCAGGGCCATAGTGCCGCCTGAGGGTTTGGGTCAGTTTAAAAATCCTGACCCCAACGGGACTTGAACCCTCGACCCTCCGGCTTGTAGCTCAGTGCCTTAACCACTACGCTACGGCGTGCCCCTATAGTATGTATACTTCAATTAAAATTTGAAATTTTTAAATGTATTTCATCAATTTCGAAAATTGTCTGTATCACTTTGTCCTTGATGCAATCCTCTAACAAGGAAAGTTGTATATAATAAAATATAGGCTACTTAATAATAGCAATTAACCCTTAAATTAACAAAACACTAATTTCTCGTGTCATTTATCTAAATATGGCGGACCGCAGTGAAAACGATATCATGCGTAACTGTTATTATTAAGTACATAGTATAATTCGACATATATTTTATATAATTATTTAAATCCAAATTAACTGATATCTTAAGTTCGACACAATGAAAACATTAACTGCATAACAACTATACAGAGCATTCCAGTAATAATCATCTATGAAGCTACTTACTTTATTTTATATCATTTTAATGTTATTATATTCTATGTTTTTGTTAGTATTAGCTAGTATTAGATCACATCATCATTGTATTTTGTTTAGTCTGTATTTTAACAATATCTTAAAATTGTGATATATGTGTAATTTTTGTATAATTCTACTATTCGCTGGTTGAGTGGAAGAGAAGGCCTTATGGCCTTAACTCTGCTAGCTAAAATAAAGCATTATTATTATTATTATTATTATTATTATTATTATTATTATTATTATTATTATTATTATTATTATTATTATTATTATTATTATTATTATTATTATTATTATTATTATTATTATTATTATTATTATTATTATTATTATTATTATATTTAAGGCATTTTTACTCGTTTGTTTTCTTCTGTTTTATTAAAATTGTCAAATAAATTAAACCAATTGATGTATCCAGTTTAAAGGTTGACTAATCTCGAACTCCATTTTTAACCCAAGCTTTGCGAAGGCAAAATCAGACTTCGATTGTTATAATTCTTTACCTTCTGTAAAACAAAAATATTTATAAGCGTTGAGCTTTGGTGCTATAAAGTAAAATCACAGAATTCTACTTCGGTATTAAATTGCCTTGTGTCCCTTGATCATAATGACATTTACCTTGACGGTTTATGTATTTATGACACCAGCATCATCAAAATTTAATTAGTGTTTAAGCACTGTAATAATGAGGAAATTCCACTAATGCTCTTAACATTAGAATCCATAAATCCATTTCACACAGCTGTAAGCTTCAGTGTGAATAAGAATTAATGGTCATTCTTTTTTCTGGAAGATAAAATATCTTTATTCTAGAAAGGATGGACTCACACCCTAGTGTCATAATGCTTTCATTGCATCAAAACAACGGTCACAAATGGACTTGACTACCTGCTCAAGAAACAAAAGAACAGAAATGATAGTAGCTTTTCATGTTCGTTATCACTAAAGACATTTACAGAGATTCATTACGAGAATATTTACTGCTTTGAAACAATTCAAAAATCAAGAGACTGCCGCTATCAGCCTGCCTTAAAACATACTAATACTTTTAAGATAGTCCATATCTTGTTTCCACAATCATTATTTTATTTTTTTTCTCATCCACATCTTCAAGCTGGTCCTTAAACAAAGAAGTATTTACCAACATTGTATTTAAGAGGATCAAGAAAATCCCATATAACTACATAATGTTAAAACTACTTAATAAAAATAAAATATTCGTCTGAAGATGATACAGAGTATTGAAACAGCTGTTTCGAATGTTGTATAAAATAAATCATCATCATCATCATGGTCTATTCACGAATTTAGGCCATTTGTTGACCTGTTTCGGCCTCAATAGAAACACCATCCAAAAGTATTTTGAGTGGACGTCCTTGTATTCTTCTTCCCGCAGCTTGATAGCTTAACATTTGTTTGGATATCCTGTGATATTCCATTCGATGAACATGTTGCATCCATCTTGACTTGTAATCAGACATCTTGTTTTCTAAAGGTTCCATGTGTAATTATTCTAAGATGTCTTCATTTTTTTATGATCTAGTAGTGTGTATCCTGCAGTCCTCCGAAGGTATCTCATTTCAGCAAATCCGAGTTTTTGTATATCCTTCTGTTTCCATGTCGATACTTCGCTACCATACAAAAGAGTTGGATGGCCACTTTTAGCCTTGAATGTTTTTGGACTAAGTGTGGCTTGAAGATAGAATTTATTAACCCTAAAATTCTTTAAAATTTTGATATGATCTCAACACGAAGAAATCCAGAAGAATAAAAAAATATTTATGAAAATCATGAAAATTTGATAGTTTTATTTAGTAAACAAACATAATGGATTTTCATCAAGTAAATACCAAATCAATTGCATAATGTAAAAATTATATTTATAAAGCGCATGGAAGTTTCGACTATTAGTTAACATATGTTTTTTAAAGTGGTTTCATTATATAATCTCCTTTATTTACGAACATAAATTTTTGTTATTTCGCAATATACCGCTATATGTAAATCAAGCAATACCGTAACGATTTCTCTGACTATTTAACTCATGCCACAAATGCTAGTCAATGACCAATCACGTTTCAATGAATTTTGTTTTACAACCAATGACAGTCGTGTTTCACCTCGCTCTTTACCGATTTCTCTTTGTCAGCTCCTGCTTTTGTGATAAAGAAAGCTCCTCCTTTTTAATGTTCTGAACAGGTCAAAGCATTATTTTTCTCCAACAAATGCATTGAATATAGCAAATAATGAAAAGATTCCTTGATTTTACTGAGTTGTTTACTAAAAAAATAAATAAATGAATAACCCGTAATGTTGATTATGATATATAGTTTGATGTGTTTCATTATTTCTCCACTTGGGTGCACTCTTACAATATTGCGATCTTATTTGGCAATAAATAATATGATGAAGCAGCAGTGAATGAACATAACCTCACATTTCTAATTTGTTTTCAAACATCGCCGTTTACATTAAATATATACAAATTTTAAAATAACTATAGTTAATGATTTGTGAGTAAACAGTTTAATTTTATTCGTTAAATAGTCCTAACAAATGTCACTTTTGATTTCCAAATTCTCTAGATAAATTCACTCCTCACTTCGTGAGTCGTGAATTTATTGATAGTTTGGAAATCACTCGTGGCATTTCTTATATAAATCTCCGTGTGAGGATTGTACAAAAATTTGTTAAAATGCCATTCAGTTCTTTATTCTGACAGCAGGATAGACTGCCCTGGTACCATGCCTTGGATGATCTATTGCGCTATCCCACCAGACTAAATAAATCTAAAATCTAAATCTATTATGGATGAATGGAATGAAATCTACTCTACGGTGTGGTGTGAGTTGTAGGTCGTTTCCCCGGGTCCGGCACACCACGGGCAAATATATGCTGGGTGTTATTGATTCATCCAAATGCTATAAATGTCAATCATAAAGGTACGTCTCTCATGAGTCACACCCACATTTTTGGGTTACGCTTATGGTGGCAACAAGGGACTACAACTCTCCCAATAGCCCCTTCTGCCTTTTTATTGCTCAGGCTCGGAGTAATGAGGTAGCGCCATTGTGTTCCCCTACTACATCCCTGCAATCACATATCGCACCTTGAAAAGAAGTGTATAAATGTCATAAATTGAGTTAAGGCTATTATCTGTTAGAAAAAAGAGTTATAAATGTATTTCTTTATGGCCACAAGTCATGTGTAAGAAAATGGAGACAGGATCAAATTGTTTCCATATAAAAAATTGAATTTTACTAGACTTTTTTAAAACTTTAATTGCGAGTAACAATAGTGTTTAGACTTGTAGTCATCTTTTTCCCAAGGTGCGATATTATTAATACATGTGGGGGTCAACCAAACTATTTTTCCTACCATGAAATGAGGTGAAATATGATAAGAAATGAAATAATATGCATGAGAGGGAAGGGAGAATGGAGAGTGTTGGTGGGATGAAATTCGGGTAACGAGAGAAACCCAAGAACAAGCAGAAATGTTATTTCGGTGAACCTGTCACATATTTACAGTTTCGTTGCTAGGAAATGATAAAATACTATCAAAATGCTTACCTTCAGCACGTATTACGAATGAATGAACAGCGCATACCAAGAAGAATGTATAATTATAAACCAAAAGGGAGAAGATTTTGGGAAGACCATTGAAGATATGGAAGGACCAATTCGTCCTATAATGAGATCGGAACAGGCCATTGAGCTTAATCCTTGTTGTTGATCATGATAGAAACGATATAACGGAAAAATGATTGCAAACGAAGGCAGGAGGGCATTTTGTGTGCTCAGCTAGAGGCTGAGTTAAGGTCAGAGTGGAAAATGCTGAGTTTGGAGAGAAAGACCTGCTCTTGGGCAGAAAATTATTTGTATATATATATATATATATATATATATATGACATGAAAAGAAAATTAAATGCCTGAGTCGGGATTTGGACCCGAGTTTCTAACTTTGTACGTTTAGCGCTCTACCCATTTGAGCTACTAAGGAATGTTAGCATCTAAATCTACATCTAAATATACAAGCGTTACAGCTATAGAGTAAATATTCTCTTTATAAATGCTTGTTATAGTGGCCACTAGATGGCAGTTGGAACGATATCCCGCTGCCTCGAATATTTATGTTAGGATTTCCGAGTAGCTCAGATGGTTATAGCGATAAACATACAACGTTAGAAACTCGGGTTCAAATACCAGCTTTTATTTTCATGCCATATATATATATATATATATATATATATATATAAATTCCACCGCTGTGGTCTCGAGGTAGCGTGCTGCCTTGTCACGTAGCAGGCCCGGGTTCGATCTCCGGTCGGGGCAGTTTTTCTGGGTGAGGTTTTTATCGGGGTTTTTCCTCACCAGTAAGACAAATGTCAGGAAAACTTTAAGGCCCAAACGGTCCCCGAAATCATATGGCCATCATCATCATCATCCTTCACCGGTGTGGAAAGCAACGGGAAGCTATCACACCTACAATTCCCTAGTAAAGCTGTAAGCATAGCATGAAAATGCTATGATTGCAGTGAAGGAACTTCCTTCGGGCAGAATTACTATGGATGGATATATATATATATATATATATATATATATATACATGTGTGTGTGTTTGTGTGTGTGTATGTGTGTGTGTTTCAAGTGTATAGAACTGTTCTCAAGTAATGTGCTATCAATGTAACATTGATGAAAATAAATCTTTATTATCATTACATTTTTTCTTTCTTTGATAATCTACTTTATGAAGTAAATTTATTCGCTTATTGAAGCTATTTGCAAGGTCCAATGACCCAGACAGGAAATAAATACATACTCTTCTTGCTAAAGGCATAATATCCTAACCGTCTTAGCTACAATGCGTTCCATTAATCAGTGACACTGGAAATAAATTGGAAGTAGGTAATTAAGGAATGCGGCATTGGACGTGTAAATGTTTTAACAAGCTAGACGAAAATGGGCGTTCGGAGTTTCTTGTTTCTTAAAGCCATTAAACTGTAATTAGAATGAGAGCGATTACAATGTCAGAGCATTTCTATCGATAATGACTTAATTACAGTAGGACCTCTGCTCAGTTCGTCCACTAAAATTAGTCACCTCACGTAACCATTGAAGAAAACTAACCACAATCTCAGGAGATATAAATTCATGTCACTACCTTCATGCAAATGTTATCGATAATCGAACTACATCCAAGTGGAAATATTAATTACATGTGTAGGTACGCTACAATCTCAACACGTCATCTCATAATTCAACTCTCATTCTCTGGATACAAGATGTCACCAGGGGAATGTTGTAACTACTGTCAAATAATACAAATTAACTTCAGTTTTCGAGTTTTCATACAACTTATTTCGACTGAGCAGTATTCGTATTTCATGGTGTTGACTGACTTCATTCCATATTCTATTATTATTATTGTTATTGTTAACTAACTTAAGCTCTCCATACATCCATATCATGAGCTAATGTTTCCAATCATTCCCTATATAATCTACTTCCCTCAAATCATTGTTAATGTTATTCTTCCACCTCATTCTTGGTCTACCAACTGGGCGTTTTCTCTCTTGTTTTCCTACTATAACATCCTAATAAAACAAACTAAATAATTATTTAATAGCAAACTAACTTATACATCTCACTGATAGTATTCTTTTAACAATTAATAAATTTAGTTATTTATGAAAATAATATTAAGATTAACAAATGTTTTCTTTTGTTTGTGTTAAATATTGTATAATCGTAAAATTAGTTTTCTATATCTCATTATTTTTCTTTGTTTTTTATATACATTAGACAGGGACAATTTAATATGTCTTGTTTGTATACATTTTATTATTAGTTTTAGTCTTAATCTTAATTAACATTAACTGGTTGCATTATAGATCGTAATATAATATATATTATTTTTTTGATCAAATAGTATTTAATATTAGAGTTAATTGAGATTGTTATATTCTGACGTAATATATATGTTTGTCCTGGCGAGTGGAAGAGAAGGCCACATGGCCTTAACTCCACCAGGCTAGATAAATCTAATCTGATCTAATCTAATCTAATCTAATCTAATCTACAAGAAGCTTCTATGCACGTCATTCATTCTCCATTCGTGCCACATGTCCTGCCTTCGAAGTCTACGAGATTTAACTGTTATTATATCTGGCTTCCTATAAAGACCATGTAGTTCAATGTTTTGTAGTTTCTCCTTTCATCACTCTGTTCATCTCCCTTTGGTCCAAAAAATTTCCTAAGAACTTTATTCTCAAATACTCGTAATATCCTTTCCTCTCTTAAAGTAAGAGTCTGTGTTTCGCATCCATATGATATAACTGGAATAATAATAGTTTTGTTATTGTTATTATTATTATTATTATTATTATTATTATTATTATTACTATGAGTGTTATGTTGAATTCAGTGCTTTGGAATACAAATGTAATTTAGAGAACAAAGAAAACTATATTTCAAGTTGTGTTACAAAGCATTTTATTATATGGGTCCGAAACTTGGGCAGTAAGTAGAAAACAAGCCAATAAGTTGTTAGCAGTACAAATGAATTTTTGGAGGCGGTCATCAAGAATTTCAAGAAGGGATAAAGTCAGAAACAGAACAATAAGGGAAATTATGCAAGTTGAAAATATATATATATATATTAGAGAAAATAGAAGAAACACGTTTGAAATGGTATGGACACCTAACATATGAATGGAAGAAGATAGAATACCAAAGAAGATCCTTGATTGGAAAACTAATGGAAGAAGGGGAAGAGGAAAACCTTAGAGAATGTTGGATAGTTGGAATGAGGAGATGTATGGAAGCTAGAGATTTGAGGGAACAAGATGTTTTAGTCACGAACCTCTGGAGACAAATCACTTTGGGTTGAAGGAGAAACACTGCATTGTGGAATATTCCTAATAAAAAATATTGTTGTTACTATTTTTCTTCCTTTCCCTCGTCAACTCTATATTGTGTAGCTTGTAACTGTTATGTAGCATTAATAAACTTGTAGATAATATTCATAATTGTTTTTATATGTATAATTTAACCCTGGTGAAGTAGAAGAAAAGACCTTACGGTCTTAACTCCATCAAGTAAAATAAATAAATAAATAAATAAAATATATAAATAAGTATAAGTTGTACAAAAAAATCTGAATGTAAGTGGGAATCGATCTCGGGCCTTTTTAAATGCTAATTATATACTCTACACTTTACACTACAGATGTCTAACAAATTCAATATTTCTAAGGGAAGACAGTTATTTTTAACAGTTTTAAGAGAATCATCAAATGTCTGATGGCATGTAGTGGTCTCTTAAACCAATCAATAGTAAATTAGCACTTATGAGAATTAGTTAAAACTTTAAGGGGCCAAAAATAACTATTAATGATAAACTAATGTATTTGGCTTGATTTTTATCTTTAAACTATTTATTACTTTTTATAATTTCTTTAAAATCCTGTTTTATGGACGGATCTGTTAGTATTTGAGAATTATATAGGCCTATGTGTGCGTGTTTCATGGAAAGAAAAATAAACGCCTGAACCGGAATTTTATCTCAGCACCTCTAACTTGATACGTTAGTGAGCTACCAGTTACGCTATCCAAGTATCCGAACACAAACATTTATTTTTCCTTTATTTATATATATATTCTCTATCATGAGAGGTAGAGAAGTAGCAGGAACTCGGTCTCACTGTCCTCTCGTGGCTACTATAACAAGTAAGCAAATTAAAGAGAATTTTTACTTTATAGCAGTGACGCTTTTTTATTTCGATGTTATAATTAAATTTTGACATTTAGCAATGAATGCCTAATATAACATGAATCTGTATGATAACTAACAAACTAACTCACTGACACTTTCGAACCCGTAGGTTCATGGTCGCGCGGACATAAGCTCTCCATATATCCCTATCCTGAGCCAATGTTTTCCAATGATCCCTGTATAATCTACTTCGCTCAAATCATAATTAATGTTATTCTCCCACCTCATTCTTGGTCTACCAACTGGCTTTTTCCCTCTGGTTTTTCTACAAGAAGCTTCCATGCACGTCATTCATTCCCAATTCGTGCCACATGTCCTGTCCATCGCAGTCTACGAGACTTAACTCTTCTCATTATATCTGGCTTCCTATAAACACCATGTAATTCACTGTTATGCAGTCTTCTCCATTCACCTGTCTGTTCATCTCTCTTTGGTCCAAAAACATTCCTAAGAACTTTAATCTCAAATACTCGTAATCTCCTTTCTTCCCTCAAAGTAAGAGTCTATGTTTCGCATCCATATAATATATATGATATGAAAAAAAAATGAATGCTTGAGTCGGGATTTGAACCCGAGTCTCAAAACTCTCTACGTTTAGCGCTCAAACTATCTGAGCCACTCAAGTATCAAAATTTGCTTACCTGTTAGGGTGGCCGCTAGATTTCAGTTGGAACGACTTCCCGCTACCTCACATGTGAATTGAGAATACTACATATATAAGAAAAATGTATCCTTGTGTTAGGATACTTGAGTGGCTACGATGGTTAGAGCGATAAACAGAGTTTAGAGACTCGGGTTCAAATCCCGACTCAAGCATTCATTTTTCATTTCATATCATATTTGCCTTCATTGCCAAATGCCAAAAATATAGTTATAAAACACACACACACACACACACACACACACACACACATATATATATATATATATATATATATATATATATCCATAGTAATTCTGCCCGAGGACAGGTCTTTCACTGCAATCATAGCATTTTCATGCTATGCTTGCAGCTTTACTAGGGAATTGTAGGTGTGGTAGCTTCCCGTTGCTTTCCACACCGGTGAAGGATGATGATGAACATGATAATGATAAGGATCATCATCATTATCCATATGATTTCGGGGACCGTTTTGACCTTAAAGTTTTTCTGACATTTGTCTTACAAGTGAGGAAAAACCCCGATAAATACCTCACCCAGAAAACTGCCCCGACCGGGGATCGAACCCGAGCCCGCTGCGTAACAAGGCAGCACGCTACTTTGAGACCGCAGCGGTGGGCTATATATATGTGTGTGTGTGTGTGGAGAAAGCAAACGGGAAGCTACCACACCTATAATTCCCTAGTAGAGCTGCAAAGAATGGCATGAAAATGCTATGGTTGCAGTGAAAGACCAGCCCTAGGGCAGAACACTATAGAATAAAAACGGTCCCCGAAATCATATGATCATCGCAATCATCATCATTCATATTCATCTTAGGATTAGGGACTCTCCTGGCGCACCATTATAATCGTCATCATCACCCATCATATCATCGGGGCAACGTAGCCCCGCCTTCCAGGCGCCCCAACTTCAGAAGTGGGTTACAAGTACGCCATGTCAGGAGAGAAACCAGGAATGTCGAAAGACAAACCTGGGGCATTTGAAAAAAAAGAAAAAAGAATAGAATATTTATGTAACTTACTGTTGGTTTAAACTTTTTGAAGAGCAGTGTCCAAGCAGAAAGATAAACTTATTTGATTGATATGTGAAGTATCAAACATTTTTCGAGGTAATAATGAGCGTAGAATGGCGAAAGTGCAATAAATGAGTTACGAAGTTTGCTCACAGTTGTGAAATAGAGTCATCAAAACGATTTTATTCTCTAACAAATCCTAAGAGAACTCGCGAAGCCTTTCTTTCATTTCTTATCGTAAGTTCTATTCTTTAAAACATATTTCCTGACGTCTTCCGATTGGGCCAAAAAAAAAAGAGAGAGAGAAGTCTCAATCCTCTATCAATACATATGAAGGAGCAGAGGAACCAAAGAGAGTAAAAAGAAGGGGAGAAAACCTTTTCTTCATTCTCCTTTTTCTGGCTCCTACGTTGGAGGATTTACAGGAGCCAATTTCACTTCTATTGACCACCCAATGTCCATTTCCCAGAGATGTCCGAAGCAGATTTTTATCCCCCTTACCGGGTGGTCGACCACGATCACTCACAAAACCTATACCCACACCACACCATCTTACTTCATATAAAAATGACATTTTCCAGCACATCTTGTCGCTGTTGACCCAGAAGAGACTCCGTCCTGCTTTGTACTGTTGTGCGAGACTACGTATGATGATGCAGAGATTTATTGAAGCCGGATATTGAAAGACAGTTAGCGAGCAACCCAAAGCCCCAGTATTATAAAAGTCCTGCCAGTCAGGTCTCCGTTTTTATCCTTACTATTTTTTCAATTCTATTAATATTGTAGATTCAAATTATTTTTAAAATCAATAACAATTATTATAAATATTTCATTAGAGAAAAATGGAAGTTCAGCATTCCCATAACTAACTAACTAACTGGCACTATTGAACCCGTACGTTCATGGCCGCCCGGACATAAGCTTCCCATACATCCCTATCCTGAGCTAATGTTTTCTAATCATTCCCGTATAATCTACTTCCCTCAAATCATAGTTAATGTTATTCTCCCACCCCAATTTTGGTCTACCAACTAGGCGTTTTCCCTCTGCTTTTCCTACAAGAAGCTTCCATGCACTATTGAACCCGTAAGTTCATGGCCGCGCGGACATAAGCTTCCCATACATCCCTATCCTGAGCTAATGTTTTCCAATCATTCCCGTATAATCTACTTCCCTCAAATCATATTTAATGTTATTCTCCCACCCCAATTTTGGTCTACCAACTAGGCGTTTTCCCTCTGCTTTTCCTACAAGAAGCTTCCATGCACGTCTTTCAGTCCCCATTCGTGCCTCATGCCCTGTCCATCATAGTCTACGAGACTTAACTGTTCTTATTATATCTGGCTTCCTCTAAAGACCATGTACAGTAGTTGACTGTTAAGTAGTCTTCTCCATTCACCTGTCTGCTCATCCCTCTTTGGTCCAAACATTTTCCTAAGAACTTTATACTCAAATACTTGTAATCTCCTTTCCCCCCTTAAAGTAAGAGTCTATGTTTCGCATCCATATAATACAAGTGATAGATTAATAGTTTTATATATTTTCAGTTTAACGTTTTTTGAAAGGAACTGGGACGTCAAGAGTTGACATTGAAACAGATTGTAATATTCGAATATCCCAGAATAATGCTAGACGAGAGAGTGACTAAATTAAAACACGGTTGCTATTCATGTGCAAGAAAAGTAGGAAGACCCCCCCAAAAATATTGCCAGAATAACATTTTTTTTTTACATTAGTAAGCGTTGGATTCTTGAAATGATAGGGACAAATGGAGGAAGCATATTACGATTTTTTAATTGTGTTTTTTTTTTCCTTTTACTTTTCGGTAAGCACATATTTTATTTGGATGTTTTATTTTAAAATATTTCTATTTACATATTAATAATGTTAATATAATAGATTAATACATTAACTATTAAAACATGTAAATTAACCAATATTCGTTTAAATAACTTAATATATATAAATAATAATGTACTGTGCTAACTTTTAATAGTAAAATCTTATCTTTTTCACAAAATGAATTGGTACTTCATTTTAGAATAGCTAAGACCTATTTTAAATAGTCTACATTTTCCTAAGCGCGGCATTATTATAGAAAAATAATATATTAAGAGTTTTGTCTGTAGTAGTAGTAGTAGTAGAAGTAGTTCCTGTCACTCCGTACTGGAAGCATAGGGCCTTTATGAAAGCAGGCCACCGGACTCTATTTTTTTGCCAAATTTCCACCTTTATTCAAGTTATTTCCTTGTTTTAAACTTTGTTATTACTCTGCTGCGCCATTGTAATTTTTATCTATGGAATCCCTGTTGATTCAATGCCAGAGCACTCTTTGGCATACTCTCTAGTTCTCTTCTGAGAGTGTGTTCTATTCATTATCATTTACGATATTTAATTTTCTTCCAGATTTAATTTTGTGATGTTACATCTCATAACATCACACCGTAGCGTAATGGTTAAGGCACTGCGCTACAAGTCGGAAGGTCGAGTGTTCAATTCCCGGTGGGTTAGGATTTTTAAAACTGACCAAAACCTTCTGACTGCACTGTGGTCCTGGGGTCAACTCAGCCTCTAACGGAAATGAGTACCAGGCGCTTGTTCTGGGGTAAAGGCGGCCGTCACGCAGGGCTGACATCAAGTGCCGATTGTCTAGAAAAAGTGGGAGCCTCAACCTCCTACTACCGTAAGGGCCTCCCGAGGCCTGTAGTGGGATCACTTTACTTTACTTTCACCTCTCATAATTCTTCGATTGATATAGTTTTTGGCCACCAGCTGGCCTATGTACAGTAAGTTTCATAAGTACATATTTCATACGCACAAAAATAAATTAATTAAAATGATCAATCAAAGTTTATATATAAGAAAGATGTTTAGTATAGAACTTCTCGAAATGAAATGAAAATAATTCTAAGTTTCTTCAGAACTCATATTATTTTTTTAAAGAATGATGTTTTGAAATGGTATGTGACTATCCCATTTATTTAGAAAATAGGCCTATCATTCAAGTTTTGTAAGTAACAGGAATAAGAAGAAAGTCAGAGTTAAAGTAAAAAGGGACCAGAAATAAAGTTCATTACTTGAGACAAGTAAGGTAGTCAAGGCGACAGGCGCCACAAAATGGGAATGAAGATATTTTTCATCTTTCGTAGAAGATTGCTTGTCATACTCTTCAGTTGTGGAATAATTATACAGCAAGAGGAAGTTGTCTAAGCCAACTAGACGAGGGAATAAAAAGTGTTTCACAAAACCACTTATCACAAGTTATACTTATAACCACTGTCTTCCCAGATATTACAAATTTATTATGTTTCTACTCAACTTTAAATATGTAACAGGTTTTTTTCTTCAAATCTTTCTCAATTTGCATAAAGAAAAAACATTTGATCCCACTGAACTTAAATTTAAGAGAAAGCTATTCCTAACTAAGTAAACAACAGGCTACTAGTAGAATTAAAACTGGTAATAAAAGATTCCGGGCTATGCGATTCGCAGTCGAGTCTACGACAGGGAAACAACAGCTGTAAGCGCTCGCCACTGAAGATGCCCTCCGCAGTTGAGGGAGAAACGTCTGGAAGAAACGGCAGTTATAGACCACGGCCACATAGCCCGGAATCTTTTATTACCATGATTACCGGCCGTGAAAGCCTGCATTCCAGAATTAAAACTAATTGAACTGAACGGCTTTTATCTTCACTATTCAACTCATGCCCCAAATGGGAGTTAATGACCAATCATGTTTCAATAAATTTTATTTTACAACCAATCACAGTCGTGTTTCTGTTTATCATATTAAATAAAGCTCCTCCTTTTTTAATATTCTTAACAGGTCATAGCATTATTTTGCAGTGACTGACTCTTGAACCAATACGTTGGATATAGCAAATATTGAACAGATTCCTTCGAACTACGCATTTGATAACTGTGTGTTCAATAATCATGTTTTTAAATAATTATTTACGGAGTTGATTCCTAAAAAAAATTAATTAATAACCTATTATGTTGGATGTAACATATTTCATGTGTTTTCTCCACTAGGGTGCATTCTTACAATAATGCGATCCTATTTAGCAATAAATAATATGATCTAGTTGCAGTGAAATGAACAAAAGAAACAACCAAACATTTCTCATTTGTTTTCAAACATCGCCGTTTAGATTGAATTTTTAAATATTTTAAAATAACTATATTTAAATTATTATTTGTGAGAAAACAGCTTACCTGTAATTTTATTCGTTAAATAGTCCTAACAAATGCCCCTCTTGATTTCCAAATCCTCTAGATAAATTGGAAATCATTCGTGACATTACTTAGCATATGTCTAAATATTGTTCCCTGAATAAAAATAATAATAATAATAATAATAATTAATAATAATAATAATAAATTCATTATATCAGTCAAATATTCAATTTATTCAAGTCGACGTTTCAATCTCCTTGTGTGAGATCATTTTCAAGTTATTTGACATTTCCAATTATCCATTTTGTATGGTTGTTTATATTACATAGATACCATTACTAAGACAATTGTGTGTGTTATAACTAACTAATTAACTCACTGGTGCTATCGAACCCATAGGGCCATGGCCGCGCGGACATAAGCTCTCCATGCATCCCCATCCTGAGCTAATGTTTTCCAATCATCACCGGTATAATCTACTTCCCTCAAATCATGGATAACTTTATTCTCCCACCTCAATCTTGGTCTACCAACTGGGCATTTTTCCTTTGGGTTTCCGACAAGAAGCTACCATGCACCTCTTTCATTCTCTATTCGTGCCACATGTCCTGCCATCGCAGTCTACGAGTCTTAATTGTTCTTATTATATCAGGCTTCCTACACATACCATGTAGCTCACAATTATGTAGTTTTCTCCATTTACCTATCTGTTCATCTCTTTTGACCCAATAAGCTACTAGTTGAATTTAAAGTAAATAGAACTGAACGGCATTTCCTGAAGAAAATTGTGAAAATGTATTTATTTTTATTTGTTAAATTTTTACTATGAATAATCCCATATGATTAAAATAAATAAATCAGCGAATGTTCACGCCTGTGCAGAGATTATATACTTCAGTTCTATCTAATTTATGTTTTACTCTTAGTAAATAAGATAAAAATACAGAACAAATTGACTCATTGTAAGATAGATAATATTTCAGTTCCGTTATCAAATAATGGTCAAACCAGGTGCCTGAGCTTCATTTTCGTGATTTACTTAGTTGTTAAAATAAGTGATGATTTGATTATTTTATAAAGTTGGCTTCATGAATAGTTTTACACCTATGCCATAGCAATTAAGTAAAAATGAGTAGTTTATTTGTATACGAAAAGTGAATAGGCTTACATATCCTACATATAAGATAGGCCTATATATATATATATATATATATATATATATATATATATATAGATATTATAAATATATACAAGCGTTACTGCTATAAAGTAAATATTCTCTTTAATAATTTGCTTAACTGTTATGTTAGCCGCTAGATGGCAGTCGGAAGATCTTTCCGCTACCTCTTGTGTGAATTGAGAATACTATATGTATAAGAAAATTGTATGTTGGTCTTGGAATTCTTGGGTAGCTCAGTTGGTTAGAGCGCTAAAGGTACAGACTTTAGAGACTCGAGTTCAAATCCCGACTCAAGCATTCATTTTTCTTTTCATATCATATTTGCCTTCATTGCCAAATGTCAAAAATATATTTATAATATCTATATATACAAGCGTTACTGCTATAAAGTAAATATTCTCTTTAATAATTTGCTTAACTGTTATGTTAGCCGCTAGATGGCAGTCGGAAGATCTTTCCGCTACCTCTTGTGTGAATTGAGAATACTACATGTATAAGAAAATTGTATGTTTGTCTTGGAATTCTTGGGTAGCTCAGTTGGTTAGAGCGCTAAAGGTACAGACTTTAGAGACTCGAGTTCAAACCCCGACTCAAGCATTCATTTTTTCTTTCATATCATATATATATATATATATATATATATATATATATATATATATTAGTTCCACAGATATCGTGTGTAAAATTATTGGTTATCTGAAAAATAATACGAATAAAGGTTTAAAAAAAAGAGGAGATACCATTAACAGTGGTCAATGGTATTCCCATGGTGAAACCTTACAGTTATTTATATTCTATTTATTCTTCTCCTCCTGATCCTATATTCAACCATTTTGTTCTAATGAATGAGTGACCAATATTGCTTTCGTTCTTCCATCCTTGGATTTTTTTCAAAATTTATTTTTTATTTTATTGGAAGATGAAATTCAACTTTAGGTATAAAAACTAGAAAAGAAACACAGATGGAATTTTTTAAGGTTATGGCTGTGCCTACTCTTACATATGAATCCGAATCTTAAACAATAACAAAAGGAGATCACGTATACAGACGAAATTTATGAAACTTGATAAAATAAGAAATGAAACCACAAAATCAGAATCGAATATTTTATCAGTGAATGACAAGATAGGCAAAAATAAAGTAAATGGAATAATCATGTTGACAGAGTGACAGAGAGTAAATTACCATTTAGTACTAACTGACTGGGAAGAGAAATTTAGAAAGACCACTTAAGTGGTGACTCGACGATAGAGACCGGGATAAGGGATATCATATCATCTAATCCTTGAAAGGAGAAGAAGAAGAAGAAGACGAAGAAGAAAAAGAAGAAGAAGAAAAATAAATTATTAGGATAAAATTCAACCCAGGTGATTACATAAACTGAGAGAGAAAGAGACGAAACATTTTTCTCTGAGGCAACTCATTTTAGACTTATAATTATTTTACGTGGTATCGTATATTTACGATACGAAACCTACCGGCTTTAGTTTCATTCCGAATAAAGTCATGCACAGGATTGCACAATTTTTTCCCCATTGTTTTACGCCTGATTTAAATTTACATACTCTCTCATGGGAGGAAGAAGAATTAAGTGCATACGATTTGCTGATGATATTGCTTGGGAAGTTACCACACCTACAATTCCCTAGTAAAGCTGCAAAGCCTAGCATGAAAACGCTATGATTGCAGTAAAAGACCTGCCCTCGGGCAGAATTGCTATGGATGGATTGCTTTGCTAGCAGAAGATGCAATGACACTGAGGAACATGCTGATGGAGCTAAATGACAAGTGCGAGGATTATGGAATGAAGATAAATATAAATAAGACGAAGGCCATGATTATAGGAAGGAAACCAAGGAATGTAAACATGAGGATTAAAGATGAGGACATTGAGCAAGTGGAGAGCTTCACATACTTGGGTTGTACTATCAGTAGTAACATGAACTGCGGCCAAGAAGTAAAGTAGAGGATAGTAATGGCAAAATAAGCCTATAACAAGAAGATAAGCATTTTCTGCGGACATTTGGCAAAATAATTACGGAAGAGGTTAGTGAAGTGCTTAGTGTGGAGTGTAGCATTGTATGATGCAGAGACTTTGACATTACGAGGGAATTTGGATAAGCGACTGGAAGCTTTTGAGATGTGGATATGGAGAAGGATGGAACGTATAAAATGGACAGACAAAATAAAAAATAAAGATGTGCTAGACAGAGTGGGTGAAGGAAGAACAATGCTGGAACTCATAAATAAAAGGAAAATAAATTGGATTGGCCACTGGCTAAGAAGAAATTGCTTGCTGACGGATGCCCTGTAAGGAATGGTGAACAGAAAGAAAGTTAGAGGCAGAAAAATACATCAGATGATAGACAATATTAAAATAAATGGTTTGTATGCGGATACAAAAGGAAAGCTGCGTTAAGGAAAGAATGGAGAATGCTGAGTTTGAAGTGAAAGACCTGCTCTTGGGCAGAACACTATGAATGAACATCGGATCCATGTGTAGTAGATGCTGTAAGCACGGCATCTAAGATCTTCCGGTCGGACAAAAATATTGTATGACGAATACGTAATGTGTAGGCCCTATAAAATACTTATAAAGAATTTAATTTAATTTAATTTAATTCCGATAACAGATTTAATATTTTTATCTTTTTCTTATTGCTATAAAATTGTATTACACATTACCAATAAAACCCAAAATCATCAAACAAAAAAAAAAAATTAAAATAGTCAACGCGTTTCGATAGCGAAGCTATCATTATCAAAACTAGTTATTGATAACAATGATAGCCTCGCTATCGAAACGCATAGACTATTTTAATGCTTTGGTTTGATGTTTTGGGTTTTATTGATAAAGTGTAATACATTTTCGTTATCACCAAGAACATCCTGTTTATTAACATGCTATAAAATGACTGAAAGTTATTTTAAGTAGCTTTTTCCGGATCTTTTGGGTATTGATGCCGTTAATCTATATAAACTCAGTCATGGAATTATTCTAATATATATAAAATAAGTTTAATTTGGCTGAGGTGTAATGACCTAAAGACTGATATAATAAATAATGTCACTTATATATTAATAACTAGCTAGTACCCGGCGTGCGCTGCTATGCCTAAATAAATAAAAATTAATGTGTTTTTATGTTTAGCTGAAAAAGTAGAGGGAAAAATAATTATAAATTTATATACCCGTGCTGATTACCTGGCGTTGCCTGGGAATCTACTTTTCCCGCTCTTCTTGACATAAATGAGCTGAAATACGAAAATGAATGTGTTTTATGTTTAGTTAGATAAGTAAAAGGAAACATTTATATCGTAATTATTTTTAATTACCCCGTGCTGTTTATTCGGCGTTGTCCGGGAATCTACTCATCCCGATCTTCTTGGCATAAATGAGCTGAAAGACGAAAATGAATGTACTTCTTATGATTAGTTGAATAAGTAAATGAAAAATAATTATAAATGTATATCGTAATTATTTTGAGATTCCCCATGCTGATTACCCGGTGCTGCCCGGGAATCTACTTATCTCGATCTTATTGGCATAAATGAGCTAAAAGACAAAATTCGTTATTGTGAGTTATCCGTAAAAGAATACCCGCAATGTGCTGCTATGTTTGCACAGGAATATACGTACTTGTCTCGATCTTCTTGGAATCAATGAAAAACAAAAACGGTTGTTGTGAGTTATCCATAAGAGATAAACATATGCTGTCGAGGAGTTTTTTTTGAGATATTCAATTCTATGTACATTAATTATGTGTATTTGTAATGGTTTAGGCAGCGTAAGTCATTTAAGCGTCCAAAGAACTACTTTTTTCATGTTTTCCACTACAAAGGGAAATTTTTAAGGATGTAGGAATTGAGTATCACAACTCTCTTATATCCTATGTTCATCCCGGGAACCTCCTGAACATTTTGCAAAAAGCCCCATCACAATCGGATCAACGGTATGGTCGCGTATAAAGTACGAACAAACAAATAAACATACAAACAAACAAACAAACAAACAAACAGCCATTCTTATATATTAGATTTATTTATAAACAACTTGTAGCTAGTATATTTAAAATTGAGTTTTAGTAAAAAATCTATTCATCAAACTTGAATAGCATATTATTTCAATCTCTCATTTCCTGTTCAGTTGTATACTTCAAACATTTGACAGACACTATTTTAGAAAGAAAACAACATTCATTTTTATACAATATCCGTTGAAATTGATTGACATTTAATATAAATTTCCTCGTTAAGAATCAGAATAAGCTGTGTTATAAACGCATGTTTATATTTTTTAAAGAAATTAATTAATTATCGTGAAAGATTAAGAAGAGAAAATATAAATATATTACTATCTGTAAGTCTTGTTTTTATCTTAATATATATGCATCAGAATTGACATTTTGCAATCATTACTTGATGAGTAGATAATTCAATGATTTCTAGCTGATGACTTGAAATTATTGTCAAATTCATTGGTCGAAACTAAAAAATCAGAATTTCATTTCAAATAAAAGAAAAAATACTAAAACGATAGATGTGAAACGACTCAAATACGTATACACAATCACAAGTCAGATTTGAAACCAGTATGAGTACGTTGAAGTAAATATTTTACGAACAGATCTTAATTAGGTTATGGAACTAATAACTCACTAGCATTAATGAACCCGGAGTTTCATGGGCACGCGAACATAAGCTCTCCATACGTTCCTATCTTGAGTTAATGTTTTCCAATTTATTGCTAACAAACTTAAGATCTCCTTCGGACTAAAAAAGACTCGTTCCTATTTCTGTCTCATTGCACCTCCATAGTATAATGTAAAGATTTCTGATTCCTGAATACCTTCTCCTCGCCATCTAACTTTTTGTATAGCGACTGTATCCAACTTCTTCTCTACTTCTTCTTCTTATTCATAATTTGTAGGATTTTCATCCTGTTTATTTATAAACTCATTCCTCGGAGGAAGACGTATAGGTTGTACATCCAATGTTTATCCATCTCATGGCAGGTCTTCCTCTTGTTCTTCTCCCGTCCATTGGTCTATCATCTTCTTTAGCTCTTTTTGCAAGTAGGTTTTCTTCCATTCTTTCTATATGACCTTTCCAACATTTTCGTTTATCTATAATACATTTGGTTATGTCTTAAATATGACATTTGTCCCTAATTTCTGTGTTGTGTATCTTATCAAATAATGTTTTCCCCTGATTGGTTCTTAAGTTCTTCATTTCACATGTGCTTATTATTTGTTTAGTTTTTGTTGTATCAGTTCTAGTTTCTGCTCCATATACGATAACTGGTCGAACTATCGTTTTATATATGCGGATTTTGCTTTCTATTGACATAATTATGTTTGTTGCGCCAAATCAAATCTTTAATATATCCTGATATTTGTGCTGTTTTATTAGCTTGTTTCTTTACTCCATTTATTACATGTTCAGTGTTTGTTAATAATACACCTAAATAATTAAATTCTGATACTTGTTCTGTAATTTTTCTTCCACTTCTAATTTGCATCTTACTGGTTCTTACTGTATACAACTACGGCACATTATTTTTAAATCATGTAGTTAGTTAAAAAACATTTGAACCAGACACTCTATTGAAGGTATGTTACTTTTTGAAGAAAATATAATCATATATAACTGGATCTGTTTAAAGGAAGGTAATATTGGATGTCAATCACCTTACCAGTAAATAATGTGCAAAAGTGAAAGACATTAATTTCCTTTCTGAAAGCGAGTCTGTCAAAAATGTGAAAAATACAATGATTGAGGAATTAGAGCTTGAAATCTTATGTCAATCACGTTTGATGGATACATTTTTGACTTGTGATTTCAGGTTACTGGGTATCGCATGTGAAGTGTGCTGAGTTGCTGATGTTACCGAACTCTTGCTGGCTGTATCTTCAGCTTAGAAGGAGGAGGACCAAACAAGACCTCACACTCATCACAGCTACTGGTATAACTGGAAGTCATATTATGGACACCGTGAAAGCCCCAGATTAATCATCATCATCATCATCATCATAGTACATTCACGAATTTAGGCCATTTGTTGACCTGTTTCGGCCTCAAGAGACCCCAGATTAATATTTTGACTTAACCTTTGACTTGTGTATCCGAGTGTATCTCTGAGCCCTGTTTTTGCGACATTGATAATATTTTATGGCGTGATGTTCAAATTCAGGTGACCGTAAAAGTAAATTTGAAATTATAAAATTCTGCAGAACATACAACATACAGTATACATAGTAGTGATCACGATAACTAAATCGGTAAGTTTCTGATCGAACAATTTGGATTTGAATCCAACAGTGGATGAGTTTATTTATTTTCTACTTTCATATTTTGACGCAAAACTAAAGGATACAATTAATAGTCAACTAGTACAGTAAAACGTGTTTAATCCGGAACGTGAATAATGCGGAAATCTGTCCAATGTGAACATATTCATTGGTACCGGCGAAATAATAGTAATTTTACGTGTATTTATTTTGCATAAAACGGAATCTGTCCAACGAGGAAACGGAAGGATATTTCTACACAATTCATGAAAAAAAGTTATAAAGCGGAAAGATAGAGAAATGTATTAGTTTCCACTTCATTGAATTCCCGTTAGGCCAAAAAAACAATAAGGAATAATTCCTGCTGCCGGGTGAATTACATATTCTACCTATACCTGAAATTTTATTTCTGCCTTACTGCAAATCCGTTATGCGAAATGCAGATACCTGTCTTACAAGTAACCATTGCGATGTAAAATCATAAATTGGTTTAAGTTCTGAACCGATCTTTCACAGGTAGCGTTCTGAATTTACGGAATAAAGATGGCTAAAACGTATGTATAATTGTCATTAAACAAAAAAAGTGAAAGTGATTAAAGATAAATCTCCAAATTTCCGGACCGATGCTCCAACGTCAAGCTCTAGCTGTTGCTAAATCCCTAGGGAATAACGATTTCAAGGGATCTTCAGGTTGACTGGACAGTTTTAAATGACGACACAATGAAGTGTGGAATGAAATATGCTAGGAATCAAAGGATGTGGACGAAAGTGTAGTTAGTAAGCGGAAAAAGAAACTGCATACTTTAATTTTAGGATATGTGCCTAAGAGACATTTTTAACGCAGAGGAAACGGGACTGTTTTTTTTTTGTTTTTTTCGCCTTAAACTTACCGTCCAAGTTGCTCGTACCTACTTCACTTTTCAAAAGCAGCAGAATTACAATTAATCCAAGGTACTTAAAAATACATATATACGGTACTCTATAATATAAGATTATTAATAAGGTTTAGTTTTTTTATAACGCGGAATTTTGTCTGATGCGGATAAAAAAAATTGGTCCCATGCGATTCCGCTTTGAGCAAGTCTTACTCTATTTTATTGTTACTTTAAATAACATCAACTACGATTTGCGACTCGTTTCAAAGTAACACGATCATCGTTTTGTTTAAATTGACTTTCCTTTGATAAGTTTGTGTTTATATATGAAAAACTGAAACTAATTGTTTAGTGATTATCCTTAAGAGCTAGTGGTTAGCGTTTCTCATTATAGTTGGCGGGTTCGATTCCCGTCAGTACATATAAATTGTTCCTTATAAGGAATTATTCCTATGGTTGCCCATGGTCTGGTATTTAGCTTAAGGGCTCTCCTGGAGCGTCATGATCATTTATCACCCATCACATCATTGGAGTAACGTAACTCCTACTATCAGGTGCCCCAACCTAAGAAATATATTACAGTTTCGCCAATGCCAGGGGAGAAAATCCGAAATGTCATAAAAGATAACCTGATGATATTGGACATAACAAAAATGTTGGTATTATTAAAGTAATGGTATCAGAATTGTTATTCTTAAATGTTTTTATTAATTTAATTACATAATTAAATAATTAATTTCAATTCAGTAAATTTAATAAAAAACTCGATAATTTTTATTAGCTATTGTTTAAATTACAAGTTCCGGAAATCATCAGATACATACATATATCTCCTGTAATAACTAAATCATTGTAAAAAGTTTACAGTGATGGAAAATAAAACAAAACTTACATCCTGCACTCAATCCAGGCGCTTTAACCCTACTCTATCCGTTAACTTCGACAAACCACTGCCCTGAACGGTTGGTGTAGATATAAAACTACAGATACAATGCGATACGACCTATGCTAAAGAAAGATACAATTTCAGCATAGAAAACGATATTTACTCACGGATTGTAAGTAAAGTCACCTTTGCGATGTAAGCGGCTGTATCAAGTATAAACAATAAAGATAAGAGTTAAACCTTGCAGCTTTTAAGAGAATTTAGAATATTTTGAAAATAAAATATCATAATTATAAGAATTTCAGAAATCGATGTAGGGTTGGAGTTCGACTGAAGATGAAGGTAAATGACCTTTGAAACCGGTATTGTGAAATACACAGAATTTAAGAGAGTGTGTCTACAACGCACCAATGGGGAATGAAAGACGTGCGTGGAAGCTTCTTGATGGAAAACCAGAGAGAAACGCCCAGTTGGTAGACCAAGAATTAGGTGGGAGAATAACATTAACTATGATTTGAGGAAAGTAGATTATATAGGGAATGATTGAAAAACAAACTCAGGATAGGGATGTACGGAGAGCTTATGTCCGCGCTGACATGGACCTACAGGTTCGATAGTGCCAGTGAGTTAGTTAGTAGTCTACAAGGACTGGGTAGCATATTTATAGAATAATACCTTATGTTTACAGAAATAGCTAGTCTCTACCTTCCTACCCGATGCCACGAGTTCGATTCACTGGTATCTTAGCTGGTGGACCTGGAATACTGCTAATCATAGATCCAGGAAAACCAAATACAACACCGAGTACCTATCTAATTTTGTTTCAGAGTTTCAGCATCCTATCTATATGTGACCAGTCCAGAGCATTGGTCTGAATATCCAAAAAAACTGAAACGACGATAAAAAAACATGAAAATAGTTGTACCAAAGGTTGAACCTTATTAATTATTTAAGAAATATGGACATGTCCAGCGAATGGAAGAGGATCGGCTACCAAAATGTGTTTTGGAATGAAAACCTGAGGGAAAACAAGGCAGAAAAGACCTAAAACCTCCTGGTGTCAGGGAATACATTTATACATGAGGGAGAAATATCTACAACCAGGGGATTGGATGGACCGACAAAATTAACTATTAGGAATCGGATGATGTCAAAGACATTAATCAACCGATGATCTATCTATCTAAAACAGTACCTGAGATCTCAGTCGTCCTCAACAATCAGCCATGTAGTAGTTTTGTAAGAGGCCTTTCGAAAACGTAAGTTTCATCTTCTGCTTTCAGTTTGGTACTAAAAGCAGAAGATGAAACTTAAGTTATCGAAAGGTCTCCTACAAAACAACACTGCTGATTGTTGAGGACGACTGAGATCTTAGGTACTATTTTACATTTCTTAAAATTATAACTTCCAACTCTTTTGTATGGTAGCGAAGTATGGACATTGAACAGAAGGATATACACAGACTTGATCTGCTGAAATGAGATACCTTCGGAGGACTGCAGGATACACACTACTAGATCACAAAAAAAAATGAAGACATCTTAGAAGAATTACAAATGGAACCTTTAGAAAACAAAATTTCTGATTACACTGGTCGACAAGGTTTTCTTCACAAGAAATCTGATTAGTGAATCTAGTACATTTTTTCATACTGAATTCAGATATGTAGTCAGAATTTTTCATCAGGCACAGTTTTTCTGTGACAGCTACTTTTTTAAAACTGATTTTAGCATTCTCTTTGACCTGTCATGGGATGCAACATGTCCTTAAAAATGCACTTTTTAGACTCTCACTTAGACTTTTTTCCGGAATATCTGCGGGCTGTCCCTGATGAGCACGGTGAGCGTTTTCATCAGCAAATTTCCACAATGGAAAAGAGGTACCAAGGCAAGTGGAGTTCTAATATGCTGGCTGACTACTGTTGGACAAAGAAGAGTGCTGTTCCAGATGCAAAATAAGCCCGAAAATCACTATCTACCACTCTCTAGGTAAGTCAGAATGAGTTAGAGTTAAATGGATTTTATTAAAAATTATAAAAAATGTAAATGAATATCACAGAAAACTCTTGCCTGATAGGAAAAAACTGAAATGATATTTAAATTCAGGATGAAAAATACCATGTTTTTATTCTTGTAAAAGAAAAAAAGTTAATGTTTGTCGACCAGTATTATAAGTCAAGATGGATGCAACATGTTCATCGAATAGGATACCCAAACAAATGTTAAGGTATCAACTGCAGGAAGAAGAAGACCAGGACGCCCACTCAAACGACTTTTGGATGGTGTTTCTGTTAAGGCCGTAACAGGTCAACAAATGGGGGCACGCCGTAGCGCAGTGGTTAAGGCACTGAGCTACAAGCCGGAGGGTAGAGGGTTCAAGTCCCGTTGGGGTCAGGATTTTTAAACTGAGCCAAACCCTCTGGCGGCACTATGGCCTTGGGGTCGACTCAGCCTCTAACGGAAATGAGTACCAGACGCTTGTTCTGGGGGTAAAGACGGCCGTCACGCAGGGCTGACAACCCGGCTGAGATAAAGTGCCGATTGTCTAGAAAAAGTGGGAGCCCTAACCTCCCACTACCCCAAGGGCCTCCGGGTTTGTTGTGGGATCACTTTACTTTACTTTACTTACTTTACAGGTCAACAAATAACCTAAATTAGTGAATGTACTATGATGACGTTGATAGAATTTTAACAATCTGACTTCAACGGACTTTCATAATTTATTTTAAAAATCTTGAACCTTACCAAGACGTAAAGGAACTCATGCAAATTATGGTAAAAGAATTATTGTGAAACTCTAGATGTTGGAGCCATAGAGTCGTGTGGAGATTGCGTGCAAATGTCTGGAGAGTTAAAAATACCACGAACCAAAACTGTGGCATATTATTCTAATAATTCAAAAGTCTATATACTTGCAAGCTCTGAATCATAACCGCCTACTTGTAAATACTTTAAATGTTTTTTATACAAAAAAATAGGGGAGAGCAGTCATAGGGAAATTAGAGGCATGCTTTATAAGAGAGACGAAGTTCTTTTCACATGTTTCAATTCGTGTCATTTCTCGGAATCACTTGTACAATATTCACAGTAAGGCATCGATTTCCTGACATAGTATCTCAGTGTACAAACCAGTTTTCACGTTAAGCGTTCTTATGGGCGATTTAGGAATACAAAACTCTAGTTAACTTACTCAATATTCATGATTCAAATATATACTTCAATATATAAGGTACTCATTTTAAAGAGAAACTTTAAGGATTGTGTAAGGACATTTTTCTATTAGATATTTTTAAAATTTAACTTCATGACAGACAACCTTCAATATTTAATATCCGTTACACGCACTTTAGGTCAATGTTTTAATGATCCAGTAATTGTGTTGATTCAAGGCTATTATTTACAATAAGAGACGCGACTTTTTAAATTCCTTCATAAACTCCTGTCAAGTTTTATTCTTAGGGCTCTATTTTTGAAATCATTTCCCACCATTTACAATGATTTTTACATTTTTTCTATGGTTTAATTCAATATAGGCCTATGTTTCTAAGATATTTAACTACATACATCTAAAGACGTGGCAGCCATATTGAATTTAATGAATATTCTAAGTCGTGTTCCAGTGCAGCCAACATAGAGTATGCACTGATTTAATTTACACATATACTTCAGAATTTCAGAACTTACTATTTATTTTTTGGGCGTTGCATTCTTTCATAGGTAAGAGTGCTTAAATTGCGATAGGTTAGCTTTTAGGTTCCTTAAATACCGGGTATATGTTAGCTACAAACGGCGATTCCAAAGTGCAAACCACTTCGCATTTTTTGGCGCATGCTTATGGTGTACGATTCGAACTTAGAACAAATTTTCGTGTTACATGTTGTAAAGAATCCCCGAAAATTCTATCAAGGCAACTTTCCTCAGCATTCCTTTCGTCATATGAATTCATGTTGCATTTCAATCCATGTTTTCTGTCTGAATTATTGTTTTAATAGTGTTATTTTTATATGAATCGCTTCAGAATGAAAGGATCTCATTTTTTTGTTTTTTTTTTTACCAAATTGAGATTTTATGTTTGCGTCTTCTGGATTATAACATGCAATTTTTTTTCATAAAAGGATTTCGTTGGAGTCCTATTCTTGTGAGTATAAGAGAAAAATTAAGCAGTATTCAAAGAAAAGTCTGTCGCGGTGGGCTAGTGCTTGTGTTTCTTGCCTCTGGTCCTGAGGGTCGCAGGTTCAAACCGGCCAAAGTCGATGGACTTTTTTAGGATGAAAAAATCCAATAAGTAATTCCTCCGGGAGGGACATTAAGCCGTTGATCCGAGACTGAAGATTTCCAGGCTCATAAAAGAAATTTAAGCCTGTATAAATAGGCTTCTAAGCAAAATTTTGACATTTTGGGAAATAAACATAATTAAATTAACATGGTCTAGTAACTCCTAACAAAGGAGAGACTAAGGTCCAACAATTGTCTGTTATGTCATTGTATTTAGATTCAAAGAAAAACATCCATGCAGAACTCGTTAACACAAAAATCTTAATATAATAAAAAAATGGACTGATTCTCTGCAGGAAGCGATTCATACAGACCTATCATATGCTGCTCCTATCGTCGTCGTCGCCATAATAATAATAATAATAATAATAATAATAATAATAATAATAATAATAATAATAATAATGATAATAATAATAATGATGATAATAATAATAATGATGATAATAATAATAATGATGATAATAATAATAATGATGATAATAATAATAATGATAATAATAATAATAATAATGATAATAATAATAATAATGATAATAATAATAATAATGATGATTAATAATAATAATGATGATAATATAATAATAATAAATAATAATAATAATGATGATATAATAATTATTATTATTATAAACCCGCCATAGCCTGTCCAAAGCCAGGTTGAAAAAGGGGTAGGGGAGGAGTAACACCTCGTAAAAGAACTTTGGTTCAGCTTGCACAGCTCTTAGTACCTTGTGAGAGCCCCTTGCCAAGGTTACGGTGAAGACCTCAACGGCAGATAAGAGTCCTTCGATACGGTGTGCCTGGCGGAAGAGACAACTATGCGTCTACTGTCTTGTAGATGGACGTTGATTCGTTAAAGGCAAGAGGAAGAACTCCTCGAAAAAATAGCTGGTCCTTCAGGTTGGGGGTTAATGCATTAGGCAGGTCCCTATTCATCATAAAAACAAGTACCGGTAATTGCTAAAAAGTCCAAACATTCTAAATTAAAAAAAAATCAGAAATAAAATCATTAGACAACAAATGAAAGTCCAAATTTGAATATTAGATTTTGTGAGATATAGTCAACTAATATGGTCATATACATAGAATGCCAGAGAAAATATTACCCAGACAAGCTTTGGAATGGATTCCACCTGGGAAAGGAAAGGGAGATCGACCTAGAAATAATGGATGGATGATATAAGAAGATATATGAGGGAGATAGGTCTGGAAGAATGGGATGATAGAGAAAAATGGAGATATAGGATAAAAATTTAAAAAGCTTTTGGTACAGGAAAAGGTTTTATTACATTGTGAACCTGTTTATAATAATAATAATAATAATAATAATAATAATAATAATAATACAATAAAATAATAACATAATAAAATAACGAAAATGACAACGACGATAATAATAATAATAATAATAATAATAATAATAATAATAATAATAATAATAGTATTAATAATACAATAAAATATAATAATAGTAATAATAATACAATAAAATAATAATATAATAATAAAATAATAAAATAATGATAATGACACGACGACGACACAATAATAATAATAATAATAATAATAATAATAATAATAATAATAATAATAATAATAAAATAATAATAATAATAAAATAATAATATAATATAATACAATAAAAATAATAATATAATAATAAAATAATGATAATGACAACGACGACGACAATAATAATAATAATAATAATAAATAATAATAATAATAATAATAATAGTGATAATAATACAATAAAATAATAATAATATAATAATAAAATAATGATAATGACAACGACAATAATAATAATATAATATATAATAATAATAATAATAATAATAGTGATAATAATACAATAAAATAATAATATAATAATAAAATAATGATAATGACAACTACAATAATCATATAATAATAATAATAATAATAATATTAATAATAACAGAGCCCATTGTACCTAGGAGTACATACATTAAAGTTAACATTGAAGCGGGGAATAACTGATGATTATGTTAATACGGTAACAGGTGATGGATAAAGCGCCTTTATTAAGTGGAGAACACATAATGTATTTAGTTTATAATGAAATGAGGGCACACCTTACCACAAAGGGATCCGCTTGCCACAGTAAGCTTATGACACTGAAACCTTCAGATCAATGACACCCTCTGGAATTTTCAACTACCCCCTTGGCATGTAATGTAAAACAAGATAGACCACCGACACAATAGAATTATCTATAATCCGCTGTTGGTTTACAGAATTCACCCCTTTTCATTAGTAAAGCAGATGGTTTTACCCATTTCGGTTTTTCAATGTTCATCTCCCTCTACATTGTGTTCAGGCGAGTGTATTGTTTGCGTGAAACTTTTGGCGTGTCAACTCTAATCCCCTAGATATTCTTTCGAATCAACTGGTATTATATGATAAAACATATATTGTTATATTATATATTAAGATGTTTAAAAGTAAAAGCAAGGAGACGATTATTAGCCAATCAGCAAGAGCCATGCCCACTCACCCTGCACCCACCACTAATACAACGTCCTCTACGTCCACAGCGCTCATTCTAAGTAGATCTTCCGACCAGGAAACACGCATAGAAGCACTCGCCACTGAAGATGCCCTCCGCAGTTGAGGGCGAAACGACTGGTATCAACACCAACTATGGACCACGGCCACATAACCCGGAATCACTCAACATTACGATTACCGGCCGTGAAAGCCTGCATTCAACTAGTAAATAATAATAATAATAATAATAATAATACTGAAATGGACTACTGGAGACGTGCTGCAAGAATACCCAGGAAGGATAAAATCAGAAATTCATATATAAAAGAAAAAATGCAGGTACAATATTCAATATTAGATTTTATAAAGAAGAAACAATGAAATTGGTACGGACACATTAGAAGAATGGAAGAAGGAAGACTACCTAAGATAATCATGGATTGGGAACCACAGGGAAGGAAAAAGAAGGGTAGAGCAACTATTACGTGGATTCAGGGAATCAATGAAGCTAAGAGGGAATGGGAAATAGAAGAAGATATATGGATGAACAGACAGGAATGGAAAAATGTGTTGAAACAAATGTGTAGTTAACTGTGAACATGGGTACCGGAAAAATGTATATTCATTGTAAAAGCCGGAATAATAAATAAAAATAATAATAGTCATAATAATCACATTTCTCCATTATTCCACGAATTGTCATGGCTACATCTAAAAGAGAGAAGAAAATCGCACTGTCTAATTCTCTTATTTAAGATCCTACATACCTCGATTCCCAATTATTTATCATCCCGTTTCTAGTATCTATCCTCAAACCATAACTTAAACACAAGATCACAACATAGTCTCTTGCTTAATATACCGCAACATAGGACATCACATCACTCCATGTCATATACCATCTTCACTTTTCGCAACTGGAATTCCCTACCACAAGAAATAAGGGGCTGCCGGACATTGGCATGTTTTAAAAGAAATCTAAATTTATATTTGCTCTAACCTCGACTTCATTATTACCCAGTGTAAGGTATATATATTAATTGGTGTTTCTCGTATAATTTATCATATTTATATTCTTCTTCTTCTTCTTCTTCTTATTATTATTATTATTATTATTATTATTATTATTATTATTATTATTATTATTATTATTGTATCATTATTGTTATTACCCTATAAAATGTTGTTTGTACATGAAATTTACATTGCTACATTTATTGTATATTTAACTGTTTATAATTAGTATAGTGTATATCTATATTTGTCAAATATTTATTTGTATTTGTGCTGGTTGAGTGGAAGAGAGGGCCTTATGGCCTTAACTCTGCCAGAATATATAAAGTATTATTATTATTATTATTATTATTATTATTATTATCATTATTATTATTATTACTACAGTAAAACCTGTTTTACCCGGAACCTTTATAAGAAGAAAACCTGTAGAGACGAAAAAAATCTCCAGAACGGTACGATTTTATATGTAAAATCGTACTGTATAAGGCGGAAACCTTCATAACGCGGAAACGGAATGGTTTTCAAAATACCAATAGTAAATTTTTACATTAGTAAGACGGAAAATTATTCTTAAGCACGTTCTAATTACAGTATTAATGACCACACGTGAAAATTCTGCATATGACGCTCTCTGCATAATATCGTTTTACCGTCTTGTGTTGCCATTGTATTGCGGGGATACCGTTGCTTATGTGTGACAGCGGGGAATCCCTCACTTTTCCTTGCTTGTTTACGTTACCTGCGAGGGAGTTGGGAAACTCTTCAGTCTTCGTGAAGTTGAGTTCCTTCTCGCTTTTGTGTAATAAAATTGTTTTTTATTGCCGTGCAAACTGAGCTGTGTTGCAAAACTATTTTGTCTGTATTTTAGTCAATACGTTATGTCTTTAAAGCGTACATGTAAAACCCTTACACTGCGTGACAAAATTCAAGATTGTAATTTAGGAATCCTTTATAAGAAGAAAAACTGCCAAGACGGAAATATATTTAAGAAACCGTCATGTTCCTTCATAGACAGGTTTTACTGTAGTTAATAATGATGATGATCTTCTTTTTCACTTCAAGGTTTAGGCGAATCGCCTGTTTCGAATTCACAATGATTCCTTCCATCTCTTCTAGGTCTTCCTAAATCACTTAATCCCTTTGGTTTATAATGATATGCAATCTTGGGCAATCTTGTTTCTTCTTCTCATTTCTGAAAATGCTCTTCCCAGCCGACGCGGTGTTGTTGAATTCTGGTATTTATTGAATATATTTCTAATTCACTTCTTATTTCTTCATTTCTTATGTGGTCCAATTTTGTGCATCCTTTGGTCCTTCTTAGAAAAGTCATTTCTGCACTTTGTATTCTACTTGAACTCCTCTTATTTGTTACCCAGGACTCACTACCGTATAAAATTACCGATACCGACATTGTTTTGTTGATGATGATGATAATAATAACAATCCAACAATTAGGCAATTGCCCGTTCCGACTTCATAATGCATGAGTCCAACGTTTGCCGATATCACGTCTTCATCTTGCTTGATAATTTCTTACTAACAATGGATATCTCTCCTTACTCATTCCATTCATGTGATCAATCCACTTTTGTCTATAATTCGTGACTTTATCCAATAAAGGCTGTACTTTTAATTCTTCTCTTATATCTTCATTTGTAATTCAATCAAGTTTTGTACATCGTTTAACTTGTCTAAGGAACATAATATAATAATAATACCGGTAATAATAATAATAATAATAATAATAATAATAATAATAATAATAATAATAATAATAATAATAATAATAATAATAATAATAATAATAATAATAATAATAATAATAATAGGTAGATAGATGGATAGATCATCGGTTGATTAATATCTTTGACATCGTCCGATTCCTAATAGCTAATTTTGTCGGTCTATTCAATCTCCTGGTTGTAGATGTTTCTTCTTCATGTATAAATATATTCCCTAACTCCAGGAGGTTTTAGGTATTCCTGTGCCTCGTCTTCCCTCAGGTTTCCATTCCAAAACAGATTTTGGTAGCCGATCTTCTTCCATTCGCTGGACATGTCCGTACCATCTCAATTGCTGAGTTTTAATATAATCTAAATATAGTGTCTTCAATCTTCATTTTCTCCTTGTAACTGAGTTCCTAATTTTTTCTCTTCTTGAAATTCTTGCTGCCCTTCGTATAAAATCCATTTCCGTTGCCAAAATATACTTTTTTTGTTGTTAATGGCCAATGTTCTGGTCTGTAAGTAATGATGCTTTTAACAATTGTATGAGATATATATATATATATATATTCATTTTATTCTTATTACTTATATTTTATCCCACAATATTCCATTGAGGCAAGCAATTGCAAATTTTCCTTTATTATTTCTATTTCTTATTTCGTCTTCATAACTCCCATTTTTATTTATTTTAATTCCTAAATATGTAATCTCACAAGATTTTATTGTTTCTCCAGTCTCCAAAATTAAATTTTGTTCTGGTTCACCAACTGATAAATATATTTTTTTTCATGTTCAAATTTAATCCCCATTTTTCATATTCTTCTATTAAATTTCTAGTCATATATTCTAAATCTTCATAATATTATGCAATTAACAATTGATCATCTGCAAAATGTAAGTTGTATAAAGTTTTGTTATTTGAAATAGGAATTCCCATGCTTTAACATTTTCTCCTCCAATTCTTTAATATTTCATGTACTTATATTTTGAACAGAGTCGGTGATAGACAACAACCTTGACGAAGACCTTTATTTATCATAAAACCATGTGACAATTTACAGCCAATTTTAATTTTAGATATGCAATTGTCATATAAATTTTGTATAGATTTAATTATCATAGTCTTAATATAATAATAATAATAATAATAATAATAATAATAATAATAATAATAATAATAATAATAATAATAATTATAATAATAATAATAATAATAATTATAATAATAATAATAATGGAGGCATGCCATTGAATAGTTGGTTAAGGCAATACGCTACAATCCGAAAGATTGGGAGGTTTCGAGTCGCGATGGGATCAGGATTTTTAAACTAGTCGAACCTTCTGGGGGGGGGGCACGCCGTAGCGTAGTGGTTAAGGCACTGCGCTACAAGCCGGAAGGTCGAGGGTTCGAGACCCGGTGGGGTCAGGATTTTTAAACTGACCCAAACCTTCTGGCGGCACTATGGCCCTGGGATCGAATCAGCCTCTAACTGAAATGAGTACCAGACGCTTGTTCTGGGGTAAAGGCGGCCGTCACGCAGGGCTGACAACCCGGCTGACATCAAGTGCCAATTGTCAAGAAAAAGTGGGAGCCTTAACTTCCTACTACCCCAAGGGCCTCCTGAGGCCTGTAGTGGAATCACTTTACCTTTTTACCTTCTGGGGGCAAAACGACCTTGGAGTTGAGTCACTTCTAACGGAAGTAAATGTATCGGACATTTGTTTTGGGGCTGGCATCTCGTGACGATTCTCTAGAAAGGTGCTAAGACTTAACGTTCTACCTCAAGGGCCTTCCAAAGCCTATGACAGTTCACTTTTCCTTTTTTTTTTAAATGAAACTCTGCCTGAAATCTTGTTTTTGATATCTCTAATGTAATACTTGTCGCCGCGATAAAATAGTAACTACGCTTCTTGCCTCTGGTCCCGAGGGCCACGGATTCAAACCCGACGGGGTTGATGGATTTTTATGGAAAAATCCAAGGAACAAGTCTTTCGGGAGGGACTTTAATCCATGGATTCCGAATCTTAAGATTTTCAGGCTCTTAAATTAGCCTTAAGCCTGAATAAAAAGACCTCTAAGCAAAATTTACTGACCTCAACATCTTAATAATACCTTAGTTACCTGCTAGATGACTCATTGAGTAGGTGTGTTGACGGTATGCCGTTCATGACATCAATAGACAAATAAGCGTAAGTAAATTAACTTGGACTAGTAACTCGTAACAAAGAAGAGGCTATGGCTCAAAATTGGGTTGCGCCATTTGAAGTAATGGAATATAATACTTATCCTGATTCTATCTAACTTCCGGTTTTTACAGCTGTTGCCATCTTCCCGTGCCAAACGTCCAAAGTCTACGATTTTTGGCATCTTCAATGCTTAACCCTCTTGTTTGCATTGCTACCATCATGCTTTCCTTCAATGTTAACTTTGGTCTCCCTTTTTTCTTCTTTCTGTTCGGTTGTCATTGATATAGTTTCCGGCCATCGTTCATCTTCCATTCTTAAAACATGTCCTAACCATTTTTAATTCCTTCTTCTCAATTCCTTGAATTATGCTTTCTTCTCCTTCCATTATGTTTCTAATTTCCTTATTTGTGGCATGTTCTAATTTGACTTTGTGCGTAAATGACCCATTTCTAGAGCTATTAATCTATTCTTGTAGTATTTATTGATTGTTCATACCTCACTTGCATATACTGGAACCTTATTCATATCATAAATATTATCAATGGAGGTAACTTAGTATATTTTAGTAAAATTAAAGTGATTATAATGAGAAAAAATAGATGCAGATGAATTTGCCTTTGTTGGAAGGATCGCTATAGGTCTACTATCCCAGCCAAGACCGATGCAACTTTTGAAAGAATAATATTCAAAAGTGTAACACAGTGAAATAACCTTCAGATATTAAAAGTAAGAGTATATATCTGAAAAATTTTCAGGTGCAAGAAGTCCTTTCCTTGGTGTAATGAATAGCCCTTAGCAGAAACTCTCTGAACAAACAGAAGGCCTTATAGACTATTACTATTATTTTATTGAATCTCCAAATATTCTGAAACCCTATTTTGTCAAAAAGGCATGTTAGGCTTGTAGTTTACTATAACAATATTATATGTATATTGTAAAACAGAAATATGAACTTATGGTTTTGATTGAGTGTTATGAATTAAATAAATTGTCTATAAGTGTCTTGGAACATATTACATATTGTTTTGGATGTGTGTTATGAATTTCATAAAATGTTTATAATAATTTTGGTTCTTAAAATCACTTCACACATTGAGGCAGAAGCCTCATCATCGTTTAAAAGTAAGTATAACCAGAATCGTTGTTTTTCGAATATAGGACATTCAAATAAAACATGTTTTACAGATTGTATTGAATCATGACATTTACAATTGTGTACACTGTCTGAGTTAATATTAAATCTCCTAAAATAACTTACAAATTTTCCATGGTCAGTCATAAATAGCATTAAGATGAAATTTGAAATAAAATGTTTTATATTTAGTCTGTAGTATACTCTAGGAAAGAAGAGTTCTTTAGCCAAAGCGCCATTTGCACTCCTTATCCAATGTACGATAACAATAATTTATTTTGAACATAGGATATCGGACACTTTGAAAATTACCGATGAAGCTCAGAAGATGCCGTGGATTTAACTGACTGATCAGCACGTTCATTTTCCACTGTTCCCTGGTGCCCTCGTATCCAAGACAGGCATTAGCTTTTTTGTGTATACAGAGTGAGTCAGGAGGAAAGGTACATGCTTTCATGCTTTGAGGGACGATAGTGCTGGTGATTCTGAACAAAAAAAGATTTGTAATATACGTATGGCCTATTCTTAACAGTTTGAGGGTAATTTAATGAAAACATCGAGGAACCGGAAAAGTGCAGGTGACAGTAAATAAAGATACTGTTATCTTAAGTCTTATTTAATTGTGTACATTTCCTCACAAAAAAATGTTCAAACGCTCCACCACCAACTTAAAAGTATTTTGTTGCTCTTGTAGACAGCTGTTGTGTTGCTGATCTGATCTCATTCGTACATTCCTTTACTTGAGCACAAGCATGTAAAATACGAGCGAGAAGTCCCTTTCTTGTGTCCACTCTGTGCTTGTAGACTTCGCTCTTAAGCCAACCCCACAAACAGTAATCGAATGGGGTTAGATCGGGTGACCTCGATTGTCAAGCAATGATTCCATTATGATGATCTTGTAGAAGATTTCCGAGCTATTGGCCATGGTCTTGAGGCTTGTAGTTACCCGACGTTTCGCCAGAGACTGCGTCCGGCATCTCAAGACAACGCTTGAGGATGCCGGACGCAGTCTCTGGAGAAACGTCGGGGAACTACAAGCCTCAAGACCACGGCCAATAGCCCGGAAATCTTCTACAAGATCATCATAGTAACTCCAGCCGTGAAAGCCTAAGTCAATTATTCCATTGTGTCTCAGCTGTCTACAAGAGCAACAAAATGCATTGAAGTTGGCGGTGGAGTGTATGAATATATTTTGTGAGGAAACGTACAAATTAAACAAATCTTATATATTCAACCTAGGATTTAAAGAGAGATCAGGGCTTACTTGGTTTAGGCTAGAGGCATGGAAATTTCTAAAAAAAATAGCGACGATCACGATATGCGATTATGTCCAATGTGCGGGAGCTTTGAAGACGAGATACATGTATTAGGAAAATGTAACGATGTAGAATATTGGAGGCGTCAGTTATTACCGGAAAGATTTCTAAATTCAAATCGTAAAAGATTGGCATCCTACCAATTAATGGTAAATTCAGAAAATTGGATAAACTTTGGTAAATTTCTGGACAAAACGCGGAAAATAAGAACAACACTCACTCATTCATGAATAAATGTATGTTATCAAAATGCAATACCATTAATTCTTAATAATTCTACATAACATAATGAATGTATAATGTTATTGTATTATTATGTAATTGTAATATTATTGTGTTTTCTTTATGTAATTGTAATATTATTGTTTACTTTTTGTGTTTCTTTATTCTATTACCAAATATTACTTTATTTTAACGGACTGTCAACAGCACGTACGGCTCACTGTCCGTGCCACCCATATTTGTAAATAACATTGTATATATCTTACTTTTAGTCTAATAAAGTCTTATTACTACTAAAAAAACAAAACTTAAGATAACTGTATCTTGATTTACTGTCACCTGCACTTTTCCGGTTCCTCGTTGTTTTCATTAAATTACCCTAAAACGGTTAAAAAGAGGTCATATGTATATTAGAAGTTTTTTGTTCAGAATCACCATTACTATCACCCCTCAAAGCATGTACCTTTCCTCCTGACTCACCCTGTAGACTAATTACACTTTCATGTGAAAGTAAAGAACGTAAAATAGACATTGTAACAACGTAGACTTGGTTAAGAATTTCTTAAGTGCGCTTAGCTTTGTTTCAACTTCTTCAAATGGACTATTATTCTTTTTAAGATGGATCACAAGAAAAGAGTGAAAATCTTCCTAATATATAAAGTTAGATAATCATTTCGGTGAAGGTAGATTATTCTCGAGTGGATACAATGGAGAAGTTATAAAGAAGTTTAATTAAAAGTCAAGTTGCTTTAAAGTATTTGCTTTGTAATGGGCTTTTACAATGACAATGCGATTCTGCAGTATTAGGGCACCTTTCGCCAACAACTCTACAAGTAATTAACAGTTATTAAAGGTTCAGGAAATAGCACACAACTTATCCAATTGTTCATAATTCAGCAATTTTTTTTTATTATAAATATGGATATTTTACTTACCGCTGAGATCTCGGTCGTAGCGTCGCTGCCTCGTATGCAACGATTTCGGGTTCGATCGTCGGTCGGAAAAAGTTTCCTGAGTGATGGTTTCTTCTTCGAATTTTTTCCTCACCTGTAAAACAAATGTCAGGAAACTTTAAGGCCCAAACAGTCCCCGAACATCATCTGGCCATCATAATCATCATTATCATATTTGTCATGTTCAGTATGAATGTGTGTGTGAATGGTATGTTTCGTATTAATGTTGTGTTGTCTTGGATGAGGCCCTGGAATTGAACAGATCACTCATTCGGGGAGCTCCTCTATGTCCTTATGTGCTCAAGAAAGTATGTGCGTGGCCCATAATTAAATCAACACTTATAAAATCAGGAATCAAAACACAACGTAAAAAATCGCCTTTAAAACTAATAACAAACTCAACAACATCGTATTAAACAAGATTGAAGTAACAAATAAATACGAAAATTAAGGCGTTTATAAGCTAAAGTGCAACAATTGCGACAAGTTTTATATCGGTAGAACAAGAAGACATTTTCCGAAGAAACACTGAATATTAAAAAATATAGGATCAATAACGAAGAAAAATCAAGTTTTGCAAAACGTATACTAGAAACGGGTCATTAGTTCGACAAAATCGATAATATTATGTTATCATGACACAGAGAGGATAACAACAACAAGATTAGCATCCTAGAAGACGTAGAAATCTTAAAAGAAGCTGAGAATAACGATGAAACATGGTTTCGAAAAGCCTTACAATTAAAAAAAACATGACAAGGTTTTCTAACAGAACCTTATTTTAGTTGAGGATTGCTTATTTTATCAAGTACTAATTTTATATTTTAAATATTTTACCATAGTTAAAATCCTTCTCCAGACAGTCGTGTTACTGTAACCGAGTGGTGTGGTGTGCAGCACGTAAAAATATATATAAGGTGAGAGGTTAAACTACGTTAATGGAAAATTGGAATGGAATATATGTTGATGAAATACCGAGTATCAGAGAATGTAGACTGTAACTTCGTCAAACGGATCGTAAACTCTGCCAGAAGGAAAGGTAAAAAAAAAAAAAAAAGAAAAGGTAAACTTATTCCAAACTTCCAATCTCCTTGACAGCGTTTCTACTCTCTTTCACAACATGGCAGGCCGCCTCCCTTAGCCAGGTTAGAAGAATAATATTATATTGACAATTAGAATCAATAAAATGAAAATGTAAAGTGATCCCATTATAGACGTTGGGAGGCTCATTGGGTTATTGGAGGTTAAGGCTCCCACCTTTCTAAACAATCAATACCAGATGTCAGCCGAGTTGTCAACTTTGCGTTTCGGCCGCCTTTATTCCTAGAATAATCGTCTGAACTCATGTATCAATTAGAGGCAGAGTCGACCCCAAGGGCCATAGTGTCGCCAAAGAGTTTAGGGCAGTTTCAAAATATGTTTTGCGCGATAATGCGCTTTGTCGTACTTACGGCAATGGTGACCGTGATTGAAAATTTCCTACATTTCGGGATTGCCAACCTAAGTAACTATAATGTAATATTACATATTACAAACCTCGTGCGGGAAGTAAAACCACTGCCCTCTTTGTATACTATTCATTATCTTTTACGGTCTCACTTGCCAAAACATGGAATTCTCTTCCGCCCTATGTCAGAGACTGTCAAACTATAACATCCTTCAAAAAGAAACTAAAGAATTATTTAATAACAAACTAATTTATACACCTCACTGATAAGTATTCTTTTAACAATTACACATTTTTGCTTTGTTTTAAATATTGTATAATCGTAAAATTAATTTTCTATATCACATTATTTTTCTTTGTTTTTTATATATACATTAGACAGGGACAATTTAATATGTTTTGCTTGTATAAATTTTATTATTAGTGTTAGTCTTAATTTTAATTAACATTAACTCGTTGCAATTAGATCGTAATATAATAGATATTATCTATTTTATCAAATTTTTATTTAGTATTTAATATTAGAGTTAATTCAAATTGTTATATTCTGATGTAATATATGTTTGTCCTGGTGAGTGGAAGAGAAGACCATATGGCCTTAACTCCACCAGGCTAAATAAATCTAATCTAATCTAACCTAATCTAATCTACACTACGTACAACGTATATACAAAAAATATCCAAAAATTAGTGTTAATATACATTATACGAAACAAATCACTGCATTTTAAATTAACTGAACTTCATTTGAAACAATATAAAACAATAAATACGTACTTGCGCCATTTTATCACTAACTGATCTCACTGCCTCCTGTAGTTTCAACTAATAAACATTGCCCACTCTGTTAACGTTCGTCAGTTGTTTATAATGAACGCAATTATTTCCAAGAAATATATTATTTTACTGTTATTTATTATTTTGAAAACACCATCGCGCAAAAAAGAATGTACAACGCACGTTTGTGTTTTTTTTTACAGAATCTCGGAAATTAAATACCTCGCTATCGCTCTGTTTTTTAAACATTTTTCTCGATTCTGTAAAAACCACTTCCCAACCTCGCATTGTAATATAATATTTCAATTACGATAAAAGACTGATTTATTTCTGATAATGATTTGGCTTCTTCATATATTGAAAAGATAAACAGCTTAAAATAGCGTTGTGTATTTAAGACCATGTCGGCCGCGGTGGTTTTTGGTTATGATCCTTCCTCTAGTCATGAGTGCCGCAGGTTCAAACCCAGCCGAGATCGATGAATTTTTAGGATGGAAAATCCAAAGGACAAATCCTCCGGGAGTGACTTTAAACCATGGGTCTCGAGACTGAAGATTTTCGGGCTCGTAAAAGAACCTCAAGTCTGAATTTAAAAACCTCTTCAAAAAATTTAACCGATATTCAGAATCCGAGTAATACCTTAGTTTCCTACTACATGTCAATTCGAGGTGATGTACTAACCACATGTCCCTCAGGGAAATAAGCGTAACTAAATTCGTCTAGTTAGGAACTTCCCATTAGTGGGATCAATCATTATCATCATCATCATCACAATTTAAGCCGATGAACCAATAGTTAGCTTATTATTATGCAATGTAATGACGATCGCTGTAGCGGTGGGAATTTTTGGAAAAAGAGAGCCTGGAAACCTTATTGTACACTGATATTAAATGTTTCCTTATTAAAAGAATCTAAGTAGATATTCAGGCAAGTAAGTAATTGTAGGCCTTCTTACTAATTTATAACATGGACGAATTGTCGGCTTCAGTTTCCAAATGTAACATTTAAAAATTCTTATGGATTCTCATTTCATTATTTATTATAGATCCTGAGTAATTGAGTTCTGTTAAACTTTATGTTAAAAGACTTATTACAGACTTCAAATGAGGATTCGTGATGGAAATAGATTTTTTTTTTACTTTGGATTTTTTCGATTTCCTTACTCGGTTCGATCTCAAATCATATCGTAGAAAAGACGAAATGAAATGAAAAATTGCTCCTAATATTAATACAACTATAATAACATTACATCTGTGTATAATAATAATAATAATAATAATAATAATAATATATATATATATATATATATATATATATATATATATATATAAATTTCGTGTCACGTTGTTTGTCCATGATGGAATCCTAAACTACTGAACCGATTTTAATAAAATTTTGCTCACTCTGTGCAGTTTGATCCAACTTGAGACTTAGGGTAGTTTATAACTAAATTTATAGTCGCATTATTTTTTATTGCAAATTGTTTATTATTTAACAAAGAGTTATAATTATCTGTGAGTTCCATACGATTCTAATAGATGGCAGTGTAATTATCTGTGAGTTCCATACGATTCTAACAGATGGCGGTGTAAGGTAATTTGGTAAAGTAATTGGTTTATCATTTAACAAAGAGAGATCCAGATGACTGTGCTTTTTGTTGCAACCGCGAATTTCAATTGAATTTCAAATATTGATTATTTCATAATTTAAGTGTGTTCAGTGTTTATTTTATTTTCAATATTATTAATTTCGTGTGTAAGTATTAGTTTTAAGTAATCTGGCTGAAAGACAGCAACTTAATTTAAATTTTTAACGTATACCTTAGCCACAGCAACACGTGGCCCGGACTTCTAGTGTATATGTATAAATATATATATATATATATATATATATATATATATATATATATAAATATATATATATCCGGTTTTAACAATGTTGGTACATTTTTTCCCGGGATCAATGATTTGTCTTGAATTTCACTTTATAATTTTCCTCTATTCATTTCTATTATAACACATTTCTTCCTCTAATTACCAGTCCTTCAAAGTTTCTCTAATCCCTTGGATACACGTGAGATTTGGTCGTCCTTTCCTTCTCGTTCCTGATGGTGTCCATTGAATTATTTTTTGGTAATCTTTCATCCTCCATTTGCCTAATATGCCCGTACCATTTTACTTGCTTTTCTTGGATAAATTCTAAAATTGAGATCTCTATTACAGTACCATTTCTAATGTTCTCTCTCCTTGATATTCTAGCAGATCTTCTCCAATAGTCCATTTCTGCTACCATTATTTTTTTTTCATTTGATAATTTATAGTCCAAACCTCTGAACCGTATGCCATATTTACTTCTAACTATTGTTTTAAAAATTTAACTTTAGTTTCTCTTTTGATGTGTTTATCCCATAATATTCCATTCAGGGCAGATATTACATATTTTCCTGAGTTTATCTTTGATCTTATTTCCTTTTACTACTTCCCATCTCCTGTAATTTTTACTCCCAAATATTTTTATTCCTCTATGTGTTTAATTACCCCCATTTCATCTTCCAATATCATATCTTGATGAATGTGTCCTATGGCATATACTTGGTTTTTTCCATATTCACCTGTAGTCCCCATTTATTGTATTGTTGAATCAATTTTCTCGTATATTCAATGTCTTCATACTCTTGTGCCAAATCCGCAAATTGGAGGAAATATAATAATAATAATAATAATAATAATAATAATAATAATAATAATAATAATAATAATAATAGGCTCAACTCGTGTTCAACTCAGGATAAGGTCGAGGGATGAGATGAAATGAATCCCCTATATTTATGGAGATTTGTGAAAGACAAGTGTTCCGGCCGACCATGTCTAATGTACCGTCACAGGGGCGCATGAACGAAATGGACGAGATGAGTTTGGAGAAATGATAGAATGAAATTTGTGGGAAGGGAAAACGCTTGGGCCACGAAGCAGCCTATGTATTATATACCGGTACTTAATAGAAAAATGTTAAAGAAATTTGTTGTCCTATTTCACGCCTCCAATAACCGTATAATGTTTGAGGATCTGATTAATATTCAAGATCGTTATGAAGTAATCCACGTATAAGTTTTTTTAATGTGAAAAGGTGGAAAAGAATAGATGGCCAAAAAGACCTTCGAATTATAATCCAGGGAAGAGAAGGAGAATAGGAAAACATGCATCACAATGGAGAGAAAGAATTAAAATGGCTATGCTCGGCAGGGCAATTGGAGATGATGAATGTTATGACAGAGAGACATGGCGATCGAAATGCTGGCTGTGGCAAAGGTTGTAGGGTCCTCGCCTGATTGATTGATTAAAGTTTTTTTTGTAGAAAACGGCTTGGCACATTTTATACTCAAAAAGTGTAAGGAAATTCCTTGATAATTAAAATAAATCCATTTATATTAGTCATATATTGTATAAAACTTGTAAACAATATTAAAGTAAAGTAAAGTGATCCCACAACAGACCTGGAGGCCCCTGGGGTAGTAGGAGGTTAAAGCTCCCACTTTTTCTAGACAATCGGCACTTTATGTCAGCCGGGTTGTCAGCCCTGCGTGACGGCCGCCTTTACCCCCAGAACAAGCGTCTGGTACTCATTTCCGTTAGAGGCTGAGTCGACCCCAGGGCCATGGTGCCGCCAGAGGGTTTGGGTCAGTTTAAAAATCCTGACCCAAACGGGACTTGAACCCTCGACCCTCCGGCTTGTAGCTCAGTGCCTTAACCACTACGTTACGGCGTGCCCCTGTAAACAATATTCTACTTGCTTTAAATTTCTAATAATCTAAATAACTTAAATTTAAAACAAATATTTGAATGAGAAGCATTATCATTATTTGTAGTAGAACAAATGATTTTCTTAAAATGTGAAAAAGAAAAACTAGAACTTAACCAGAGGAAAGCAAGGCAGACGTAGGAATAAGAAGTGTTTTCACCTTGGAAACCAATTACCGCTCTGTAGTGGCAAAGAGCTACAATGTTATTGGCATCTCGGCTCTTCCTTTTGTTCAATTACATGACTGGAGTAAAGAGTAAGCTATACACACACTGAGGGATTAATTAATCCATGAATATTGCACACCAGCTTCAAATTATGTATATTCAGGCAAGATACTTGCCTAGTCCCATAAGGTTAAATATTCACCATATCTATGTTCCATCATAATTTGTTGGTAGAATTGCATATAGGCCTACAGTACACCGTGTCCCATACAAACCTCCCATATTTTAAGGGGGATGATGGGTGAAATTTCCATTTTCTACATTTTTTGAGCTGGAGACTTGATTTTTTGTACAAACAGTGATGCGTTTACGTTTCATTCTTGTGAGACATTCATTTATTTCATGAGTTATTAAATATTATATATTTTAAAATTTGCATATATTATAATAGTCCACAGCTGTGGTCTCGAGGTAGCGTGCTGCATTGTCACGCAGCGGGCCCGGGTTCGATCCTCGGTAGGGTCAGTTTTTCTGGGTGAAGTTTTATCGGGGTTTTTCCACATCTGTAAGACAAATGTCAGGAAAACTTTAAGGCCAACTTTAAGGTCCCCGAAATCATATGGCCATCATCCTTGTCATCATCATCATCATCATGCTTCACCGGTGTGGAAAGCAACGGGAAGCTACGACACCTACAATTCCCTAGTAAAGCTGCAAGCATAGCATGAAAATGCTGTGATTGCAGTGAAGGACCTGCCTTAGGGCAGAATTACTATGGATGGATATTATAATTAAATGGGTTCCACAATTGTTTAGTAAAATTGTCTGATTTTTTACAAGACCCATAAAATATTTAGAAAAACATCATGCATTAGAATTCTTCTAATGTGAATACAAAGGGAGAAAAAAATGTTTTACCTCATGCGTGGATTTACAAACAAAAATTAATAATTGCATACATTTTATATTTTATTTCTTAAAATACTACTTCAATCATGAAGCCCATGCACTACTTTGTTACCCATTGTTTTTAGGGCATGCAGTAAAAATTTGAATCTTGTAGACAACATTTCTGAATTCCATTCAATTTTGAATGTACAAAAATGCAGTGAAAATAAAGTGTGGAAAAACATGTATAAAGATTTGCATGCAGGTAGTATTTAACTGGCGCAGCCTTTTAACTCTGACGTAATTTAGGGCACTTACAAGCGTCATAGGTCTCTGAAACTTTGCCGACATATACATTAGAGTACAGGCTATCTTTTTGTACAAAAAACAAAAAATGCCAATTTTGATCTCAAATGGTCAATTTTTCACCCATCACCCCCTTAAATAATCATAACTATGAAAGTATGCGAAATTATGAAACGAGGTTGGTATTAAAAGAAAGAGAAACTCAAATAATTTTTGTTTTCGTTGTTGCAGTTACTTCATCTGTCGCATGTTGGACAATAATGACATGAAAGTAAATGTTTGGTGCGGCTTGATGAAGAACAGGATCATAAGTCCTTTTTTCTTCATGAGAAGTCAATAACTGGCCCGGTATATCAAGACATGTTGGAACAGTTCTTGTACCCCCAAGTAGCTGATCTGCAACCCCAACTAATCTTTTAGCAACATGGAGCCCCACCATATTGGAGCCTGGATGTTCGGGATTCACTAAAAGAATCCTTCCCAGATACGTGGTTTGGACGCGGCGGACCAATTTGCTAGCCACCACGTTCGCCAGACATCACTCCATTGGACTGCTTCCTCTGGGGGTATGTAAAAGACCGTGTGTTTGCGACTCCAGTACAAGATCTTCATGATTTACGAACCCGTATCCTTGACATCATTGCAACAGTACCAATAGACATGTTGGACAGAACGTGGCACGAAATCGAATACAGACTTGATATTGTTCGTGCTACTAATGGTGCACATGTAGAGGTGTTTTAGTGTGTGACAATGAAAATTCTTTGATTTTCTGTTTCTCATTTCATAATTCCGCACACTTTGTTAGTTATGATTAATTAAAATGTGGGAGTTTTTAATGGGACACCCTGTATATTCCCGAGTACTTTTTACAATATTCAGAATTTTAAAATCAAACGAGAAAAAGGGAAATTATTTTTTGTAATTAGTTGTGAAAGATACTTTTGTGGGAGTTAAATACTATATGAAAAAAAAGCCTATTTGTTGTATCTTTAAAAAATAAAGACAGGTGTAATAAAAGCTCGTAAAAGTGTGTTATTTTTTTAAGATTTTTCTCGTGGATGATGCAGAGATATGTTCATTCTTAATAAGAAAAGTTGATTGTATTCGCGACCAATTTTCAAATGGATAAAGCGTTATTAATCTTTAAATTGGCAAAACAATAATTTCTTGAGTTAGTTAATTGAATGCGGCGGACCGCACTGAAAACTATTATTAATAGGTATATTATGTAATTGGACACACATTTAAGTCGTTTCTACTCGTTAGTTTTCTTCGGTTTTATTAATAATATTAAATAAAATAAACGAAATTATGTATCTTATAGGATACATCGCTAATTTAAGGGTTAAATCCCTGATTTATACAGTACACATACATGCATGCTGAATGTTGATTAGAAATTATTTTTAAGTATTAGGACAACAGATTACGAGTATCTAAGAATAAAGTGCTTAGGAAAAATCTTGGACCAAAGAGAGATGAATAGACAGGTGAATGGAGAAGACTTCATAACAATGAAGTACAAGGCCTTTATAGGAAGCCAGATATAATAAGAACAGTTAAGTCTCGTAGACCATGATGGGCAGAACATGTAGCACATATGGGGAATGAAACAGGTGCATGGAAGCTTTCTTATAGGAAAACCAGAGGGAAAACGTCCAGTTGGTAGACCAAGAATGAGGTGGGAGAATAACATGAACTATGATTTGAGGGAAGTAGATTATACAGGGAATGATTGGAAAGCATTAGCTCAGGTTAGGGATGTATGGAGAGCTTATATCCGCGCGGCCATGGACCTACGGGTTCGATAGTGCCAGTGAGTAAGTAAGTAAGTTTGATACTTACAATGAATGTTTAAAAGATGGGATAATTAACAGAAAAAATAAATATAATGGATATTTTGACAGATTAACACTAAATATTTTAGTTAAAATGGTTGGAAACGATGACAAATATGAAAAATAAGTTTAATAAGATCAAATCAAGGCGGAAAGTTATTCATCAACATCATAAGCATCAAGGATTAGACCTGCTGGTCTGTTCCGATCTTATGTAAGAATTGGTCTGTCCATCTTTTACTGGGTCTTCCAACATTTCTTCGTCCTAGTGGTTTGTAATGAAGAATCTGTTTCGGAATTCTATTGTGATCCATTCTATTGATATGGTGCATCCATTCATCTCTGTATTGTGTAATTCTATCTAATAGTTTGAATATATTTAGTTCTCTTCGTATATTTTCATTTCGTTTTCGATCTGTTATTGTATAGCCAGCCACACTCCTCTTCGTTCCTGGTTTTTGGTAAGACCCAGTGTTCCGATCCATATAGTAGTGTTGGAAAAGTGTCTCCTTTCTAGTTCCTTTGAGACTTCGTTTTATGGTGCCACACATATAACTAAATTTATTTTATTTATTTATTTAATTCTTTATTTTATTTATTTTACCTGATGGAGTTAAGACCTTAAGGTCTTCTCTTCCACTTCACCAGGGTTAAATTATACATAACAATAATATTTTCAACGTCTTCACTTTTTCTATACGATTCATTGTATCCCAGGTAATTAAAACTGGCCCATCTTTTCTATTATTTTATTCTCTAAATCGGTTCTTTGTTGGCAATTCCTCTGGCGTTCCATACACCTACTTTCATGAAACTCGCTATACCTAACGGGAAGTTATTAAATTAAGAATAATGAATGTATAGCCAGCAAAAATGAAACACAACGTAATGCCTAAGAAGGAGAGATTATTTTCATAACAGTGGGTAGCAGTTTTTAACATATCGTTAAACCTTAGTAGTACCTGGCCCATCTTTTCTACTATTTTATTCTCTAAATCGGTTCTTTGTTAGAAATTCCTCTGGCGTTCCATACACCTACTTTCATGAAACTCGCTATACCTAACGGAAAGTTATTAAATTAAGAATAATGAATGTATAGCCTGCAAAAATGAAACACAACTTAATGCCTAAGGAGGTGAGATTATTTTCATAAGAGTGGGTAGCAGTTTTTAACATATCGTTAAACCTTAGTAGTACCTGGCCCATCTTTTCTACTATTTTATTCTCTAAATCGGTTCTTTGTTAGAAATTCCTCTGGCGTTCCATACACCTACTTTCATGAAACTCGCTATACCTAACGGGAAGTTATTAAATTAAGAATAATGAATGTATAGCCTGCAAAAATGAAACACAACTTAATGCCTGGGGAGGTGAGATTATTTTCAAAACAGTGGGTAGCAGTTTTTAACATAACGTTAAACCTTAGTATTGCCGTAGCCGAACGGTTAAGGTAGGAAGCCTTGGCGCAGAGCTACGGGACTTGCGCTGGTTCAAGTCTCCATGGGGGAAGAAATTTTCTCATGGTATTTCGGCCAGTATGGGACCGGTGCCCACCCAGCATCGTGAGGCAATTGGGTAGCTACAATAAGTAGCGGCTCCAGGTTGAGGAACCAGCTATAACGGCTGGGGGACTCGACATGCTAACCACATGTCACCCCTACACTGGCTGTTGATCATCTACCTCTGTGATTGACACATGTGGATGTGAAGGGCCAGCAGCCGGCTGGTAAAAGGGCAACCGCTGAAAAGTGGAAAGACCCTCAATCGGATCGGATTTAGAAGATCCTTAGTTTGAACCCGTTGGAAACCAAACTCTTCGATTTTTTTCGTGGATCTAGGCCTATTTAGTTTTTAAATCTTCAAAAAATGAAGAGTTATAATAATGTGCTTTAAAATACAGTTATTGAATACTTTTTACGTATTTAATAACAAAACAAAAGCAATATAAGAAATATGGATTGATCTAAATGTTTCTGAACAAACCATGGAGTTTTTATGCAGTAAAAGCTCCTTATTCGCGGGGGATATGTTCCGTAAATATGCAGCGAATACAGAAACCGCGAATATGGAATGGTAATTTGTGTGGGTATATAGGGGATACGATCCAAGATTACGCAATAAAATAACAATTATCAAAATAAAATCAATTAATGACAGATTTTGTACAATTTCTATTAATTATTACTGTCAGGCTTAGGCAAGGGCTTAAAGAACTTAGTAATTTTTTTCCTGTTTTGCCGCTTTTAAAAGGTCTTTCAATTCAGATTGATATACAGCTGTGAATTCTGCGATAGAATTCCTTATTTGTCTTCGGATTTCTTTATGAATCGTACAGTTGCTACATTAGCATTGAAAAGGCGTGATATCGCAAACGACTCGCCAACGCGCAAACGGTCAAGCATTTTTCGTTTACTTTAAGCGGCAATACTATTTTTTTCCGCTTCGGAACTAATTTCTTCCCTTTTACTCGACATTATAAATTAGCAACAAAACAGAATAGGCACGTCTTATTGAATCAAAATTATTACAACGAATGGCAAGTTGAAACAGTAAAACACCGATCGTGGCTAGGGTGGCATTTATAACGGACATAACAGACGTAAAATACGCTTTTAACACTTAAATTGTCAATACAACTGCTGCTGAGTGATGGCAATGACTGTGCATCGCCCAGGGTGCTGCTCTGGAGCTATATTGGTCCCATGACAGCCAAATTCCCTACTGTTTATCAATATAGGGTTCACTCACTAGTTCAGCTCCATTGTTAGGACGTTGATATTTTGTTTATGTGTTGAAGTAGTATTGGATAGAAATGAGGTGTTCCACTATCCAAAGCGGGGCGTCAGAAACCGTGCCGCCAGACAAGCAGAGAGTCCGAAAGCCAGCAACACGGAGTGAGCCACGCCACTTTGGCTGTTTTACAGTACTCATCTCTTATTCCTGAGTCCATCCTGAGGGAATATGCTTCGGTGAACAGCACGTCGCTGTAGCATATGTCCTATATTACGAACAATTGGGTTGTCATGATTTGAAATAACATGATACATGTCACTTACTTTTTCTTCAATTGTAGTCGCAATATAGGGTATCTGTGCTAGGTTGTGAAGCTCTGCGATCCTCGTGTATAACGGGGCCGAAAAGATAATTTTGAGGCATTTATTCTGTATGATCTGAACTTTCTTTTTGTTGTAAGCAGCGAGGATGCTCCAGGCTTCACATCCATACAGCAACATGCTGCGGATCACAGTTTTGTACAGTGTAAGTTTGATCCGAGTAGATAGAGTGGTCGACTTGAAAAATGGATATAAAAGTGCAATTGCAGCATTTGCTTGATGTTGTAGATTCTGAATATGAATTTTGAACGTAAGCTTGGAATCCAGATGGACTCCAAGATACTTGACTGAAGTCTCCAGACGAAGTGGAGCTCCCAAAGTGAGCCGGATGGGAATACATCTGTGGGTTTTCTTAAATAAGACGACTTGCGTTTTATTTGCGTTCACTTAAATGTTCCACAGATGTAGCCAGGTATGGATAGTATTTAGGACATTTTGGATGATGTGTATGCGATTTCGCATACCACGGAAAGATGTCTGATGATACAAACATGTATCATCAGCAAAAGAAGCTATATGGAAGTTAGGTAGGGATGGAAAATCTGACACATATAATGTGTAGAGGAGAGATGAGAGTACTGCACCCTGTGGAACTCCCGCCTGGAGCGGCTTACAGTCTGATTTATACCCATTAACCGACACATAAAATTGCCGGTTACTGAGATATTTTGCTATAAGTTTAATTATATCAGCCGAAATGTTAAATTTGATTAATTTGTATGTAAGTTCATCTATACAATATTTTCTCGCGACAGTTATTTAAATGTTCCGGACCGCAAGGAAAATAAATTCATGCAAACCTGTAAGTTATTACCCATTCGGGTGAGCCTTTCATCTTCATTATTATTATACATTACTGCGTAATTTGACAAATTTGGGTAATTTTTACTTGTTTGTTCTTCTATTGATCTAAAAACAATATTAAATAAATGAAATCAATGTATACAATAGGATACATTTTTAATTTAAGGATTAACAACGAACTTCAGACTCAGTGACAATAAGGTTTGTTTTAATTTGTCATTTGGTTTGAATCGCTCTTTGTAAATGTCACCTAGGCACGTGCCTGCAGTAAAAAAAAAAAAAGTTGCCGATGCGTTAATAAAGGATACTTACTAATTTTTTTTATTTTATTTTATTATTCCGGCTTTTACAATGAATATACATTTTTCCGGTACCCATGTTCACAGTTAACTACACATTTGTTTCAACACATTTTTCCATTCTTGTCTGTTCATCCATATATCTTCTTCTATTTCCCATTCCCTCTTAGTTTCATTGATTCCCTGAATTCACGAAATATTTGGTACTTACTAATAATTTCAATATACCGACTGGATCAGTGAATAAAGACATTTTTAGCCGCGAATACAGGAACAGTGTCGCAATTTGTTACCCCGCGAATAATGGAAACGCGAATAAGGGAACCGCGAATAAGCAGCTTTTATTTTTTCCATTATTATTAACATAATTCTTATTAAATACGCTACTCCTGTTAATTTAAATAAAAATACAAAATTTAACACAATATGGTGTAATTAATCTAAAACAGTTTTAACAGAGAATTTCAGTACTAACGGCACAATGTTAGTGTTGCTATTTAATGGAAAGTCTCTTTTAGTTAGAGGCTCTTTCGACTAAAAATAGCACGTTTCACTGCAGAAAGCACCTCAAACCACAACTCCATTCAGTGACCCAGAGAGTCTTGAATGCGCTTTCAGTTGAATACACCACCAACTTTCTGAAGTGATTACGTATCTGCCATACTGGAAGGACGCATAATATAAAGAGGTTACCCACTAACACACTAACAATGCGCCAAAGTTACACCACAAATATTACACATTGGAAACAAAGGCCTAACTTCTACAGGAATGTACGACGTCAATTGTAATTTCGGAGCACCGCTCATCAATCTTATTTGAGACGTTTTAGTTTGCTCAGAATTCAAACTCCATAACCTATAACAGGGATGTACAACACATTATCTCAACTTCATTCAGAGACAAATTATGTATTTATTATGATTTTACCCATAAAATAAATTGAAAACTGCTCAGAACACAGAATTCAATTCACTTCATTTTAACCCTTTCGCTTCAGGTTTAAACGCTAAATGCATGTCCCCAGAAACTGGATTTAAGTCACAAATTATATTATCCATTTTCAGACATCAAAAACAAGCAAAAGATAACGGTACTTGAGATCACAATAAGGGTGAAGGCCAAAACACATTCATCTACTATTCATAATAATGTTAACAAAACAATACCCTGCTAAGGGATGTACAAAATATTGCAAAATAAAGTGTACCTCGTCTTCTGAGTTGAAGACCAGGCGAGTCCACCTCGTCTTTTGAGGCGAATGGTTTAATATGAATTTAAAAAAAATATGTTTTTTTATTCAATGTCCCAAGGCTGTCATTTCGACATTTCTGGTGTTCTCTCCTAGCACTGGCTTAATTGTAACCCATTTCTGAAGTTGGGACGCTTAGAAGGCGGAGTTACATTGCCCCGATGATATGATGGGCCACAAATGATAATGAAGCGTCAGGAGAGTCCTTAACCTAAACTTAACCTAAATTCCAGACCATAGGCAACCACAGGAATTATTCCCTTTTAAGAAACAAATCCTATGGTTTGACGTGAATCGAACACGGGACATCATGAACAGCAGTTAGAAACGCTTATCACTAGCCCATGAGGCTGGTCAGAAAATAAATTGTTACTGGTAAAAAAACAGAATTCAATCCATTTTAATATCAATATGAATTTAAATCTAAATAAACTGTAAAAAATCATTCTAAATATATTCTTGGCATAACATTTAATAAGCCCTTATTAATTATTAATCTGCGGCACCCCTATTCAAAACAAAGAATCCATCCCTCTTTATTTTCACCACTTTCTACCTCCTTTGGGGTGCAAGGGGTCAAACTTGGATATAAATTATATTCGAATTGTAACCAAATATCATAGCGACTTCGAAGACTACGGAAGCGACACTAATATCGACCATTTTATTTTGTGACCCTCTCTCACTCCCTCTTCTTTAGGAATGCTAGGGGTCAAAATGGGTTTATTTATTTTTTATTTATTTAGCCTGGTGGAGTTAAGGCCACGTGGCTTTCTCTTCCACTCACCAGGACAAACATATATTATCAGAATATAACAATCCCAATTAACTCTAATATTAAAACTAAATAAAAATTTGAATACAAAATTATATCTATTATATTACAATCTATAATACAACCAGTTAATGTTAGTTAAAATTAAGACTAAAACTAATAATAAAATGTATAGGCCTACAAGAAAGACATATTGAATTGTCCCTGTCTAATGTATATAAAAAACAAGGAAAAGTAATGAGATATAGAAAACTAATTTTACGATTATACAATATTTAAAACAAAACAAATAAAAATATTTGTTAATCTTAATATTATTTTCATAAATAATTTAATTTATTAATTGTTAAAAGAATACTATCAATGAAGTGTTTAAGTTAGTTTGTTATTAAATAATTATTTAAACGTTATCTAGACTGTCACCAATAAGATAAGCGACCCCGAAAAACACGCTTTCGATACTAATTTCGGTAAATTTGCACATTTTCCATCCCAACCCTTATGGGTCAAACATTGGCTTAAATATTATGAGGGTTGATACTAATCAGTTTAGTAATTAAAACAAACTATGTATTCGATACTAATCTCGAACCTTTTTTTCACACTAGTTTTAATTATTCATCGACCCCTCATCTCTTTTAGGGAGCTTGGGGTAAAATTTGGGTTTAAATGTCATCGGGTCTGCTACTAATGTTCTTAGTGACTCCAAAAACTATTAATTCAACACTAATATTGATAGTATTTGGATTATTTTTAGATTTCTCCCACTATCACATCCCTCTTAGGTGTGCTAGGAGTATCTTACCCTCATGAAACCTCATACCAAGTTCGGTTGAAATTACTCCAGGTGTTCTAAAATTATGCTGGAACATATATAAGTCGTTGCCGACCATTTTTTCCATTTCAACCCTCCCTTATACCTCCTAGAGATGCTAGTGGTGTTTTATCCTTTACAGTCACATTGCCGGGTTGTAATTTATATGTATAGCAAATTTGGTTTAAATTGCATCAGACAATTAAGATTCATGCAGGCACATACACCCATACACACGCACAAACATTTATTTTTTGTAATATTAGTGTTATATGTGGCACGAATGGGGAATGAAAGAGGGCACGGAAGCTTATTTAGGAAAACCAGAGGGGAAACTGCCAGTTCGTAGACTAAGAATGAGGTGGGAGAATATCATTATTTGTGATTTGAGAAAATTATACAGGGGATGATTGTAAAACATTAGCTCAGATTAGGGATATGTGGAAAGCTTATGTCCGCGCGGGCACGAAACTACGGGTTCGATAGTATCAGTGAGTTAGTGTCATAATTTATAAAGTTGAAATTTACATTTTAAGATAGGCGCAACTACAGTGAATATTGTATGCATAAATAAAACATGATTTTTAAAGTGTATAAAACTGATGAAAGGATTAATCGAATAATCAATGGATAGGCAGAGAGATAGATACATAGGTAAACATATATTGGATAGATATATTATAAATATTATATAAATTACATTGGTTAGTTAGATTAGATGCATCAAATAAATATAGATATATAAGAAATATATTATCTATCTAACTGGCATTATCGAACCCGTAGGTTCATGGCTGCGCGGACATAAGCTAATGTTTACCAATCATAACTGTATAATCTAATTCAATTAAATCATAGTTAATGGTATTCTCCCACCTCATTCAATGCCTACCAACTGGGTGTTTTCCCTCTGGTTTTCCTACAAGAAGCTTCCATGCACCTCTTTCATTCCCCACTCGTACCACATATCCTCCACATATCCTGTCCATCGTAATCTACATGATTTAACTGTTATCATATCTGGCTTCCATAGAAACGTGAAAGTCCGCTTCCTAAAAACAGCACAGAGTGGGGAAAACTGCACCCTCACGACTCATCTATAAACTCACAAAGGAAACATATTACATAGAAGATCTACGACTGAGAATGCTACCAGCCCTTACCAAGAACTTTTAAACAACAGGAGAGAAAAACAGAGAATGATAGGTGCTGATTTCTACACCTCAGGAGCTACGCTGGACAGAAACTGAACGGGACAATCCATATCAAATCGGACAGCAAAAAATCTTGCAATTTATTTTTTTAATTTTATGTATCCCTAAATATAGTGAATGCATTTATAAACGTATTAATACAGAAATTTAATTTTTATCATTTATAGGTTCGTAGTTATGATGATATAAAATTATCGTAAATATGATAAACTAAAACGTTTACTAACTGATATTTCTGAAACAGTAAACAACAAAAATTTGTTTCAAACATATTTATATAGTTGATATCATGTAGTTTAAGGGTGTTATTTTTATAATTAGGATATTTTTATTTTCGGTGTCAATTTTCTGTTTTATGGCGGTTTACTGCAGTACATATCAAAAAATGAAAACGGAAAAAATACAGGATACTACTCACGTAATAAGGATTAATTTCCAGCAATTACCTTTTTGGAGAGTTGAATAGTTCAGACAATATAAATGTTTTTTATTCTATTTTCGTAAAAAAAACTCGCTGGTCCACGGCGCAGCAGATTCATTTCACGACCAAGGTCGCGCGCGTACTTTATTGAAAGAGCTTCATCAGTGACTTTTTCAACTGCCATTAAATCGAATACGGTAGATTATTATATGTTCTGCTTAATGGAACAGTACCGTAAATTTATAAAAGTGGCGATATTTTAATTCTTACGCAGTAGATATTTATTTATCAAATTTTATTGCTGAAGTGAGAAGTAAAGAGCTCTGTTACTTACGTTTACTGTGAATTATTAAACAAATTATTTATAACTAACTCACTCACTGGCTCTGTGGAACCTGTAGGTTCATTGCAGCGCGGACATAAGCTCTCCATACATCCCATCTCGAGCTAACGTTTTCCAATTATCCCCTGTATAATCTACTTCCCTCAAATCATGTATAATGTTATTCTCCCACCTCATTCTTAGTCTTCCAACTGGGCGTTTTCCCTCCGGTTTTCCTACCAGAAATTTCCAAGCACCTCTTTCATCCCCCATACGTGCCACATTTCCTGCCCACCGCAGCCTACGAGACTTAACTGTTTTTATTATATCTGGCTTCCTATACAGATCATGTAGCTCACTATTATGTAGTTTTCTCCATTCACCTGTCTGTTCATCTCTTTTTGATTCCAAAAATTTTCCTAAGAACTTTATTCTCAAATACTCGTAATCTTCTGTCCTTTCTTAAAACAAATTATTTATTTTGTTACAAATTTTTCATTACAGTTTAAATGTAATATTATATAACTATTTCGTCATTAATTGAATAAACTGGTATAAATTTTTATTATGTTATAATTACTAATTACAGTCTTAAAATAACTTTTTATTCAGTGTATTGTATTGTACCCTGATAACGTTGACGAAATAGTATTGTTATAAGATATCACTTCCAAATAAAACCGAATGTTTTAATACTCGTACACTTCCTACTAAACGATAATAATGCAATGTCAGCAAGTCTTCCTTAAACATCTGTTTTTACATCAACAATTCTCAAGTTCAGATTACATACTAGACAACTAGACAGTTGATTTACATCAGTGTGTTTGTTTAATGCATCTCGTCATTTTAAGTGTCACAGTGAAATTAAAAATAATATCTTATTGTTTTTAACTAACAAGTTTGCAGATCTACAAAGACTGAATGGTGAGTTAGAAGTTAAATATAATTTTAATTATGCATATATTAGTATACAATAGTTATTAACAGTATTATGTGTTAATATATAATTTTACAATTTCTTAAATGTTTCTGGAATGAGAGAATAATCGTAGAGATATACATTTTGTGTTATAAAAGGAGAATAATGGGAAGTTTAGACATTAAATTAAATACTATAATTTAGCTTATATAATAAAAGCTAATATTATCGGCATTTTAATATCATCTTAGATATGTCATGAGTAGGGGATGCAAGATCAAGTGATACCAAGCCAATAAAATGCTGTATATTTCATCATCATCATGAACAAATTCGTTTTAGGCCATGTGGCCTGTACGGTAAACCTAGCGAAGATGGTCTTCATCTTTCCACCGGCTGTATATTTATACCTCTTAAATATTACTTGTAACAGCATGAAAATTGTTATAAATTATTATCGATAGCTTAACTTTACTTGCAATATTCAACATCAGACATTGGTGTAGGGTACAAGTACAAAATATTACAACACATTACAAAACTACTCTCTAGAAAATATTTTTAATAGGCCTACCAGCTTGAATGCGTAGGTGCTTAGTAATTTAAATTAAACTATACATTAGCCAAACTCAGCACAAAATTAACCGCCTACTGAATATATCAATAAAGATTGTTATATTTAATGACGTTTATTATGTAGCAATTTATTTCAAACGCGAGGTTCTCCTACGTACCATAAATTTACGACACGGGACTCACGGATTTCCTTCCTTCTGGAGAAAGCTACATTCAGAATTGTTACGTCTTTAAAATGCCATTGATTCCTATCGAGTTTGAACCCGCGAACCTCGGAATCGGAGGCGTGCAGAGTAACCACTTGTCCACGATGATGATGTAATAATTGTAATAATGATAATAAAAATAATGTAATGATGATAATAACAATAAAAATATTTGTAAGTGCGCAAAGGACTATTACCAAGTAGCTCCGTCATTGTTTGTACGAGCGAGCGATGTCTACTCACGCGAAAGGTATTGCGGGCAGTCTACACATAGGGGATTTTACGAAAAATAATTATTTTTGGTAGTTTCCTTTCAAGACTCCACTTTAATACTAATTACAAAAAATTAACTGGTGTTCAGGTAATAATGTGGCATTTTTTGATTTTATAAAATTTTTGGTGAGGAAGGTCAATTGCATATTAATTGCATTTACGCCCTTCAGAAAAACGTAAATATTAAGGTACTAATTTTCAAGCGATAGAGCATAAAATCATCTATAATGTGACTATCTTTTCAAGTTGAGGGAATAGCCATACTTCGAGAAATGTATTTTATAAAAGAGACTATTTAAAACAATACGATAAATTGACAGCTCTATTACTCTTTAATTACACCAAGCGAAGACTTTAAATTCGGTTCAGATATTCAGTATATCATAAAGTTTCACTGTAAAAAAAAGGTAAACTTTTAAAGATGTGAGTTCAATTTTCACAATTTTTTTGCCGATTTCGTATGGAATGTCCCGAACGCAAACCAACCAAGAGCTAAGACATGTTGTAACACGATATGCGATACACGGCTTTCATCATAAGGTGTGCAGAATCAAGAAATATCACGAACCTAGTGGGAAGTGCGTGTGTAAATTGTGTGGTGGACAGTGCGACCGATATCATATACAGAAATGCCCAAAAATACGAAATCGCTGAATGACTACAGCAAAGACTAAAGAACAATCAATGCCCATTAGGGCGAACCTTTCTTCTTCTTATAATAATATCTGGCTTCCAATAAAGACCAGGTAGTTCACTTACGTAGTCTTCTCCATTTACCTGTCTGATTATCTCTCTTCGGTCCAAAAATTGTATATGTAGTCTTTACCATTCATCTGTATGTTTATCTCTTTTCGGTCCAAAAATGTGCGAAGAATTTTATTCTCAAACACTCATAATCTCCTTTCCTCCCCTAAAGTAAGAGTCCATTTTCGCACCCAGCTGGGAGAATACAGAGTGATTCAAAATAAGTATTACATACTTCTGAGGGTTGTAGAGGGGACTAAGTAGATAGTTTTGATATGGAACCCATGTCCGGAAACGCACCATTTTGATGTAAAATAAGTCTGAAGATCCAAACACAATGGGCTGATATCATGTGTATTGTATTTCAGAATAAGTATTACATACTTTTAGGGGTTGTACTACACCTGTCGAGTCGGATGAAGATCTTCTTGCACGAATTCTGGCGGCAGCAGAAATCATTGAGCACACACCAGATCTTGTGTCATGTGAGTACTAAAACTTGCGTCACAGGTACACTTTGTGCAACGAACAACAGGGTTCCCACATGGAACCATACTTGTAGTACAACCCCTACAAGTCTGTAATACTTATTCTGAAAAAAAACAAGACACGTGATATCAGCATATTGTGTTATTTTACATCGAAATGGTACGTTTCCGGACATGGGTTCCTTATCAAAATGTTATCTACTAAGTCCCCACTACAAACCCTAGAAGTCTGTAATACTTATTGTGAATCGACCTGTATATTTCCAGTTTAATTTTTGTGAAAGAGTTGGGACGACAGTATATCTTCTTAGTATTTTACTCAAATTTTATGAACATCGATGACGAGATAATTAGCCGCATATGAGTGATGTGGAAAGAGGGATTGTAATATTGTGACAAGAATGTTTTTTAATGTACTTTTTTAAGACGGCACAAATAAGATGAAGATGGAATCTGGAGAATATTAGTTTGGTGCACGTAGTATTAATGGAAAGACAGTGACGATCTACCTCCAGGTTATAGAGTAAAGAGTGGAGTTCTTGCAGAATCTGCAGCGGAAATTAAATCCCATCAAAGTTATATTCTTGTGTACCTTCACGATGTAAATCCTCCATCCGCTCTCAATATAGCTCTCAGAGTCTCTAATATACTTCTCAACTTTTAATTTCGATTTTGTTTCTCTTTCCTTTTTCAATTTCAAATGATATTTATTAATTTTAAGACTTATAAAGTAGATAAACTGAAGTAAGAAATATGTTGTCCAATATAAAACTGAAATGGGACTGGAAGTAAACATCAATAAAACCAAATGTATGGTTACACACACACACACACACACACACACACACACACATATATATATATATATATATGGCCAGCCTCATGGGCTAGTGGTCAGCGTTTCTGACTACTGTTCGATTCCCGGTAAAGCCATAGAAATTTTTCCTTAAAGGGAATAATTCCTGTGGTTGCCCATGGTCTGAAATTTAGGTTAAGTTTAGGTTAAGAACTCTCTTGGCGCTTCATTATCATTTATCACCCATCATATCATATCATCGGGGTGACGTAATCCGCCATATAGGCACCCCAACTTCAGAACTGGGTTACAATTAAGCTAATGCCAGGAGAAGACATCAGAAATGTCGAAATGGCAACTTGGGGCATTGAATAAATAAATAAATAAAAAATAAATAAATAAATAATAACAAATATATATATATATATATATATACTAAAACTTGTTTAATCCGCAACGTGAATAATGCGGAAATCTGTCCAAAGTGAACAATTTTATTGGTCCCGGCAAAATAATAATAAATTTACGTATATTTATCTTGTATAAAACGGAATCTGTCCAAAAATGTTTATAAGGAGGAATGGGAGAGAAATAAACTAATTAGTTTCCACTTCGTTGAATTCCCGTTAGGTGAATTAATAATAAGTGATGATTCCTGCCGTGCACGCCGGGTAAATTAGAGTTCCTACCTTTATTTAGAAACTTCTTTCGGCCTCACTACACACCCGTTTTGAGAAATACAGGAGCGTTATCCAAATATTTGGCGTGTCTTACATCTGTCTTACAAATAACCAGTGCACTGTAAAATCTTAAATTAGTTTAAGATCTGAGACTGATTGCCTACGTATCTTTCACAGGTAGCGTTCTGAATTTACGGAATAAAGATGGCTAAATCGTATGTATAATCGTCATCAAACGAAAATGTGAAAGTGATTAAAGATAATGAAAAACAAACTCTCAGTACGCGAAATAATGACTAAATTTAAACGTGGAAAAACCCAAGTTTGTGAGATTTTAAAACTTACTTACATACTCACTGGCACTATCGAATCGTAGTTCCATTGCCGCGTGGACATAAGATCTCCATACACCCCTATCCTGAGCTAATGCTTTCCAATCATTCCCTGTATAATCTACTTCCCTCAAATCACAGTTAATGTTATTCTCCCACATCATTCTTGGTCTACCAACTGGGCGTTTTCCCTCTGGCTTTCCTACAAGAAGCTTCCATGCAAGTCTTTCATTCCCCATACGTGCAACACGTCCTCTTCATCGCAGTCTGCAAGACTTAACTGTTATTATATCTGGCTTCCTATAAAGACCATGTAGCTCATTGTTATGAAGTCTTCTCCATTCACCTGTCTGTTCATCTCTCGTTGGTCCAAAAAAATTTCCTAAGTACTTTACTCTCAAATACTTGTAATCTCCTTTCCTCCCTTAAAGTAAGAGTCCATGTTTCGCACCCAGATAATATAACTGGCAGAATAATAGTTTTATATATTTTCAGTTTAAAGTTTTTTGAAAGGAGTTGGGACATCAAGAGTCTCTGCAGTGCATAATAGCACGGGATTTTAAAACACAAAGAAAAAATAAAGAGTGAATGGATGGATGTAAGGTAATGGTCAAATGAATAAAATAATGAAGAAATCAACGAGGTGTGTTTTACAAGTCCATGATAAAAAATCTCTACATTTCCGGACCGATGCTCGGAAGTCGAGCTATAGTTGTTGCTATATCCCTAGGAAATAATTTCAAGACGTCTTCAGGTTGGTTGTGGACAGTTTTAAAGACGACACAATGTAATGTGAAATTAAATTTGCGGGGAATCAAATGATATGGACTAAAATATAGTTAGTGAGTGGAAACCGAAACATCATACTTTAATCCCAGGATACGCGCCTAAGAGACATTTTAACGCTGACGAAACGGGACTGTTTCGCGTGTTAACGTTCGTACACATGAGGTACATAAAAATACATATACGTTGCTCTATAATCTAAGATTGGTTAATATTTTTTTTTATAATGCGCAATGTTGTCTAATGTGGAAAAAATATTGGTCCCATGCGATTCCGCTTTGAACAAGTTTTACTGTGTGTGTATATATATGTATGTGTGTGTGTATATATATATATATATATATATATATATATATATATATATACAGGGCAAGTCAAAATGTTGTGCAGGTTTTCAGAAATTTATTATGTGAAATGTAATGAACATATAATATTGTGAGACATATTGTATGAAAGGTAAACTCTCAAAGTTTTTTTTTAAATATTCACAGATGTTCTATGTGAGCGCCTTTTGTTACACGACAGATGTCAAGCCGATATTCAATCTCCTGCCAAACTTTCTGTAGCAGTCCGCGGTCGATATCAGCAATGGCTGCTGTGATGCGGGCACGCAGTTCATGCAGTGTTGTTGGAAGTGGTGGTACGTAAACATGATCCTTTACAAGACCCCACATGAAGAAATCACACGGGGTTAGATCTGGTGAACGAGGTGGCCAATGAATGAGTTGTTGATCACCCTGAGATGCACGGCCTATCCAGCGTTGTGGTAAAGCCGTATTCAAATGGTCTCGAACACTGCCATGGTAATGTGGAGGGGCACCATCCAACTGCAGAATGAAATCTGGACTATCCGCTTCAAGCTGCGGAAGGAGCCATTGTTGTAGCATATCAAGGAAAACATGTCCGTTCACAGTACGTTCATGAAAGAAAAAGGGCCCATAAACCTTTGCATGGGAAATGGCACAAAAGACATTCACTTTCGGAGAATCGCGTTGATGTTCCAGAGTTGCATGGGGGTTACCAGTTCCCCAAATCCTTACATTGTGTCTATTCACTTTTCCTGAAAGGTGGAAAGTCGCTTCATCACTGTAAACTACCCTCTCATGGAACTCATTCTCTTCCATTAATGCGAGAAAATCAACACAGAAGGACGCTCGCAAAGCATAATCGGCGGGTTTTAAGGCTTGAACCAGTTGCAAGTGGTAGGGTTTCATCTGTAAACGTTTCCGGAGAATCCGCCATACAGTTTTTTGTGGTAGTTGAAGTTCTGTCGCTCCCCGGTAGGTGGATTTCTGTGGACTCCGCACGAAGCATGTGCGAACGCGTTCGACTGTCTCTTCACTCGTCGACGGACGGCCAGTCGATTTTCGTTTACAGATACAGCCTGAATCCCTAAATTGTGTGTACCACTTACGAATGGATCTCCCATCCGGCGGGTCTTTATCGTATCTGGTACGGAAATGTCGTTGAACACTAGTCACAGAGTTGTTTACATGGTAATCAAGCACACAGAAAGACTTCTGATCCCCAGTCAACGCCATTTTCCTTTACTGCTCTGCTGTTGACATCTTGCGGGTGAACGCGGAACTTTAGAAGTGGACAACTAAACTTTGAGAGTTTACCTTTCATACAATATGTCTCACGATATTATATGTTCATTACATTTCACATAATAAATTTCTGAAAACCTGCACAACATTTTGACTTGCCCTGTATATATATATATATATAAGGTCCGCAAGAATTTCAAGAAGAGAAAAAATTAGGAACTCAGTTATAAGGGAGAAAATGAAGATTAAAGACACTTTTTTAGATTATATTAAAACTCAGCAATTAAGATGGTACGGACATAATAATAATAATAATAATAATAATAATAATAATAATAATAGCTTTATTTTACCTGGCAGAGTTAAGGCCTTAAGGCCTTGTCTACCACTCAACCAGGTTTAAAAAAATACAAACAAAAAAAAAAGTCTTAAATCTAAATTACAATATATATATATATATATATATATATAAACGATTAGAAGTTTTATGAATACAATACAATTAATATTTATAATGTATTTTGATTTACTCTTAATTTAACGAATTAAATATATAATATGTACAATATATATAAAAAAACAGGAAAAGATTAATGACATAGTATAAAATTAAATAAATAGAGAAAAATTAATTATTACACAACAGGTAACTGTATAAGCGTGACTTAAAGGTACCAAGTGTGCGGCAACCCCTGATATCTTGATGAAGGAGATTCCAGGAGCGGGCAGAGGCTACTGTGAAGGAAGTAGAATAGGAGGAAGTGCTATGAAGAGGAATTGTTAGCAGACTGCTATCTTGTGATCTAGTGTCAATATTGTGGTAAGAGGATAAATTCTCAAATCTAGACGCCAGGTAAGTAGGGATGTAGGAATTCAGAAGCTTGAAAAGTAGTGAAAGAGAGTGCAATTTACGTCTGTCAGTAAGACAGCGAATGGAAGAGGATCAACTACCAAAATCTGTTTTGGAATGGAAACCTGAGGAAGACGAAGCAGAGGAAGACCTAAAACCTCCTGGAGTCAGGGAATATGTTTATATATGAAAGAGAAACATCTACAACCGGGAGATTGGATGGACCGACAAAATTGGCTATTAGGAATCGGACGATGTCAAAGACATTAATCAACCGATTATATATATATATATATATATATATATATATATAATTATTCCGTACGTGTGTATGTCTCTCTACTCCTCCTAATCGACAGGATCGATTTTGATTGATTTTGTGTGTGTGTGTGTGTCTGATTGGGTTTCTCGATAGTTTAAATTAACAATTGGAACCTCTAAAACTACTCGTATGAGGATACGGAATTCATCTGAAGTGAAAATTTAAAAATCTCTCTAGCGGTCACATTTTTCGATATTTCACAACGAAACTCAGTATATCGTATTAAAATAAACCGATGTAGATATTACCCAAACATTAGCGAAATCCGACAATTAGAAGTAGAGGTTTACTTAAAACCCGAAATTAAAAACTGTTTGAACGACTGGAGCGATTTTCATGATTTTTTGTGTGTTAGAGTGGGTTCCTGGATGTTTTAAATTCACAATTGGACTCTTTAGGTGACGCTGTGATCGTATTATAGGTTTTCTTTTGTCAGATGTGTAGTCTCTGCATTATCGACATATTCCGCGCGACAACAATGTGTCGTCGTCAAGAACGCTTAACAGATGGCAGCAAGGAGTTTTCTTGCGAACTCATTTAATACGTCTTAGTGAAGTTTGCGGTAAAAAAGTAACATATTTTTATCGTCCGGCCATAACACGAGAATTGAATATTCGGGTAACGTCTGCCGGGTCCGCTAGTTGCATTATATAATGGAAATGGACAGTTAGTGACAGAAGGGGGGAATTTTGAAGAAGAGGCTGAATTCAAATACCCAGTAATAATAATTACAAGAATGTGGCATACTAGGAAATTAAACATAGGTTCAATTCTAAAATTGCAATCTATTATGCATTACAGGGAGTCTTGGCGTCTCAACTCCTTTCAACAAACGTTAAATTGAAACGATATACAATGTATATCGTATATACAACAGTTATTATACCAGTTGTATTACATGTATGCGAAACATTGGCTCTTACTTTAGGGGAGTAAAGGAGATTACGAGTATTTGAGAATAAATTTCTTAGGGAAATAAACTAATTGAAGAATATAAAAAATGGGGACAATATAAATTTGCAGAAAACAGAATATATGTGTTTGGGAAAGGATGTGGATGACCTCATACTTGAAACAGGGAAAATAAAAAAGTGTGATTTTTTTTAAATATCTTGGGTCAACAATTACAAGTTTAGGTACCTGTGAGAGAGATGTACAGACTAAAATTTCAATGGCAAAAAATGCAGCTAAGACATTACATGGAATAATTTGGAATAAAAATATTACAAAGGAAACTAAAATGAAAATTTATAAGAGCATAATAAAGAATATTTTGTCATATGGAAGTGAAACTTGGTCTCTGACGGAATTACAAAAGAATAAAATTAGAACAGTTGAATTTGATTATTTTAGAAGAAGCCTCCAAAAAACAAGACAGGATAAAATAAGAAATGAATTCCTTTGGAGAGAAAAGAATGTCACCACATCTGTTGTTAAGAGGATTGAAAATCAAACGCATGAACAAAGAATGGAAAATGAAAGATGGCCAAAAAATATATAACAATGGTCACCCCCTGGAAGAAATAAACGTGGCAGACCAAGATGGAAATGGAAAACCTACGTCAGAACTATAATGGATGATAGGAATTTGGAAGAGGGAGATTGGAATGATAGAGATAAATGGAAACTGAAGACGGCAAACCTATAAGTGGGGGAAAGCCGTGGAAGAAGAGAAGAAGGAAACATTTTGACCAAAGAGAGAACAGGCAAATGGAGAAGGCTACATAATAGTGAGCTACACGATCTTTATAGGAAACACATATAATAAGAAGAGATAAGTCTAGTAGACTGCAATGGTAGGACATGTGACACGAGTTGGGAATGAAAGCGGGGGCAAAGAAGCTCTTTGTAAGAAAAAGCAGAGGGAAAATATTTTATTAAATATGCACATCATTTCTATATTTACATAATTTTATCAGGAACTCTGATAGCATTAATTGTTTACATTGAATTGTACCATTGTTACGTTTGCTGACTGATATTTACCATGTCTATAACAATGTATTGTTTTATGACAAAAGTGAAATTAAATGTATTATTATTATTATTCTCTAAATTTTAGTTCATTTTTTAGAAACAATGGACAATGAATACAGGTTTGTAACAATTGAGAGTTTATAGCAAATGATACAATTAAAAAAAAACTTTATTGGCCCGAATATAAGCCCAAAAAAACCTAATAACTTAATTCTCAAATACTCGTAATCTTCCTTTCTCCTTTAAAATAAGAGTCCATGTTTAGCATCCATATAATATAACTGGGAGAATAACAGTTTTATATATTTTAAATTTAATGTTTTTTTAAAGGAGTTGGGATGACAGGAGTCCCTGTAATGCATAACAGCACGCATTTCCAGAAGTGAGCCTATTTTTATTTTCTTTGTGCATCTCATTCCTATTTACTACACCTCAACAAACATTGTAATAAATTCCACTCTTAAAGACGAGAACCTAATAATTCCGCTTTAAATTTACAAGATCGACATTTCGGGCAAGAACTTTTTTTTATATTGGTAAATAAAGTGAGGTGTATTTGTATCTAACTCTGGAAAACTTGCATCGGCGTTTGAATATGAGGGACCAGTTTCCTCGTCTTTAGAAGACCCGCATCATTCTGTTACATCTACTGTCCAATCTGTAGGAGACATAGGAACAGCCATTAAATTGTGATATATAGTAATTTTTTGACTGGAGGAACATCAGGATAAAAAATAAAAAATGTTTTAATTTAGAACTATATCCCTATATATTCCATAACGACGAGACAGTAAGGGACAACACGCACACTCTATTGAGTAACACTAAGAAATTGGAACTGGAAATAAATATCACTAAAACTATGTTCATACATAATGCGTTATATAATGGAAACGGACAACTAATGACAAGTGAAGAAAATTTTAAAGAAGTGACTGATTTTGAAGTATCTAGGAACAATAATTTCAAATTAGGAATCAGATGCACAAAGCAATTAAACATAGGATCAATTCTGGAAATGCATGCTATAATCATTACAGGGACTCTTGTCATCCCAACTCCATTAAAAAAATGTTAAACTGAAAATATATAAAACTGTTATTCTCGCAGTTATATTATATGGACGCGAAACATGGACTCTTACTTTAAGGGAGGAAAGAAGATTCCGAATATTTGAGAATAAAGTTCATAAGAAAAATGTTGGTTCAAAAAGAGATGAACAGACAGGTGAATGGAGAAAACGACATAATAGTGAGCTACATGATATGCATAGGAAGCCAGATATAATAAGAACAATTAAGTCTCGTTGACTGCCATGGGCTGAACATGTGGCACGTATGGGGGAAGAAAGAGGTGCATGGAAGTTTCTTGTAGGAAGACCAGAGGGAAAACGTCCAGGTGGTAGACCAAGAATGATGAGGGAGAATTACATTATCCGTGATTTGAGGTCCCGCGCCGTAGCCGAGCGGTTAAGGTAGGAAGCCTTGGCGCAGAGCTACGGGACTTGCGCTGGTTCGAGTCTCCATGGGGGAAGACATTTTCTCATGGTATTTCGGCCAGTATGGGACCGGTGCCCACCCAGCATCGTGAGGCAATTGGGTAGCTACAATCAGTAGCGGCTCCAGGTTGAGGAACCAGCTATAACGGCTGGGGGACTCGACATGCTAACCACATGTCACCCCTACACTGGCTGTTGATCATCACATGTGGATGTGAAGGGCCAGCAGCCGGCTGGTAAAAGGGCAACCGCTGAAAAGTGGAAAGACCCTCAATCGGAATCGTGATTTGAGGGAAGTAGATTATACAGGGGATGATTGGAAAACATTAGTTCAGGATAGGGAAGGTCTATCACTGCAATCACAGCATTTTCATGCTATGCTTTTCAGCTTTACTAAGGAATTATAGGCGTGGTAGCTTCCCGTTGTTTTTCACAAGTTATTTATCCCTATATATTATATTACATTTATTTATAAGCGTTAATAAGCCAATCACGTATAGTTCGCGAACAATTAATACAAAATGTACCCAGTGCCCAGACCTTTCCCTCGTCTACCTTACTTTCGAAATACAACTCACATGCATTTTACACTGTATAAGAGATTAGTATTTCTATGTGACTTCGGAGTAAATTCAAATGCAAACATACAAAAGAATTTTGGGCCATTCATTCACACATTTTCGTGAGATGGCAACACAATAATTGAGTTACATTAAAAAAATGACGATGAATGCTGTTGTCGTTTTGATAAACAATTCCTTACACTTCATTTGTCCACCGCTATGGTCTGGAGGTAGCATGCTGCTTTGTCACGCAGCGGGCCCGGATTCGATCCCCGGTCGGGGCAGTTTTTCTGGGTGAGGTTTTTATCGGGGTTTTTCCTCACCTGTAAGACAAATGTCAGGAAAACGTTAAGGCCCAAACGGTCCCCGAAATCATATGGCCATCATCATTAACCTTATCATTATCATCATCCTTCACCGGTGTGGAAAGCAACGGGAAGCTACCACACCTACAATTCCCTAGTAAGGCTGCAAGCATAGCATGAAAAAAGCTATGATTGCAGTGAAGGACCTGCCTTCGGGCGGAATTACTGTGGATGGATGGACACTTCATTTTACAAAATACACTTTGATTCATAATTCCATAAACGTAAAATACGATCAGAAAGAAAATTAGCGCATTAATAAGAAGACTATTGATAAATGAAGAACATCGGCAAGAATATCAAAATTAGACAAAATAAAAAGTAATGCAATAAGAGAAATAATGAATGTAGAAAAGGATATTGTACAAGAGATTGAAGAAATCCAACTAAGATGGTATGGACATATAATGAGTAGAAGGGACACAGAAACAAACAAATAAGTATTGAAATGGACACCTCCTGGAAAATTGAAATGTGGTAGACCAAAGCCAACGTGGATAAAGGGAATTCAAGGCAACATGAAGAAGAGAAATATGACAGAAGCAGACACGCAAGACCGGGAAGTGTGGAAGAAAAAACTTGTATATTTTGGTTGAAAATACTTGTGTAAATAACAGAAACAATCCTGAAATAAAAAAAAGGTAAATAATTTTTACGGAGAAATAGGTCTCTAATCTATTGCCAGATGTTCTCCATAACCAAATGTTATCTGTTATTCATAAACATAACATGATCGGTAAAAGTTTATTGTCCATTTGTTTGGAACCAAACTTTAAGCCGGATGCGGAGACCGGAAACCGTAAAACTATAAAATTGTGTGATTTGCAAAACATTAGGTGATACAGCAAATCCCGATGTCATATTTGTTATCAGTTTTATCACCATATATCAATACATAAAGATTATTAGATTTTATTTGAAGGAGTACTTCTTTGTTTATAACCAACTAACTCACTGGCACTATCGAACCCACAGGTTCATGGCCGCGTGGGCATAAGCTCTCCATACATCCCTATTCCGAGATAATGTTTTCCAATCATTCCCTGTATAATCTACTTCCCTCAAATCATAGTTAATGTTATTCTCCCACCTCATTTTTGGTGTACCAACTGGGCGTTTTCCCTCTGGCTTTCCTACAAGAAATTTCCATGCACGTCTTTCATTCCCCATTCGTGCCACATTTCCTGCCCATCTCAGTCTATGAGACTTAACTGTTCTTATTATATCTGACTTCCTATACAGCAATTTTCTCCATTCACGTGTCCTATCTCTTTTTGGCCCAAAAATTTTCCTAAGAATTTTATTCTCAAATACTCGTTGTCTACTTTCCTCCCTTAAAGTAGGCATAAGAGTCCATGTTTCGCATCCATATAATATAACTGGTAGAATAACAGTTTTATAATTTTCAGTTTAAGGTTTTTTAAAAGGAATTGGGACGACAAGAGCCCTGTAATGCATAATAGCACGCATTTCCAGAATTGAGCCTATGTTTAATTTCTTTGTGTATCTCATTTCTATTTATGCTTATTGTTCCTAGTTATTTGAATTCAGCCACTTCCTCAAAACTTTTCTCATCTGTTATTAGCCGTCCATTTCCATTATATAATGTATTCTATGTGTGACCATATATTTCGTTTTATTGATATTCACTTGCAGTCCCAATTTCTTAATGTTACTCAACAATTCTTTCTGTATAATTGTAATTAGTTTCGTAACTTTGCGGACATTCTGTATTATTTTTGTAACAATTTGAGATCGGACTCCTGGTCGCGTGTTCTGGAATTCTTAATTACTGAACAAAAAGTCAGGCGTTTGTATGACTACCAACCAGCATGCTAAAAAGCAAACGTTCTATAGCATTGGCTTTGAACAGAAGAGAATTGTTTTTAAATAAGAAGTAATTAAAATAAGCTAGAAATACGTGGTGATATATTCTATATCTAGAATTACACCACCTTCATACTACAGTTCGTGAGATATGTTTCCACACCCCCCTCAGAGCACTGATATTTTCCTTTAATGTGAATTATTCTATAGTCGCCATGATCTGGAATTTACATTAAGTTTAGATTTGAAGATTCTACTCTTGCTTCGATATAATTTATCATCTAATCATATCATCGGGTAACGTAACTCCTCCTTCCAAGCGTCCAAGAAGTAGTTTATAATTCCGGCAATGTCAAAATGCATGCCAGAAATGTCGTAAAATAACCCAAAAGGGATTAAAAATCTAGAATTATGTTGTAATCTGTAGCTTTATCATTAACAAAACACTATCTAACTACATAGAAATAAAAAATGATGTTCTATCCTATCAATGACCTTTTTAGGAAACTCGCCCATAAGGTCGAAAATAATAGAAAATAAACCTCCAACACAAGTGTTAAATTTTAATTATCTAGGTTGTGAACTGTCTTCTGGATATGGAACAAGAAATTATACAGACAATAAATTATCAAAATTTCAAAAGCTATGTGGCACCATTCATAGAACACTAAAACATAAAATAATAATAATAATAATAATAATAATAATAATGTTTTATTTTAGCTGGAAGAGTTAAGGCCATAAGGCCTTCTCTTCCACTCTACCAGCGAATAGTAGAATTATACAAAAATTGCATAAGCTACATGTTACAATTTTAAGATATTATTAAAATACAGATTAAACAAAATACAATAATGCTAGCTCATACTAATCAAAACATAGAATATAATAAAATTAAAATGATATCAAATAAAGTAAGTAGCTTCCTAGGTGATTATTTATAGAATGCTCTATATAGGAAGAATACAAGATTGAAGTTCTACAAAGCTATGGCGGTACCTGTACTTTTATACGGTAGTGAGTCCTGAGTAACAAATAAGAGGAATTCGAATAAAATACAAAGTGCAGAAATGAGTTTTCTAAGGAGGACCAAAGGATGCACAAAATTGGACAATATAGGAATGAAGAAATATGAAGAGAATTAGAAATATATTCAATAAATGATAGAATTCTACATCAACTGGGAACACCATGATCAGAGAATTTAAGATTTAAGATTTAAGATTTATTTAGCCTGGTGGAGTTAAGGCCATGTGGCCTTCTCTTCCACTCACCAGGACAAACATATATTACATAAGAATATAACAATCTTAATTAACTCTAATATTAAACACTAAGTAAAAATTTGATCAAAAGATAATATCTAATATACATATTACGATCTATAATACAATCAGTTAATATTAGTTAAAATTAAGACTAAAACTAATAATAAAATGTATACAAGCAAGACATATTAAATTGTCCCTGTCTAGTGTATATAAAAAACAGGAAAATAATGAGATATAGAAAACTAATTTTACGATTATACAATATTAAAACAAAACAAATAAAAATATTTGTTATTCTTAATATTATTTACATAAATAATAAATATATTAATATTGCTAAAAGAATACTATCAGTGAGGTGTATAAGTCAGTTTGTTATTAAATAATTCTTAAGTTTGTTTTTGAAGGATGTTATAGTTTGACAGTCTCTGACATAGGGTGGAAGGGAATTCCATGTTTTGGTAAGTGACACCGTAAAGATAATGAATAATATACAGTGTGATGAGGCGGGATATAAAGGACAATGTGCTGATGGGATCGAGTGTCAAGATTATGTGTGTCGGATAGTCTGATGAAGCGGCGTGATAAATAATTAGGCGATGATGTGTGAAGTATTTTATAGAGAAGGGATAGGGAATGGACAGTTCTACGATCTCTTAGACGAAACCACGATAATTGTTCCAGGGACGGTGTAACATGGTCAAATTTGCGAATACCACAAATAAAACGTGCGCAAGAATTATGAACACGTTGAAGTCTTTGAGTGGAAATAATATTTAAGTCTGTAAAAAGAGTGTCACAATAATCAAAATGGGGCATTGCAAGTGTTTCTACTAACATTTCCTAAGGGCGAATGGCAAACAATTTCGTACACGATTTAATGAATGTATTATTGAGAAGACTGTTTTGCATGTATGGTTTATTTGTGTATTCCAATTTAAGTTTTTTGTCAATAAATACTCCTAGAATTTTTACTGTCTCACTATAAGGGATTTGAACTCCGTTTAGTGACACATGCGAAACTGTGTTTAGGTCAATTGTAGATAATAGTCTCTGATGACCCATAATGATTGATTGTGACTTTGTAGGATTTAATTCCAGTCCATATTTAACTGTCCAAGTCATTAGTGAGTCAAGATCCTCGTTAATTTTGGCAACAGCGTCATTTAGTGAATATTTGTCTGTGTGGATGTAGATTTGCATGTCGTCTGCAATAAATTATGTTTGCAATGCTTTAGGGAGTTAGATATGTCATTTATGTAGATTGAAAAAGCAAAGGTCCAAGTACCGAACCCTGTGGAACCCCAGCTTTACGGAAGGACCAAGAAGAACATAATGTATGATTTCCTATAACAGATTGCTGGCGCTCATGAAGGTAGGAATTGAACCATTTCGTGGCACTATCAGAGAGTAAGAGGTTTTTAAGTTTATGCAACAATAAGTCTAAGTCTACCGTGTCGAATGCTTTACTAAAGTCCAGTAATGTAAGAATGGTAAGTTTTCGATTATCAGCAGCTTCGCGTATGTCTTCGCAAATATTTAGTAGAGCAGTATTTGTATTGTGTCCTGTCCTGAAGCCTGACTGGAATTGATCTAGAAGGTTGTAATCATTTATGTATTCAGTCAGTTGTTTATGGACTAATCGTTCCAGAGCTTTTGAAAGAGTAGGTAAAATGCTAATGGGTCGAAAGTCGTTCGGGGTTGAGGCGTTTTAACTTTAGGCAGTGGACGTACGAGGGCTTGTTTCCACAATGAGGGATATGTAGAAGTTTGTAGTGAGGAGTTAAAAATATGAGTTATAGTAGGTAGTATAGCTTCGATTATTTTATTCAGTAAAGTAATATTTATACGGTCAGTTCCTTCTGCTTTGGTTTTTATTCGCATGATGGCTTTCTTTACGTCGTAGTCTGTAACATATGAGAAGTGGAAATGTTCTCTGTCGGGTTGATTTGTCAGTGATAATTCATTTATTGTTTGTTCTTTATCCTTTGGAGTAGTAGTTATACCTGTGAAGTGATTATTGAGTGTGTCCAGGGAAACAGGTAATTTGTCTACCTGTGTGTCTTTTCTCCCAATTCCCATTCTATTCAAGTTTTTCCAGATTTCTGAAGTATTGGTATTTGTTAGGTTGTATAAATGTCTAAGTTTGGCGTTTCTTATAGCTTGATTTGTCTTGTTACGTAACTGTTTATATTGAGTGAGACTTGTGTCTGTTTTGTTGAGTCTATATTTCTTATGTGCTGCGTTATCTATCAGGTCATCCAATTACGAATGAAAAGAGTCATCCAGGGGGCAGTGCCGTCGTTTCAACGAGTTTAGTTTTTGGTGGGGGCATGTCTGTTGTATAATTGTAGTATAAAGTCATTTAGTGTCTCAACTTTTTCATCTACAGAATGCAGCGTCCATATTGAATGCCACGGCATCTGCATAGCTTCTTCAATTAGGGTTGCATTGTCTATATGTTTTAAGTCTCTATACGTAATAGTCTTTCGAGTCGGTTTAGGGCACTGCAGTGAATATGCTAAGAATATAATATCATGTGCTGATATTCCCGGGGCTGGCAGTTGCCCGTGAGTAAGTACTCTGTCTGGATTATTAGTTGCAATTAAGTCAAGTAACGTCTCAGAGTGATGAGTGTGATGTGTAGGTCGTAGGGGTAGGAGTGTCATATCACAAGCCTGGAACGTAGCCATCAGTTGTTGTGTATGTCTGTTATCAGTGTCTAGTATATTTATATTAAAGTCGCCCATAACGATAACGTGTTCATATTGAATGGAAGAAACAAGATTGGCCAAGATAGCATATCATTATTAACAAAAAGGGATTAAGGAATATAGGAAGACCTAGAAAGAGATGGAAAGAATAATTGTGAATTCGGAATAGGCGAATCGCCTAAATCTGTGAAAATGTGAAAATGTGCCTAATGTTGCCTAAAAAATCCAGACTTGTAGCTTCCCGTTGGTTTCCACACCAGTGAAGGATGATGGTGATAATGATAAGGATGATGATGAAGATGATGGCCGGACGATTTTCGGGGACCGTTGGCCCTAAACTTCCTGACATTTGTCTTACAGATGAGGAAAACCCCAGAAAAAAACCTCACCCAGGAGCCTGTCCGTCCGTGAATCGAACCCGGGTCCGCTGCGTGACAAGGCAGCACGCTACCTCGAGACCACAGCGGTGGACAAGAGATAAATAATGATCAATAATAATGAAATGTGCTTCTCTGAGAAAATACAGAGTTATTCGTGATCAAAGTACAGTAATAATGTATCATGAAGAGGTAACATAGAATATCCGGATTGTTTTGTTTTAGAACAAACATGTTTCATGAAATGCTGCGCATCACGATGCTCTTTGCTTTGGAAATTTCACAATACATCAATTGAAATCAAATAAGCAAGCTTAACGTTTAATCATTACCCTAAGGTAATGCAATTGTTGTAAACATTATCAGAGATTGTGGATACATGTGCCTTGTATAAAGGCCAGTCAGCCAGCCCTTCTTCATTGTAGCTTTTAGCTACAGTAATTGGCTACCGTATTGTCCTCGCTTACTGAACCGATATATTGATAGACCTAAATTGTTGCTCTATTAATTAGTTAAAAGGTCTGCTAATAAACGAGATGTGAGAGAGCAGATTGGGCCTCGTCTAAATCGCATAGCACAATGCTATAATGTACCGGTACAGGATAATTTGATTTAATTTGATATTAAATATAAAATTGGTACCTGAAAAATCAGTCGTCCTCAACTAAATAACACCGAGCAACAAAAAGTAAACTTTTTTTTGTCTCAGAAAGAAAAATATGTGATTCTGATAGTATATTTTCTCCTGAATTTAAATAGGATATCGGTTTTTCTCCATCACGCAAGGTTTCCGAGAGACAGGTTTTCATAATTTAAAACACTTCAATATTTTCTACATTCGTAACTACACAATATTCGAACATTCGGACTCACCTAGAAAGTAAGAAATGACGATTTTCTGGTATATTTCGCCTGTGGAGCATCCCTCTTGATGGTCCAACAATAATCGGCCTGCATATTAGGATTCCATTTGTCTTGATATCTCTTTACCATAGCTGAAATCTTCTGATGAAAGTGTTCCCCGTGCTCATCGCTCAATGGACAAATGGACGAAAAAAGTTTACGTGTATTAAAATCGTATTATTATTATTATTATTATTATTATTATTATTATTATTATTCCTTCCAAGTATTAGGCCAAGGCCTGTTACGATCCTATAGAAAATTTTCCCTCCAGCGTTTCATAGGACGGCCCAGTGATCTTCGTCCTCTTGGTATATAATTATAAGCAGCTTTGGGGATCCGATTTGAACTCATTCTTTCTAGATGGAGTTTCCAATTTAGTTGGTACTGTTTAATATATTCCAAAATTGGCGTAGTCTTCAATTCTTTTAAGATACCGGTGTTCCTTTTCTGATCCCATCCGGTGTAACCCGCTGTTCTGCGCATGAATCTCATTTCACAAGCCGTTATTCTGCTTTCATGTTGTCGTTTTAGTGTCCATGCTTCACTACCATAGGTCAACACTGGTCTAGCCAAAGTGTTATATAAATGTAATCTGGTGTTATTTTGTACACGGGATGGTTTCATAACTTGATTAATAATTCCCAAACTTTTATTATAACTAGTAATTTTTTCAGGGATATCCTTTTCATCCCAGACAGAGAGATAATATCCATGATATTTAAATTGATTAGATCTCTCTAAAATTTTATTCTGGAGATAGATTTTACTTTGAAGGGGTCCTTCCCATGATATGCCATAAAGAAATGCCATTAAAAAAGGTAATTATTTACATCCAATAATTGAAATATAAAAAAAACTGTGGGTGATGGAGAAATACAGTATACACATTGGAAAACACGATATAAAACTGCATTAAGTACAAAATATTGGTACTCATGAGACAAAAATCACGTTGACCCGTGATATAAAACTTCATCAAATAGTTCACTAGATGAAGTTAAATAATTTAGTTGAGGACTGACTTACCAGGTACCAATTTTATATTTAACATCTTATTACATAACCTTAACGGTGCTTTAATATGAATTTAAAAAAAGTCTATTGATTTAATTTGTATATCAGGCTACAAAATAATTAAAATAATAAGCCGCTCAAAAATATAAAGATGCGTTTGGCAGAGTGGGCAAAGGAATAACAATGCTGGAACTCATAAAGAAGATGAAAAGAAATTGGATTGGCCACCGGCTAAGAAGGAACTGCCTGTTGATGGATTCCCTAGAAGGAATGGTCAAAGGAAAGAAGGTTAGAGGCATAAAAAGACATCGGATGAAAGACAGTATTAAGATAAATGGTTTGTATGCGGATACAAAAAAGAAGGCTGAGTTAAGGAAAGAGTGGAGAATGCTGAGTTTGCAGTGAAATACCTGTTAGGCAGAACACTCTGTGTGTGTATCATACTTACTCAAGAACTAATTTTATTTATATTTAAGTTAGTTATTGAGTAAAACTAAGACATTGGAAATGGAAGTAAACCTCAATAAAACCAGATATAAGTTCATATGCAGAAATAACTCATATAATGGAAATTGATAGTTAATTAGAAATAAGGGAGATTTTGAAGACAGGCGGAATTCAAATACCTAGGAAAAATAATTACAACTAGATGAGATGCAGAAAGAAATTAGACATAGGCTCAATTCTGGAAACGCATGCTATTGTGCAATCCAGGGACTCTTGTCATCCCAACTCCTCTCAAAAAAGTTAAACTGAACAAAATATATTCAACTTTTACTCTCCCAATTGTATTATATGGATGCGAAACATAGACTCTTACTTTGACGGAGGAGAAAATGTCACGAGTATTTGAGGTTAAATTTCTCAGGAAACTGTTTCAACCAAAGAGAGATGAACAGACAGGCAAATGGAGAAAACGACATAACAGTGAGCTATAAGAACTTTATTGGAAACCAGATCTAATAAGAACAGTTAATCTGGTAGACTGCGATGGACAGGACATGTGACACGAATGGGGAACGAAAGATGGGCATGGAGGCTTGTGAGGAAATCAGAGGGAAAATGAGCTAGTGCCTTCCAGTCATCTCCTGTATAATCTACTTTCTAAAATCATGGTTAGTGTTATTTTCCTACCTCATTCTTGGTCTACCAATTGGGCCTTTTCCCTCTTGTTTTCCTACAAAAAGCTTCCATGCCACTCTTTCAATCCACATTTGTACCACATGTCCTGGCCATCATAGTCTATGAGACCTAACTGTTATTATTATTATATCTTAATATATATGTTCTTATTGAATATATGTAAAGACCATGTTCACTGTTCGTAAGTGTTCTCCATTCACCTGTCTGTTCATCCCTCTTTGATCCAAATGTTTTCCTAAGAATTCATCCTCAAATACTCGTAATCGTTTCCTCTCCCTTAAAATAAGCGTCCATGTTTCGCATTCATATAATATAATTGGAAGTAACAGTTTTATATATTTTCGGTTACTGTAAGTGTTAAGAAAATAATTTTATTTCTATCTATAATGGCGTAGCCATTGTTGACCCATAGCTTCTGCTTTGTAAGGAGTTGTTAGACCAAGTTAATTTTTAGTTATCTTATTTCCTCGTAGATGTCATGGATAGCATGCGGTGAACACACAGACCCAATGAGACATCTAACAGGCAACTAAGGTATTACTAGGAAGTTGATGTCTGTAAATTTTGCTTAGAGGCCTCTTTGTTCATGCTTAAGGATCTTTTACGAGTATGAGAATCTTCAGACTCGGGACCCACGACTTGGATCCCTCCTGGAGGACTTTCTCCTTGGATTCTTCAGTCCTAAAAAATCCACTGACCCGGACCGGGTATAAATCTAAACTACTAAAATTATTTAAATCCTGGTTTATCTAGGCCCTATCTTTTTTGTAATTCTGCATATTACTTGATTTTTGCCCACAAATATTGAAATATTGCATTGAAATGTATTTTATGTGTATTATTAAACACAGCGAGATAAATAAGTACACATGTGTTCTGTGTAAGAAAGGTTGTTCACTGAATTCCAGGAGGTTGCAAGTGTGGTTCACATCCCGGAGAACATAGGCCTACAGTAATCATAACGAGAAGTTAGCAGTGAAGTCCTGGGGACTGTTAGTTCTGTAATAAGATTTCCACAACTACCTATAAGATGTGAAGTCAGCTGTTATCTGGCGTACTGTCGAATCCCGAGGCGAATCGTTACGCGGGCGGGTTCGTAACGCACTATCTTTACACTGCTACAATATTATAGGTAGGTCTTCCTCCGTCCAAGTATAGGATCTTATTATTATTATCATTATTCTATTTTTTAATGTTTAATATACTGTAAAACTATGCTTTTTTTTGTGAAATAATGTTGGTATTTTATTTACGATCTTCTTTAAGAATTCAGATATTAACACAGTAATTAACGCTTAAATTGGTATGACACTAATTTCTCATGTCAGTTAATTAAATGTGGCAGATTGCTGTGAAAACGAAACCAACCATAACTGTTATTTTGTTTTTTTTTGTCTAATGCCACCATATTGTCTTTTAAGACATTTTTTGCTTTTTCCCCTAGTATTGGCTGAATTGTAATCCATTTCTTAGCTTGGAGCACCTGGAAGGGGAGTTACGCTACCATGGTGGCATGATGGGGCTAAATGATAATGAATCGCAAGGAGAGTTCTTAACCTAAACTTAACCTAAATTCCAGACCATGGGCAACAACAGGATAATTCCCTTTAAGGAAAAATTCCTATGGTGTGACAGGGAATCGAACCCGGGACCCTACGAACAGTAGTCAGGAACGCTGACCACTAGCCCATGAGGCTGGTCATTATTATTAGGTATATTGTGTAATTCGACATACGTTTAAACTATTTCTATTCGTTTATTTTCTTCTGTTTTATTTAAAATATTAGATACATTAAACCAACTGTTGAATCCTGTAGGATACGTTATCAATTTAACGATTAAAATCTGGACGTGAAAGGGCCTGCTCACAGTTTTTCGTTATTACAGATTTGAAGTATTTTCCGTGCCGTAATGTACGACTTGGAATCTACGGCTTTATATCCCAACCGAACGAAACAATAGTACTAGGAATCTCTTGCCTATAGAAAGGTTTCTCATTGCGAACCTCGAATCCAGAAATGAGCTTAGTAACCACTAGAGGGCAGATTGAAATTTATTTTAGACCTAGTCATTCATAGTTCATAAATTACTAAACAATGCCAAAGTGTACTATATTTGTAATTACTTGTTAATGAAAAAAGCTCATGAATGTAATGAAAAACTGTTAATGAATGAAGTTCAATGCTAGCTCTATATGAAAGTAAAGTTTAAGTCGAGTTTATGAAACACAAAAACTAATGAATCAGACGAAAATATGAAGAATAAGTGGGGGCGGGCGGGTTATAAAAAGTAGCAAGACGAGAACATATCAATTAGCTCGGTATTACCAACTTAATGTAAGTACAGGATATAAATGAATTATACTGAAGACATTTACCTGGTTCCTTGTCCGAAACGAATTTGAGACACAGTCTCTAACTGAAATATATAAGTTATTATGTAATAAATATGTTTATATTTGATTCTAAGAATTTAGTATTAAAATGTAATACGGGCATGGAATAGTGCGGAATGGTTTTGGAGGGTAAGATGGGATAAAGTCGAACTATTGAGAACTAATTATGAACATTTTCTATACAGAATTTGTAATATTGAAGGAAAATAACGAACAATTTCGTAAAAAAAAATATTTCAAATCACGAGTGACTAATTATTATTAATAGTTTGAATTTTATCTAATCCCTAATTAAATAGTTGCCCCAAAAACAGATCTAATCCATAAGCTACAAAATGTTGGGAAAGCGCAAAAAAAAAACGCATAATGTTAATTTTGAGGCTATAACTTTTATTAATTCATAAACATTTTAATCTCTCATCATATAGGAAACATATACATGCAATTTGAATGCATAATAACATACTACTAACTAAATATTAACAATTTAATTCAGAATTGAATGCAAAAATGATCAATCTTTATAAATAGAATGGAAAAATATCTAACCCATATTTAATTAAAAATGCTACAATAAGAAATAGAAAATACATATTGAACAATGATTCAGTTAGAAGAATTTCTAACTGAAACAGTGTTCAATATTTACTTCCCATTTAATGTTATTTCGTTACATTATTTGTGTATTTCTTATTTTCACTCAATTTCTCTAAGATTCTGATACAATTCACTGAACTGTGGTTGAATGAATGTACACATGTGCAGTGATTATTTTCCGCACTGTTACTGATGACTTGACTAACTACTTCCGCAATTTGGTTACAGATAGATCACTATTCGTTTGGAAGGCAATTTTTAAAAATAAATAAAACAGGTCTGGAAGAGAATATGAATAGGTTTACATCCACTATGCAATTATATTCTCCGGATGCACCACTAATCCAAGAAAAACTCAATTTTCAAATATTTGATTGTTAGATCTCTTCTGGGGGCAACCTTTCAATTAAGATACAAAGCCATTCCATTCCCCCTTTTTTAATTGGGTTAGAACATCAAACGTGAAGAAGTTTTTGAAATAATAATTTATACATTTTATGTCTGAAGTACTGGGTTCCCTATTCCAAATTCTGGTTTGTTTATCTTCAAATACCTAGATAAATTAATTCTATTTAATTAGTTTAAAAAAACATAAATTTGACACTGGCACAGTATATATAATCTATGCAAAGTAATAACGTCTCCAAATGTATTCTAAACGTCTTTATTCTAGACTGAACTATAGTGGAATTTTTCGAATTATGGCGACAGAATGGAACGATTTAAATGCAGGTCGCGAATTGTTGATTTATTAAAATATGTAACCTATTGTAAATTGATTTAATAGATGTAAGTGTTAATTTGTTATAAATTGGTTAGAGAGATCATTACTTGTTTTCAGTCATCTGAAACACATCACAGTCGTTTTAATACTTCCGTTTGCAGTCCATATAGAAGCTAATTTAATGATAAGTAACAAAATCCAGTTACGAAAACGAGTCCTACGACTGAGAGATTGAGCCATTCCAACCATGAGATTACTTGTCCTCTGATCGACAATTAGAAAAACTACATCAGTTCCAATATTTGCTGATTTCGTTATAACTAAGACTTTTTTAAGCAAGAATAATAATAAAAATAGCTACATGAACAGAAACTCACACACTTAAAGACACACACGCAACACCAATCGAATTATATAAAACATAGACTATGTTAACATTACATAATGAAGTTCCTGAAAGCTATTATAATCACTAAGTAAATAACATATATTTAGGTAAAAAACGGAGAACTGATTAGAAAATAAACATTAATGTAATATGTAGCGCATTAAGAAGAAAATTAAGCGAGAAAGATAAGAGAGGAAAATTGAAAAGAAGCATAAGATAAAGTCAAAGGCATTTAAAATTTGCTGAGTACATAGGCAATTTTATAATGATTTCCTACCTCCACTGTTTAGGCCTATCATTACAATGGAAGCAGACTATCTCATAGGATTTAGCGATACTTTGATCTGGATTCTCTAAATTTAATATCCGATTGGATTAATTCCTGAATCAGATATTTGCAAGATAAATTTTCTTTAATATGAATGTAACACTCCTCCACTGTAAAATGTGTTTCATAAACATGTCTATCACTATTATAACAATCAGTGACCCTTCAGTTCTTAGTTGCTAGCCAACAAAACATAACATTTATATTCTAACAAAACACGCTATCAAAACATGAAATACAGGTTCAACAAAACGTAAAATACAGTTTAATGATGATTTCGTATAACTAGATAAATAAACTTCCCTTAATTTTTCTGGAAGTGTATTAATAGTTGCATATTCGACTGATTTTAAAATCTTTCCTGTGAAAATCACCTTCTCCACTCATTGTTTTCTTTAAATTCGCACATGAAACTAGCACTCAAAATTGTAGAATATAACAACAATGCTTGTTAATTTATCATGTCTTCTTTTTTTCCCCCAAAGCCCACATTAATTTTTCTCTAAACATATCGTTTTCGCAATAAATAAATTTCATTAAATATACTAAACATACAACATATACTAAAAATACTCTGAACATAGATCAAATATTGTAGAAAACACGTTACAAAATTAGGTTTAGTAACTAGTTGTATAAATAACTATTAAATGTAATATTAATTTTATTCATTTCTAGATAAATTAATAAAGCAGCCTAACATAGTGACATAATTAAGAGATCATTGTTTCAAATAATGCTGCAACTGAACTTCAGTTTAAAATCAAATTCTTTTCGGACCCATTTTGATTTTCACCTGTTCATGTAAAAAATGTATTTTTTTAGTTAATTACATGAAAACGTTATAAGATCAGTCTTCTAAATTGTTTGTTCTTCGCTTTTTATTTTGATATCTACATACACAAGCAAATGACATCACAAGACAAGGAATGGATACACTCGGACCCAAGAGGAGATTTAAAATCAGGGCTGCCATGGTGAATGTTAGGTAATTTAGTCAAAACTCATAAGAGAATAATTGAAATTGTGTGAAACTAGCTAATGCCCGGCGTACGCTGATACGCCTAAATAAATTAGATATAATAGCTAATACTTAGTGTATATCTAACATTACTTCCTTAATACTTAATACAGGCTTTCCACTTTACAGCAGTTTGCCTTTGATTCCTGCTTTCCAGAGATTCCTATCTTCCCATTGTCCATCTTCCATACCCCTCTTCATCATGGCGTCATATATTCCCTCATACCATGCTCTTCTACTTCTCCACTTCTTCCTTCTGCCTGATACCATCCAATCCAAAGCCTGTTTAGGCCACTGGTCTTCCGACATCCGTTATACATGTCCATACCACTGCAGAGCTCTAGCATGCAATTGTAAAATACGGCTCCAAATCTTGGAGATTTAATAAATAAATACTCGGAGTGTGCTGCTACGCCTAAATAAATTCACTACTTTATATTTTTAGTTGAATAAATAAAAATAAAATTAGAGGTTAATTTAACTGTATGGTACACATTGCGACGAACTTAATATGACGGTTGCTATAGTCAATTTTTAATTTCGAATTTCATATAAACTCCCACTGCTAATGGTCGGATGTCGCTGAGTTTTCAACAATGCCTATAGCGATATGTTTCGATAGCATATTCCGAGTTTCGTTGTGAATCATTGAAAATTGCGACCGCTAGTGCGATTTTAAAATTTTCGTTCCGGGTGAAAAACCTACGCCTTACAGTTTTAGAGCTGTAACTGAAAACCTTTATGTACAAATTTTCATGATTTGTTGAGCAGTTTGAAAGTATATAAATCACAAACATATGCAGGCTGCGTTTTAAAAAGAAAAGATAATACTCGTACAAAACTGAAATTTTATAAAGCAGTCACTTTACTGTTGTACGGTAGTGAATTTTGGGTTTTAACTAAAAGAGAAGAGAAGATCATAGAATCAGCAAAAATGAGATTTCAGAGAAGTGTAGCTGACTGCAAACATCTATATAAAAGAAAAAATGAAGATATTAGAAATTAGCTAAATATTTTTAAAATTTTAGATAAAATAAAATACTCTCGAAAAATCTGGAAAGAACATGTTCAAAGAATGAAAGATGAACGCATACCAAAATTTATACTTAATTACAAATCAAAAGGAGGCAGAAATATTGGTAGACCGAAAAAGAGATGAATTTAAGTTTTTAATGAGAAGCTATGAGACCGGAACAAGCCACATGTGCTTAATCCGTGATTGTTATTGTTGATGATGATGATACTCGTATGTTTTCCATTGAAACACAATTTCTTACTGACGACACATTTCAAAAATATGATTTTTAGAGAGAAAACTAATCTGGAGAAGTCAGCTGAAGTGATATTTGTGTGAGAGTAAGATATATAACTTTATAGAACATTTGGTTGGTAGATAATAGCTGAGCTATGGCCCCCATTGCGAGTGTTCATTATTTACTTGAGATACAGCGGTGATATATTGCTAGTCACTGGGGACAAACCCACAACCAGACAGTCTCAATTCCCGGGCGAGCCTCAACCTGACAACATTACTGAGACATCAAACCGTTCCTGTAATCTCTGATACACTGTAGCTATCTCGAGCATCAATACACAGCTGGGCTGCTGATGGCCTGTATAGGTTTCAACGCAATAAAAAGACAGGAAGCCTCGTAGGAATAACAAATACCATCATTTTCGTTTTCTAGAATCTAAGACCTTGAAGAATCTGCGAAAATAATAATGTGTAAAAGTTCTGTAAGCATAAATTCCAGGGGAAATTTAGATATTTATAAATCTAATATATACAAATGAATGTTTGTTTGTTTGTTCGTACTTTATGCGTGGCCACACCGTTGATTCGATTGTGATGGGGCTTTTTGCTAAATGTTCAGGAGATTTCCGGGATGAACATAGGCTATAAAAGAGTTGTGATCCTCAATTCCTACACCCTTAAAATCGCCCTTTGTAATGGATAACGTAAAAATGTACATCTTTTGGACGTTTAAATGGCTTACGCTGCCTAAACTATAACAAATACACAAAACTAATGTACACAGAATTGAATAGGCCTATCTCAAAAAACTTTACAAAAAAAGTCCGCGACAGCATATTTTTATCTCTTACGGATAACTCATAATAACCATTTTTGTCTTTCATTGATGCCAAGAAGATCGAGACAAGTACGTAGATTCCTGTGCAAGCATAGCAGCATAACGCGGGTATTCTTTTACGGATAGCTCACAATAACAAATTTTGTCTTTTATCTCATTTATACCAAGACGATCGAGATAAGCAGATTCCCGGGCAACACCGGGTAAACAGCACGAGGAATGTTAAAATAATTACGATATACATTTATAATTATTTTTCATTTTACTTATTCAACTAATCATAAGAAGTACATTAATTTTTATCTTTCAGCTCATTTATGTCAAGAAGAACGGGATGAGTAGATTCCCGGACAACGCCGGGTAAACAGCACTTGGTATCTAAAAATAATTACGATATAAATTGTTCCTCTTACTTATTTAACTAAACATGAAACACATTCATTTTCGTATTTCAGCTCATTTACGTATGTCAAGAAGATCGGGATAAGTAGATTTCCGGGCAACGCCGGGTAATCAGCACGTGCTAACTAAAAATATAAATTTATACTTATTTTTCCTTTTACTTATTCAAGTAAACATTAAAAAGCACATTAATTTTCATATATTTAGGCGTAGCAGCGCACGACGGGTCTTAGCTAGTAGCAAATAAAAATTGGCAATACAAATAGGGGTAAAATTCTTTAATACACTACTCAAAAAATTAAAGGAACACATGTTTAAACCACAAAATAAATATTGAAAAAATTAAAAATGTTATCTTTTGCAATTATTAATTGAAGATTTATGTGAAATTAGAATAGACATTCAAACAGTAATTTATTGTACGGTATTAGAAACACGAACAAATTATAATTTGTAACAGAAAACAAAGTGGAAATTTGAGTTTTAACACAACTTGCAGTATACAATTAATATGTTATGCTCTATTTTTTTAGTAAATTGTGGTTTTTAATTGCGTTCTTAATGTAATTTTACAAAAAAAAACAACAAATAATATTCATCATAAGTAATGTCACGAGTGATTTCGAAATCAATGACTCATGAATTTATCTTATCTAGGCGATTTGGAAATCAAGAGTGACAATTGTCAGGACTATTTAAAGAATAAAATTAAGCTGTTTACACATAAATCTTTATTTAAATATAGCACTGTTATTTTAAAATATTTATATATTTAATGCAAACGACGATGTTTAAAAACAAATCAGAAATGTGAGGTTATGTATATTCACTGCAACTTGATCATAATATGTATTACCAAATAGGATCGTAATATTGTAAAAATGCACCCTAGTGGAGAAATAACGAAACACATCAAACTGTATATTGCAACCAACATTATAGGTTATTAATTTATATTTTTAATAAAAAACTCAGTAAAATCAAGGAATTTGTTCATTATTTGCTACATTCAATGTATTTGTTGGAGAGTGAGTCACTGCAAAATAATGATCTGGCCTGTTCAGAATATTAAAATTGAGGAGCTTCCTTTATCACAAAAGCAGGAGCTGATAATGAGAAATCGATAAAGAGCGAGGTGAAACATGACTGTCATTTTTTTATTATTGATTTCGTACATCTCAATGATGGATAAATCATATTTGAAGAGAAAAATTATACGCTCAGACCGGGACTTGAACCCGGGACCCTTGGTTCTCTAGACCAAGTGCTCTACCAACTGAGCTACCTGAGCAAGTACCGATCTAAACGCAAATCTTTCTCTATATACATTGTAATTCCCATCCACCAAATGCTGTGAAGCCATGCTTCTATCTTGCAAATGGCGGCTCCTTTATTAAGAAGACATATTTGGGAATTATACATTACAGCCAGTACGGCTTTTTCCAAGTTTTTATTATTGATTTCGTACATCTCAATGATGGATAAATCATATTTTACAATGTATATAGAGAAAGATTTGCGTTTAGATCGGTACTTGCTCAGGTAGCTCAGTTGGTAGAGCACTTGGTCTAGAGAACCAAGGGTCCCGGGTTCAAGTCCCAGTCTGAGCGTATAATTTTTCTCTTCAAATATGACTGTCATTGGTTGTAAAACAAAATTCATTGAACGTGATTGGTCATTGAGTACCATTTGGGGCACGAGTTAAATAGTCAAAATAATGTATCTTGAAATCTGTAAATAGTACTTCGTTTGTAAAATTGTGCAGTATTTATAAGGAATATAAATGAATTATTTTAAAGAGGCCTAAGTGGTAATGAGAGAACGTTGTTATGTTCTGAATTTGTATTCTCACATGCAGTAAATAGCCGGGACGACTGTCACCAGGAATAATAATGGAACATTAGAACTCGGTAACGACTTGGGAGAGAGGCCAAAAGTATTTTATAGCTTATTGTTTCTCGAGACTTGTTTTCTATAAAGTGGAGACTTTTAAAAACTTTGTCGTGTTCAATTCATTTTCAAGGCTGTGTACTAATACAAGAAACGCGTAACTACAAATCGTAAATTAACTAACTAACTCACTAACTCACTGGCTCTATTAAACCCATAGGTTCATGGCAGTGCGGATGTTAGCTCGCCATTCATCCCTATCTTGAGCTAATGTCTTTCAATCATCTCCTGTATAAATTACTTGCCTCAAATCATGGTCTATGTTATTTTTCCACCTCATTCTTGGTCTACCAACTGGACGTTTTCCCCTGGTTTTCCTACAAGAAACTTCCATGCACTTCTTCCATTCCCCATTTATGCCACATGGTCTGCCCATCAAACTCTGTTCTTATTATATCTGGCTTCCTATAAAGACCATGTAGCTCATTGTTATGAGTCTTTTTGATTCACCTGTCTGTTCATCTCATTGTGGCACAAAAATGTTTCCTAAGAATTTTATTCTCAAATACTCGTAATCTCCTTTCCTCCCTTAAAGTAAGAGTCCATGTTTTCGGATTCATATAAAATAACTGAGAATATAACAGTTTTACATATTTTCATTTTAACTTTTTTGAGAGGAGTTAGGACAGCAAGAGTCTCCGTAATGCATAATACCACGCATTTCCAGAATTGAGCCTATGTTTAATCTATTTGTGCATCTCATTCCTATTTGTAATTATTGTTCCTAGGCATTTGAATTCAGCCACTCCTTCAAAATTCCCCTCATTTGTCATTAGCTGTCCATTTCCATTATATAATGTATTTCTAAGTGTGACCGTCTGTCTAGTTTTATTGACGATTACTTTGAGTCCTAATTTCTTAGTGTTACTCAATATAGTTTATGCGTGTTGGCCTTTAGTATGTCCTCGCTATCGCCTAATAATGCTACATTAATAAACTAACAACTTATTAATATCATTGAGTTGTAAACCATCTTCATCCTCTAAAGATTTGATGCCATGCTCTAGTACAAAATTGAATAGTTGAAGAGATAATGCATGTCCTTGCTTCAACCCATTGTAAATTTCAAAAGTATCCGAAAACTGTTTGGATACACGCATTCTTCTCTTTGTGCCATTTAGACATTTTCGAATAAGTCATTTTAGGAATTCGAAACTCTAGCAGGATACTACATATAGTTAATTCCGCGATAAAGTCACATTCTGTTTGGGCGAAAATTTACATTACTGCGGATACAATACTATCATTTCACTCTTACATATTATTCATCTACTTGGTTGTCATGGGGTAATGCACCATTCGCCTATGGATAAGATAGACCGTCTGTTTGGTAGCCGTGAGGTCTTAAATGATCGGCTGATCTTGTGGTCAACGTTATGGGTACAGATTACACATGCCCTGTATTCGATTCTCGATCTTAAAGGAGCGTATTTTCCACTAAAAGAATTTTTTTCTCACCTCATAAAGAGGCAAATCTAAAAACGCGCTTAATTTTTCATATTATACAACTAACTGATTCTGTGATGATGCACATCAAGTCATGCGTATGAAACTTTAATAGAAACAAGAAGAAATGGTCGAAAGGGTCCTAGCTCCTTGATTCCTTACAAAAAAAAAAAGGAAAAAACAGATGGAACGCATGACAGACGGAAAAATGATACGATTATGGTCATTGTAAGTGTCACTATTAATTATAAGCGGTTTATGAGCACATATGTTGAAGAAAAAAATATGCGCTGATAATAATCATCCAACTATGATGATCTTGATGAGACAGTCTCTGGCGAAACGTCGGGGAACTACAAAGCCTCACGACCACGGCCTACAGCCCGAAAATCTTCATCAAGATCATCATAGCAACTCCGGCCGTGAAAGTCTACGTGAATAAAATCATCCAACTCCTTGAAAAAAAAAAAAAAAAAAAGAAGCTGCCTTATATTACATAACGTGTAGCAACAAACAGTGCTTCGCGATGCGTCCGCCTGCAGAGACATTTTGAATGACTAATACAAGCTTTCTCAGGTCAAATTAGCTCCCTTTCTTTTCTTGCTCTCATTATGTATTATGATATCGTTAGGAATTAGGTACAATTTTCTAAATTACTTGAAGGCATTTACTATTTCATAGTAATTAGTGTATATGTCACGAAAACAGCACATGAAAGATGAATCAACCTTTGCCTCTCATGGGCCCGGGCAAAGGATTGTAGATTGCGAATCATATTGTAAACAGCTTCAGTTTAAGTATAATAATAATAATAATAATAATAATAATAATAATAATAATAATAATAATAATAATAATAATAATAATAATAATAATAATAATAATAATAATAATAATAATAATAACAATAATAACAATAATAACAATAATAACAATAACAATAACAATAACAATAATAACAATAACAATAATAATAATAACAATAATTATAATAATAATAATAATAATAATAATTATAATAATAATAATTATAATAATAATAATTATTATATATATACACGGGCACCCTACGCGGTGCAGTGCCATTGAAGGGTTGTTACTTTTTTCAAAACACACTTGATATTTTGACGATATGTCTAAAACTTCACTTGATTAAATATTCTAGTACACAATTTTTCTTCGTATAAAATATAAGTCGCAATCAGTACATCGGTTAGTCAAATGTAACATTTGTTATTCATGAGGTCTACATCTTAACGAATTTATTGAATAGCACCAGGATACTGACCGCGCAATGGTAGTAAACTTATAATCTCTTAGAATAATTATAATTATTTGAAAAAAGTTAAAAATAAATGTAGTTTCTTTATCGATATTTTCGTATACAAATTATGTTTTAAATTCTTTTTTCAAGGACTGATAAAACAAATTGAAAGCAATGTGAAGTTATAAAAAGTCTCACAATATTAATCTTTCAACACTTTGAAGATCATAAAAGGAGAAAGTTATTTTTAACTAATGGTTTCTATCAATACTTTTAAAATTCAGTACCAAATAGAATTCAGAAGATGAAACATGATTTCGAAAAGCCTTCTTAGTTTTAACCACTGACGAAGTTTCTTAAACAGAAGTTTAATTTAGTTAAGGACGATTGCTAAATCAGGTACTCAATTTAATATTTTAACATTATAATGGATCCTACCTCAAAATAGTTTTAATTCTTGCATCATCTGTTCTGATTTAACCCAGATGTCCCCAAACTTTTATGTCTCGTAGACCACGTGCAAATTTGTTTTTCTATTTTGAGTAGATCCCCTGCATATTTGATACTGATTTTTTATAAATTCATCAACATCAAATGAGTTTCTAACACCTGACACAGTACTACTCAATTCCGTAGCAGAGTCGATCCCTTGGGGTCGATATATGCCAGTTTGGGAATGACTGATTTAAAACAAAAGGTTCTCGTACAGTTAGAGTAAATTATGTTATTTACCGGTTCGCCTGCGCTACTTTCTATTATTGGTACAGTTGATGTTACGGTCCCGTTTCAGGGCGGACAATTGTTTCGTGTGTATTATGGGGGCGTCTGACTTGGACGAACTACAATAATAAAGAAAGGCGCTTTCTTCCTTTCCTCTATCAGTGTTTCGCTCCTCCTACCCATTCTCTGTTCTCCTTGATTTATAGATTGCATCTAGAGAGAGTTCTGGCGTCGCTAAAAGAGTGACGTTGTCTGAATCAGTCGCTTTACATTAGTGGCCAGAATTTTATCATTAAATGATATTGTTCTCTTTCCAAGTAATAGCCCAAGATGAGTTCCTAATGAACCAAAGAGAAGATAAAAAGGAGAGAGAGAGAGAGAGAGAGAGAGAGAGAGAGAGAGAGAGAGAGAGAGAGAGAGAGAGAGAAAGAGAATGCTAGGGACGATTCTTTTTAATGCCTACAGGTTATCTGACATTTATGGTTATATCTTCTAGCAATGGCGGAATTGTAATCCACTTCTGAGATTAGGGCGTCTGGAAGGCGGAGGGTTACGTTACCCCGATGATATGATGGGCAGAATATTGTAAAGAAGCAACAGGATAGTCCTTTACCTTATACTAAAGCTAAATTCCATACCATGGGTGTCCATAGGAATAATTTCCTTTTAAGGAAAAAAAACCTGTGGTCTGACCGAGAATTGGGCAAGGTACCTCATTGACTATATTTAGAATCTCTAACAAGGCCATGAGGCTAGTCTAGGACGAAATATGTGAAAGTGGGTATTTTAACATTTTGAAATTAAAATAATAGGCTTATCAATAATCATTATCCGTATTTAATTTGAAATTAATATTTTAGATAATCTGCCTTGTATTTTAGGCAGTAGTAATACGTAGACTATACATTGAACTGCGGTCAAGAAGTAAAGCAGAGGATAGCAATGGCAAAATAAGCTTTTAACAAGAAGAGAAACATTTTCTGCGGACCTTTTACAAAATAATTACGGAAGAGGCTAGTGAAGTGCTTTGTATGGAGTGTAGCATTGTATGGTGCAGAGACTTGGTCATTACGATGGAATGAGGAAAAACGACTGAAAGCTTATGAGATGTGGATATGGAGAAGGATGGAACGTATAAAATGGACAGACAAAATAAAAAATAAAAATGTACTAGACAGAATGGTGAAGGAATAACAATGCTGGAACTCACAAAGAAGAGGATGAGAAATTGGATTGGCCACTGGCTAAGAAAAAAACTGCCTGCTGACGGATGTCCTATAAGCAATGGCCAGCTAAAAAAATAGTTAGAATTTTAAAATAGAAAGAATTAAAAATATAAATAATCAAAAGTTTATAAAGTGATTATAACTACCATTTAGACCTACACTTCTAACTTGACAGACGCCCTATCAAGAACTGCAAATATGAGCAATCTTTCTATTCTTAAGGATTTATGAAAATTGATTACTGCGTAACATCAAATTTGAATTATTTATCTATCCTCAAGAAGACAAGCCACATAATTAGAGGATGTTACCACAGATCCTATAGAACGTTTTAGAGATGAAAGAAGAGGGCAAGATGAACAAATTTGTCAACAATTATAATACATTTACATCTTAGACAAAGAATTTAACCTGTCTCAAATAACACTGGTCAACACGATTTTTGTCTCATGAGTACCAATAGTTGAACATAATGCAGTTTTTATCGTGTTTTCAAATATGTATTCGGAATTTCTGCACATCCACAGTTTTTTATTTCAATTTCAATTAATGAATTTAAATAATTATTTTTGTAATAAACTTTCTTCGTCCATTTGTCCATTGTAAAATAAAACCAAATGAGCTAACTCAAATGATTTCAGCTATGTAAAAGAGATATCAAGGCAAATGGAATCCTAATATGCTGGCCGATTATTGTTGGACCATCAAGAGGGATGCTCCACAGGCGAAATATAGCAGAAAATCATAATTTCTTACTTTCTAGGTGAGTTCGAATATTGTGTAGTTACGAATGCAGAAAATATTAAAGTGTTTGAAATTATAAATGCCTGTTTCTCGGAAACCTTGCATGATGGAGAAAAACCGATATCATATTTCAATTTAGGAGAACAAATACTGTCAGAATCACATATTTTCTTTCTGAGGAAAAAAAAAGTTTATTTTTTGTGGCTCAGTGTAATGTTTATAAATTCTAATCATGCGAATATCCGTTAGACCTTTACAAGAGTACGAAAGAGAGAATATAGCTCTAAGTAAATATGTGTAAAACAAATACTACATGACAAATCTGTAATATGTAGTCCTATATATATCGCTCCATGAAGTAAGTATAAACAGGGAATTGCCTTTTCACAGCCGGACAAATGCCACGTCTAAGGATGTACGTCGACAGTTTTTCCTCTAGGATATCACAATCTACGTACTACATAACTAACTAACTAACTAACTCACTGGCACTATCGAACCCGAAGGTTCATGGCCGCGCGGACATAAGCTCTCCATACATCCCTATCCTGAGCTAATGCTTTCCAATCATTCCCTGTATAATCTACTTCCCTCAAATCATAGTTAATGTTGTTCTCCCACCTCATTCTTGGTCTACCAACTGGGCGTTTTCCCTCTGGCTTTCCTACAAGAAGTTTCCATGCACGTCTTTCATTCCCCATACGCGCAACATGTCCTGCCCATCGCAGTCTACGAGACTTAACTGTTCTTATTATATCTGGCTTCCTATAAAGACCATGTAGTTCATTGTTATGATCTACGTACTACATATATTTTTAAAACAGAATGTCCAACATTTCACTCAAAGACGTTGAAATCCCTCGCCATTCATTTCAACACAAGTTTCCCGTGCCATAACCGATCGGTTTAAGGCATGATATCTTGATGCAGAGCTACGGGACTTCCGCTGTTTCAAATCTCCATAGCGGACGATTTTATCACGGAATTTCTGTCAGAAAGTGACCGGTGCCCACGTAGAATCGTAACAAATTAGGATAGCTACAATACGTAGGACCTCCAGGTTGAGGAAACCAGCTATAACCGCTTGGAGACCCGATATGCTGATCATATGTCACCACTACACTGGCAGAATGCAGTTGTACAGAAAAACAAGTGGTAAACACAACAGAAATACATAACAGGACACACCAACAGTTATAATAGCGATATGACTTTTATTGTTAAAGCGTTTATAAATAGGTAGGAATAAAAAAAGGGAAAATGTTTTAAATTTTGTTCCGAAATCATCTATTTATTTCAAGGTACCTTACTATATTGATTTTCAGCAAATGTATAGCCTTGGATACAGGTTATCTTTACATAAAAAAAATGTGTGTGAGTCTGTCTGTCTGTCTGTCCTTTATCGACTCAAAAACTACTTGACTGATTGGAATGAATTTTTTTTTCATCATTTAGAGAATTTTTCTGGGTATGTAAAATATTATCCTACGTACTATAGGGCCGGAGTTTAAAAAAGGCATCGAGCACTAAATAAGTAGTTTTTTGGACACTTAAATGACTTATGCTGCCTAAACCATAACAAATGCATAAAATTAATGTACACAGAATTGGATATCTAAAAACAAAGTCTATAAAAAAGTCCGCGACGTCACATGTATATCAGGGATAACCCATAATAACAATTTTTTCAGCTCATTGATTTCAAGAAGATCGGGATGAGTTGATTCCCGGGTAAGCGTAGCAGTGGAAGGCGGGAATTATTTTACGTTTAACTACAATAACCATTTTTGTCTTTCACTTCATCACCAGATTGGACGGCTTCTCATAGGCGAACGTAGCTCAAGAGCCGTGCAGAAGGCAATACGTCTAGAGAAGATGAGCCTAATCAACTCCCGCAGTCCTGGAAGCGGTAAGATAGCAGCCCCATCACCAGGATAGTCCTGCGCTGCTCTCGTAACGCAGTCAGGATGAAATTCTAATTACTGGCAAGCTTCAAATATTAAAGAGATGGACACAGCAGCTATGATATTTGGAGCGGAACGAACCAAAAAAGTTTAATCCTTGCAAGAAGAAGAAGAAGAAGAAGAATTATGCCAAGAAGATCGAAATAAGTAGATTCCCGGGCAATGTCGGGTAATCAGCATGAGGTATCTAAAAATAATTACGATATAAATTAATAATTATTTTTCTTTTTACTTATTCAACCAAACATAAATTCATACTTAATTCATCTAGTCGTATCGGTGCACGCCGGGTATTAGCTAGTATTTTATAAGACTAATAGCTCTGGACTTGTAATTTACATTTTAATTATAATATGTTTATAGTAGTATCATGGATTAGAATGAAAAATAATTATACTCTTAACCCTTTTACTGAAATTGAGTAGTCTATACAAAAACAACATACGTATGGACCTAAAACGACACTGTAGGAATAAATAGAAATTGATTACATTTGAGTTCACGAGAAAACACCTGATTCCGGATTGCAATAACATTTTCGATTATTTTAGTTTCTTGGAGTCATGGACAGTATCGTGCAGAGCCACCTGCTTCCTGGAAAATGTAATGAGTGGAAATCGAAACTTAAGCAATGTACTCGCCGCTTTACCTCCAATTTCCACAACACGCTATGGTTCATAGTGACTTGTTTCATGTGGTAAAGTACATTCAACTATATTTATACCACATTCCCAGAATAAATGTTTTCTGGAATTGTATCTGCATTACAATCGTAATAAATCTAGCTTTTATTCTGTTACGAAACACTATCATTGCGTGAATACAAAACGTTCTATCTTATTTCTAAACAGGAAATTGTTTTAACGTTCGTAGTATGGTATTTTTTTCTAATTCTGACGAAAATGCACTTCCAAGGAAGGTAATGTTAATGACTCAATTTAACAAGTTGAAAAATATAAACATTCTATGGCTTCCGGGGTATTCACAAAAAAACATACTATGAAGTAAGATAATTTATGGATAAGCTACATATTTACATTATTTAGGATGCAATGTACCATACTGCCATAAAAATATATTAATATTAAATTAAATAAGTTTTATAGAATGCGTGACACTATAAAACGAACACTGAAAAATAAAATTTTGAGGAGTACACACTTAAAATTTTACAAAATTATGGCAGTGCCTGTCTTAACATATGCAAGTGAAAATTGGACTCAATCGTCTAGACAGAAGAAAAATAGAAACTGCAGAAATGAAGTTCTCACGTTCAGTAGCAGATGCGACAATTTTGGACAGAAAAAGAAATGAAGATGTTAGAAAGGACATAAATATTTTTAATTTAACAAATAGAATTGATAATATGAGAAACAACTGGTATGAACATTTTAAAATAATGCCTATAGATAGAATCAATCAGCTGTTATTAAAGTACAAACCAATAGGACATAGAAGTATTGGACGCCCATTTACTAGATGGGAAGATTCATTAAACCCCACCTGATGTGAAAACAGGTCAAAATGCATAATTTCATGAAGTAGAAGACGAAGCTACACATTTCTGCCTAATAATTGCAGTCCATGTTAAAATTTGCAATAAATTAAAATAATAAAGCAGGTCTAATATTCCTCATTTGGTGGCACCTTTGTTGGGGGTTGACCCTACAATGGTCCTCGCCAACCCAGGGTTAAGTGGAGGAGATATGCCAGACTTTTATCTCTGATGAAGCTATAAAGAAGACAGTCCGTACGTGGTGAAGAACCACATCCTGCAAGAAATGGCCCTGCTGTAACTGAATATGGCGGGTCTAGACATGGCTGTCGATAAAAAGCCCCAACACACTTTACCCCAAGTGTGAGCATTGGTAAGTGTGTAGGAGAAAGAAAACTCCAAAAATAAACCCGGGAAGACGACTCTCATCAGCCGAGGAGAAGGCAACCTTCTAAGGGAAAGGGATCCTACAGAAAAACCTCTGGTCCTCCAGGTTGGGGGCTAGAAACCCACCACTGAAAATTATCTTTCTCAGCAATCTCACATGATTAAGTCGGACGGATGCATTGATGTATAATCCTGGAGGATGAAGATCGGTAGGAAGACCAAGAAAGCGCTGGGCTGAACAGATGTGAGATCGGAACAGGTAAAGACCTAATCCGTGAAAGAAGAAGATGATATTCCTCACTGCTGATACATAAAATTTTAATATATGAAAATATTAAATTTCATAATAGTAAGCTATACGATCTTTATCGGAAACCAGATGTAATAAAGACTGCAATGAACAGGTCGTATGACATGGATAGAGAATTAAAGAACATGGAAAATTCGTTTAGAAAAACAAAAGGAAAATACCCAGTAAGTATGACGAGAATGATATTAACCACGATTTTAGGGAAGTGAATTATACAGAGAATGAAGAAAAATATCCAAAATAGGGATACATTAAGAGACTTTGTCCGCGCTGCCATGAACTTCCGAGTTAATAGTTTAAACCTTAGATTAAAATTTGTAACATATTTTTTAAGATAAATTTGTTTAATGTATCTACTATATTCTTAATAAAACGAACGAGGAGAAATAGTAATGTAAAGCGCCGATTCTGTCAACTGTTCTTGAAAGCCAAGTGCGGTGTCACAATGTGACACTCTCTGAGCCTAGTATCGTGTATATATGCAACCCGCAAAGATATACTGCTACATTCCATAATTGTTATTTAAGGTGGACATACCGTGGTGAGAATTTAGAAAATGTTAAAAACTTTGTCTACTTGGGGATGACTTTGACAATGAATGAAAAATGGACGAGACACATCGAGAATGCAACAATGAGAGCTAGGAGTCGGACAAGCGAAATGCTTACTAATATGTCAAAATTGCGAAACATGTCGATGCGTACACTAGAACAGGTTTATTCTTCGACTGTGAGAGCGACCATGCTGTATGGCTCAGAATTATGGGGTTGGGAACGAACGGGGACACTAGATAAAATTCAACCTATGTTTCTTAAGAAAGCGATGAGATTAGCAACGGGAACTTCAAATTGTGGCATACTGAAAGAATTCGGTACACTTTTGGACACAATTATGGCTATTAAGTATTAGTTGGACAGAATAAACGGGAATCAGGACTAGCTTAGAGCAGAGTGTTACAATGAACAGACAAGACAGTGTGTTTCGGGAGATTGGGTAATCGGTGTAGAAAGGGGATTGAAGGGCATAGGGATGGGTTGGGTATGGGAGAGGAGTACGCGGAATAATAGAAATGTTTGGAGGACAGTTAAGAAGAGACTAATCGATATAGACAGGCAATATATAGAAGCAGAGTGTAGCCAGAAATATCGCTCACCCTGAAGACGGAACTGAAACTTTCGTGGGGAAGGGAGAAATATATTGACTATTTGGATGCGGATGATAGAAGTGCTATTGCGTGGTTTCATTTGGGGAGATGGATGGCCCATAATTTAACAAGTGAAGAAGGCATTAAACTATGCCCGCTATGCGATGACCATGAAAACTGGGAGCATATTATAGCATTCTGTAGAGAGACAGAACAACTTAGATTACAGATGCTGCCGGAGAGATTTCTCAGGTCGGATCGAGGGAGAGTGGCGTGTTGAGATCTTTTAGGACGGATTGAGAGTGAATCAAAAACATGCAAATTTTTGGGTACAGTAAGGAAATTGAAATATAACAAAATTGTAGATTAAGGATATATGTATTATCATTAAGAAGAATCTCAATAAGTTCTTTGTTTTCGATCTTTAATTATATTGTATAATAAGTAGGTCTGATAAGTTGAATAGTCTGATAGTGTATTTGATGTCTGTAGTGACGGGGGGAGCGGGTATGAGCGTGCGGTGTGTATATGTGTGAGGATGTGTGGGTGTATGTGTGTGTGTTTTTTTTCTAATTTGTTTTCTAGCATTTTTTAATATTAATGTACGGAATATGGCTGAGTGTAGATATGAATTATTGTGATGTAGTGTGGACATAGATTTTACTTATATGTAGGCTGTTATTGTTTTTTTTGATACAGGTGTATTTGTAGGTATTTGTTTATATTATGATTAGTTTTATTTTTTGTTCATGGAAAAATAATTCACGTACGGCCAAGCAGGTCCGTGCGCAATGTAAATGCATATGTATTTTCTTTATTCTGAAAAAAAAGGCAATAAATTCCATTATCTAATCTAATCTAATCTATTTTACTGTAGAACTTGGCCATTTCGAAAGAAAGGAAATACGGCTATTCTTTACAACATGTAATGCGACTTTAACTCCTTCTTTAATTCCGGTCAAATTTTATTCTTAGGGTTCCATTTTTAAAATTATTTCCCACCATTTACTATGACTTTTATATTTTTTCTAACAATTATTTCAATATATTTTCTATGATACTTAACTACATACTACATAGCATGAAGACGTGGCAGCCATTTTGATTTTAATGAATATTCTAAGCAAATATAAAGTCGTGTTCCAGTTCAGCCAACATAGAGTATATACTAATTAACTGTACACATATAATTCAGAATTGTATAACTTACTATTTATTTTTGGGTGTTGAATTCTTTCACAGGTTAGACTGTTTAAATTGCGTTATATTAGCTTTTAGGTTGGTCTATCACAGATTAAAGTATTTAAATTGCGTTAGCTTAGCTTTTAGGTTCGTTAAATATCGTGTATATGTTGGCTACATCCCATGATTCCACAGTGTAAACCGCTTCGCGTTTGTTAGCGCATACACATGATGTATGATTGGAACTTGTAAACATTTTCGCGTCACATGTTGAAGAATCCCCGGAAATACATATTTGCGTTTACATTGCGCATAGATCGATCTGCTTGACCGTACGTGACCTTTTTTTCATTAGTAACATAAAAATAAACACAAGAATATATAAACAAATACATAAATGGCTACACTCATACATAAGGAAGGTATAAAAACAATGAATATATGTAATCCTATGTCTACAGTAGCTACATACACATTAATACACATACACACTCATACACTGCATAAAAAAGGGCCATGTGTATAGATACAAAATTTTTATTTTGTATATTAATTATTTTTTTAAAATGCTACAGAACAGTTGAAAATACACACACACACATACCCGCTCAATGTCATTTTAAATACATGCATCCCCCCCCCGTTTTTTAATTTTAATAAATATTTTCGATAGTTTTTTTTAATGCTCCAGGTTGTCACTTCGACATTTCTGGTGTTCTATCCTGGCATTGGCCTAATTGTAATCTAACCCACCTCTGTGGGTGAGGCGCCTGCAAGGCGGGGTTACGGTGTCCCGATGATGATATGATGATGATGATGATGATGGTGATGATGATGATAGTGTGCACCAGTAGAATCCTTAATCCTGAACTTAGAATAAAACGAATATGAATGATGATAAATATTATGGCCATATGATGCTCGAGGACTGTTTGGGCCTTAAAGTTTCCTGACATTTCTCCTACAAGTGAGGAAAAACCCCGAACAAGATCTCACAGCAAACTTGTCCCGACCGGGGATAGAACGCGGGCCCGCTGCGTGACAAGGCGCACGCTACCTCGAGAAGCCAGCGGTGGACTACATATAACTAACTCACTGGCATTATCGAACCCGTAGGTTCATGGCCACGCGGACATAAGCTCTCCATACATCCTAACCTGAGCTAATGTTTTCCAATCATCCCCTGTATAATCTACTTCCTTCAAACCATAGTTAATGTTATTCTCCGACCTCATTCTTGGTCTATGCACTGGGCGTTTTCCCTCTGATTTTCCTACAAGAAGCTTCCATGCACGTCTTTTTATTCCCCATTCGTGCCACATGTCCTGCCCATCGCAATCTACGAGACTTAACTGTTCTCATTGTATCTAGCTTCCTATAAAGACTATGTAGTTCATTGTTATGCAAGTCTTCTCCATTCACCTGTCTGCTCATCTCTCTTTGGTCTAAAATTTTTCCAAAGAACTTTATTCTTAAATACTCGTAATCTCCTTTCCTCCCTTAAAGTAAGAGTCCATGTTTCGCATCCATATAATATAACTGGTAGAATAATAGTTTTATGTATTTTCAGTTTAACTTTCTTGAAAGGAGTTGGGGCGTCAAGAATCTCTGTAATGCATAATAGCACGCATTTCCAGAATTGAGGTTATGTTTAATTTCCTTGTGCATCTCATTCCTATTTATGATTATTGTTCCTAGGTATTTGAATTTAGCCACCTCCTCAAAATATCCCTCACAAAGTTAATTTCGAGAATTATAGCAGTTTCCCAGTAGATATTTTTTATAATTAATTAAATCGATAGATTAAATTACTTGTCAGAACTCTCTACAAATAACGTCAATTACAGACTTACAGCAACGCAAAACGTAGAAATGATAATTACGTAGTTTTTATGTGACGTGTCTGAGTGAGATAAATTAGTTAGCACTTTTTAGCTTCATAGAGTTTCATCTGTTGCAACCATGTTTTTGTAGTATAAATCATATCATATGTCATGCTTAATGAGTGTTTGAAAACTGAAGCTGTTTTCAGCATTCAATCCAAATTGTTGGTCAATTAGCCATCGGACAGTGATTTCAAATTATGGGCTGCAGGTTTCCTGTATCAATCCTGCCAACCTACATTCAAAATTTCCCATTTGCGTGACGAATTGACCACATTTATCAATAAGGTTCAAAACATTAACCATAGGCGTCAGTTTTTTGTTTCCAGATTTCACATTAATAATGGTTCTGAATTCACTACTAAATTTTGTGAAATTGGGTGTGCAATTTCCATTGTTATTTAGTTTAGCGATCTCAATGACATGGGAGTGTGCAAGAAAAGAACATCGAAAAAAATAGGTCCTATGAGTAAGTACAAATTTAAGTGAATAAACTCACTATTTTTTTTTTTCAAATGCCCCACGTTTGTCTTTCGACATTCCTGGTTTCTCTCCTGGCATAGCGTACTTGAAACCCACTTCCGAGGTTGGGGCGCCTGGAAGGCGGGGTTACGTTGCCCCGATGATATGATGGGTGATGATGATGATAATGGTGCGCCAGGAGACTCCCTAATCCTAAGCTTAACCTAAGATGAATATGAATCATGATGTTTGCGATGGCCATATGATTTCGGGGACCGTTTGGGCCTTAAAGTTTTCCTGACATTTGACTTACAGGTGAGGAAAAACCCCGATAAAAACCCTCACCCAGAAAAACTGTCCCGACCGGGGATCGAACCCGGGACCGCTGCGTGACAAGGCAGCACGCTACCCCGAGACCACAGGACCCAACTCACTCCCTATAAATTTAAACATTTTAGGTTCTCGATAAGTAATTTGCAAACGATTTTATCTTACATAAGCAGCTGAGATGAGATTTTTAAGAAATATAGCACGATCTACTCTGCTGGATAAGAAAAGGAATGAAGATATAAGAAAGGAACTAAATATTTTCAAACTTACAGGCCGAATAATTAAATATAGGAACGACTGGAAAGAACATACTGATAGAATGCCAGAAGGAAGATTTCCAAAATCATTTCTAAATTATAAACCGCACGGAAAAAGAAATGTTGGATGCCCACACAGAAGATGGTCTGAACAATTTTAACAATTCTAGCTTTCATGAAACCGGTACGAGCCAACAGGCTTAATCCCTGGATGATGATGATTATTCTTTTTTTCTTCTTATTCTTCTTCTTCTTAATAAGGTGCTACAGCTTCAATTGGAGAATGTTTTGGCCTTCTTAATGAGTTATTTCCACATTTCTCTGTTCTGAACACATTTGTTCCAATTTTTTATCTTCATCAATTTTATATCATCTACATCATCATCTTCCCATCTTTTTTGGGTTGTCCAATATATTTAGGGATTAATTGATTCGTTTTTTAGATCTTTTTACCATCCTTCCATCATCCATTTTATATATGTGCCCAATCCAGATAAATCTTTGTTATTTAATGAAGTTAATTATATTTCTTAAAATATATATGTAGTCAATATGCCCATTTCACCAATTAATGTTTTAAAATGGTCAACAAGTTTCTACAGCCAAGCTGTCATTCTCAAGACCAGATATTGATATCTGGTCTTGAGAATGACAGCTTGGCTGTAGAAACTTGTTGACCATTTTAAAACATTAATTGGTGAAATGGGCATATTGACTACATATATATTTTAATATTATATCACCAAGAAGATCACTTGTGTATTAAATTATATTTCTGTTTTTGATAATTCTATTTATTTCTTCATTTGTTTTAATTATACATGATCCATCCTGATTCTTTATTGCTCCAAAGATGTTTCTTATTACTTCCCTTTCAAAGATTAAAAGCTTTTGCCTGTCTGCTTCTTCTAGTGTACAAGTTTCACTAGAACTGGTCTTATAACTGTAAAATATAGTTTAACTAGGTAATACCCGGCGTGCGCTGCTACGCCTAAATAAATGAAAATTAATGTGTTTTTATGTTTAGTTTAAATAAAAGGAAAAATAGTTATAAATTTATATTTTTTTAGATAACCCATGCTGATTACCCGGCGTTGCCCAATAATCTACTTATACCGATCTTCTTGTCATAAATGAGCTGAAAGAGAAAAATTAAAGTAGGCCTACTTGTTATGATTAGTTGAATAAGTAAAATGAAAAATAATTATAAATGTATATCGTAATTATTTTAAGATTACCCGGTGTTGCCCGGGAATCTACTTATCTCGAACTTCTTGGCATAAATCAGCTAAAATACAAAATTCATTATTGTGAGTTATCCGTAAAAGAATACCCGCCACGTGCTGCTATGCTTGCACAGGAATCTACGTTCTTATCTCGATCTTCGTGGCATCAATGAAAGACAAAAATGGTTATTGTGAGTTATCCGTAAGAGATAAACATATGCTGTCGCGGACTTTTCTGTAGAGCGTTTTGAGATATTCAATTCTGTGTACATTAATTTTGTGTATTTGTTATGGTTTAGGCAGCGTAAGCCATTTAATCGTCCAAAAAGCAATTTTTTTACGTTTTTTACTACAAAGGGCATTTTTAAGGGTGTAGGAGTTGAGTATTACAACTCTCTTATAACCTATGTTCATCCCGTGATTCTCCAGAACATTTTGCAAAAAGCCCCATCATAATCGGATCAACGGTATGGCCGCTCATAAAGTACGAACAAACAAACAAACATTTTTACATATTAGATGATTTTTATCTTAGGCCTATATATATTTCAAAACTACTTAACAGCTGAGATAGGCTTCGTTATCTTCAGAGAAAAACAAATGGATTAATAACAGTTAAAGCTCGTAGATTGCGATGGACAGGGCATACGGGGCGAAAAGTGAATGAAGAGAGGCATCAATACTTCTTGAAAGAAAACCAGTCGGAAAGCGCCCAGTATGAAGTTCAAGAATGAGATGATAGGATATAAACAATGATTTGGTGGAGATTATTTATACAGGGAATTATTGGAAAACTAACTCAGGATGGGGATGTATGGAGAGCTTATGTCAGCACAACCATGAATCTGCGGGTTCGATAGTTCCAATTAGTAATAAAAAGTACAAAACTCTATTCTTCTCTTATTATGGTCTAAAGGATTTATGTCTAATTTATTCATAGAATCATACGAATAATTGGTTTCACTAATTACAACAAGTTATCCAAACTATCAAACAAATATCTTTCTTCCGTTTTATCTTCTTCCCCTTCCCACTAAACCTGATGCTTTGACGATATTTCATTGATTCGGTAATATGATTATAAATAATCATCTAGGAAGCTACTTACTTTATTTTATATCTTTTAATTGTATTATATTCCATGTTTTTGATAGTATTATCTAGTATTAGATCACATCATTACATTTTGTTTAGTCTGTATTTTAATAATAACAAAATTGTAATATGTATGTAATTTTTGTATAATTCTACTATTCGCTGGTTGAGTGGAAGAGAAGGCCTTATAGCCTTAACTCTGCTAGCTAAAATAAAGCATTATTATTATTATTATTATTATTATTATTATTATCATTATTATTATCATCATTATTATCATTATTATTATCATTATTATTATCATTATTATTATCATTATTATCATCATTATTATCATTATTATTATTATTAGTATTATTATTATTATTATTATTATTATTATTATTATTATTATTATTATTATTATTATTATTATTATTATTATTATTATTATTATTATTATTATATTATTATTATTATTATTATATTAGTGATACTAATATTTCTATGGGTATTTGACATAAATTATTATTTTTAAAAGTTTTGTTATTGAACAGATTATAGAGGCAAAATCTGGTTTCTAGAACGATATCGTGATATCGAATCGATTAGTCAAATTGATTTTTCGAAAAATATTATAAGTTGACTGTATGATACGATAAACCTGTTAGGCTATAATAAATTATCCAACTATTTAATTGACTACTCTGAAACTGTAATTCGTGAATAGATAAATTCCATTTCAAGAATCAGGGCTTAGGGAAAATCTAATTCTCTCTTAAAAGTGAAGTATGTGGAAAACATAATAAATGGTAATCACTAGGGAAGGGATTTTAAGGTGCAAATTTTAGTCGTAAAAGGGGGAAAAAAGGTTCTGAAAATACATACAAAAAGGTGCAAAAAAAGGTTCTGCTGAAACAATTGCATTAGGATTTAAACCAGTTACGTGAACTCATGAGTTTATATAATATGCATATCATTTTGCACCACATTTTTCTTCTTTATAGAGTCAGTAAGTGGTAATTGATAGTTCTTTAATTTGTTACAGCATTTACTTCGCAAATGGATCATCGAAGAATGATGCCATCAGTTTTGATAAATTGCGGTTTTAATTCTTCTGAAAGTGCATACAACTTATCCTTCTTAGCATTCACCATGTTATTTTCGAAGATTACACTTTATATACAAGTTGAGCAGCTCCTTTAAAAAACTTTAAACTGAAAATGCAATATATAACAACTGTTATTCTCCCAATTATATTATGTGGATGTGAAATATGGACTCATAGTTTACGGGAGGAAAGGAAATAACGAGTATCTGAAAATAAAGATTTTAGAAAAAAAAAATTGGAGCAAAGAGAAATGAATAGACAGGTGAGTGGAGAAGACTACATAACAGACTGCATGGTGTTCATAGGAAGTTATACGTAGTAAGAGCAGTTAAATCTCGTAGACTGCGATGGGCAGGACATATGGCAAAAATGGGGAATGAAGCAATTGCATGGAAGCGTCTTAGAGGAAAATACCAGAGGGAAAACACCTAGTTGGTAGACCAAGAATAAGGGAGAATGACATTAAGCATGATTTGAGGGAATTAGTTTATACTGAGGTTGATTGAAAAACATTAGCTCAGGATAAAGATATAAGGAGAACTTATGTTCGCGCTGCCATGACCTTGTTCGAATTTGCCAGTTGGTTAGTTAGTTCAGCAAAACAGGTTAAAAAAACAGAGAGAGAAAGGAACAGTTGATTGCTAAAAAGTGACACTATTGACAACGGGACAAATCAGTACGTTCGAATTTGTAAATTCGGCGAGTTTTAAATTGTTACCATCTAGCTAAAATTAATTTTAGGCCTAATTTTGTAACATTATAGATTTTTGAGGATCGATCCAGCAACCTTACTCGGTATTCCTGGGTAATGCTAATAGGCTGTGATCCAATTTACCTATTACTAACTAACTCACCTTTTTTGACCCGGGTCCCCCTTTTCGACCTCTGACCAATTTATCGTATTTTTTATTATTGGAACACAGTTTACCAGCGAAGAAGTTGAAGTCCTTTATGCATACATTATGTTGTAATGTTCCATTTATCTTTTTATTTTTCAGAGTTTCAAACTACTAAAATAATATATAATATTAAATAAATCACTGAAGAATATAACCCTCCATGGTATCTTTACCTTGTTGTGGTGGAGTGGCTTGCGTGCTTAAATGATCCTGAGAGCTATGCCGGCGGTAGCATTGCTGCCAATAGGGTTACCCATGCCGGACTGGTCGAAGGTGATAAGCCAGACGAAAAAAAGTACCTTGCTCGAAAGAGTGACGATCTTTCACCGTAAAAATAGAACCGTCAAGAAATGTGGACATGGGTTCAACTGGGGTAGTATGGAGAGCTTATGTCCGTGCGGCCATGAACCTACGGGTTCGATAGTGCCAGTGAGTAAGTAAGTAAGTAAGTAAGTAGTAAGTATTTTTTAGAAAACCAAGTTGTAATAGTAATAAAACTATTGTGGCTCAGACTAGTAAAACACAGCCAAAAACAAGTCGGTAGATAGAAAACTGTTAAATTATTGCCAGTACTAACTGAACTTATTTTACACTGTTAAAATTTAAATTTGATTTGATCCAGATTGGCTACAGTTGCTAGGATATAAATTACTAGTGGTTTACATAAATTATATTTTCATCGAATGGAAGATCACAGGATACCCAAACAAATGTTAAGATATCAACCTGCAGGAAGAAGACGACCAGGACGTCCACTCAAAAGACTTCTGGATGGTGTTTCTCTTGAGGTCGAAACAGGTCAACAAATGGCCTAAATTCGTGAATGACCTATGATGATGATGATGATGATGATGATGATGATGATGATATTTTAAGATTTATTATTTACTATTGTTGACTTCACACTGCAGGATGGTCATTTTTTCTGGGGTATAAATTACATAAATTATATTTTAATCTTTATTTAATACTGTTGACTTCTTATTGAGATTTTATCTTTTAAAACTGCTGAAAAAGGTGCTGAAACATAACAAGAGAGGAAAAAGGGGCGAAATGTAGTAATCTCAAGAAAAGGTGCAAAAACGCGCAACAAATTGTGTTCATTTCATTCCTCTAAATACATATATTGAACTATTTGTTTGAAAACAGCCATATTTTTGGAAAGGTGCCGCAACAAATTGTGTTCATTTCCTTTCATTTCATTCCTCTAAATACATATATTGAACTATTTGTTTGAAAACAGCCATATTTTTGGAAAGGTGCCGCAACAAATTGTGTTCATTTCCTTTCATTTCATTCCTCTAAATACATATATTGAACTATTTGTTTGAAAACAGCCATATTTTTGGAAAGGTGCCGCAACAAATTGTGTTCATTTCCTTTCATTTCATTCCTCTAAATACATATATTGAACTATTTGTTTGAAAACAGCCATATTTTTGGAAAGGTGCCGCAACAAATTGTGTTCATTTCCTTTCATTTCACACCTCTAAATACATATATTGAACTATTTGTTTGAAACAGCCATATTTTTGGAAAGGTGCCGCAACAAATTGTGTTCATTTCCTTTCATTTCACTCCTCTAAATACATATATTGAACTATTTGTTTGAAAACAGCCATATTTTTGGAAAGGTGCCGCAACAAATTGTGTTCATTTCCTTTCATTTCACTCCTCTAAATACATATATTGAACTATTTGTTTGAAAACAGCCATATTTTTGGAAAGGTGCCGCAACAAATTGTGTTCATTTCTCCTTTCATTTCATTCCTCTAAATACATATATTGAACATATTTGTTTGAAAACAGCCATATTTTTGGAAAGGTGCCGCAACAAAATTGTGTTCATTTCCTTTCATTTCATTCCTCTAAATACATATATTGAACTATTTGTTTGAAAACAGCCATATTTTTGGAAAGGTGCCGCAACAAATTCTGTTCATTTCCTTTCATTTCATTCCTCTAAATACATATATTGAACTATTTGTTTGAAAACAGCCATATTTTTGGAAAGGTGCCGCAACAAATTGTGTTCATTTCCTTTCATTTCATTCCTCTAAATACATATATTGAACTATTTGTTTGAAAACAGCCATATTTTTGGAAAGGTGCCGCAACAAATTGTGTTCATTTCCTTTCATTTCATTCCTCTAAATACATATATTGAACTATTTGTTTGAAAACAGCCATATTTTTGGAAAGGTGCCGCAACAAATTGTGTTCATTTCCTTTCATTTCATTCCTCTAAATACATATATTGAACTATTTGTTTGAAAACAGCCATATTTTTGGAAAGGTGCCGCAACAAATTGTGTTCATTTCCTTTCATTTCACTCCTCTAAATACATATATTGAACTATTTGTTTGAAAACAGCCATATTTTTTGGAAAGGTGCCGCAACAATTGTGTTCATTTCCTTTCATTTCATTCCTCTAAATACATATATTGAACTATTTGTTTGAAAACAGCCATATTTTTGGAAAGGTGCCGCAACAAATTGTGTTCATTTCCTTTCATTTCATTCCTCTAAATACATATATTGAACTATTTGTTTGAAAACAGCCATATTTTTTGGAAAGGTGCCGCAACAAATTGTGTTCATTTCCTTTCATTTCATTCCTCTAAATACATATATTGAACTATTTGTTTGAAAACAGCCATATTTTTTGGAAAGGTGCCGCAACAAATTGTGTTCATTTCCTTTCATTTCACTCCTCTAAATACATATATTGAACTATTTGTTTGAAAACAGCCATATTTTTGGAAAGGTGGCCGCAACAAATTGTGTTCATTTCCTTTCATTTCATTCCTCTAAATACATATATTGAACTATTTGTTTGAAAACAGCCATATTTTAGGAAAGGTGCCGCAACAAATTGTGTTCATTTCCTTTCATTTCACTCCTCTAAATACATATATTGAACTATTTGTTTGAAAACAGCCATATTTTTGGAAAGGTGCCGCAACAAATTGTGTTCATTTCCTTTCATTTCATTCCTCTAAATACATATATTGAACTATTTGTTTGAAAACAGCCATATTTTTGGAAAGGTGCCGCAACAAATTGTGTTCATTTCCTTTCATTTCACTCCTCTAAATACATATATTGAACTATTTGTTTGAAAACAGCCATATTTTTGGAAAGGTGCCGCAACAAATTGTGTTCATTTCCTTTCATTTCATTCCTCTAAATACATATATTGAACTATTTGTTTGAAAACAGCCATATTTTTGGAAAGGTGCCGCAACAAATTGTGTTCATTTCCTTTCATTTCATTCCTCTAAATACATATATTGAACTATTTGTTTGAAAACAGCCATATTTTTGGAAAGGTGCCACAACAAATTGTGTTCATTTCCTTTCATTTCATTCCTCTAAATACATATATTGAACTATTTGTTTGAAAACAGCCATATTTTTGGAAAGGTGCCGCAACAAATTGTGTTCATTTCCTTTCATTTCACTCCTCTAAATACATATATTGAACTATTTGTTTGAAAACAGCCATATTTTTGGAAAGGTGCCGCAACAAATTGTGTTCATTTCCTTTCATTTCATTCCTCTAAATAACATATATTGAACTATTTGTTTGAAAACAGCCATATTTTTGGAAAGGTGCCGCAACAAATTGTGTTCATTTCCTTTCATTTCATTCCTCTAAATACATATATTGAACTATTTGTTTGAAAACAGCCATATTTTTGGAAAGGTGCCGCAACAAATTGTGTTCATTTCCTTTCATTTCATTCCTCTAAATACATATATTGAACTATTTGTTTGAAAACAGCCATATTTTTGGAAAGGTTGCCGCAACAAATTGTGTTCATTTCCTTTCATTTCATTCCTCTAAATACATATATTGAACTATTTGTTTGAAAACAGCCATATTTTTGGAAAGGTGCCGCAACAAATTTTGTTCATTTCCTTTCATTTCATTCCTCAAAATACATATATTGAACTATTTATTTGAAAACAGCCATATTTTTGGAAAGGTGCCGCAACAAATTGTGTTCATTTCCTTTCATTTCACTCCTCTAAATACATATATTGAACTATTTGTTTGAAAACAGCCATATTTTTGGAAAGGTGCCGCAACAAATTGTGTTCATTTCCTTTCATTTCATTCCTCTAAATACATATATTGAACTATTTGTTTGAAAACAGCCATATTTTTGGAAAGGTGCCGCAACAAATTGTGTTCATTTCCTTTCATTTCACTCCTCTAAATACATATATTGAACTATTTGTTTGAAAACAGCCATATTTTTGGAAAGGTGCCGCAACAAATTGTGTTCATTTCCTTTCATTTCATTCCTCTAAATACATATATTGAACTATTTGTTTGAAAACAGCCATATTTTTGGAAAGGTGCCGCAACAAATTGTGTTCATTTCCTTTCATTTCACTCCTCTAAATACATATATTGAACTATTTGTTTGAAAACAGCCATATTTTTGGAGAGGTGCCGCAACAAATTGTGTTCATTTCCTTTCATTTCATTCCTCTAAATACATATATTGAACTATTTGTTTGAAAACAGCCATATTTTTGGAAAGGTGCCGCAACAAATTGTGTTCATTTCCTTTCATTTCATTCCTCTAAATACATATATTGAACTATTTGTTTGAAAACAGCCATATTTTTGGAAAGGTGCCACAACAAATTGTGTTCATTTCCTTTCATTTCATTCCTCTAAATACATATATTGAACTATTTGTTTGAAAACAGCCATATTTTTGGAAAGGTGCCGCAACAAATTGTGTTCATTTCCTTTCATTTCATTCCTCTAAATACATATATTGAACTATTTGTTTGAAAACAGCCATATTTTTGAAAGGTGCCGCAACAAATTGTGTTCATTTCCTTTCATTTAATTCCTCTAAATACATATATTGAACTATTTGTTTGAAAACAGCCATATTTTTGGAAAGGTGCCGCAACAAATTGTGTTCATTTCCTTTCATTTCACTCCTCTAAATACATATATTGAACTATTTGTTTGAAAACAGCCATATTTTTGGAAAGGTGCCGCAACAAATTGTGTTCATTTCCTTTCATTTCATTCCTCTAAATACATATATTGAACTATTTGTTGAAAACAGCCATATTTTTGGAAAGGTGCCGCAACAAATTGTGTTCATTTCCTTTCATTTCATTCATCTAAATACATATATTGAACTATTTGTTTTTGAAAACAGCCATATTTTTGGAAAGGTGCCGCAACAAATTGTGTTCATTTCCTTTCATTTCATTCCTCTAAATACATATATTGAACTATTTGTTTGAAAACAGCCATATTTTTGGAAAGGTGCCGCAACAAATTGTGTTCATTTCCTTTCATTTCATTCCTCTAAATACATATATTGAACTATTTGTTTGAAAACAGCCATATTTTTGGAAAGGTGCCGCAACAAATTGTGTTCATTTCCTTTCATTTCACTCCTCTAAATACATATATTGAACTATTTGTTTGAAAACAGCCATATTTTTGGAAAGGTGCCGCAACAAATTGTGTTCATTTCCTTTCATTTCACTCCTCTAAATACATATATTGAACTATTTGTTTGAAAACAGCCATATTTTTGGAAAGGTGCCGCAACAAATTGTGTTCATTTCCTTTCATTTCACTCCTCTAAATACATATATTGAACTATTTGTTTGAAAACAGCCATATTTTTGGAAAGGTGCCGCAACAAATTGTGTTCATTTCCTTTCATTTCACTCCTCTAAATACATATATTGAACTATTTGTTTGAAAACAGCCATATTTTTGGAAAGGTGCCGCAACAAATTGTGTTCATTTCCTTTCATTTCACTCCTCTAAATACATATATTGAACTATTTGTTTGAAAACAGCCATATTTTTGGAAAGGTGCCGCAACAAATTGTGTTCATTTCCTTTCATTTCACTCCTCTAAATACATATATTGAACTATTTGTTTGAAAACAGCCATATTTTTGGAAAGGTGCCGCAACAAATTGTGTTCATTTCCTTTCATTTCATTCCTCTAAATACATATATTGAACTATTTGTTTGAAAACAGCCATATTTTTGGAAAGGTGCCGCAACAAATTGTGTTCATTTCCTTTCATTTCACTCCTCTAAATACATATATTGAACTATTTGTTTGAAAACAGCCATATTTTTGGAAAGGTGCCGCAACAAATTGTGTTCATTTCCTTTCATTTCACTCCTCTAAATACATATATTGAACTATTTGTTTGAAAACAGCCATATTTTTGGAAAAGTGCCGCAACAAATTGTGTTCATTTCCTTTCATTTCATTCCTCTAAATACATATATTGAACTATTTGTTTGAAAACAGCCATATTTTTGGAAAGGTGCCGCAACAAATTGTGTTCATTTCCTTTCATTTCACTCCTCTAAATACATATTGAACTATTTGTTTGAAAACAGCCATATTTTTGGAAAGGTGCCGCAACAAATTGTGTTCATTTCCTTTCATTTCATTCCTCTAAATACATATATTGAACTATTTGTTTGAAAACAGCCATATTTTTGGAAAGGTGCCGCAACAAATTGTGTTCATTTCCTTTCATTTCATTCCTCTAAATACATATATTGAACTATTTGTTTGAAAACAGCCATATTTTTGGAAAGGTGCCGCAACAAATTGTGTTCATTTCCTTTCATTTCATTCCTCTAAATACATATATTGAACTATTTGTTTGAAAACAGCCATATTTTTGGAAAGGTGCCGCAACAAATTGTGTTCATTTCCTTTCATTTCATTCCTCTAAATACATATATTGAACTATTTGTTTGAAAACAGCCATATTTTTGGAAAGGTGCCGCAACAAATTGTGTTCATTTCCTTTCATTTCATTCCTCTAAATACATATATTGAACTATTTGTTTGAAAACAGCCATATTTTTGGAAAGGTGCCGCAACAAATTGTGTTCATTTCCTTTCATTTCATTCCTCTAAATACATATATTGAACTATTTGTTTGAAAACAGCCATATTTTTGGAAAGGTGCCGCAACAAATTGTGTTCATTTCCTTTCATTTCACTCCTCTAAATACATATATTGAACTATTTGTTTGAAAACAGCCATATTTTTGGAAAGGTGCCGCAAGAAATTGTGTTCATTTCCTTTCATTTCACTCCTCTAAATACATATATTGAACTATTTGTTTGAAAACAGCCATATTTTTTGGAAAGGTGCCGCAACAAATTGTGTTCATTTCCTTTCATTTCACTCCTCTAAATACATATATTGAACTATTTGTTTGAAAACAGCCATATTTTTGGAAAGGTGCCGCAACAAATTGTGTTCATTTCCTTTCATTTCACTCCTCTAAATACATATATTGAACTATTTGTTTGAAAACAGCCATATTTTTGGAAAGGTGCCGCAACAAATTGTGTTCATTTCCTTTCATTTCACTCCTCTAAATACATATATTGAACTATTTGTTTGAAAACAGCCATATTTTTGGAAAGGTGCCGCAACAAATTGTGTTCATTTCTCCTTTCATTTCATTCCTCTAAATACATATATTGAACTATTTGTTTGAAAACAGCCATATTTTTGGAAAGGTGCCGCAACAAATTGTGTTCATTTCCTTTCATTTCACTCCTCTAAATACATATATTGAACTATTTGTTTGAAAACAGCCATATTTTTGGAAAGGTGCCGCAACAAATTGTGTTCATTTCCTTTCATTTCATTCCTCTAAATACATATATTGAACTATTTGTTTGAAAACAGCCATATTTTTGGAAAGGTGCCGCAACAAATTGTGTTCATTTCCTTTCATTTCACTCCTCTAAATACATATATTGAACTATTTGTTTGAAAACAGCCATATTTTTGGAAAGGTGCCGCAACAAATTGTGTTCATTTCTCCTTTCATTTCATTCCTCTAAATACATATATTGAACTATTTGTTTGAAAACAGCCATATTTTTGGAAAGGTGCCGCAACAAATTGTGTTCATTTCCTTTCATTTCACTCCTCTAAATACATATATTGAACTATTTGTTTGAAAACAGCCATATTTTTGGAAAGGTGCCGCAACAAATTGTGTTCATTTCCTTTCATTTCATTCCTCTAAATACATATATTGAACTATTTGTTTGAAAACAGCCATATTTTTGGAAAGGTGCCGCAACAAATTGTGTTCATTTCCTTTCATTTCACTCCTCTAAATACATATATTGAACTATTTGTTTGAAAACAGCCATATTTTTGGAAAGGTGCCGCCAACAAATTGTGTTCATTTCCTTTCATTTCACTCCTCTAAATACATATATTGAACTATTTGTTTGAAAACAGCCATATTTTTGGAAAGGTGCCGCAACAAATTGTGTTCATTTCCTTTCATTTCATTCCTCTAAATACATATATTGACATTAACTATGATTTGAGGGAAGTAGATTATACAGGGAATGATTGGAAAGCATTAGCTCAGGATAGGGATGTATGGAGAGCTTATGTCCGCGCGGCCATGAACCTTCGGGTTCGATAGTGCCAGTGAGTAAGTAAGTAAGTAAATACATATATTGAACTATTTGTATGAAAACAGCCTTATTTTTGGAAAGGTGCCGCACCTCAAAATAATTTCCATAGTAATCGCCAATGAAGTGTAAAAATCTATAACGAATAATCCCTTGAATTAAAACAAAGCTTACGATAAAAGTTCTAAAATTCAAAATTGATGAATCTCATTATTCATAAAAGAGCATGATGATAATCTATCAGATCAACTCACCAATGTAGACCTACTTACTAATTTTTCGACCAATAGAAACGTCTAGAACATTTCTTTATTCAATGCCCAGATGGTAATTTTCACATTTCTGGTGTTCTCTCCACACATTGGTGTAACTCACTTCTGAGGTTGGGGAGCCTGGAAAGCGAGATTACGCTGCCCAGATGATATTACGAATGGTAATGATGATGATAGTGGTGCGCCAGGAGAGTCCTTAATCCTAAACTTAATATAAGATGAATGAATGATGATGATTATGATGACCATATGGTGTTTGGGGACCGTTTGGGGCTTAAATCTTCCTGGCATTTGTCTTACAGGTGAGGAAAAACTCTGAAAAATCGCACCCAGGGGATCGAATCCGGGTCCGCTGCTTAACACGCAGCGTGCTCTCTCGAGACCACAGTGGTGGACTCGTCTAGAACATAGAACATAGTTTATTCATATTTTGTTTGTTTTCTTATTTGCTAATTTGTTATTTCGAATCATTCAAATATTTTATTTCTTAAATAGATGTGTGTGCGTGTGTTAGATTAATGAAGGCGTGTAAAGTACTGATGATTATATTACGGATAACGTTTTTTGTAAGTAATCCTAAATAAAATATTTCTTCTTCCCTGTAGAAAGTGGGTTGCAAGTAATAAGGTTTAATTGACTAGTTAACTCATGCCCCAAATGGGAGTCAATGACCAATCACGTTTCAATGAATTTTGTTTTACAACCAATCATAGTCGTGTTTCACCTAGATAATTATCGAATTTTGATTACTAAAATAAAAAAAATCACCTCCTTGTTCCATATTTTCTCCACTAGGGTGCATTCTTACAATATTGCGATCAAATTTGGCAATAAATAGTATGATCAAGTTGCAGTGATGAACCAATGAAACATAACCAAACATTTCTCATTTGTTTTCAACATCGCCGTTTACATTAAATATATAAATATTTTAAAATAACTATAGTTAAATAATGATTTGTGAGTAGACAGCCTAATTTTATTCATTTAAATAGTCATAACAAATGCCACCCTGATTTCCAAATCCTCTAGATAAATTGGAAATCACTCGTGGCATTACTTGTGATAATAAACAAACACATTTTACAATTCAGGATTTGAATTTAAACAAAAGATTATATGCAAATAATAGTCGAAACAGTTTATAATGGAATGCTTGAAGGATGCGGAATAGGAGGCGAGTACATAATTCTACAATCCCATTTGGCAGTAAACATTACTAAGACGTCTTTATCCAAGAAGTGCTTCCTTATTTCACTAGGATCTCATCATTATCCGTGTCTGGCGCCTGCACAAGTGTTTCCATTTAATGCGGTGCACCTCTCCTCAGCCTGCGTGCAGATTCTAGGTCACGACATTACACTGCTCGAACATGCAATAATCACCAGCATCCAAACTGCTATCATTATACTAAATAAATCTTTATTGGACCAATTCCTGTTTGTTCATATGATGAAACTACATTCTGTTTCTCAGTAATTTGAAGAAATATCTCGCCAAATAAGTTCTCATTAAGTCAGGAGTTTCCTGTTTGTCGGCAGTGGGTCCTTTATGTCTCGTAATTTTTCTCTTGATTAACATATCCTGCCATTTAGATGTACAAAATAAGAATACATAAAGAATTAGTTTTTATTTAACAAGATATAGTATATTACGATGCGAGGTTAGAAAGTGTTTTTTACAGAATAGAGGAAAATGTTTAAAACCGAGCGATAGCGAGGTTTTTAATTCCGAGATTCTGTAAAACACTTCACAAACGTGCGTTGTACATTATTTTTTGCGCGATGTTGTTTTCTAAATAATAAATAATAGTAAAATAATAACAACTTTGTTGGAAATATTTGCGTTCATTATAGACAATTGACTAACGTTAACAGTGCGGGCAATGCTTATTATTTGAAACAGAAGACCGTGAGTAATAAAATAGCGACAAGTACGTATTTATTGTTTTATATTGTTTCAAATAAAGTTTAGTTCATTTAAACTGTATGTGATTTGTTTCGTATAATGTATATTAATAAATTGGTAAGAGGCACTCGAAAGAGCATTAAGTTATAAGTTTATGATTTGTCTTTTATGAGTTCGTTCAGTGATCCTGTCCATATTCTGCATTGTTTGTAATGGTATCGCTCACACTTTTGGTCGCATATCTTGCATTCACACGAATCACTCGGTTGGTGGAATTTTGCATTTTTGCACATTTTGTGATGATATCCGTGTGTTGCTAAACCTATGATTCTGTGCCTTTGTGGTTGGTTACTTCCAGTCCACTCTCTGTTTACCATGGCATCTGAGGCGTAGAAATCTTCGTCGATCTCTTTTTCTCTCTGTTTCTTTTTTCGATGACTTTCTTATATGGCTCCGTTGCTGGCAGTAGTATCCTTTGCCTCAGGTCCTCTAGGAAGAAGGTTTCTCTGGCTAGCATATAGGCCATTCTATTTGGTGTGTATTTGCTTGCACCTAATGCCTTTTTGATGAATCTTGGTTTTACTTTTTCTAACCTCTCCATATCGCTGGTCGATAGTTTCTCCCATATCAGTTCTATCCCGTAGGTGACGATCGGGGTGACCACTGATGCGAATAATTTCATGGCTGTGACTAATTTTAACGATGTGATGTCTTTGATACTGCACATAGCTCTTATAGCTGCTGCTGCTCTCTCCTGCACATGTGCGCTGAAAGACTTTGTTGTTGGCTGCAGTGTTATGTCTAAATATCTGAATTTGTTGACCATTCTTATCGGTTCTTCTCCTAGTTTTAGATTATCACTTGCCGCTGTTCTTCCTCCTTTCTTGGAAACCATTTGTACGGTCTTGTTGCTGTTTATCTTGAACTCATTTTCCATAGCCCATCGTTGTATCCCATCTATGCCTTTTTGCAATTCTTCTTTGTTTTCTGCCCCAATGGCCATGTCGTCCGCATACATTACCAGCGTGGTCCCGTTTGTTGCTTTCCCAATGTCAGCCGTCATTATGTTAAATAGTAGCGGGCTGATGGGGTCTCCTTGTAGTATCCCATTAGTTTGCATAACCTCGTCTGATGCCGCAACCTCATCTGTTATTTGTAACCAGTTTCGCCTCATTATGTCGTGTACTATTCCAACAATATTAACACTACCTTTTGGATATTTTTTTGTATATACATTGTATGTAGTATACATAAAGGGTAGCGGTTTTACTTTCCGCACGCGTGTTTGTAATATGTAGTATTGCAAATATAGTTATTTTTATTATAGTATAGTTATTAGGTTGGCAACCCCGAAATTTAGGAAGTTGAACTTTCAATCATGGTCGCCATTGCTGTAAGTACGACAAAACGCACTATCGCGCAAAAAAAAAGTAAAATTCTAAAATATATCGTGAATTCGAAATTTTGCTTCCTCTTTTGAATAACTACAATAGTAAGGTTGATTGTTGATACGAATAAAAAAATTATTAAAAAAAAGGAAGATAGATAAAAAGAAAGAAAAAAGTTAAATGGAAGTGGAAAGAAACAATCGAAGAGTCAAAGGAATCGTGTATTAAATAGCTATTAGAAGAAGATAAATGACAATTCCTTGAGGTATCGCGGTCGTGCTCTAATTTTGAACGTTGTTACAATTATTAACATTAGCCATTACCAATTATTACTTTATTGTAACGGACTGTCAACAGCACGTACGGCTTACTGCCCGTACGACCCATATCTGTAAATAACATTTATATTTCTTTTTTTTTTAATGCCCCAGGTTGTCTTTCGACATTCCTGGTTGCTCTCCTGGCATGGCGTACTTGTAACCCACTTCTGAGGTTGGGGCGCCTGGAAGGCGAGGTTACGTTGCGCCGATGATACGATGGTGGTGATGATGATTATAATGGTGCGCCAGGAGATTCCCTAATCCTAAGATTAACCTAAGATGTATATGAATGATGATGATTGCGATGGCCATATGATTTCGGTGACCGTTTGGGCCTTAAAGTTTTCTTGACATTTGTCTTACAGGTGAGGAAAACCCCCGATAAAAACCTCACCCAGAAAAACTGTCCCGACCGGGGATCGAACCCGGACCCGCTGCGTGACAAGGCAGCACGCTACCCCGAGACCACAGCGGTGGTACATTTATATATCTTGTAGTCTAATAAAGTCCTATTACTTACTAATATTAGCCATAACATTTGGTTTATTTTCATTAGTATTTTTCTTATTTATTTCACTAATTCAGACAACAATAAACAATTGCATTTGTTTTATCAAAATTCCCTTGCTATCAAACAATTGAACTCTTCAAACCAAAATATAAATTTACGCGAAATATAAAAATTAAACATACTTATTGGTATAGGAGTGAACAAAATTATGTATGCAATTCGGGAAGTAAGTACATTGCTAATCTCGAACTTATTTTATAGTCCTCGCTAAATTCGGGCTCAAACACGTCCTCGACTAGTAATGCATTACTTACTTCCCTTGTTACGTACAGCCTTTGAAAAAAAATGATGGCGCACTTCTTGATGATGGAAAGTTAGAGTTTTGAGGAGCGATTCACACCAGTACGTTGATAATGTTCTGACTCGTTTCAGTATAAAGCGGACGGCGTAAGTCTCTCTTCATGCAGCATTCGTATCGTTCGCTTCAGTGGAGCAATCGGTAAGATGCTCTTTTTCCGACGACGTGGGCCCACGTTCGATTCTGGACAGGTATATTTTTATTTATTATTATTTAATAACGTCGTTAATTTTCATAATTCCTACATGTTACCAGGCTTCGTTATGTAAATACATTTGTGTAGATATGGAAATATTCGCGGCAGGGGCAGGCTCCTGGGTGAGATTTTTTCGTGGGTTTTCCTCACCTATAAGATAAATGTCAGGATGCTTAGGGCCCAACGGTTCCCGAAAATCATCCGATCATCATCATCATCATCCTTATCATCATCATCATCATCCTTATCATCATCATTCTTCACCGGTGTGTAAAGGAACGGGAAGCTACCACACCTACAGGTCCCTAGTAAATCTGCAAAGCATAGCATGAAAATGCTATGATTGCAGTGAAAGACCTGCCCTCGGGCAGAATTACTGTGGAATGTAATACATGGAAATAAATAAATTAAAGGATACAGCACATATATAGAAAATAAATAACGATTCTAACATCTCATTACTTTATTTACAAAACACATGACATAATGAAATTATTTATTTTCATTACTGATACAAAAAGCGTCCGATTAATTTAAATTAAGTTAATATCTAATTTCATTATACAAGTAAGTCCTGAAGTACTGCATCGCTTCATACAAACAATTTATAGGAGAGATAGTTGTTGTCTAGTGGAGGGAGCTTCTGTTTTCCGTGCATGAGGTCGCGTGTTCGATCCTGCTGTCATACTGTTATTCTCTCTCTTTCTCTCTCTCTCCTCCTTATTTCAATTAATTTTCTTTCTTTTGTTTAATTTCTTTTGCTTTGTTTTATTTTCAGTATTTACCGCACTACTTATTTACATGGAATTGTTTTCCAATGCACGACACACAACGAAATAGAACGAATTTAATTTTTCAAATAGTTGTATACATGTGAATCAAATAGCTGAACTCTGATCATGCGCAGAGGCTTCGTTCTGAGACTAGAAAATTATCTGTGCGCCATCAATTATTTCAAAGGCTGTACATAACTATTCTCTTGCTGCCTTCTTGCAAATGATTGATAGATGCTTCCTTAAAAATGTTTTCTTGTACTTACTTAATACAGGCTTTCCACTTTACACCAGTTTGCCTTTGATTCCTGCTTTCAAGAGATTCCTATCTTCCCATTGTCCATCTTCCATACCCCTCTTCATCATGGCATCATATATTCCCTCATACCATTCTTCTACTTCCCCCCTCTTCCTTCTGCCTGGTACCATCCAATCCAACACCTGTTTAGGCCACTGGTCTTCCGACATCCGTTGTACATGTCCATACCACTGTAGGACTCTCTTTGTTATCCTATCGATAACAGTTTCTTGTGTATCCATTTCTTGTCTGATATATGTATTTTGAATATGTTTTAGCCTGGATATTCTCATACTTCTCCATAATCCATATATTTCTGTCGCCAAGATTCTTTTCTGCATCCTTTCATTTATTGTCCAGCTATTTCTTTTTGAAGTCTGAATTTTTAAACAGAATTTGTGATTATAAATATTTTAATTTGAAAGAAACTACAGGATGCAGATGGATAAATTTAAAAATCACAGTAACAAAAGTAGACTATTTTCATTTAGCTAAATCAGACGAAGCTGTTAACATAGCATTGTAAGCAATTTAAAGTAGACATAATAGAAAGCAGAGAATTCTAAACAAGAGAGAAGGAAGTTGTGGAACACATGGACCGCATCGGGCGTTCTGTTCAATTTGCCTAGAGATGCATCTTGCTGCCTTCCACAGCTGTCGCACACACAACCTGTCTCCTGAGACCCACAAAAATCCCAAAACAACTGCTACTTACTTCCAATATACTTCACTATGATGGCCTGCATAAACTTCCCATATCAGAACAAAGCTCTGCTTTCTGATATATCGAGTGTCTTCATGCCAACAAAATATACAAATAATTTGCTGCTTTTAGTTTATGTTTATATCACTGAAATAGCACATCAGAAATACTGTATTTTCACTTAATGTTTGAAACATATTATATAAGATATTTTATTATGAAGATACACTTCCTCAATTTATGAGAAAATAATGTAAAAATAATCGCTTTATAATATTAGCTTGACCTGTATCTATCTATGTAAGATACCTGTATCTATGTAACGGAATTTTTGAACACGATTTTCACCCACTTAAAAACACTGGATCGACTTGAAACTTTGTATACTTATAAAGAACCCATGATAATACAATAATTTAATTTTTTTCTAAATTCCTGGCCAGAATCATCAGAAAATCAAACAAATAAAAACCGGTATAATAGGTTGCGGACTTATCGACTTTTTAGTCAATCGTTGTAAGAGCTCAGTTGGTAGAGCGGTGGACTGTAGTGGTATATAATTTCAGTAATCCATAGGTCGTTGTTCAAATCTGGCCCGGAGGATTTTTTAGAAGAGTATTAAGCAATTAAAATTTCATGGGATTCCAGTTTATGGCAATCAATTAAACTAAAAATTTTAAAAATAAAGAATAGTTTAAAAAACTAAAACAACACGCTTTAATAGAACACCAAACTAAAAAATAAAAAATAAATAATAGTTAAAAAAACTAAAAACAACACGCTTTATTAGAAAACCAAACTAAAAAATGGAAAATAATGTTTAATTTCCAACACGCTTGGGATAAAATTAAAGTGGTCAACAAAAAAAATCATATCAAACACATCTAGAATAAAATTAGAGTTATCTACAACAAAAAATAGTTTTACCATCAAAAGCGTGGGGTGCTGTTTATGGTTTTTACGTTTTCTTCTTAGAGACTTTACTTTTACCAATATCTGTTTATTATCAAATATATTAATTGATTTAGAGCACCCCATGCTTTTGATGGTAAAATTATTTTTTTGTAGATAACTCTAGTTTTATTCTAGATGTGTTGGAGATGATTTTTTTGTTGACCACTTTAATTTTATCCCAAGAGTGTTGGAAATTAAAATTATTTTTCATTGTTTAGTTCGGTTTTCTTAATTAAGCGTGTTGTTTTAGTTTTTTAAACTATTATATATTTTATATGCAGATTCTCAATGTTTGCACATTTTTCTGTGCCTAAAGTTTAATTTTCCTTCTCACTCGCCCCTATCCACCCACTCCATGTTCTTCAGTCCTATTGTTCTCATTTCAGTTCTTATTTCTTCCACCATTTCAAGGTTTTCTTTTTCCAGGTGGACACCATTCCAATGTTTTTCTGAGTAATCTTCTTCTTACATTCGTCGTACATAACCATAACAGTTTAATTGCTTACATCTTATATAATCTACTATTTAATATTTGATATTCATTAATTCTCGTAATGATTTTAGTCCTATTTTATTTTATTTATTTTATTTTTTTCCATTTTTGATCGTATTGTTGCTCTACTCATGAAATCCATTTCCATCGGCATAAGTTTTTGTTTTAAGATTTTGTTGAATTTCCATGCTTCAACTGCATACGTGACAGAACTTCTCATATTGAATTATAAATCAGTAACTTATTTTTCCTGGTTATATGTCAGTTCCATAGGACACTATTTATCATTGCTGTTATTGCTTTATTTATTCAGTTCTTAACGTCACTTTCTTACCTGTCCTCTTTATTTATTCGTTCCATAACCTATAAATATGATAGTATTTACAATTATACTAATATAATAGTATACTATTACATTTTATTAGATAGCTATAAAAAACCAAGGATTTGCTGAAATAAAATTTATTTTGAATAATTGTCAAATAAATTTGTTAACGGTATTCTGAAGTTGTGATTAATAAAATACTGTTTATTCTGATATACGTATAATTACATCATCTATTATTTCTCTTCATTGCCTCCTTTCTGCGAATTATTCCAAGATTTTCATGGAGTATTAATTTATTCCATGAATGGTTTTTAGATAGCATTAATGTAAATGTTAGCATATTTAAATTTAAAATCCATCCATCCATAGTAATTCTGCCCGAAGGCAGGTCCTTCACTGCAATAATAGCATTTTCATGCTATGCTTGCAGCTTTACTAGGGAATTGTAGATGTGGTAGCTTCCGTTGCTTTCCACACCGGTGAAGGATGATGATGATGATGATGGCCATATGATTTCGGGGACCGTTTGGGCCTTAAAGTTTTCCTGACATTTGTCTTACAGGTGAGGAAAAACCCCGATAAAAACCTCACCCAGCAAAACTGCCCCGACCGGGGATAGAACCCGGGCCCGCTGCGTGATAAGACAGCACGCACGCTACCTCGAGACCACAGCGGTGGACAAATTTAAAATAAAAATTTAAAAGATTAAAAACAAATAATATTGAGAGAATGAATTCCTACATAATACTGTTTTATTAATGATTTATTAAGTTTATTAAGTTTGTTTAATTTATCATAAGTTAATTACAAATATTTAAATTTATTCTTTTCTCAAATAACTCCCAATATGAGTGAAACACGATATGCGATACACGGCTTTCATCATAAGGTGAGCAGAATCAAGAAATATCACGACCCTAGTGAGAAGTGCGTGTGTGAATTGTGTGGTGGACAGTGCGACCGATATCATATACCGAAATGCCCAAAGAACACGAAATCGCTGAATGACTACAGCAAAGACTAAAGAACAATCAATGCCCATTAGGGCGAACCTTTCTTTATATTATAATATGAGTGAAAACCTAGATTTAATTAGTCGTGTATGTTATTTACTCCTTCCTATTCAGTAATTTATTAATTTAAATTATTCTGTAAGGAATATCGGCCTATTTATTATTATATTTATAAGTTACATATGTCAGTATGTAAATGTACTGTAAATAAACGACGTTTCCTGTTGAACTGGTAGTGTAAACCAATCACAATGCTTGTTACAATCATAAAATGTTCAAAGTTTAATTAACTGCTTCTTAAATACTGAATAATATGAGTAGCTAAGGAGGAAGAGTCAAAAATTGACTGACAGTAACCTTTTATTGACTTTTATTCATGAAACGCTTAGGTATTTGACAAACGACAAAATATTTGGCTGTAGTAAATTTGACGAAAGTCAAGCTAAAATGGCTATTTGTGATGAAACGGGCAATGATACTTTTATATGTGTGACATCATTAATGAATTTTGAACGACTATTTAACTCATGTCCCAAATGGGAGTCAATGACCAATCACGTTTCAATTAATTTTGTTTTACAGCAAATGACAGTCGTGTTTCATCTCGCTCTTTATCGATTCTGTTTACCAGCTCCTGCTTTTGTGATAAAGAAAGCTCCTCCTTTTTAATATTCTGAACAGGGCAGAGCATTATTTTGCAGTGACTGACTCTCCAACAAATACAATGAATATAGCAAATAATGAATATGTTCCTTCGAACTACAAATATGAGAATTGTGTGTTCAATAATTGTGGTTTTAAATAATGATTTTACTAAGTTGTCTACTAAAAATAAATTAATAACCTATAATGTTGGTTATAATATACAGTTTGACGTGTTTAATTTTTCCTCCACTAGGGTGCATTCTTACAATATTGCGATCCTATTTGACAATAAATAATATGATCAAGTTGCAGGGAATAAACAAATGAAACATTACCACACATATCTGATTTGTTTTCAAACATAGCCGTTTACATTAAATACATAAATATTTTAAAATACCGGTAACGTTATTTAAGTAATGATTTTTGAGTAAACAGTTTAATTTGATTCGTTAAATAGTCCTAACATATGCCACTCTTGATTTCCAAAAAATCTAGATAAATTCATTCGTGGCATTACTTATGACAAATATTCGAAGCGAGGGCTTTTATTGTACATTCCAACTTACATTAGACAACATGCATTCTGTCAATAAAATAGCTTTGTCAACACTTGTTACTGGCACACAATACGGGCTAAATCTGTTTATGCATTCAACAAGCAAAGTACAAAAGAATGTTGTACAGTTTTCCCACGTCCAATTAACGTGCATGAGGGCAGGTCGACTGGGACATTTCCTCTTTACTCTGCTAAATGCTCTTCTTCCTTAGCACTTTCCACAATAACACTGTTAGTAGAAAGAATAATTTCTTTTGTTCCTTGCAAACGCATCCCAGGTGGGATATTTTGGACTTTATACTTCTTTATGTGTGCAAAGTTAATGAAACTTAAATCCAAGTTGTTTCTGTGAGCATTTAAGATACTCAGTGAAGTGCAATCTTGTAGCAGACCTACTGTGTGTAATTCCACCACATTCCAACTTAACATGCTATCACAAACACATAAACACGCACATGTTCAAATACTTTCTTTTTACAAATGTTTTCTTGAGATTGTTGAATACATTTTACAGGAATTTAAATTGAAGCGAATCGTGTTGTCTGAAAGATATATTTAAATATTGACCAAATCGAGACCGTATGTAGGCTAAATACTGTAGTCCAATTATTGTCTTTGGTTTTTAAACACACACACACACACACACACACACACACCACACACACACACACACACACACATATATATATATATATATATATATATATATATAGGCCTATATATATTATTGACATAAGAAAAATAAATGCTCGAACGAGACTTGAACCCGGACCTCTGGGTAGGTACGCCAGTGCCATATATATAGGGTTTTTTTCCATCTTTATTTTTCACTATAATTATATATATATATAATGATATATAGGCTATATATATAATTTGTCCACCGCTGTGGTCTCGAGATAGCGTGCTGCCTTGTCACGCTGCGGGCCCGGGTTCGATTCCCGGTCGGGACAGGGTTAGGTTTTTTCGGGGTTTTGCCTCACCTGTAAGAAAAATGTCAGGAACCTTAGGACCCATCGGTCCTCGAAAATCATCCGGCCATCATCATCATCCTTATCACTATGATCCTTCACCGGTGTGGAAAGCAACGGGAAGCTACCAAACCTATAATTAATTCCCTAGTAAAACTGCAAAGCATAGCATGAAAATGCTATGATTGCAGTGAAAGACCTGCCTTCGGGCAGAATTACTATGGATGGCTGGATATATAATTTATAAACCGGTTTACAATGTAATAAAACATCTTCCTGTGCCCAAAGCTTTTTAATTTTTTATCTTTTTTTCTCCATTTTTCTCAATCTTCACGTTCCAAATCTTTTAGACCTAGCTCCCTCATACCTCTTCTTACATCATCCATTCATTTAAATCTAGGTCGACCTCTCTTTCCTTTCCCAGGTGGAATCCATTCCAAAGCTTGTCTGGGTAATATTTTCTCTGGTGTCCTACGTATATGACCATATCATTCTAATTGTCTATATCTCACAAAATCTAATACTGAATTTTGGACTTTCATTTGTTGTGTGCTGATTATATTTCTGTTTTTTTTTTCATTTAAAATGTCTAGTTGGGCGTCCAAAAATAATTCATTTCAGTAGACATAAGATTTTAACTCAAAATGTTATTCAACTGCCGAGTTTCAGCGCCGTATGTTAGCGTGCTTTGAAAAATGGATTTATAACTTTGTAATTTGGTATCTAGTCTTGAGTTCTTATCCCACAAAATTCCGTTTAACACTTATTACCGATCTGCCATTTTGAATTATATATTTTGTCATTTTCTTGGGTACATTTTGAGTTAATATTGATCCCCAGGTAATTACATCCTTCACATCCTTTAATACACCCCATTCCATCTTCCAAAATATGTATATATATTATAAGATAAAAATTAAAAAGTACCTGTTGTTAAAATGATGTATATAAAATATTAACTGTAGGTCTTTCGGAAGTTAACTTCCATCATCAGCTGGATGAGTTGTGGACGTTGTAGGTCTTCATGCGTCTCGAGTAGGAACTGACATTTTAATTTTATCTTATGACTATTCACCTCAACGGAATTTGATATGAATTTTATTAGTATTATCTTTATATATAGCCTACACCCATAGTAATTCTGCCCGAGGGCAGGTCTTTCACTGCAATCATAGCATTTGCATGGTATGCTTGCAGCTTTACTAGGGAATTGTAGGTGTGGTAGCTTCCCGTTGCTTTCAACACCGGTGAAGGAGGATGATAATGATAAGGATGATGATAATGGCCATATGATTTCGGGGACCGTTTGGGCCTTAAAGTTTTCCTGACATTTGTCTTACAGGTGAGGAAAAACCCCGATAAAAACATCACCCAGAAAAACTGCCCCGACCGGGGATCGAACCCGGGCCCGCTGCGTGACAAGGCACAGCGGTGGATAACTTTATATATATTAGATCGATTTTATTTCTAACAACTCACTTATCTTCTGTAGAGTTTTATCACTAGCAAGTCTAATAATCATACTTTTTTAAGAATTTGTGTTTTTAATAACATAGAGCACTGAAGGCTGTCCATAAAATTGACTGAAATTAAAAACAAAATCTTTTAAATTGCTCATAGCCCCATAATCAAATATTTATTATTATTTTCAACAACTCTCATTAACAAATAAGCTCATTGGAATCGTAATTCAAATCTGTACGTGAAAACGCCCAGTTTTTTCAGGCTTGATGTTTCTTTCTAAGTTGCCGTAAATCTAGCAAACGGAACCATGGCTTTAGTTCCCTATCAAAGGAACTTATAATATGACAGTACTAGACTCTGGTTTTTGATGCAAATAATTCGTTGGCAACCACTTCATTGTTGTAAGTTTTTTTTTTTAATTTCACGCAAAAAGGACGCCTAGGATCGAAATATATAGTAATCTGAAATGCAACCTCAGGGCTATATGCTGGATGTGGTATCAGTTCGATGCTTCCCAATTCCTGCTTTTTTGCCTTAGTTGTTAATGCAGTATGGGCTCCGGTCGAGTTAGAACTTGCGACACTCAAAATGTCATGAAGTCATTCCAGTTATTAATAATATCCGCATCGTCTGCACGTCTGATAGGAACAAACTCTCAGTGAATCCCACCAGATATAAACATTGCATTAAAAACCGACATTAGGGGGCAATGGGTGAATATTCACAATTTTTTTTTGCAGGAAAAAAATTGACCTTCCTTTACATATTGCCGAAGTTTTATGAACCTATGACACTTAGAACATAGAATAATGACGTAATATTCAAATGACTGCGCTATTTAAATCTCCATTATAGGCGGTTTAGCTACAATGGTAATATTGTAGTTTATTGGCATTATCTTCCTGGTCTGTCAAGATTAGTATTTTCTCTCATTCAAAATTGTCCTGGTACCTGATCACACTTTTTATACCCTATTTTCAAATTACGATCCTTAACATGCATGAGTCCACCGCTGCGCTGTGGTCTCGAGGTAGCGTGCTGCCTTATCACGCAGCGGGCCCGGGTTCGATTCCCGGTCGGGACAGTTTTTCTGGGTGAGGTTTTCATCGGGGTTTTTCCTCACCTGTAACACAAATGTCAGGAAAACTTTAAGGCCCAAACGGTCTCAGAAATCATATGGCCATCATCATCCTTAGTCCCGTTGGGGTCAGGATTTTTAAACTGACTCAAACCCTCTGGCGGCACTATGGCCCTGGAGTCGACTCAGACTCTAACGGAAATGAGTACCAGATGCTTGTTCTGGGGTAAAGGCGGCAGTCCCGCAGGGCTGACAACCCGGCTGACATAAAGTGTCGATTGTCTAGAAAAAGTGGGAGCCTTAACCTCCTTCTACCCCAAGGGCTTCCGGGCCTGTTGTGGGATCACTTTACCTATTATCATCCTTATCATTATCACCAACTTCATCATCATCCTTCACCGGTGTGGAAAGCAATGGGAAGCTACCACATCTATAATTCCCTAGTAAAGCTGCAAAGCATAGCAAGAAAATGCTATGATTGCAGTGAAAGACCTGCCTTCGGGCAGAATTACTATGGATGGATGGAACATGTATGAAAAAAACTTTAATTTTTTTTTACATATTTTTATATGCAGCGCTTTTTGTTATGTTCGAAAACTATCTTCTCCTATAATTTTTACAATATGGGTTTGAAATGTTTAGAGAATGTTCTGGACACTATAATTAGTGAAATGATGTACCCATAATTTTATATATTAAGAATTTATCAAAATAAAATATACGGTATATACAAAAAAAATTTAAAAAATCAATGTCGAATTCATTATTTTTTATATCACCTAGGAAAATAATGAAAGATCAGAATTGAATATGTTATAGACACCTTATTGAATATATATATTAAACATTTTATCTTAGACATAACAATGGAGTTATATTTTCAAAAAGCGTACTTTGTTAAAACTTAAATTTGAATAATTTTAAAACTATTGATGCTACAGAAAGGAAACATAGACATTTCATTATAAATACCAACGTGGATATACACACCAAAAATGAAGTTCCTATCTATAATATTGTGGAAAACAGTAATTTCATCCATTGCCCCCCTTAAGAGGGGAGTCAGGATTTTCATGTAATAAAATAAAAGATTGCAATACCCGATAGTATATATTATTCAACTGTTTGGTGTGAGAAATCAAGATAAAAGGCAGTCAGAAATCTAACTTGTAATTATACTATGTTGCAATCTTACCTTTTAGTACATAAAAACTTTGACTATACTTAAGAGAAAACTTAGTATAAAATGGGAATTTGACTGTAGAGAAGAAACAACTGAAACTCTAAAAAGTAAATTAAATTACTTTCTTTAAAACTAATCAAAGTATAAAAATAGTCTGAGAAGAGAGAGAGAGTTTAATTTGTGTATAAAATGGGGAAGGAGTAGACTATATACCTGGCCAAGTTGCCATGTTCTCGATCCGTTGCCAAATTGGTTCACTCGGTTCAATTGGATCCAGGAAACAACACGTCAATTCATTACCTCATTTCCTACGTAATGCACAAGTTTAATTGCCTCACTTCCAAACTTCTGTCTCACATTCCGATATTACACTTTGCCGGACACAGTTGTACTACGTAGTCTACTTTCTACTTATCTACTTTTTATAGCCAACATGGGTTTCATGTGCTTTTAATTAAAGAAAACCATCTTAAGTACTAATGCAGTTAATACAAATTTTAAATGTCATTAATAATAATTAATATGTATCAGAATTTAAAGGGGGAAAGGAGATTACCAGTATTTGAGAATAAAGTTCTTAGGAAAAATGTTTGGACCAAGAGAGATGAATAGATAGGTGAATGGAGAAGACTTCATAATACTGAATTACATGGTCTTTATGGTATGCCAGATATAATAAAAACAGTTTAGTCTCAGACTGCGATGGGCAGGACATGTGGCACGAATGGGGAATCAAAGAGATGCATGGAAGCTTCTTGTAGGAAAACCAGAGCGAAGACGCCAAATTTGTAGTCAAGAATGAGGTGGGAGAATAACATTAACCATGACTTGAGGGACGTAGATTATACAAGGAGTGATTGGAAAACATTAGCTCAGGATAGGGATATATGGAGAGCTTATGTCCGCACGGCCATGAACCTACAGGTTCGATAGTACCAGTGAGTTAGTTAGTTAGTATCATAATTTTAATGTGCATAAATTACTCTTCTGTGCATATTGAAAAATCATTTATTTTTCTTCTTATTCAATGCTACCGGTTTGTTATTTCGACATTTCTAGCATTCTCTCCTGGCATTGGCATATTGTAACCCACTTCTGAGGTTGGGGGGCCTGGAAAGCGGAGTTACGCTGTCCCAATGGTATGATGGGTGATGATTATGGTAATGATGCGCCAGGAGAGGCCTTAATTCTAAACTTAATCTAACGAGGAGATTATGATAATGATGATAATTATGGCAGATGACGTTCGGGAACTGTTTGTACTTTAAAGTTTCCTAACAATTTACTTGCAGGTGAGGGAAAATCGCGAAAAAACTCTCACCCAGGAAACTTGTCCCGACCGGGTGTCGAACCCGGACCCGCTGCGTGACAAGGCAGCACGCTACCTCGAGACCACAACAATGGAAAATTCAAAATCATAGAATAAATAAATTTAACTACGTACACGGTAAATATATAACATTGTATTGTTTGTACATGAAGAAGAAACTCCAAGATGTATCAGGTCTATTGAGTTCATCATCATCATCTGCATTCATGGATTAGGTCTGTTGACCCGTTCCGACTTCAGCCCATCTCTTTCTAGGTCTGCCCACATCTCGGGTGCCTTTAAGTTTGTATTTTGTTATTTGTTTTGGATATCTATCTTCATTCATTCTGTCTATGGTTGCTTCCATTTTTGTCTATATGTATCTATTTTATCAGTTATTGCAAATATTTCAAGTTCCTGTTTTATTTCTGTGTCCTTGATTCTGTCTTCCTCAGTGCACCCTTTAACAGATCTCAAAAATTTCATTTCTGCCGCCGTTATCCTACTTAGATCTTGTTTTTTATGTATCCAGGCTTTTGATCCATAGAGCAGTACCGGTACTGCCAACGTTTTATAAAATTTCAATTGGGTCTCTCTTGTTGTTTTATTATTTAGTGATCGTTTTATCGTACCACATATTCCCTAGAATTTTGCTATTTTATTAGTTATATCATTATCATAATTAAATGAAATGTCACATCTTAGATAACTGAGGTGGTTCACCTGTTCTATGATTTTGTTTCCTATTACTATTTTGGATCTGATTTGATTTTTCCTTGGAATGCCATTACCTTAGTTTTTTTCTATGGATATTTTGAGATTATATTGTTCACATATATTATGTAATTTAAAAATATTCCTTTGAAGCTCGTCTTCCGTATTTGCTATTATTACCTGGTCATCAGCATATAATAATGTTTTCAAGTAGTGTGTTTTATCTAATTTTATTCCTTTATTTGTTTCTTCGTTCCATTTTTTTATTATATCATTGATGTATAGGTTAAACAAAACTGGAGAGATACTGCATCCTTGTTTAACTCCTTGATTAGTATGAATTTTATTTTTACTTACTTTCATTTCTAGTTTTTATAACAACATTTGTGTTCCAGTACAAACTCTTTATAGCTGCTATTAAATGTTTCGGAATTCCTTTTTCTTTTAAATTGTCCAAAGTTTTCCTCTGTCTATTGAGTTACACTAAGAAATTGCTATCAACAAAACTAAATGTATATTCACACATAGAAACACATTATATAATGGAAATGGACAGCTAATGACAAATAAAGGAATTTTGAAGAAGAGGCTGAATTCAAATACCTGGGAACAATAATTGCAAACAGGAATGAGATGTACAAATAAATTAAGCATAGGTCATATTCTGGAAATGCGTGGTATTATGCATTTCAGGGACTTTTCTCATCCCAAATTCACACTTAAAAAACATTAAACTGAAAAAATATAAAACTGAGATGAACAGATAGACTAATGGAGAAGACTATTTAATAGTGAGCTACATGATATTTATGGAAACCAGATGTAATAAGGGCGTCAAGTCTCGTAGACTGCGATGCTGTTGCAATCAGTTTTATCTCCTCTCTTTAATACGATACACTGATACGATAACACTGAGCTCCTAAAAACAAACTTTTTTTTTTGTCTCAGAAAGAAAAATATGTGATTCTAATAGTATTTTTTCTCCTGAATTCAAATATGATATCGGTTTTTCTCCATCACGCAAGGTTTCCGAGAGACAGGCATTTATAATTTCAAACACTTTCATATTTTCTACATTCGTAACTACAAAATATTCGAACATTCGGACTAACCTAAAAAGTTAGAAATTACGATTTTCTGCTATATTTCGCCTGTGGAGCATCTCTCTTGATGGTCCAACAATAATCGGCCAGCATATTAGGATTCTATTTGCCTTGATATATCTTTTCCATAGCTGAAATCCCCTGATGAAAGTGCTCATCGATCACTGTGCCAAGATAATAAATGGACGAAAAAAGTTTATTAAAAAAATAATTATTTAAATCTATTAATTGAAATTTAAATAAAAAACTGTGGGTGATGGAGACATTCCGATTACATATTTGAAAACACGATAAAAAACTGCATTAAGTACAACTATTGGTACTCATGAGACAAAAATCATGTTGTCCAGTGTGATCTATTCATTCCATTGATTTGGAAGAGCATCTTTATCCAAATCAAACTAAGGAATTGACAAATATTGTCCATCAATTTTTCTCCCCCTGATTTTATCAGTTCTGCTGGTATCTAATCTGAAACAGATGCTTTATACATCTTAAGTTTTTCTATCGCCATTTGAACCTCTATTGTCCTGAGATTAATATTTCTATTTTCTGTAAATCATCATCTTTAATATCCTGTTCTGTATGTACATTTAGTAACTAATTAAAGCATTTTTTATATATTTAAAATATTCTTGGAATCTTTATAATATTCCAAATTTCATTCATAATTCTGTGTGTTTTTTTTTACAAACCCCTTTCTTCTCCATCGTAATTCCCTGATATATTATCTGATGTTCCTCTTTTTGCATTTATTTCAAGATCATTAATTTTCTCTCAGAAATATTTCGTCTTTTTATTCTTTAATAATCTAGTCGTTTCCTGTTTGATGTTAGACTCCAAAAACTCATATATCACATAAAATAATATATATATATATATATATATGGTATGATAAGAAAAATAAATACCTGGACGGGATTCGAACCCGGATCTCTGAGTCTGTACCTCAGTGTGATATATATATATATATATATATATATATATATATATATCGTCAAACAAAAAAAAACACACACCGTTAAAAAACGAAAATTAATTCCTACCGAATCCTCATACTTTCAATTTATAAACAAATGTATTAATAGACAAAGCCATTGTTATTTAGCAACAGCAGAAACCAGTGTTAATGGTGATTGAAAACCACACGCGTATCTCATTTCCTACAACGTACAAAAAAAATTGTACATAATACGGAAGTCAACATCCTATATACGTCATCAGGTTGTTAAATTATGATTGTAATCAATACTCAATCAAATCAGATAATATAGCTTCATCTGAAAATTAATTTTGCATGTATAATATTAAAATTAATGAGTTACAATTGATTTGTCATTCAATTTACTAAACAAAAGAGAAAAAAATTAAACTACTCGTTTACGCAGTGGTGGATTTATATTAAAATTACATTGTAACTACACTATGTGACCAAAATTATAGGTACACTCACTAATAACAACTTACAGTTAGCCTCAAAAGCTGCTCTAAAATATGGAAGCGAAATTTGGAATTTAAATAACAGAAACTCTCATAAACTTCAAGTAAGCCAAATGCGCTTCTTAAGATCATTGTTAGGAGTTAATAGACTGGATCACCAAAGGAACACTATCATCAGAGGAAAACTTGGAGTAACAAGTTTAAATGAAGATATACAAAGATACCAACAAGAATGGAAGAATCATCTGAGGAGAATGACAAAAATAGACTTCCAAATTGGCATTCCAATATACCCCAACTGGACATAGGGACCAAGAAGACCAAAACATCGGTGGAAAAATCAACACCATCTTCGCTAGGTTTACCGTACAGGCCACATGGCCTAAAACGAATTTGTTCATGATGATGATGAGTTAGCCTTTCCCTTTCGCACACACTTAAGTACTGAACTGTAATAAAGAATTGTCATCATTTGCCTTTTCTCGCAGCCTAAACTCTAGCAGGGAGATTTTCCAATAGTTTTCTGAACATTTATGAGAGGAATGAAAGCCTATTATTTTTTGCAGAGCTTGAAACAAAGAAGATAATGACATGTATAGTTGGATCTACATTCTAGTTCATCCCATAGATATTTAGTCGGGATTCTGGGCCAGTCAGTCCATTATCTGAACGTTATTATTTCCAAACACCTCTAAATAGTCTTAGATTTATGGTATGAATGGTTATACCGCTGTACAAATAACTGTCATTATCAAACTTGTCCTATATGATAGGTAGAATGTCTTCATAATATTTGACGTTTGGAATGGCTATCAGGTTTATTAGGGGGGTCCAAGTCTGTATCATAAGAAACGCTCCCATATTTTAATGCCCTCTCCTCCAAATTTTACTATCGGCACAGTACAGGCTGACAGATATCATTAATCTGTGATTCGCCAAGTCCTTCCATCAGACTGACACAATTTGTATTTTAAAATACCATTTCGGTATTCTGGGCCGTGTCTTGCAGTGTTATCTTATCGACCTGGGTGACATATTCAGGAGTTAGCAGTTTACACAAGCAAAATCTCCTGAAGATCTCACCCACAGAAGGCGATGAAACATCGAGAAGACACTGCAAGACACGGCCAAGAATACCGAAATGGTATTTTAAAATCGTCTTCTTGTATCTTGTAAGCCCATGTTTCCCTTAACAGAGATTTAGGCACTCTCCCCCTACAGGGAAGAATTTTAACCATACTAATTTAGTTACACTTGTTTTCGTGTAGATGTCATTTGAGTGGTCCGTGGTCAGCTTTCCGCCTCATACTGACATGTAGGAAACCAAGGTAGTACCTACTAGGACGGGAAAATTCGGTAAATTTTGCTTAGAGGCATTTTCATTCAGGCTTAAGGATTTTTTACTAGCCTGAAAATCTGCAGACTCGGGACCCACGGCTTAAAGTCCCTCCCGGAGGACTTGCTCCTTGGATTTTTCCATCCTAAAAAAAATCCATCGACCCCAGCCGGGTTTGAACCAGCGACCCTCGGGACCAGAGGCAAGGAGCATAACCACTAGTCCACCGCGGCCGATGTATTTTAAAATATATAACGATAACCGTAAAGTCTTAACCAATATATAACAATTTGTATTTGTGACAAACATCTGAAGAAGATACAGTGTATCGAACCAGTTGTTATGAATATTGATTAAAATAAATATTTATGAAAATCAATAAAACTTTCATAGTTTTATTTAGTAAAAATAAAGAATATGGATTTTCATCAAGTAGACGTAAAGAAATATGGATATTTATCAAGTAAACATTATCATATATGGAGCAGAAACTAGTGCTGATACAACAAAAATAAACACATAATAATGAAGATCTTAAGAACTGTTCAGGGGAAAACATTATTTGATAAAATACACAGCACAGAAATTAGGGACAAATGTCATATTCAAGACATGGCCAAATTTATTATAGATAGACGAAAACATTGGAATGGTCATATAGAAAGAATGGAAGACAACTGACCTGCAAAGAAGAGCTAAAGAAAATAGACCAATGGACGGGAGAAGAACAAGAGGAAGGCCAGCCAAGAGTTGAATAGACAGTGAACGCACATCCAATACGTCTTCCTCCAAGGAGTGATTTTGGAAATAAACAGGATGAAAATCCTACAAATTATGATTAAGAAGAAGAAGAAGATCAAGTAAACGACAGATCAATTGATTATTTAAAATATTGCAATTAAAAAGGGAGAAGTTATATAGTATCCTGTTGGAGTTCGGAATTCCTGAAAAGTTAGTTAAACTTATACGAATGTGTCTAAATGGCACAAAGAGTAGGGTGCGTGTAGGCAAACAGTTTACGGACACTTTTGAAATCCAGAATGGGTTGAGGCAAGGAGATACACTATCTCCTCTACTATTTAATTTTGTACTAGAGCATGCCATTAAATCTTTAGAGAATGAGGAAGGCTTACAACTGAATGGCATTAATAAGCTGTTAGTTTATGCTGATGATGTTGTACTATTGGCCGATAGCGAGGAGATATTAAAGGACAACACGCACACACTATTGAGTAACACTAAGAATTAGGACTGGAAGTAAATATCAATAAAGCTAAATATATGGCACACGTAGAAATGCCTTATATAATGGAAATAGACAGCTAATGACAAATGAGGGAAATTTAGAGGAAGTGGCTGAATTCAAATACCTAGGAACAATAATCACAAATAGGAATGAGATGCACAAAGAAATTAAACATAGGCTCAATTCTGGAAATGCATGCTATTATGCATTGCAGAGACTTTTGATGTCCCAACTCCTTTCAAAAAACGTTAAGCTGAAAATATATAAAACTATTATTCTACCAGTTATATTATATGGGTGCGAAACATGGACTCTTACTTTAAGGGAGGAAAGGAGATTACAAGTATTTGAGAATAAAGTACTTAGAAAATTTTTTAGACCGAAGAGAGATTAACAAACAGGTGAATGGAGAAGATTACATAACAATGAACTACATGGTCTTTATAGGAAGCCAGATATAATAAGAACAGTTAAGTCTCGTAGACTGCGATGAGCAGGACATGTTGCACGTATGGGGAATGAAAGACTTGCATGGAAGCTTCTTGTAGGAAAGCCAGAGGGAAAACGCCCAGTTGGTAGACCAAGAATGAGGTGGGAGAATAACATTAACTATGATTGAGGGAAGTAGATTCCGCTCAGGATAGGGATGTATGGAGAGCTTACGTCCTCGCGGCCATGAACCTACGGGTTCGATAGGGCCAGTGAGTAAGTAGTAAGTAAGAGTAAGTATTGCAATTAAAAGTCTATGTTCCATCCATATAATCATCTCTATAAAGAAATGCTAGACAGGAAATGAAATTAATACATTTTGAAATTATTAATGATATTCACAATGAAACGAAAGTAATTATGTGTATTGAATTAATAAAAAATAATAAAAAGATTATTATCCACTGTATCTTATATATTAGGAAAAAATAGAAGAAAGTTATGTTGTGTTAGTTGTAATATAAAATATGAAGATTATAGTTTAAGACATAAGAAATCACAATAACGTAATCTAATACAAAATAGAAAATTATTGTAAAACCAAATACTATTGAGAGGAACTATATTTATGTATTCCCAGGACAATCTAATATGCTTTATTGTAGTGGAATACATACTGTGTGTGAATCCACCCCTGCATGTGCGATGTTTACGTGGTGTTGATTAAACGAAATTTCTGTCAAAACGAACTCAAAACAGAGGATGAAGTATGACAACGGGAGGACAGGAGGTGCATAAGTTATGACAGCGATCATTTTACTAAATCAAGGTGTTTGCGGATGACACCCCCATATATTCCTTCAATATTTACCCTGACATATGATCAATCTCTGACTTTATGACTGCTCACGTCATTTTCAACTACATAGTTAGTAGTTTTGTTATGAATGGGAATAGTTGGAGCCATTCTCGTGAATCTACTTCTTTCATAATAAACCAAATATTGTAGAAAATCATTCATCAATGAGCAAATTATTTGAACATCAAAGTAAATAAAAATATTAACAAAGTGTCTAACAATAAAATTAATGTGGATTTAGCAACAGCGTGTATAGTTTCCAACCTAATTTCGTTTCATGGATTTTAAATACACTTCTTCAGTTCACGGGCTAGGCAAAATGCCTGTTCCGCCTCACAGTTGTTCTGTCCATCTTTTCACTGGCCTTCCTACATTCCTTGAACCTGTTGGCTTGTAGTTAAATGCTGCTTTTGGTAATCTTGTTACGTTCATTCTTTCGAACCCATTTTTCTCTACATCCTTTGATTTTATCTTTTAATGGATATATATTTAGCTCTGTTCTTATATCTTCATTCTTTAACCAATCCATCCTTGTGCAGCCTTTTGTTCTTCAAAGGAAGTTCATTTTTATACTTTGTATTCTACTTTGTAATTTTTTGGCCATTACCCAAGTTTCACTCCCATTAAGTAATGCAGGAACTGCCTATGTTTTATAAAACTTCAATTATCTCTTCTTGTTTTGTTCTTTAATGTTTTATATATAGTTCCACATATCATTTGAAATCTTGACAGTTTCACATTTACATCTCTTTCAGTTTTTGTGTTTATAGTAAAATTACAACCCAAATAATTCAAATGTGTTACTTGTTCCAGAGGTTTGTTGTCTATTATGATTTTTGATCTTATATGTTCACTTCCCCAAAATGCCATTATTTTCTTATGGACACTACAGACTACGCCACAGCGGTGGACAAATATGGGTTACTTGAGAGATTAATTATCGAATTCCTTAATATTCTTCTTCTTCATCATTTTCTTCAATTCACGGGCTAGGCAAAATGTATGTTCTGCCTCACAGTTGTTCTGTCTGAACACTGTCAGAGATATGAGTTTGGATATTTTTACGTGGTCGGGTTACCAGCCCAGACGCATAACCACATTCCCTAGTGGATCGGGGATATTCCTTAATATTCTGTAACTTATTTGCTTTTCATATATAGTTGTTTTAATTCACATTACAAACTTCAAGGACCTGTAGAGGGGACTGAGTCGATAATGTTTTGAACAGGAACCTTACGCGGATTGGCATTAGGGTTTAAATCTCTCGCGATTGTCGGGGATAAACAGACAGTAATTTAATGATTTATGACTCGCAATTACATCTTCAAAACCTAACATTCGCTGATTTCGTGACAATATCCAATGTTATGGGAAAAATAAAGAAACATCACTTTGTCACTGTTAGTATAATTGTTTATACCCAAACTAACAAAATTCCATTACTGTACTTAACATTGCGGTAAGTACTTATCCACTACAACAAGCTCGTTGCACATATTCATTGTTGCGAATTATGTTCCCTCCATCACACCTGTTGTCTGTCGAATATCTTGCAGTTTTATTAGGGAATTACAGGTGTGGTAGCTTCCAGTTGCTTTCCACACTAGGGATGATGATGGTCAGATGATGTTCAGGGACATTTGGGCCTCAGAACTACCTCACATTTGCCTTACAGGTGAGGAAAAACCAAGGGAAAAAACATCACCCAGCAAGCCCGTCCCGATAGGATATCGAACCCAGGCCCGCTGCGTGGCAAGGCAGCGCGCTACATCGAGCCGTTGACATAGTTTGAATGTAAGATACAAATAATTGTTTAGTATTAATTTCAAAAGTTTAGAAATAGAAAAAAATATGAATTGATTACAATAAAATACATATCTAATATATAAAAATGAATGTTTGTTTGTTCGTTCGTACTTTATGCGCGGTCATAACCGTTGATCCGATTGTGATGGGGCTTTTGCAAAATGTTCAGGAGATTCCCGGGATGAACATAGGCTATAAGACAGTTGTGATACTCAACTCCTACACTCATAAAAATCGCCCTTTGTAGTGGAAAACGTGAAAAAAGTAGCTCTTTGGACGCTTAAATGGCTTACACTGCCTAAACCATAACAAATACACAAAATTAATGTACACAGAATTGAATATCTCAAAAAGCTCTACAAAAAAGTCCGCGACAGCATATGTTTATCTCTAACGGATAACTCACAATAACCATTTTTGTCTTTCATGGATGCCAAGAAGATCGAGACAAGTACGTAGATTCCTGTGCAAGCATAGCAGCACATGGCGGGTATTCTTTTACGGATAACTCACAATAACGAATTTTGTCTTTTAGCTCACTTATGCCAAGAAGATCGGGATGAGTAGATTCCCGGGCAACGCCGGGTAATCTTAAAATAATTACGATGTACATTTATAATTATTTTTCATTGTACTTATTCAAATAATCATAAGAAGTACATTAATTTTTGTCTTTCAGCTCATTTATGCCAAGAAGATCGGGAAGAGTAGATTCCCGGACAACGCCGGGTAAACAGGATGGGGTTTCTAAAAATAATTACGATATACATTTTTCCTTCCACTTATTTAACTAAACATAAAACACATTAATATTCGTATTTCAGCTCATTTATGTCAAAAAGATCGGGATAAGTAGATTCCCGGACAACGCCGGGTAATTAGCACGGGGTATCTAAAAAATATAAATTTATAATTATTTTCCTTTTACTTACTCAACTAAACATAAAATCACATTGATTTTAATTTATTTAGGCGTAGCAGCGCATGCCGGGTATTAGCTAGTTAAGAATAACATTTAGGGTATAAAGGGACATGGCATCTGAATTATGAATGAACAAGAGGCAGTCAGCTCGGAACGAGATGTTTCTATAATTGTGTTCCTCGGACCAGATAATACAGTTTTGATCAGTGTTAATGAGATACTGCTTCATTTAACATAACTCAAATTTACATTCGATAACTAGTGATTCTTAGACCTTACCCAGTCTGCATAATAGCAACATGTCACCTCATATATTCACTAATTAGCTAATTAGTTAGCGATATTAATTTATCAAAAGTACATAAGATCTTATAACCTAAACTACATACGAGAGGAAATATAACTTACCTCATTATTACGTCATGATCTTCTGCAAAAGATGGTAAGCCTGGAAGATTGCAGCTTTCTGACGTGGAGTACTATCTGGAAATCAAATGTGCTATATTTTAGGATGGCAGAAGATAAATTTAACATTTCAAATAGAACATTAATATTAATTTTATCTCAATACGATAATAGATAAATCGTAACAATAAGTGTATAAATTTCATCATTTTTTCTTTGTAACAGTGTCTACATGAATGATGAAACATGATGGCAGAAGCTTTGCGAGATTGTGGATACATTGTTTATGAAGAAATTCATGGTATGGCCCAATAATGGGAGTAATAAACAAATATATATTATTGAATTTAGACCATCTTCCAAAATTGGTATGGTATTAGATCCCACAATTCGTTTTGAGACTCATAATGGCCAACCTGAGGAAGTTGACTCTGAAAAGAAAACCATACATGAGCCAAAAGTTGACTCTTACAAAGATAAATAGAAATTAGATAGTATAACTGTCACAGGTTTCATGATCAGGGTAAGAGGTACTATACCAGGATTCTTAGCCAAATTTTGGAATTCCTTAGATCTGGTGTATCTTTCTAAACTTACATCGCTGCCATTAGAGGATCAATTTATATTTTAAGAAACCATCTTTACAAAATTTATACTTTATAGAATACACTTCAATTACAATTTGAAATGTTTTAATGTATTTACAAAATGTATTTAATCAATTTCGAAAATTAATTGTCTATATAACTTAGTCCTCGTGGCAATCCTCTAATGAATAAACTTTATATAAAAACGGCGACTAAAACTTTAAAAAATTAATATTATTGCAAAAAAAATATTATATCGTAAGGCTGTTTTCACACGCAAGGACACTCAAGGACACACACACACACACTCACATTCACACACAATGAAAATTGACAGTCTTCGAAAATTTAAATTAGATTTTGATGTATATAATGATGATGATGGTGATGATGATGATTATTATTATTATTATTATTATTATTATTATTATTATTATTATTATTATTATTATTATTAACTAACTCACTAACACCGTTATACCCGTATGTTCTTGGTAGCGCCGATATAAGATCTCCATACATCCATGCCCTGAGCTAATGTTTTCCTATAATCCCTTGTAATTCCCTCAAATCATGGTTAATATTTTTCTCCCACTTCATCCTTGGTCTATCAACTGGAGGTTTTCCTTCTGGTTTTCCTACAAGAAGTTTTCATGCCCCTCTTTAAATCCCCATTCGTGTCACATGTCCTGCTCATCGTAGTCTACAAGACTTAACTGTTGTTATTATATCTGCTTTCCTATAAAGATCACGTAGGTAACTGTAACGAAGTCTTCTCCATTCGCCTGTCTGTTCATCTCTCTTTGGTCCAAAATTTTTCCTATTCTCAAATACTCTAATAATTTCTCCTCCCTTAAAAGTAAATAAGATAGATAACTAAAATGCAAACTTTGACAAACTAATTAATGTTAGCTTCAGTTGATGATGTGGAAGAAAGGGCATCCAAAGGAACGTAACGTAAGTTCCCACTTGACAAGATAATTAATTAGTGAAATCCAGTTGAGTAAAAACTAAGATTGAAGGACTAAGTTACAATAAAGTTGTAAATTCCTGTAATTGTCCCTTCAAGTTATCATTGATTTGATATTAACTACTTCAGCTCTTTAGGGACACGACTTAGATTTATTTATTAGGATTATGGAATTATCATTTAAGCGCTGAGGAGACAATCCCGGTTCTCTAGATGATTACAGTAAGTGGACTATTTAGAACATTTCATTTCGATAAACATGTTGCAAAAAAAAACAGATTGAGGTTTTAATAGACATTAGGTATTTAATTTTGTGATATGGCTAAGGGAAGAATAGAGATGAAATACAGTATCTTCTAATCGAATTGACTATCGAAAGAACGCAACTTGATGATTTCGCGTTTTCAGAAATACGCATAATTAGTAAGTACAATTAGATGAACTCCATGGCGCGACAGGCCTAGAAGGCCCTTGGCCTACTAACCAGGTGCTGGACTACCATCCACTACAGCTGATCATAGAGGTAGACGATCATCCAGCCAGTGTAGAGATTGCATGTAGTCAGCATGTCGGGTCTCCCAACCGTTATAGCTGGTTTTCTCAACCTGGAGCAGCTACTTATTGTAGCTACCTACATTTCTCATGATTCTCAGTGAGCATTGGTCCCATACTGGACGAAAGTCCATGGGAAAATGTCTTCCCCTATGAAGATTCGAATCAGCGCAAGTGCCGTAGCTCTGTGCGAAGGCATCTTGTCTTAACCACTCGGCTATGGCGCGGGGGCACAATGCACAAATATAAAATTATAATCTAATAGACATTTTATTACTTGTTGACCGTGTTCGCGAGGCTTAAAATTCTCCAACGTTTTACATTCGACGAAACAGTCAGTCTCAAGCCAACCTTTGAGGATGCCGGACAGAGTCTCCGGCGAAATATCGGGGAATTTTAAGCTGCATGACCACGCCAACAAGCCCGCAAAAAATGTATACAGATCAGAATACGAACTCCGACCGTGTAAGCCTAAGTCAACTTATAAAATTATAATGTATTTAAAATAATAAAATATTTTCTTCTTCTACTTCTTCTTCTTCCTTTCCAGGATTAGGTCAATAAGACCTGTTCCGGTCTCAAGTCCATCGTTTCCTTGGCCTTCCCAAAGATCTTTTTCCATGTGGTTTGTAGGTGTTGATCGTTTTGGGTAATCCTATATTGTCCATCCTATCTAAATGTTCTTTCCATTGGAATTTGTGCTCTTCTAGTTCATCGACTATTGAAATATCTCCAGTTCATTTCTTATTGATTCATTGTGTAAGTCTATCCATGCGTGTACATCATTTTACGGACCTTAAAAATTTCATTTCAGTGGTTTGAATGTGTGAGATATCTTTTTTTGTAAGTACCCAAGATTCAGATCCATATAAAAAAACAGGAACAGCCATAATTTTATAAAACCTGAGTTGAGTTTCTCTTCGAGTCTTTCGGAGGGTTCTTCTTATGGTGCCACACATCATTTGATATCGGTTTAATTTATTATGTATATCCCAATCATAGCTATATGTTATATCTGAAACAAGATAGTTAAAGTGTGCTATATGTTCTATTATTTCATTATTGATTACTATTTTGCTCTAACCTGCACTTTGCCCTGGAAAGCCATAATTTTAGTTTTTGAAGTTGAGACTTTGAGATTATAAAGAGTCCTAATTGATTCAACATGTATTTTAACATTTATAATACAGATTGCAGCATAAGTCAGTTCACCAAAAATGCAAATATATTATTTTCTACAGCTTACAACATCTGTACAAAAAAAAAACAACTCCTCAAATTGTTCCCTAGTTAGCAAATTACCTCAAACAGTGGTGTTTGAAATTATATTCTGAAGGTCCCGTATTCAAACCCTAGTTTCAATCAATCTGATTTTTTTCCCTTGCAACCATGTGCAGTTGTTAACTGACTTATGTCGGACCCTGTAGATTTTAAGGTTCATTTTATTATGTTTATTAAACCTTTAATTGCAATAAAGTGGACACACGTTTTCGGTTCTGGTTTGCCTAAACATATGAGAATATCTTCATAAACGATAAAAAAGTTAAATTTTATCAACTTGTTAAAGCTATCAAATTTATTTACTCTTTCCTGCGCAGGCTCTTCTCTCTCAAAGATCGGATAAGGTTTCTCGCTTGACCTATTTCGTTCAAGACGCACGTGCTTTCCTTGAGGAAACTTTTCTGCGAAAAAAAAAAATGTTTATCAAATTACGGAAGATAGAATAAATTAATATTTATTACGATGATAAAAAATCACGAAAAAAAGTCTCGTATTCTGAGAATAGCCTGAGAAAAACAATACATTGTAAGGCATTTCAACACTCACTTACATACTCGCAGAATGTAAGGTATTTTGTAAATTGTATCATTCACTGCATCCAACATGAAAATATAAAATACTAGGGAATAGCCGACGTGCGCTGCTATGCCTGAATAAATTAAATATTGAGGGTTAATTAATTATGTGGTATACACTGCGACGAACCAAACAAGGCGGTTGCTAGAGTAAATTCCTATTTTCAAATTTTAGATAAACGGTCGGATTTCGCTGATTTTTTTATAATATATGCCTCGGTTTCTTTTAATAGGATGTTCCGAGTTTTGTTGTGAAACATCGAAAATTGCAATCGCTAGAGCGATTTTTAAATTTTGGTTTTAGGTGAACTCCTACACCTAATTATTTTAAAACAATAGATAAAGGCTAAACACTCACAGTATCTGCAACCATGTTGTACAATTTTTCACAAAGATCGGTTGAACGGCTTAGAAGTCTATAAATGGCAAACAGACATACATTTGGTTTTATATATGTACATTTAGAGAATAATGTATTACATTAATAGATCTATACAATTTCAGCAAGTTATTGAAATTATAATCTCTGATGTATGTGATAAAGATCAATGAATCTTTGGTAAGGCGGCTTAGAAGGACTAACGCCGAATGAAATGGTTTCCCTCACTAGAAGATGGTAGTAAATGAGTCCTCTGATTATCTTGATGCAGTCTCTCGACCTTAGATTTCTTTCTTTGATAGGATTTGGATACTTCTCACGTAATACAGCCACTCAGTGACCTCATGATTCAGAGTGGACCTTATCTAAATCCTACAGGCTAGCGCTGTTCAACTCCCGGGCAGAGAGCTTATTTTTGTGGATTGCAATATACAGAGTGTCCCAAATTTATGAATACACTCTTTGAAACGTTATTTCTTAGCAACAAAATGAGACAGAAATACAATTTTTGTTGTGTATGATCCACAAGGCACTGGAAAAGCATAGCAACACGTTCAAAGATCTTCACGTCTTTATAAACAACAATGGCGGCGAGAGTATCATTCGATGAACGTAAGTGGATACTGAAGTGTTATTGGAAAGTGGAGGATGTTGTTGAAGTGCAACGACGTTGGTTGGTTGAATTTGGGGCACCTCCACCAACAAGGGTAACAATAACAAGAATCCGAGACAAGTTTGAAGACGATGCAACAGTGCTCTCGTTATCAGTCGAACGTCTCTTTCTTCCGCACCGACCTTTCAACACATCTTCCACCGTTCCATCGTCTCCATACCTGTCTCGGATTCTTGTTTATTTTCACCCTTGTTGGTGGTGGTGTCCCAAATTCAACCATCCAACGTCGTTGCACTTCAACAACATTCTCCACTTTCCAATAACACTTCAGTATCCACTTACGTTCATCGAATGATAATCTCGCCGCCATTGTTGTTTATAAAGACGTGTAGATCGATGAACGTGTTGTTATGCTTTTCCATTGCCTTGTGGATCATACACAACAAACATTGTATTTCTGTCTCATTTCGTTGCTGAGAAATAGTGTTTCAAAGAGTGCATACATCAATTTGGGACACACTGTATGTATTTGTTACGTTGGAGAAGACTACATAACAATGAACTACATTATCTTTATAGGAAGCCAGATATAATAAGAACAGTTAAGTATCATAGACTGCGATGGGCAAGACATGTTGCACATATGGGGAATGAAAGACTTGCATGGAGGCTTCTTGTAGGAAAGCCAGAGGGAAAAGGCTCAGTTGGTAGACCAAGAATGAGGTGGGAGAATAACATTAACTATGATTTGAGGGAAGTAGATTATACAGTGAATGATTGGAAAGCATTAGCTCAAGATAGGGATGTATGGAGAGCTTATGTCCGTGCGGCCATGAACCTACGGGTTCGATAGTGCCAGTGAGTAAGTAAGTATTTTTTACTTAATTTTAATTTTATTTCCTCGAAAAAAACTAACTTTTTAAATAATGTTCAATTATTTTTTTATAATCTATCCTTCTTTAACCCCTGAAAGTTAAAAAAAAGATTCACGGACTAAGAGAAGTTATACTGTGTTACTAAACATGCGTACTGAAAGAAAAAATGTTAAGGTCAGACCTGTAAACTGCTACTTTTTATATTTATATATGGAAAGCATATTATCGGGACAACTTTCAGATATATCCTCTCTACCCCAAAATGAGTTCTTAAGAGTTTGAATTTTTTTCCATAAATAAGTGATTTTATTGACATATAAAATTTCAAAAATTTTAGATTGAATTCAATGCTGACGACATAAAAAACTGAATCGCTATCGTTAAACGTGACAATTGAAGACACTGAAGTTCGTGTTAAAAGCACTGGTAATCAGTTAGTTTACAGTTCATTAATATTGTATAAAATTTCACTTCTAAGGTAGTTTCGTCTTCTAATCAAAATCATTTGATAAAAAATCATAAGTTTATGTTTAAAAAGTAATTATTTTATCTAAATTATAACCAGATACAAAAAATAATAATTTACTGACATTAGTACGGATTTTTAAACTTACATTAAATTCGTGATTGTGTGAAATAATAGATTTGAACAATACAGTTAGCAGTAAAATCTTTCAATACCTTTCACATGAATACAATTTATGTTGAGAGGACTGCAGTTATATACAACATTAAAAACAAGAATCAAACATGGATAGAGGTCTTTGTAATAAGTAATAATTATACATTTTAAATTAAGCAACTTGTATTGAAACAAAAGATACATGTACAATGAAGCAGAGAATTTCAACAAATATTGTACATGATTATTACATCCAGTTTTTCCCCGAATAATTATTTTTCAGAATTCACTAACTTATAAATTTCATTAACGATATAAGCAATAATAATGATACATACTGCAATGTACTATTAAAATGAACTGTCGCAGCAATGTCAACAGACCTATATTCGACTAAAAAAAAAAAAACTTGTTGAAGCCACATGCTGAATGAACGACACTGAGTTTCTGTGAACCATTGAGTGTATAGCTTCCTGGAGAAAAAAAAAGTTTTATGATTCAATGAAAATTCAACTAAAGAAATATCTCATAGTATATCATTCATCCATCCATCCATCCATCCATAGTAATTCTACCCGAGGCAGGTCCTTCACTGCAATCATAGCATTTTCATGATATGTTTGCAACTTTACTAGGGAATTGTAGGTGTGGTAGCTTCCCGTTGCTTTCCACACCGGTAAAGGATGATGATGATGATGATGAAGATGATAATGATAAGGATGATGATGATGGCCATATGATTTCGGGGACCGTTTGGGCCTTAAAGTTTTCCTGACATTTGTTTTACAGGTGAGGAAAAACCTCGATAAAAACCTCACACAGAAAAACTGCCCCGACCGGAGATCGAACTCGGGCCCGCTGCCTGACGAGGCAGCACGCTACCTCGAGACCACAGCGGTGTACATTAGTATAACATGAGAGAGAAGAATTCGTGTGACCAGCCGGCTTCATGGGGTCTTGTTGTTAGAGCTTCTGACTATAGTCATAAGATAAAAGTTAAAAATTAAAATGTACCTGTTAGCAGGTGCCGTCTTCCTCAACTTCGTTAGAATGATGTATATAAAATATTAACTGGAGGCCTTTCGGAAGTTAACTTCCATCATCAGCAGGATGGGCTACTAGTTGTTGTTTACAACGATGTAGACTCCAAGTGCCTGTAGCAGCATTGTCGTAAACAACAACTAGTAGCAGAAGCTCATCCTGCTGATGATGGAAGTTAACTTCCGAAAGGCCTCCAGTTAATATTTTATATACATCATTATAACGAAGTTGAGGACGACGGCACCTGCCAACAGGTACATTTTAATTTTTAACTTTTATCTTATAACTATTCACCTCAACGGAATTTTATTAGTATTGATTCTGACTATGGTTCATGAGATCTCGGGTTCAATTCCAGATGAGACCACAATGAATTATTCTTGTGGTCGCCCATAGTCTGGAATTTAGATTAAATATACGAGACTTAACTTTTCTTTATATGCAAATTAATGTTTCCAGTCGAGCCATCTGTAGATCTGATATGTTAAACGTTCATATTTTATCTCATTTTCTACAAAGATCATGGAACTTACTATTACGTAGTTTCCTCCTTTCAGTTGACTGTTCATCTATCTTTGGTTCATTTTTTTTCTAGAGAGTTTTATCTCAAAAACTCGTAATCTACTCTCTTCTTAAAATAAGAGACCAGGTTTAGCAATATGTAATATAACTAGGTAAACCATCATTTTATATAGTTTTGTTTGGTTTAAGGATTTTTTTAGATAATTTTGGATGACAAAAGTCTTTATAATACATAAGAATTTTGAGCCCATATTTAATTTATTTGTGCATCTCGTTACTTTTTATTATTATAATTCCTATATATTTAAATTCCGCCACTCCTTCAAAATTTTTCTCCCATTCGATGTGTCAATTCCAAATTAAAAATGTGTTCTTATATGTGATCATATACATTTAGTTACTACAATACTAATATAGGACTATATAGCTCACTCGCACTATCGAGCACGTAGGTTCATGACCGCACGGACATAAGTTCTCCACACACAACCCTATCCTGAGCTAGTGTTTTCCAATCATCCCCTGTATAATCTACTTCCCTCAAATCATGGTTAATGTTATTCCTCCACCTCATTTTTTATGTACCAACTGGGCGCAATCCCTCTGGTTTTCCTACAAGAAGCTTCCATGCAGCTCTTTCATTCCCCATTCGTGTCACATGTCCTGCCCATCGCAGTTTATGAGACTTAACTGTTATTATATCTGACTTCCTATAAAGACCATGTAGCTCAGTGTTTTGTAGTATTCTCCATTTACCTGCCTCTTCATCTCTTTTCGGTCCAAAATGTTTCTTTATATAGGCCTATATATATATATATGATTTTGTTGGGAAAAATTTTTCTCCTTGGGGAAAGAAAGAAAGAAAGAAAGAAAGAAAGAAAGAAAGAAAGAAAGAAAGAAAGAAATAAAGAAAGAAATAAAGAAAGAAATAAAGAAAGAAATAAAGAAAGAAATAAAGAAAGAAATAAAGAAAGAAATAAAGAAAGAAATAAAGAAAGAAATAAAGAAATAAATAAAGAAAGAAATAAAGAAATAAATAAAGAAAGAAATAAATAAAGAAAGAAATAAAGAAAATAAGAAAGAAAGAAAGAAAAATGGAAGAAAGAACAACATAAATATGTTATTACGAACGAACCGAATATTAATGGGAAAAAGCGTACACATTTATAAAATTACGAATAAAACATAAATCGTTATCATCTAATACCTCACATGAACATGTACTGGAAAGATAATACAAACAAAATAATAAGTCTAGATTTTTATTATATCATGTTACAAGCCAATTTTTAAAAAAAGTTTAGGAATCTGGGAGTTCTTGATACAAGTGAGGGAATTCCAGAAATGAATGATCAAAACAAGGGAAGATGAGAAATATAGCCTGTCGTATAAGAAATGAAAATGTCAAGATTGTTGAATAAAAAAAAGCATATCGTGCTCAAACGCACTAATTTTGTATAACAAGTATACGACGAACCTTGTTTGAAATACTTTTAACGAGGCAAAGAAAGAGATTTTCTTATAAATCCCACATTTACTGTATAATTTTGTCATATAATTAATGAATTCTTTATACATTGACAACAATATTAGTTCATCTCATTTATTGGTCGTATTTAAAAATTTCCTTCATATACAAGTTAAATAATTGGTACTATGCAATCATTCATTTCATTATATTTTAAAAACCTGGGAATGTAAGAAGAGAGGGGTTGCAATTCCATTACTTCTTGAGAAGGAAATGAAATTCAAACTTACATTTCACACCGCTTGAGGGCGTCACTAAGTTTGTACAATACTCCCAGCCCATACAATAATGAAACGCAAATGTAAACCAAACTGATTTCATTAACGTTCCTTTATTCCCTTTCCTCCAGCATCTTCAGTGGCGGCTCACACAATGCACTTGAACGTGTGAATATAATAAACGAAATAAATTTATTCATATGATATGGTGCACTAACGATATTAAAGCGACAAAACTTTAGTTTCTGGTTACTTCCACTTTTGTAAATAGTTCATAATAATCGATACTAGTAAAATTCATAGTAACTTTGAATTGAAGTGTTTTTTTTCACAGTAATATAATGTACGATTAAAAACTATAAAATAGTTACCTTGTAGGTCCGTCTCCTCAACTTAAGTTGTTTTAAAACTCTGTAGGCCTTTCGGGACTAGTATAATCATCAGCAGAATGCATTGCATCCATACTTGTTGGCCCTTGTTGTAGCACTGACTTGGTTGTGAGTATTTTGTACAGAGGATCGTGTGGACTGGGTGTGATTTAATTAAGAATCAGGTTGTTGTCGATTTCTCTTAGGATTTCGATTTCCTCCAGTATATTTATCTTCGTTGTAATGTTTTCTCTATGTAATATTGTGAGGGTGTTATCGATGTTATGCATTTGGTGTCCAGCCTGAATTACATCTTTTGGGTAATTTGATTTTCCTCCATTATAAATAAAATCTCTGAAATGTTCTTTGAATCTAATGTTGAAGCTTCTGTTAGTTATCCCAATGTAGAATTTATTGCAGTCTGTACATGTAATTTGCAAATGCCTTTATTGTTGAATTCATTTTTTCTTCGATATTGCTGTTTATTAAATTGTTTAATTTATTACCAGTTCTGTATGCTATATTTATATTCTTATCAAGCTTTTTTAGTGCGTTGGCTAATTTTAATGTTTCTTTACCAGTGTACGTGAGAGTTATCCATTTCTTCTTATTTTCGTTGGATTCTTTTTCAAGTTTGGTTATGTTGGTAATGTTGTTTTTCTTTTTTGTTTCTTTAGGATTTTATTTATTATTTGTTTATTGTAGCCGTTAATTTTTGTCATGTGTTTAATATAATTTAATTCCTTATTATAACTGTACTTATTTAAAGGGAGTTTTAACATCCTATTTATTAGACTCTTCGATGTACTTATTTTATGTTGAAAAGGATGTCTGAATTTATTGTTTATAGCTAGTGTGTTACTTGTCGGTTTTCGATTTTATAGTTTTATAGTTTATTATAGTTTTTAATCTTACATTATATCCCTCAGGGGTCCTCATCTAGGGGATATGTGGATGGCGACCACAAGGTGCCCAAGCTATGCAAAACATTTCTTCCACTTACTTGTGTTTTGCACTCTTTTAACTTTACTATCTAACCTCTCTTGGTTAACTCTTGTTTTTTCGACCCCGACGCTATTAGGGCATCCGAGGGCTAGGGAGTCCTTCCTTTCTTCCATTTCTTCTTTCCTTTATTTTCTTCTCTTCTCCAGAAAGCCTGACCAGAGGCTATAAGATGGCAGCCCCATCACTGGTCTTGCCTTCCTTTGGCCAGCAACCAATCGAAGGGACTATTATTATGCTTTCAAGTCTTATATGAGAATTTCCTATAAGGGAAAATTTTCTATAGGATCGTAACAGGCCTTGGCCTAATACTTGAAAGGAAGAAGAAGAAGAAGAATCTTACATTATATTACAGTTCATAATAAACTTAATTGAATTATGACGTGCGAAAAAATGGGAAGCGGATACTTTTGTAAGTAATATTTGAAATCAACATTTTCCAAAATATAATTCCCAGGAACAGTTTTTGTCTGAAAATACATTTTTTATTAAGGATTTCTCTATATTACAGTAGTTATGCTTTAGCTCAAATGTATTTTGCTCCGCCACAGATTTCTATCCTCAGCCTCTTCTTCTTTGAGGTCTCTGCTGATCATGCTTATTTTCAATTCATCCACCTACTGTTCCCTGGGTTTTCCCCTTCCTCCTCCTCCTCCTGCCTTCAGCATCCGACCCAGCATCATTTTTGGGATTCTATTATTATCCTTCCTGCTCAGATGCCCTTCATTCTACTATTACTTCTATAATATTATGTTTAACATTCATTATTTCTCTACTTTTCTGGTTCCGAATTTTCTCCTTTCTTGATTTTATACGCTTTATATTAGCTTGAGCTGTATCTGTCTATTTAACGGAATCTTTCAACACGATTTTTACCCACTTAAAAACTTAAAACTTTGTATACTTGTAAAAGACCAATGACAAAACAATAATTTCATAATTTTTTCCAAGATCCTGGCCAGAATCATCAGGACATCAAGAAATAAATAAAGACCGGTATAATAGGTTGCGGACTTACCGACTTTTTAGTCCATCGTTGTAAGAAATTAATATTATATCCTCTGGTAACTCAGTTGGTAGAGCGGTGGACTGTAGTGGTATATAATTTCAGTAATCCATTGGTCGCTGGTTCAAATCCGGCCCGGGGATTTTTTTTAGAATTAAAAATATCGTAAGCAATTAAATTTTCATGGGATTCCGGTTTATGACAATCTATTAAACTTCAAATTAAATAATAAATAATAGTTTAAAAAACTAAAACAAGCTTTATTAGAAAATCAAACTAAAAAATAAAAAATACACAATAGTTTAAAAAAACTAAAACAACACGCATTATTAGAAAACCGAACTAAAAAATGAAAAATAATTTTAATTTCCAACACGCTTGGGATAAAATTAAAGTGGTCAACAAGAAAAACCATCTCCAACACATCTAGAATAAAACTAGAGTTATCTACAAAAAAATAATTTTACCATCAAAAGCGAGGGGTGCTTTTTATATGTTTTACGTTTTCTTCTTAGAGACTTTACTTTTACCAGTATCTGTTTATTATCAAATATATTAATTGTTATAGAGCACCCCACGGTTTTGATGGTAAAATATTTTTTTGTAGACAACTCTAGTTTTACTCTAGATGTGTTGGATATGATTTTTTTGTTGACCACTTTAATTTTATCCCAAGCGTGTTGGAAATTAAAATTATTTTTCATTTTTAGTTCGGTTTTCTAATAAAGCGTGTTGTTTTAGTTTTTTTAAACTATTATTTATTCTTGATGTCCTTCGCAAAAAAAAAATCCACCTCTGTCGTCAACCATTTTTTTCTCTGTATATATTAAATTCTCTTATTTATTCTACTACTTTATTGAATAATGGAGTTCTTTGAATAATAATTCGAATTTGGAACATACGAGCAGCAAGGCAATATATTGCTTCTTGTATCAAGTAGAGTTTGTTTTGTTATACTTTAGGGGCTCAGTATCTCAGCCCATTGGTGCCCACATCAACATTAATATGTTTCAATTATTTAATAACAAGTGAAAACAAAATTATACCTTCATTTTATTAGTAACATTTGCACTATGTTATAATACCAAGTAAAAACATTAGTTTTGGAATTATAATTTCACACAAGAAAGAAAAAAATGGAATATAGATTATCTCAAAAATAGAGATTAGGATAAATTGGACAATTTTCGTTTATAGCAGTATATAATAAGAATAAAATTATATTATTTATTTGATGGAGGTCGAAAGAGTTAATTATTGAATAAGTGAAAGAGCAAAAATTACTTTGAAAATTCCCTATTAAATTTAAGGAATGACTGTAGAACAATTATTTTACTATATTCTAGAAAACAGTCTCGGAAAAAAAAAATGTCCGAAATGAAATGGTCATACTTAAAACATTATTACTTTCAATCGCAATCACACATAAAACATATTGTTTCAGTTATGGGAACAGAATTTTAGGCCTGTCTGTAACAGATACCTGAATTTTCGTTCACAAACTTCATCAGATTTACCGCCACTGAGCTTTATTTAATTTCCTGAAATTTGAACCAGTGTTATGCCTTGAATGCCCCTGTATAGTGTATGGAATAAGAAGGAGAAAAAAGATCCATTCTTGAATCTTGGCCTTTCATTCCCGAGAGAGGCAAGGGAGGGATGAGCCTGGTCAACTGAAGAATTGGAGGGCGAACTCAAGCCTTAATCAAATTGCAAGATTCAGAGGTCATCAATTTTTCACTAACTTTACTCCCATTTAAAGCTTTAGCTTTCTACTACTTTACTTTTTATCTCGACGGTTTTTATACGCTTCTTTCTAATTTAGATGGAACGAAACAAAGTAAAGCAGAACAAGTTTTTCTTGTACCGTCCTATGCTTTAAATTTCTCTGTTCTTGTATTAAGCACAAATTCTTGGGAAAATCATAAGTAATAATAAAATGAAACGAAATAAATATTATTTTAAGGGGGGTGATAGGTGAAAAATTGACCATTTGAGATCAAAATTGGCATTTTTTGTTTCTTGTACTAAAATAGCCTGTACTCTAATGTATAGTATATTGGCAAAGTTTTAGAGGCCTATGGCGCTTCTAAGTGCCCTAAATTACGTCAGAGTTAAAAAGCTGCGCCAGTTAAATATTACCTGCATGCAAACCTTTAAACTTGTTTTTTCACACTTTTATTTCCACTGCATTTTTGTACATTCAAAATTGAATGGAATTCAGAAATTTTGTCCTAGAAGGTTCAAGTTTTTACTGTATGTCCTAAAAACAATGGGTACAAAGTAGTGTATGGGTTTCATGATTTAAGAAGTATTTTAAGAAATAAAAAATAAAATGTATGCAATTATTAATTTTTTTTTGTAATTCCGCGCATGAGGTACAACATTTTTTTTCTCCCTTTGTATTCATATTATAAGAATTCTAATGCATGATGTTCTTTTAATATTTTAGGGGTCTTGTAAAACAAATCAGACATTTTACTAAAAAATGTTGAACCCATTTAATTATAATATATGCAATTTGTTTTAAATATAATATTTAATAACTCATAAAACAAATGTCTCACAAGAATTAAACTTAAACTCATCATTAAGTATCATTAACTGAATGGTTGTACAAAAATTCAAGTCTCTACTTCAAAAAATGTAGAAAATAGAAATTTCACCCATCACCCCCTTAATTAATTTATGAAACTATGTATACAAAATTTATTGTTTTTTTTAATATGTTAGGGTTATGAAAATGTGATTTTGAACAGTGATACTCGAAATATTGCTTATGTAACATCCAAACTTCCAGGATAGGTGAAGTATTGTCTAACGGAACGAGAATGAAGAAAATTAACTAAAGATGAATTTAAGAACTTGAATCGAAATAGTGTCCCGCGCCGTAGCCGAGCGGTTAAGGTAGGAAGCCTTGGCGCAGAGCTACGGGACTTGCGCTGGTTCGAGTCTCCATGGGGAAAGGAATTTTCTCATGGTATTTCGGCCAGTATGGGACCGGTGCCCACCCAGCATCGTGAGGCAATTGGGTAGCTACAATAAGTAGCGGCTCCAGGTTGAGGAACCAGCTATAACGGCTGGGGGACTCGACATGCTAACCACATGCCACCCCTACACTGGCTGTTGATCATCTACCTCTGTGATTGACACATGTGGATGCGAAGGGCCAGCAGCCGGCTGGTAAAAGGGCAACCGCTGAAAAGTAGAAAGACCCTCAATCGGAATCGAATCGAAATATATTAGGATCATAAGTAATTATATACAATTGATTAAATTATCCATTAGAACACGTTTATTTATCCTGGTGGATATCTTATATAGCTTATAAAAATGAATGTTTGTTTCTTTGTTCGTACTTTATGCGCGGCCAATTGTTATCCAATTGTGATGGGGCTTAATGCAAAATGTTCAGGAGAGTCCCGGGATGAACACAGGGTATAAGAGAGTTGTGAAACTTAACTCCTACAAACTTAAAAATGGCCCTTTGTAGTGGAAAACGTGAAAAAAGTAGCTCTTTGGACGCTTAAATGGCTTACGCTGCATAAACCATAACAAATACACAACATTTATATACACAGAATTGAATATCTCAAAAAGCTCTACAAAAAAGTCCGTTTATCTCTTACGGATAACTCACAATCACCATTTTTGTCTTTCATTGATGCCAAGAAGATCGAGACAAATACGTAGATTCCTCTGCAAACATAGCAGCACATGACGGGTATTCTTTTACGGATAACTCACAATAACGAATTTTGCCTTTTAGCTAATTTATGACAAGAAGATCGAGATAAGTAGATTCCCGGGCAACACCGGGTAATCAGCACGGGGAATCTTAAAATAATTACTATACACATTGATAATTATTTTTCATTCTACTTATTCAACTAATCATACGAAGTACATTAATTTTTGTCTTTCAGCTCATTTATGCCAAGAAGATAGGGATGAGCAGATTCCCTAACAACCCCGGGTAATCAACACGGGGTATCTAAAAAATATAAATTTATAATTGTTTTTCCTTTTACTTATTCAACTAACATAAAAGCACATTAATTTTCATTCATTTAGGCGTAGCAGCACATGCCGGGTATTAGCTACTGTTACAATAAAATAATCACAATATCGTCTTCATCTTCTTCTATTCATATGATAGACCTAGGAGTCTGTTAGGGTCTCAATCCAACGTTTGAAGGGTCTGCTCAAAGATCTCTTGACTGGTGGCTGGTAATTTAAGATTTGATAATTACAATGTAAGATTACGTAATGAAAATCTGATCAATCTAACCATAATAAGAGTGACCATTATATCGGTATTGATGATAATTAAAATCAGTTCTAATAACAAAATAAATCAAGATGAAGGATACATTATACAGCCGTTATCAAGGAGACATGCAAAAATAAAGTAAACTAATGTACTAAAATAATATATCTTTGCGCGGGTGTAACAGAATAAATCATCTTGATTTTGAAATCAATTTTTTGTTAATAAGGGAGTACCCGTAAATACTCCGCTTTGAAAGGAATAATTGAATTTATATACAGATTTTGAATGTTTACACATCTTTCTTTGCCAAAAGTTTTATTTTTCTTCTCCACTCGTCTGTATCCATCCACTCCATGTTCTCCAGTCCTCTTGTTGTCATCCCAGTTCTTATTTATTGCATCCACAAGTTTCGAGGTCTTCCTTTCCTTCTTCTTCCAGGTGGACACCATACCAATGTTTTCCTGGGTAACCTTTCTTCTTGCATTCGTCGTACGTGCCCATACCAATGTAATTGCTTATATCTTATATAAACTACTATTGAATATCTAATTCATTTTTTCTCGTATGACAGTATTTTTTTTTCTAATTTTGAACATCTTGCTGCTCTCGTCAAGGAATCCATTTCCATCGACATAAGTTTTTGTTAAATTTCCAAACTTCAGCTCCATATGTGACAGTACTTCTCACTAATGAATTATATATTTGTACCTTATTTTTTCTGGTTATGTGTCTGTTCCATAAGACTCCATTCATCAAAAGAATAATAATAATAATAATAATAATAATAGTAATAATAATAATAATAATAATAATAATATTTTATTTATTCTGGCAGAGTTATGGCCATAGGGCCTTCTCTTTCACTCAACCAGCACAAATTACAAGTATATATTTGACAATATAGATTATATATACACTATACGAATTATAAAGAATTAAAAATCTATTAAAAGTTGCAATGGAAATTTCATGTACAAACAACATTTTATACGACGATAACAAAACAGTAATTATACTTATGATGATGATGATGATGATGATAATAATAATAATAATAATAATAATAATAATAATAATAATAGTACTTATGATAATAATAATAATGATAATTATAGCATAAATATGATAAATTATACGAGGAACACCTAGTAAGAGCCTATATGTACCTTACACTGGGTAACGATGAAAGCGAGGTTAGAGCAAATATAAATTTAGATTTCTTTTAAAAGATGCAAATGTCCGGCAGCCCCTTATTTTTTGATGGAGAAAAAATGAATGAATCTAATATTGAAAAGTTACACAATTACTTTAAAATGAAAATATTGTATGGTAAGAAATACGGCGCTGAGAATGGTTCTTCTCATAAATTTCCGGACACTAACTAACTCACTGGCACTATCGAACCTATAGGTTCATGGCTGCGCGGACATAAGCTCTCCATACATCCCAGTCCTGGGCTAATGTTTTCCAATCATCCCCTGTATAATCTAATTCCCTCAAATTACGAATAATGTTATTCTCCCACCCCATTCTTGGCCTACCAACTAGGCGTTTGCCCTCTGGTTTTCTACTAGAAGCTTGCATGCACCTCTTTCATATCCCATACGTGCCACATATCCTACTCATCGCAGCCTACGACTCTTAACTGTTCTTATTATATATGGCTTCCTAAACATATAATGTAGCACAGGATTATGTAGTTTCCTCCGTTCACCTGTCCATCTCCTTTGACCCAAAAATTTCCCTAAGACATTTAGGCCTATTCTCAAATACTCGTAGTTTTCTTTCTAATTCTACTTAATAAAAATAGGAGGAAATAAACTATTAATCACTAAAATAATTTTATTCGTGATGTATATATGTTGGTAGTCCACCGATGTGATCTCGAGGTAGCGTGCTGCCTTGCCACGCAGCGGGCCCGAGTTCGATTTCACGGTCTGGGACAGGCTACCGGGGTGAGGTTTCTCCGGGGTTTTACCTCACCAGTAAGCAAAATGCAGGAAGAAAGATAGCTTAGGACACCAACGGTTCTTCACGACGAAATCATCCGGCATTATCATATTCCGTATCATTATCATCCTTCACCGGTGTGTGGAAAATCAACGGGGAAGCTACCACCCTATAATTCCCTAGAAAAGCTGCAAAGCATAGCATGAACATGCTATGAGTGCAGTTGAAAGACCTGCCCTCGGGCAGAAATATTACGGATGGATATGTTGGTTGTCTAAAACAACCTTTCAATATTTTAAAAGATGTGTTATGTTACAGTACCTGACACAAGAAAAATAACTCCCGTCCAAAGGGTCAAGATTATGACGGTACTTCAAAAATGTTAAAGGATATATGGAAGGTAAAATTTGCCGCCGCTGAAACCAGCATGAGACTACCTAACTAGGAAATGCGTTTTGCACATGGACATGTGACATTAAAATGAAACACATAATGAAAACCGGAGTTATGGGACAGATAGTATTAATGTTGCAATGCATTTGTAATAGAAACCTCCCATTGGTGGAATTGCAAGTCTCTATCTGATTATTGATATCGATCTCAGGTCTCCACCTCCAGGCTGAATCTTGATTTAGCGCTGACGTCACACGAGTCAAGTTGGGACAATTGTCTCGAGATAGCCCCTGCCACATATGGGGCGCGTGTGTGGTTATGCTATTCATGTTGGCTAATGTATCCCCCGCATATTTGTGATTAGCAATTAGTTAATTAGCACAGACACCATGATGTGAACTCACTTAGATATGATACTTAAGTTACAATCTGCGTATAGACCCTCCATGTGTTAAATTTATTAAATTTGCATTGAATTATTTATTATTTATTTATTTATTTATTTATTTATTTATTTATCATTTAACAGTTTTAAAAATATTTGGCAGCACTTTCACAAAGTTATCACTCCTGTCCACAATACTCTCTTGCCTCTCCAATGCTTTTCATCCGGTCAATTTATTTTTCTTATAACAATAATAATATATTAAATATTTATTAATATATAATAATATTTATTTGTATTTGTACTGGTTGAGTGGAAGAGAGGGCCTTATGGCCTTAACTCTGCCAGAATAAATAAAGTATTATAATAATAATAATAATAATAATAATAATAATAATAATAATAATAATAATAAAGTAATATAATAATAAATACAATAATGATAACAGCAATAACAATACAAATAAAATCACAATAACATACGATAATAATAATAATAATAATAATTATTATATTATTATTATTATTATTATTATTATTATTATTATTATTATTATTATATATTATTATTATTATTATTATTATTATTATTAGTGGAATGCAGGCTTTCACGGCCGGTAATCATGGTAATAAAAGATTCCGGGCTATGTGGCCGTGGTCTATAACTGGCGTTTCTTCCAGACGTTTCTCCCTCAACTGCGGAGGGCATCTCCAGTGGCGAGCGCTTACAGCTGTTGTTTCCCTGTCGAGTCTACGACAGGGAAACAACAGCTGTAAGCGCTCGCCACTGAAGATGCCCTCCGCAGTTGAGGGAGAAACGTCTGGAAGAAACGCCAGTTATAGACCACGGCCACATAGCCCGGAATCTTTTATTACCAATTATTATTATTATTATTACTATTATTATTATTATTATTATTATTCATCCGGTATCATGGCGGATACCATTCCTCTCAGTTCACTTATTGATCTTCCTCCAATCCTCTGATATACATACGTAGCCGCTTGTATTCCTTCTATCCAAGTTTTCTTCGGTCTGCCTCTCTTCCTCCTTTCCATTGGGATCCATTCCATAACAATTTTTGGAAATCTTTACTCTGGCATTCTTTTGACATGGCCATACCATTGCAATATTTTCTTTTCTTTAATGTCTATGATGTCCGGCTCCTCTTGCACACCCATAATTTCCCTTATTTCTTTATTTCGTATTCTATCCATTCTAGATTTTTCAGCTGATCTTCTTAAAACATCCATTTCTGTACTTAAAAGTCTATTAATTTCCCTGGTAGGAATTTGCCAAACTTCAGCACCATATGTTAAAATGCTCTGAATTATGGTTCGATAAATTTGTAATTTTCTATTTTTTGTAATATTCTTGCTCCACCAAGCAGAGTTTAAAGCATTTATTGCTTGTTTTGTTTGTGGGATTCTGTTTTTAATTACAATTTTATTATATAATATATATATATATATATATATATATATTTTCAATAGTATATTATATAACAAACAAGCATTAAATTGGCATGGGCATGTATGACGAAGGCAAGAAGAAAGGTTACCCAGAAAAACATTGGAATGGTGTCCACCTGGAAGAAGTAAAGGAAGACCTCGAAACTCGTGGATGCAAGAAATAAGATCTGGAATGAGAACAAGAGGACTGGAGGACATAGAGTGGGTGGATAGAGTCGATTGGAGAAGGAAAATAAAACTTTAGGTACAGAAAGATGTGTAAACAGAAAATCTGTATATAAAAATATTATTATATTACTATTATTATTATTATTATTATTATTATTATTATTATTATTATTATTATTATTATTATTATTATTATTATAGTTCAACAATGTGGAGTAGGGGTGATGTCGTTATCTCGTATGCAATAAGGCCTGGGTTCTATCCCCAATCGTGACAGTTTCTTGGGAGATTTTTTCGGAATTTTTCTCACGTGTGAGGCAAATACCGCAAATTACGGCACAAATAGTCCCTAAACATTATTTGGCCATCTTAATTATCCTCAAACCCAGAATATACATAATTCATCTACCCGCTGGAAAACAATCAAGCATTATTTTTAACTCAAGGTTTAAAATCTCTATTAAGTTTTGGATGAAAACCAACTTCTAGATCTAATCAAGAGTAATTTATAAGTTAGCTAATTAGTCATTCCCGGAAATTTTGCAGATTCTCTAAACCACAATTTTGGAAAAAAATGGTTTATCGATTCTTAACAGATGGGTTACAGCTAATTCCTAATCAAAGAAGTGGAGACATCTCATAAACTAACTAACTCACTGGCACTATCGAACCCGTAGGTTCATGGCCGCGCAGACATAAGCTCTCCATACATCCCTATCCTGAGTCAATGTTTTCCAATCATCCCCTGTATAATCTACTTCCCTCAAATCATAGTTAATGTTATTCTCCCACCTCATTCTTTGTCTACCAACTGGGCGGCGTTTTCCCTCGGGTTTTCCTACAAGAAGCTTCCATGCACATCTTTCATTCCCCATTCGTGCCACATGTCCTGCCCAGACATCTCATATACTTACAATTTAATTTTAATACTGGATTATTAACTGTAAACAACTTTAATTGATAACTCATGTGTTTTAGCTAATACCCTGGGTTCTATATCCCAAATGATCTCCTATAATACACAAGGAGGAAAGTAACATAAAGACAAGGAAAGTACATAGAGTATTCTAAGTTGAAGAAAGAAAATATCCTTAGGCATGTCTGATTGTACCCAATTAGTAAGATTTAATTTTATTTCAGGAAGGAATCTGTTGGAAAAGTATAAATGTTTCAACACAGATGATTAACAGAATCTTGGTACCAAAAACATGAATACAAATAAATAAAATAAATCCCTGAAGATGTACCTCTGTTTAGAAGCAGCCATTATTCTTTACAGATTTTAACTTGAGTGCTAGTATGATCTTGATTCACTAAAATGTAATGTTTGCCAAACCAACAAAATTACTTTGTAATACGATACCGGAGATTTAGATTCACTACAAATTGTGTCAGAAAAAGTATTACATACTTCTAGGGGTTGTAGAGTGGAGTTAGTAGATAAAGTTTTTGTAAAGGAACTCATGTCCGGAAACGTACCATTTTCATATAAAATAAGTTTTAAGATCGAAACGCAATGGGCTGATATTATGTGTCTTGTGTTTCAGAATACATATTACGAACTTCTAGGGGTTGTAGAGTGGACTTAGTAGAAAAAGTTTTGAAAAGGAACCCATGTCCGGAAACATACCATTTCGATGTAAAATAAGTTTGAAGATCGAAACACAATGGGCTGATATCGTGTGTCGTATGTTTCAGAAAAAAGTATTACAAACTTCTAGGGGTTGTAGAGTGGACTTAGTACATATAGTTTTGAAAAGGAACCCATGTCCGGAAACGTAACATTTCGATGTAAAATAAGTTTGAAGATCGAAATACAATGTGCTGATATCGTGTGTCGTATGTTTCAGAATTAGTATTACAGACTTCTAGGGGTTGTACTACACCTGTCGGGTCGGAGGAAGATCTTGCACGAATTCTGGCGGCAGCAAACATTATTGAGCACACACCAAGTCTTGTGGGGCGTGTGTATGAAAACATGCGTCGCAGGACAATTTGTGCAACGAACAACAGGGTCACCACGCGAAACCACACTTGTAGTATAACCCCTAGAAGTCTGTAATACTTATTCTGAAACAATACACACGATATCAGCCCATTGTGTTTCGATCTTCAAACCTATTTTACATTGAAATGGTACGTTTCCGGACATGGGTTACTCATCAAAACTTTATCTACAAAGTTCCTCTACAACCCTTAGAAGTCTGTAATACTTATTCCGAAACACCCTATATAACAGAATACTCTTCTTTCATGTCCTGTACAACCTGTGAAGTTTGTAAAAGTTTTTTTTATAGTCCATATTAACAGATAAGAAAAACAATTAACAATCTACATCTCAAAAAATAAATAAATAAATAAATAATAAAAAAAACTAGGATTTGAGCAAAATATCTCGTTCAAAGAACATAGTAGGCTATAACAATTTTATACAAATTAACTAAAACTTGAATTCGAACTTGTTCGGAATTTTATTTTGTCGTTTTTATAAAAAAAATATTTTTAAACTTTAAAAATTATTTTACCCTTAAACGTAGGATGTATGTGGTTTTGAGCTTTATTTCAACGAATACTAATAAAAAAATAGAAAATTATGCATGTATAGTATATGTTTACAACGAATACATCTTCAAGTAACATCAAAAAAATATATTAAAATATATATGTTGTAAAATACGATAAGCTCTTTAAAACATATCCAGCTCTGAATAAATAATATTTGATTCGTTTGTATTGCATTATAATTCTAACTCACTAACTCTATGGAACCCGAAGGTTCATGGCCGGGCGGATATAAGCTCTCCATACATCCACATCCTGAGCTAAAGTTTTCCAATCATCCCCTGCATAATCTACCTCCTCAAATAATGGAAAATGTTATTCTCCCACCTCATTCTTGGTCTACCAACTGGGTGTCTTCTCTCTGGTTTTCCTACGAGAAGCTTCCATGCACCTCTTTCATTCCCCATTCGTGCCACATGTCCCTCCCATCGCAGTCCACGAGACTAAACTATTTTAATTAAATATAACAGGCTTCCTATACATACTATGCAGCTCACCATCGTGTAGCTTTCTCCATTCACCTGTCTGTTCATCTCTTTTTGGCCCAAACATTTTCCTAAGAACTTTATTCTCAAGGGGCACGCCGTAGGGTAGACGATTAAGGCAATACGCTACAAACTGGATGGTCGAGGATTCGAGTCCTGGTGGGTTCAGGATTTCTAAACTGAACCAAACCCTCTGGCGGCACCATGGCCCTGGGGTCGACTCAGCCACTAACGGAAATGAGTACCGGGCGCTTGTTCTGGGGGTAAAGGCAACCGTCACGCAGGGCTGATAACCCAGCTGACTAAAGTGGCGATTGTCTAGAAAACTTGGGTGCCTTAACTTCCTACTACCTCTTGGGTCTCCTATAGCCTGTTGTGGGATTACTTTACCTTTTACTTTATTCTCAAACACTCGTAATCTTCTTCCCTCCCTTAAAGTAAGGTGGAAATAAAGAAAATGGTATTTATAAAATATGATTTTAATTTCTATTTAGTGGGAATCGTTAAGATTATACTATTCGTTTACGGGAATACAATTTGTGTATTGGAGCAAAATGTTCTGCCTCTCTCATTACAGTTCGTATTTGTCGGTCTCTTTTGCTTTTAAGTGCACTTCTTTAACAGCCGGATGCCGGCTATCATAAAACACACTTTTAGGGTCCCCCAGACACATGGAAGCTCTGATAAATGGAATGTTTCTGCACTTATCGCAAAACAGAGGACATAGTTTACGATAACACCTCCATACGTTTTAGTCTATCATTTTAACTCAGCCATCAGAATTTAGTGAATGAAGGTGCGTCATTGATACGTTTACATTTACAGTTTCATGGGATCTCCACGATATCATAACGTTCTCTGTTTGCCTATCCATTAAGAATTCCAAGTCTTTCTAAAAGCTTTCCAATCTCTAAGTGATTAATATAAACGCAGGGTAGCTATCTTCCCACAAAACTAGTAAACTTAAGTCTTATAAAAAACTAGATAATACGCGACGTGCGCTGCTACGCCTAAATAAATGAAAATTAATGTGATTTTCTGTTCATTTGAATACGTAAAAGGAAAAAAAAAATGTATGCCGTAATTATTTTTAGATACCCCATGCTGATTACCCGGCGTTGCCCTGGAATCTACTTATCCCGATTTTTTGGCATAAATGAGTTGAAAGACAAAATTCGTTATTTTGAGTTATCGGTTAAAGAAGATCCGCTGTGCGCTGCTACGCTTGTCCGGTAATCTACTTAATCCTATGATCTTGGCATCAATGAAAGACAAAAATGCTTATTGCGAGTTATCCGTAAAAGATAAACATATGCTCTCGCGGACATTTTGTATAGTTTTTTGAGATGTTTAATTCTGTGTACATTAATTTTGTGTATATGTTATAGTTTAGGCAACGTAAGCCATTTAAGCGTCCAAAGAGCTACTTTTTTCACATTTTTTCAATACAAAGAGTGATTTTTAAGGGTGTAGGAGTTACGTATCACAATTCTCTTATAGCCTATGTTCATCCTGGGAATTTCCTGAACATTTTGCAAAAATCAACGGTATGGCCGCGCATAAAATACAAGCAAACAAACATACATTTTTATATATTAAAAGACTAGCTAGTACCCGGCGTGCGCTGCTACTCCTAAATAAATATTAGCGTGTTTTTACTACTAGCCGTGCACTGTTCGGGAATCTGCTTATCCCGATATTCTTGGCATCAATGAAAGAAAAAATGGTTATTGTGAGTTATCCGTAGAAGATAAACATAGGCCGTCGCCGACTTTCTTGTAGAGTTTTTTGAGATGTTCAATTCTGGTGTACATTAATTTGGTGTATTTGTTATGGGTTAAGACCAAAGCGTAAGCCATTTAAGCGTCAAAACATCAGGGACTTTATTTCCCGTTTTTTTCACTACAAAGGGTGATTTTTAGGAGTGAAGGGGTTCAATATCACAACTGTCTTATAGCCTATGTTTCATCCCGGGACCTCCTCCTGAACATTTGCCTTAAAACCCCCAACAAAATCGGATCAACCGTATGGCCTCGTATAGTATACGAACAAACAAACAAACATTGATTTTTATATATTAGATTAAGTAATATCACAAACTACTGAAACGTTTAAAATGAAATGTTACATACAATATCCAAATGGATATAATTTTAGTTCGACATGGAATCATCCGTAGATATAACAATATAAAGCACTTTTAAAAATATTCATCTGTAATTTAATATTACAACTTTGTGTCACATAAAAATGTTTCAATTCGTCATTTATGAATACAGAAATAGACACTACATAAGTTTAATTATACAACAGGAACACTAAAAAGAACTTTGAAAAATAGAGGCAGGAAAGACTATAATGAAATTATACAAGGCATTGGCAGTTCTTATATTACTAATGGATCCGAGACATGGACAGTGACAACACAACAATCTGCCAGAATACAAGCTGCTGAAATGAAATTTCTCAGACCAATAACAGGATATCAAAGAACAGACAAAAACATAACACAGAAATAAGACAACAACTAAAATTAGAGGAATTAAACACAATAGTGAAATACAGAACAAACTGGAAAGAACACTGATGACTGAGTATAGAATACCAAAAGCAGCATATAGCTATTCACCACGAGGAAGAAGAAGTTTGGGAAGACCAAAGAAAAGATGGAAACAGCAGCAATTTGGAGCCGAAACAGGCTAATAAATAAGCCTAAACCGTGATGAAGAAGAAGAAACAGACACGCGAAACTCTTTCTCCCAATATTTAGAAACAACATTATCAAGATTTTTAAAATACAGGTACTGTGTTAATTCTTAAAACTTTAAAATGGTTTATTTACCTTGTCTTGGTGGAGTGCCTTCCGTGCTTAAATGACCCCGAGAGCTATGCCAGCGGTAGCATTGCTGCCGATAAGGTTACCCATGCAGGACAGCTCAAAGGCGATAAGTCAGATGAAAAAATGGACCTTGTCGAAAGAGAGGCGATCGTTCACCGTAAAAATGCAGCAGTCAAGAAACGCGGATATGGGTTCCACTGGGTAAAATTCTCCGGAGGCAAATTAGCTCAGGGTAGGGATATATGGAGAGTTTATGTCCGCGCGGCCATGCACCTACAGGTTCGATAGCGCCAGTGATTTAGTTAAAAAAGAAATGGCACAGCAGAATTCAGGAAACCGAAATATATATATATATATATATATATATATATCTGTGCCTCTCTGTCTGTCTGTCTGTCTGTCTGTGTGACTTTCTCTCTCTCTCTCCTCTCTCTCTCTCTCTCCTCTCTCTCTCTCTCTCTCTCTCTCTCTCTCTCTCTCTGTCTGTCTCTATCGGTCTCTGTCTCTCTCTCTCTGCCTGTCTCTCTCTCTGTCTCTCTCTCTCTGCCTGTCTCTCTCTCTGTCTCTGTCTCTCTCTGTCTGTCTGTCTGTCTGTCTGTCTGTCTGTCTGTCTCTTCTCTCTCTCTCTCTCTCTCTCTCCTCTCTCTCTCTCTCCTCTCTCTCTCTCTCTCTCTCTCAGTTAGGAAGATGTCCTAAGATAAGCGACGAATTAAATAGGAGACAAATATGAACATTTAAGGTAAATCATAAAATTTTCCCCTACAATCAGAGTCATATTAAAAAACATCGAATATGGTGTGGGCAATTTTGATGGCCAAATAATGTTAGGGGACAATTTGGGCCTTAAAATGTATAAATATTCGTTTTACATTTGAGGAAAATCCCCAAAAGTACGTCACCCGAGAAACTTGTCCTGACCGGGAATCGAAAGAGCTCGCGGTATCCGTGGTAACAAGGTTATCCCTAGATCGCAATGTTGTATGAACAATCACTTACCTAATATATAAAAATGTTTGTTTTTTTGCTCGTACTTTATGCGCGGCCATACCGTTGATCCGATTGTGATAGGGCTTTTTGCAAAATGTTCAGGAGATTCCCGGAATGAACATAGGCTATAAGAGAGTTGTGATACTCAACAACTACACCCTTAAAAATCGCCCTTTGTAGTGGATAACGTGAAAAAAAGTAGCTCTTTAGACGCTTAAATGGATTACGCTGCCTAAACCATAACAAATACACAAAATGAATGTACACAGAATTGAATATCTCAAAAACCTCTACAACAAAGTCGGCGACAGCATATGTTTATCTCTTACGGATAACTCACAACAACCATTTTTGTCTTTCATTGATGTCAAGAAGATCGAGACAAGTACGTAGATTCCTGTGTAAGCATAGCAGCACATGTCGGGTATTCTTTTACGGATAACTCACAATAACGAATTTTATCTTTTAACTCATTTATGCCAAGAAGATCGAGATAAGTAGATTCCCGGGCAACACCGGGTAATCTGCACGGGGAATCTTAAAAAATTACGATACACATTTATAATTATTTTTCATTTCACTTATTGAACTAATCATAAGAAGTACATTAATTTTCGTCTTTCAGATCATTTATGCCAAGAAGATCGGGATGAGTAGATTCCCGGACAACGCCTCGCAGGGTAAATAGCACGGGGTATCTAAAAATAATTACGTTATAAATGTCTCCCCACATTTAACTTAACATAAAAGCACATTAATTTTCATTTATTTAGGCGTAGCATTGCACGCCGGGTATTAGCTAGTAAATACATAAAACTAAATTGAATTGAATGTAAAGCACTAAATATTTTTAATTAAAAATGTAATATACAATAATCTGCCAGGGCTACGCTCATTAAGGCGTAAGCCTAAACATAAAGAGTAGGTCTATGACAAGCTGAATGTTGCAATATTTTATTACACGCATTTAAATGAGTGTTTTGTCGTTTAAATGCATTTATATAGTTCTGAGTTCGTTATCGCTGTTTAAAATCTGAGACATACTGTAATGGCATATTGTTGAATATTTCTTTTTTGTCTAAGTATCAAAATTCTTTCCAGCATTTCCCTCAAAATTTTACTTATTCATCACGACTTTGTTAGAAATCCTCTACCTTGGTGATATGCGACATTTGCCCCTCTGGCTATTTTAACAAACCGGGAGTTGTGTATCAGTAGTTGGGTAGCAGCTTAGCATACAAACTGCCCGGAATCGAAGGGTACATAATCTGGAAACCTTAGCAGCTGTTGGGAGGGGGGAGGATCGCTATATACCCCTACTGTTTAAAGTGACTTATAATTTATTCACGCACTTTAGAGAGAGCATCCATTATAGGCTCAAGCGAAACGAAGTACTGGTGCTCTACGGATTTTACATTAATAAATTATGTAATGCGAAGTAGTGTAGGACCACTTCATTGCACGCAAATCATACCAAATGTTTTGTTGTGTTCAATAGCTATGCTTCTCAATGACCTCTGACATTCCTGTAGACGTCCAAGTTAACCGTTTTGTAGCAAGTACTGCAACGGATTGAATATACAGTACCTGTTATTCCATCGTAACGAAGGTTTTATTTTATGTGCATTTCTTCTTAATATACACCGGATTATAAATTTTTTTTCTTCACTTCACGGGCTAGGCAAATAGCCTGTTCCGCCTCACGGTTGTTCTATTCATGTTTTCACTGGCCTTCCTACATTCGTTGACACTCTTGGCTCTTTATTTATTTATTTTACCTGATGGAGTTGAGACCATAAGGTATTGTCTTCTACTTCACCAGGGTTAAATTATACATATAACAACAATTATTAATTTTTTACATGTGGATTAATGATACAATATAAAGTTGACAAGGGAAAGAAATTCATATTTCAGCTATGAATTCAGTCAATAAAACCCCTTATAAGTATCACAATCATCTTCCGTCACGAATTAGTCCTTTGTAGACCTGTTTGGACTCCATCCAGCAGTCTTTTAAGAGGTCTTCCTGGTCGTCGATATCCTTTGGGTTTATATTGCATGATCATTTTTGGAATTCTTGAATTATCCATTCTTTTTTATATGGGCTAGCCAGTTTAATTTATATCTGTTTATTTATCTTCTGCTAATTCTACTTCTAATTGTTCTAAAAATTCTTAATTATTTTTTCGAACTAAAATAGTGTACCCTGCTGTCCTTCTGAGAATTTAATTTTAGTTGCTTTGCTTTAATTCTACTCCTGTCTCTTTTTCTTAATGTCCAAATCTCACTTCCGTATAAAAGGGAGGGAAATGCCAAAGTACATACATAAGGACTTTATTAAACTAAAAGTAAGATATATACAATGTTATTTACAAATATGGATCGCACGGGCAGTAAGCCGTACGTGCTGTTGACAGTCCGTTGCAATAAGTTGTTTAAAAACAAAACAAAAAAAGAAAACACAATAATATTACAATTAGATAACAATACAATTACGTTATACATTAATTTAGTTATGTAGAATTATTAAAAATTAATGGTATTGCAATTTGTTAACATATTTATTTATTCTTGACTAAGTGTTCCTATTTTCCGCGTTTTGTCCGGAAATCTACCCAGGTTTATCCAATTTTCTGGGTTTACCAGTAACTCGTAGCATGTCAATCTTTCACGATTTGAATTTAGAAATCCTTCCGGTAATAGCTGAGGTCTCCAATATTCTAAATCATCACATTTTCCTAATATACGAGTATGTATCTCGTCTTCAAAGCTCCTGCACATTGGACATATTCGCATATCGTGATTGTCGCTAATTTTTAAAAATTTCCATGCCCCTAACCTGAACCAAGCAAGCCCTGATCTCTCTTTAAATCCTAGATAGTGTATATAAGATTCTTTTCCCCAAAATTGTTTTAGGTCTCTTTGTAAAAACAGTGATCGTTTTCCCGCACATTCGGCCAAAATATTTTGTCGATTTATACCTAGGTATCTCCTTCTAATTTTTCTCCACACATTCTTGCGATTTTCAGTCCCTTTTTCCCATACCCAACCCATCCCAATCTTTTGGAGTTCTCTCTTAACCTCGTCTGCCCAGAATTTCCCGTTTGCGTTCCTAATTTGGTGGTCATAACAAATTGCTCTGAGCATTGTTTGTTCACCTTGGATTAGCCGCAACCAGTACTTGAGTACACAAGTTTTGCAGTTTATGTCGTCCTGAAATGACCCAAATTCATATAAAATTCCACAGTTAGATACGGCCTTATTAAGTCCTGTAATATATTTTAGAAAATGCGTATATACCTTATTTAGTATTTACATTCTTTGAAACCCCCAAATCTCACTACCATAGTATTATATCTTTTTTATTCTTGTGGATATTTGTACTAATTTGGCTTTTACTGTATTATTTATTATTCCTAAGATTTGTGCAGATTTGGTGATTTTCTTGTTTACATCTTTTTTTTTATTTAGATAAGATATTTCACAACAACAATAGTTGAAATGTTATATACTTGTTCTATGCATTGGTTATTGTGTATTATCTTACTTCTGATTGGATATTCTCCTAAGAATGTCTTTATTTTTTACTTTTGTTTTGAAATTTCTATTAAAAATATTTTAATACACCATATTTGATATTACAAAAATATAATAATAATAATAATAATAATAATAATAATAATAATAATAATAATAATAATAATAATAATAATAATAATATACATTCAATTTGTATGACAGCATTACTTCTGCGCAATTATAGGAACCACCACTACATCACGTCCCTCTCTGTTGCTCCGATACCACATGCATCTCGCCTACGAGAGCAGAACAACTTGGGTTCTTTCCTAAGAGCAAAGAGATGATTACGTCTGACGTAAAGTGGACTGCCGAAGTGTCGTTTAAATTGAAAATAGACTATATTAACCTCAATTTTACTAAGCCTAGCGCTGAATACGAAACACAAAAATTACAGTGGCTGGCATTGGGGAAAAAAAAAAAAAAAAAAAAAAAAAAACATGCATTTTTTATAAGTCAATGTAAAACATAGTTTGTTGCTTAATATAGCGCAACATATGACCTCACATCACTCCATATCATATATTATCTTCACTTCTCGCAACTGGAATTCTCTACCACAAGAAATCAGGGGCTCCTTGAACGTTGGCATCTTTTAAAATAAATCTAAATTTATATTTGCTCTAACTGCGGCTTCATTACCCAGTGTAAGTCTAAATACTAAATTGGTATTTCTCGTATAATTTACCATATTCATACTATTACACTGGTAAACATGATTTTTGTCTCATGAGTATCAATAGTTGTACTTAATGCAGTTATTTTATCGTGTTTTCAAATATGTATTCGGAATTTCTCCACCGCCCACAGTTTTTTATTTCAGTTTATGGATTTAAATAATTATTTTTTTAATAAACGTTTTTTCGTCCATTTGTCCATTGTAAAATAAAACCAAATGAGCTAACTCAAATGGTTTCAGCTATGGAAAAGAGATATCAAGGCAAATGGAATCATAATATGCTGGCCGATTATTGTTGGAACATCAAGAGGGATGCTCCACAGGCGAAATATAGCAGAAAATCATCATTTATTACTTTCTAGGTGAGTACGAATGTTCGAATTTTGTATAGTTACGAATGTAGAAAATATTATAAAGTGTTTGAAATTATAAATGCCTGACTCTCAGAAACCTTGCGTGATGGAGAAAAACCAATATCATATTTGATTCAGGAGAAAAAATACTATCAGATTCACATATTTTTCTTTCTGAGACAAAAAAAAGTTTATTTTTCGTTGCACAATGTTATTATCAGTATTACTAATTATTATTATTATTAATATTATCATTATTATTATCATTATCATTATTATTATCATTATCATTATCATTATCATTATCATTATCATTATCATTATCATTATCATTATCATTCATCATCATCATCATCATCATCGTATAAAATGTTGTTTGTACATGAAATTTACATTGCAACATTTCATATCTTTTAACTCTTCATAATTAGTGTAGTGTATATATAAGGTATATTGTCAAATTTAATTTGTGCAGGTTGAGTGTTAGAAAAGGCATTATGGCCTTAACTCTGCCACAATAAATAAAACTATTATTATTATTATTATTAATATTATTATTATTATTATTATTATTATTATTATTATTATTACTAGAAGTCCCGGCCACGCGTTGCTGTGGCTAAGGTATACGTTAAAATTTTAAATTAAGTTGCTGTCTTTCAGCCAGATTACTTAAAACTAATGCTTACACACGAAATTAATAATATTGAAAATAAAATAAACACTGAAACACTCTTAAATTATGAAATAATCAATATTTGTAATTTGATTAAAATTCGCGGTTGCAACAAAAAGCACAGCAGACTCTGGATCCTCTCTTTGTTTAAAATAATAAACCAATTACCTTACCAAATTACCTTACAACCTTACACCGCCATCGGTTAGAATCGTATGGAACTCAGATAATTACACCGCCATCTGTTAGAATCGTATGGAGCTCACAGATAATTATAACTCTTTGTTAAATAATATACAAAAAAATGCAATAAAAAAATAATGCGACTATAAATTTAGTTGTAAACTACCCTAAGTCTCAAGTTGGATCAAACGGCACACTGTGTGCAAAATTTTATTAAAATCGGTTCAGTAGTTTAGGATTCCATCGCGGACAAACAACGTGACACGAAATTTTTATATATTAAAATTATTATTATTATTAATGTTATCATTATCATTGTTATTATTATTAATATTATTGTTATTATTATTAATATTATTATTATTATTAATATTAATTATTATTATTAATATTATTATTATTATTATTATTATTATTATTATTATTATTATTATTATTATTATTATTATTATTATTATTATTATTATTATTATTATTATTAAAACCGTCTGCGTTATATTATTACCACAACATTCACTGTTAGCTCTCGATCTGTTAGGGTGCCCCTAATTTTGAACCACAATGATAATCATTGAATTATAAATTATGTTACATTATACAAGACACATTTAGCAGCTATTATTCAATACTCCCGTGTAAATACACCGGTACATTAATATTACAAACATGGAAGAATGACCCTTTCCGATTGGTAATTCCAATGTAAAAATAGATAACTTGCGAATGACATCACATGGGGATTGATGCGTCAAACTGGTGCATCTGACAGAAAATAGATTAACAGACGTTGGATTGTTTAGCTATCATGCACCATTTCTGCCAACATATTCAATGTGAAATTTAGGTGTTTTCAATCTATTATATCACATCCGGTTCACTGACTGCATTCATAGTTGCGGATAATTGGGCATCTATCTTCCACACATGACATTATTCATAAACAAGTCGATCCGTGTTTGTAATTTCAAACACATTTTACATGACTGCTGCAGTAGAATTCTTAATACCTATAAGCAAGCAAAGTGTATAGCGGGTAAATATATTTATAGGGCCTATATATAAAAACGAATGTATGTCTGTTTGTCCTTTATACGTAGACATCTAAATCGTTCAACCGATCTTCGTGAACATTTGTATATACAGGTTTTCATGTGCTGCGAGTGTTTAGCCGTTATATATATTATGTTCCAGTATCGTTAGGTGTAGAAGTTCACCTGAAACGCAAAATTAAAAATCGTTCTAGCGATCGCAATTTTCGATGTTTCACAACAAAACTCGGAATACCCTACTAAAATAAACCGATGTATGTATTATACAAAAATCAGTGAAATGCGACTGTTATAAGTGGGGGTATACCTGAAATTTTAAATAAAAAATTTAGGCTAGCAACCGGCATGTCTGGTTCGTCGCAGCGTATGCCATATAATTAATTAACCTTAAATATTTAATTTATTTAGGCGTAGGAGAGTACGCCTGGTATTAACTAGTTACTTATAAAAAAATTTTATTGAGCTAAAATATATCTACAAAATACTTAATATAACTGCTGTAGTTTAATCCGGAAAAAAAAAAATTATGTAGACCTATATATTTATACATTACTAACTAATACCCGGCGTGCGTTGCTACGCCTAAATAAATGAAAATTAATGTGCTTTTATGTTTAGTTCAATAAGTTAAAGAAAAAAATAATTATAAATTTATAATTTTTAGATACCCCGTGCTGATTATGCGGCGTGCCCGGGAATCTACTTATCTCCATCTTCTTGACATAAATGAGCTGAAATACGAAAATTAATGTGTTTTATGTTTATTTATATCATGTAAAAGGAAACATTTATATCGTCATTATTTTTAGATACCCCGTGCTGTTTACTCGGCATTGTCTGGAAATCTATTCAACCCAATCTTCTTGGCATAAATGAGCTGAAAGATAAAAATTAATGTACTTCTTATGATTAGTTGAATAAATAAAATGAAAAATAATTATAAATGTATATCGTAATTATTTTAAGATTCCCCGTGCTTATTACCCGGTGTTGCCCAGGAATCTACTTATCTCGATCTTCTTGGCATAAATGAGCTAAAATACTAAATTCGTTATTGTAAGTTATCCGTAAAACAATACCCGCCATATGCTGCTATGCTTACACAGGAATCTATGTACTAGTCTCGATCTTCTTGGCATCAATGAAAGACAAAAAATGGTTATTGTGAGTTATCCGTAAGAGATAAACATAAACTGTCACGGACTTTTTTGTAGAGCTTTTTGAGATATTCAATGTTGTGTACATTAATGTTGTGTATTTGTTATGGTTTAGGCAGCGTAAGCCATTTAAGCATCCATTGAGCTACATTTCTTTACGTTTTCCAGTACAAAGGGAGATTTTTAAGGATGTAGAAGTTGAGTATCACAACTCTTTTATAGCCTACGTTCATCCCGGGAATCTCCTGAATATTTTGCAAAAAGCCCCATCATAATTGGATTAACGGTATGGCCGCGCATAAAGTACGGACAAACAAATAAACAAACATTCATTTTTATATTTATTTCTAATTTTATCAATTTTTTTACATCCTTTATCTTAAATATCAAAAAAAAAACAATAAAATGTTGTACTTGTTGTGGCAGTCTTCTTCAACAAATTATATTTGTATAAAGTATTCAGCTACGCCTTTCGAACCGTTCCATTTTCAATTTTCATTTTCCCAAAGGCCTAGCTGAAGAATTTATACAAATATAATTTGTTGAGGACGACTGCCACAACAGATACAACATTTTATTGTTTTTTTTTAATATTTAACAATAACCTCAACAGAACAAAATGTTTCTTAAAAGTATTCATTAACTTGTCTGAGAAACCTCAACTCCGCCGTCTGTAATTTATATTTCTGTTTTTTCGTTGGTGCCCAAATTTCACATCCATACAATATTGTGGGAATTGCCGTAACTTTATACATTTTTATTTTTGTTTCCTTTTTAATTGTATTCTTCAATGTTCTTTGTGTTGTTCCACAAACCGTCTGAAATTTATTTATTTTGGAATCAATGTCTCTTTTCATATTGAAGCTAATATCCCAGCTCAAGTAGTTGAAACTAGACACCTGTTCTATATTTTGATTTTCATCCAGAAATGAAAATGATAATTGGAAGTGATGGAAATAATGATGATTGTACTTTAGTATGAAAAGGAAGAATGTGGAATTGCGGTAGAATAATCAGAGCAAATAACATTAAAATAGAGAGCGGTGATTGTTAACCAGACTGAGAATTGAATCAGCATTCAACTGGCGAACCACAGATCAAACAGTCGTGACTTAGTGTCAAAAGCCATTACGAATCGGATACCTATGCATGAAGTAACCTTCCACAGATATTTTATTTTATCGTAGTCCTATTCAAACAAGGCTTTAACAAGCAAAACTAGCTGTAAAAGAGACGTTAACGGAAATCGTTACCCGGGTGACAAGGAGCCTGTGTAAATCCGCATCAAGTGCGAGTTTTAATTGGACGACTCAAAGATCAGACATCTTTCTTTTCAACAAGAGTCGCAATCAGTAGAAATATTAACCGATCCTATGAGTCATTCCCAGCAAACTGGATATAGTTATACAGGATATACAAAATTGAACCGTAAAATAAATTTTGAAATGCTGGACTAAAGGCCAACACGCACACACTATTGAGTAACACTAAGACATTGGGATTGGAAGTAAATATCAATAAAACTAGATATATAGTCACACTTTGGAAAAAATTGGCTCAGGATAGGGATATACGGAGAGTTTATGTCCGCGCGGCCATGAACCTACGGGTTCCATAGTGCCAGTGAATTAGTTAGTTATATGTTCACACATAGAAATAGCTACATTATATAATGGAAATGAACAGCTAATGACAAATGAGGGAAATTTTGAGGAAGTGGCTGAATTCAAATACCTAGGAACAATAATCAATCACGAATAGGAATGAAGTGCACAAAGAAATTAAACATAGGCTCAATTCTGGAAATTCGTGCTATTATGCATTACAGGAAACGTCCCAACTCATTTCAAAAAATGTTGAACTGAAAATATATAAAATTATTATTCTTCAGTTATATTATATGGATACTTTAAGGAGGGAAGGTAGATAACGAGTATTTGAGAATAAAGTTCTTAGGAAAATTTTTGGACCAAAGAGAGATGAACAGACAGGTGAATGGAGAAGACTTACATAACAATGAACTACATGGTCTTTATAGGAAGCCAAATATAATAACATTCAAGTCTCGTAAACTGCGATGGGCAGAACATGTGGCATGAATGGGGAGTTAAAGACGTGCATGGAACCTTCTTGTACGAAAACCAGAGGTAAAACGCCCAGTTGGTAGACGAAGAGTGAGGTGGGAGAATAACCTAACTATGATTTGAGGGAAATAGATTATACAGGGAATGATTGGAAAACATTAGCTCAGGATAGTGGTGTATGGAGAGCTTATGTCCGCGCGGTCATGAACCTACGGGTTCGATAGTGCCACTGAGTTAGTTAGGAAAAAACGGAAATGAAACCCACATTAAATCTCATCGAAACTCAAAGAATAAATTGGAGCAACCATATGAACACAATGAAAGGGGGGGGGGGAAGTAAAGGTATCTTACTGAAATATTCACAAGGAAACTGACAACTATTGCTTGCCGAAACCTACCTTGAAATTTCTCATAGAGAAGCGTTGTGATGTACCAAGGCCGTGTCAAAAAAATATGCTCTCTTTAACTGCAAGGCACATAAATCAAAACCAAAATCCAGCAATGGCAACCCAAAATTGTATTAATTATTTTAAGGAATTAGGCAAAGATTTATTCACCTGTTTCTGTGCGAAGCCGGTGGACTCCCTGCGCGAGGAAGGCGTAGTGATGTGTGGCTGCGCGCGGGCAGTTGTCAGGGTTATCTATTTCGCCAAGTGAGGAGTTGTATTACTTCTCTTTAGTTTAAATGAGAGGTTTGGTGCTGGATTTTAGTGCCTTGCAGTTAAAAATACACATCATTTTGTTGGTCATGGTCTTAGTATACCACAATGCTTCTCTGGTAGAAATTTTAAGCTAGGTTTCGGCATGCAATAGTTGACAATTCTATATAATCGAACGAGCTTCCAGCCGGGTTTTCAACCCTGCGTTACGGCCGCCTTTGCCCTCAATCTGGTACTTATTTACATTCATAGCTCAGTCGATCCCAGAGTCATAATGTCGCCAGAAGGTTTAAAAATATTGACACCATCGAAACTCGAATCCCCAACCTTCCGACTTTTAGCGTATATTTAGACCATATCCTCTGTGTTCATAGTCAAATTTTGTTTAACCCTAAAATTAGCGAAAAACTAATTTCTCGTGTCAGTTATTTACATGGGACGGACAGCAACGAAAATCAAACAATGTATAAAGTAAAGTGATCCCACTACAGGCCTCAGCACGCCCTTGGAGAAGTAGGAGGTTAAGGCTCCCACTTTTTCTGGACAATCGGCACTTGATGTCAGCGCTGCATGACGGCCGCCTTTACCCCCAGGACAAGTGTCTGGTACTCATTTCCGTTAGAGGCTGAGTCGACCCCAGGACCATAGTGCCGCCAGAAGGTTTGGGTCAGTTTAAAAATCCTGACTCAACCGGGACTCGAACCCTCGACCTTCCGGCTTGTAGCGCAGTGACTTAACCACTACGCTTCTAACTGTAAGTTATTCTGCACGGTGATCACATAATTTGTCAGAAATTTAAGTAATTTATACTCATTATTTTCTATTGCTTTGTTAAAAAAATTAAATAAATTAAACCAATATAGGATACTTTGCCAATTTCCAATTTAATGATTAATATGCCAGACCTCTATTACGAGACCTATGGATTTATACTTCACCACAGAAAGATGCTGCGTCTTGGTATTTTCAGCACTCTAAAATTTTCATCGATCTGAATTGGTATAGAACATAAAAACTTCTGATCTAAATGAAGGTGCTTAATATAAGATTAACAACACCTTCTTCTTCTTCTTTTTCACTTCCTGGTTTAGGCATTAATTGCCTGTTTCGTCTTCACTAATATATCTAAGACCTTCTCTTCCGAGGACGTCCGACATCTCTTCTTCCCCTCGGAAAATAATGTATGATTTTATTTGGTAATCTACTTTCTTCCATTCTTTCTACATGCAATTTCCACTGATTCTTATTGTTAAATAGCCTATATTTTCTTGGAAGGAATAGATCTGCAGTTCTTCTTGGATATCCTCATTTCTTATCTGTCCACACCAGTGCATCCTTTTATTTTTCTTAAAAATTTCAGGTTACCAACATTTACGGTTTTATTTTGAATAAGAACAAAAACTAGTTTGCTTTGAATATCTTATGAAAATAAATATTAAAAATTGTAAGTTGGAATTTCTATCTAATGCAGAAAATAAAATGCACAGTGAAATCATGTTAAATGCGAGTTTAAAAAGTTTTTGAAGCGTTAAACAGAAATGTAAATTACAAAGTGAGTCAACTGAAATATAAGCGTATGATTGGTGTTTTTTGAGCGTGTGTTGCAGAGTGTTTGATGTATTTAACGATTAGATTTCACGCGCTGTTAAACGACGCACAATGCAGATTACCTATCAACACGCACACACATACAATAGCGCTGATTTGGGTGACCACAACATTGATTTGTATGCGGACGTGGCATCAGGGACTTCCCCGAACATTGACCGAGATATCCGATCATCGATTTATGTTAAGTGACCTTTCAGTTACAATCCCTATCTCTCCCTGGCGACGCTCATTATCATATAACAGTGGTTACCTCTAACGGATTTTTCTCATGGAACGTTTCAACTGAACATCCGAAATCAAAATAATAATAATAATAACAATAATAATAATAACAATAACAATAATAATAATAATAATAATAATAATAATAATAATTTCATTTATAAACTAAAAGTGATCCCACAACAGGCCCGGAGGCCCTTGGGGTAGTAGGAGGTTAAGGCTCCCACTTTTTCTAGACAATCGGCACTTTATGTCAGCCGGGTTGTCAGCCCTGCGTGACAGCCGCCTCTACCCCCAGAACAAGCGTCTGGTACTCATTTCCGTTAGAGGCTGAGTCGACCCCAGGGCCATAGTGCCGCCAGGGGGTTTCGGTCAGTTTAAAAATTCTGACCCCAACGGGACTTGAACCCTCGACCCTCCGGCTTGTAGCTCAGTGCCTTAACCACTACGCTACGGCGTGCCCCATTTAATTTATAAAAATATTTTCAATGTTTCCACATCTTTCTGTACCTAAAGTTTTTCCATCCACCCCATGTCCTCCAATCCTCTTGTTACCATTTCAGTTCTTATTTCTTGCATCCACAAGTTTAGAGGTCTTCCTTTCTTTCTTCTTCCAGGTGGACACCATTCCAATGTTTTTACTGGCAACCTTTCTTACCCATGTAATAATAATAATAATAATAATAATAATAATAATAATAATAATAATAATAATAATAATAATAATAATAATAATAATAATAATAATAATAATAATAATAATAATAATAATAATAATAATAATAATAATAAAACAATAATAATAATAATTATTAGTATTATTATAAATATCCATTTTACCTAGCGAGTTGGTTCAGGCGGTAACATTTAAAACACGAATTCGGGAGGGCTATAGTTAAAATATGCTGCCGACGAATCTAACCGACTATTTAACTCATATCCCAAATGATAGTCAATGACCAATCACGTTTAAAATAATTTTGTTTTATAACCAATAACACTCGTGTTTCACTCGCCCTTTATCGATTTTTTTTATCAGCTCCTGCTTTTGTGATAAAGCTCCTCCTTTTTAATATTATGAACAGGTCAGAGCATAATTTGTCTCCAATAAGTACATTGCATGTAGCAAATAATGAACAGATTCCTTGATTTTACTGAGTTGTTTACATAAAAAAACTAAATGAATAACCTATAATGTTGATTATAATATGCAGTTTGATGTTTCATTATTTCTCCACTACGTATTGCGATGCTATTTGGCAATAAATATTATGATCAAGTTGCAGTGAACATACATAACCCCACATTTCTTATTTGTTTTCAAACATCACCGTTTACATTAAATATATAAATATTTTAAAAAACCGGTAACTATATTTAAATAATTAGTCCACCGCTGTGGTCTCGAGGTAGCGTGCTGCCTTGTCACGCAGCGGGCCCAGGTTCGATCCCCGGTCGGGACAGTTTTTCTGGGTGAGGTTTTTATCGGGGTTTTTCCTCAACTGTAAGACAAATGTCAGGAAAACTTTAAGGGCCCAAACGGTCCCCGAAATCATATGGCCATCGCAATCATCATCATTCACATTCATCTTAGATTAAGCTTAGGATTAGAGACTCTCCTGGCGCACCACTATCATCATCATCATCATCGCCCGTCATATCATCGGGGCAACGTAACCCCGCCTTCCAGGCGCCCCGACCTCAGAAGTGGGTTACAAGTACGCCATGCCAGGAGAGAACACCAGGAATGTCGAAAGACAACCTGAGACATTTGAAAAAAAAATTAAATAATGATTTTTGAGTAAACAGTTTAATTTTATTCGTTAAATAGTCCTAACAAATGCCATTCTTGATTTCCAAATCCTCTAGACAAATTCAAAATCACTCGTGACATTACTTATGAATAATGTTTCCTCGTTTTTATCTGACGTCAAAGGAAATGATGGGCTGAAGGTCATTACTAGGAGCGATTTTAACACAATCACAAATTTGGCAATTAACTATACAATTAAAGATTTAAGTAGGCTATATCTACCAAAAGAGACGAGAAACTGAGGATGCCCTAAAAGAATAACCGCAGCTTGAGGGAGTAATAGTATGTTTCAATGCGAGGTTGGGAAGTGGTTTTTACAGAATCGAGGAAAAAAGTTTAAAGACCAAGCGATAGCGAGGTTTTTAATTTCCGAGATTCTGTAAAATACTTCATAAACGTGCGTTGTACATAATTTTTTGCGCAGTTATGTTTTCAATATAATAAATAATAGTAAAATAATAACATATTTGTTGGAAATATTTGCGTTCATTATAAACAATTGACTAACGTTAACAGTGTGGGCAATGTTTATTAGTTGAAACAAAAGGAGGCCTTGAGAACAATTATTGATAACATGGAAGCAAGTACGTATTGTTTCAAATAAAGTTCAGTTCATTTAAAACGCAGTGATTTGTTCCGTATAATGTATATTAACACTACCTTTTGGATATTTTCTGTATATACATTGTACGTAGTATACATAGAGGGCAGTGGTTTTACTTCCCGCACGAGGATGTAAATGTAATATTACAGTATAGTTATTTAGGTTGGCAACCCCAAAATGTAGGAAGTTGAACTTTCAACAATGGTCGCCATTGCTGGTAAGTACGACAAAACGCACTATCGCGCAAAAAACATTGACTAAAATCTTAACCTAAATTTGTCATTACTTACTAACTCATTGGCACTATCGAACCCTTAGGTTTGTGGCCGCGTGGACATAAGCATAATGTATCCATATTCTGTGTAATTGTATATCTGGCTTAACTTGGAAAAGAGAGAGATGAAGATATAAGGGTAGATCCTTGACCGCTTTCGGCCAGTTACAAAAGAAAGAACCCACCCTGTTGTCAGTTTTCGTCTTCCCCTTACCCCTATTAACATCTGGTGAAGAAAAACTGACAACAACACTGGTGCGAGTGAGAGAGGTGAGCACAGCTGTGTCTTTCTACAAAATTCTTGCAAAGCAAGCCAGAACGAACTATAATGTTTTCCAATCATCCCCTGTATAATCTACTGCCCTAAAATCATGGTTAATGTTATTCTCCCAACTCATTCTTGGTCTACCTACTGGGCGCTTTCCCTTGGTTTCCTACAAGAAGTTTCCATGTCCCTCTTTCATTCCACATTCGTGTCATATATTTGTATATCGCAGTCTACGATACTTAACTCTTCTTATTATATCTGGTTTCCCATAAAGACCATTTAACTCACTGTTAAATAGTTTTCTCCTTTCGCCTGTATGATCATCTCTCTTAGATTCAATTTTTTTTGTAAGAACTTTATTCTCAAATACTCGTAAACTTTTTTTCTCCTCCCTTAAAGTAAGAATATATGTTTTCGCATCCATATAATATAACTGGGAGAATAACATTTTTACATATTTTCAGTTTAATATTGATAAGGTAGTGACATTGAATAAAAAAAAGTTTAATATTCTTTGAGAGAAGTTGGGACGACAAGAATCCCTACGTATAATGAATGCATAATAGCATGCATTACCAGAATTGAACCTATGTTTAATTTATTTTTCCATCTCATTCTTGATTGTAATTATTGTTCCTAGGTATTTGAATTCAGCCACTTCTTCAAAATTTCCCAGATTTGTCATTAACTGTCCATTTCTATTATATAATGTATTTCTATGTCTGACCAAATATTTAATTTTATTGATTTTACTTCCAGCCTCAATCATGGACTACTAGAAGATAACACTGAGCAACAAAAAATAAAGTTTTTTTTTTTTTGCCTCAGAAAGAAACATATGTGATTCTGATAGTATTTTTTCTCCTGAATTCAAATATGATATCGGTTTTTCTCCATCATGCAAGGTTTCCGAGAGACAGGCATTTATAATTTCAAACACTTCAATATTTTCTACATTCGTAACTACATAATATTCGAACATTCGGACTCACCTTGAAAGTAAGAAATGACGATTTTCTGCTATATTTCGCCTGTGGAGCATCCCTCTTGACGGTCCAACAATAATCGGCCAGCATATTAGGATTCCATTTGCCTTCATATATCTTTTCCATAGCTGAAATCTCCTGATGAAAGTGTTCCCCATTTTATTTTACATTGGACAAATGGACGAAAAAACTTTTATTAAAAAATAATTATTGAAATCCATTAAATGAAATTGAAATAAAAAAAACTGTAGATGATGGAGAAATTCCGAATACATAGGCCTATTTGAAAACACGATAAAAAACTGCATTTAAGTATAACTATTGGCACTCATGAAACAAAAATCGTATTGACCAGTGTAATCACAGGGTTTATCAGTGGACAATCTCTCTATAAAATTAGGTATTTCGTTTAATAATTTTAAGTAATTGCTTTAAGTCTACATTGATGGAATCCTTAATATAAATTAGATTAATTCTAGGTTAGGAAACTGACGTTACTACACATTTCATTAATCTCTATATATCAATTTTATTGATCAATATGTTAATGGTGCACCGCTGTGATCCCCAGGTAGCGTGCTGCCTTGTCACGTTGCGGACCCGGTTTGGATCCCCGGTCGGAACAGGCTCCTGGATGAGGTTTTTTTCGGGATTTTTCCTCATCTGTAAGACAAATGTCAGGAAGCTTAGGGCCCAACGGTCCCCGAAAATCATCCGACCATCATCATCATCATCCTTACCATTATCAGCATCATCATTCACCGGTGTGGAAAGCAACGGGAAGCTATCACACCTATAATTCTCTAGTAAAGCTGCAAAGCACAGCATGAAAATGCTATGATTGCAGTGAAAGACCTGTCCTAGGGCAGAATTACTATCATAGTATTATAAATACATTCATTCGCATCATTGTTACTCGTACTGCTACTGGTGTCCTACATTCATGAACAGTACCAAGACTAGAGTGAAATCTGATGCATATATATATATATATATATATATATATATATATATATACTTTCAGGGGCGTGCATCTGCATCTACACACTACTATTAACTAATAAAATATAATTCATAATTGTTTTGTCAATGAAGTTAGCCATACTCAAATCGCGCGACAACATAACGCGTGTTCACTGGAAAAGAGTAGAGGAAGACACTAAATTCATTGACAAGGTGATGAACAAATTTGGTCAGTAACCTAGAAACCTTAAATTTTTATTCAAACAGTGACTTAAAAAAAATCTTAATTTTTCTCTGTATTTTCTTTCCCGACAGGGGATGACTTTTTATTCAAACATTAACGTAATATTTTAAAAAATCTTAATTTTTTTTAATAATTCTTTATTTTTTTCTATGTATTTTTTTTCCTGACAGAGGGGTTAAATTTTTATTCAAATAGTGACTTTAAAAATCTTTAATTTTTTATATTTCTTAATTTCTTTCTGTATATTTTCTTTCCCGGTGGCGCTCATGTCTACATATTAAAGATAAATGTAGATCCAAACCTGATGCAAACTGATTTATTATTTGTATGATATAAGAATGACACTAGACACTGCCAGTTAAAAAAATAAACCATATTATAGATAAATGTAAGTCAAAAATGTACTGGTTGAATTATTAATTTTAGAAGTTTCTCGCTTGATACAGTTATTCATGTGTGTTACAGCCCGTCTCCTGTCAAGTGGTAGCATTATTATTTTATAGTCCGAGTACAATCAATGAGACGGGCTCAACATTAAAACAAGGTCAGGATTTACCTAACTTTGCAAAGGATAGCAAAAACTAAGGCATCCAAGGCAGTCACATAAATAAAGTAAATCTAAAACAAAAATATATATTTAAACAAAATAAAATAAAAGAAAAGTGAAGCATATTAAAATGTGGAGATTAATCATTTACACAGGTTATAAAGAGAACTGATGCAAAGTTATTTATACTAAGAGTTGTTATTTAATATAATTTGAAGTTATATGCTGAGTTTAGTATGCATATCTAAATCTAAAACAAATACTACTCTATGATTAAGTATGAACAAGTACGAAGGCTTACGTTCGTCCCTGATAGGTGACCTCGGAGTCGAGGACGCTCGCTGCAACCAGCCACCTGGGGGTCAGAGCCATCTCTCCAACCCCCGATGAGTCTCATCTCGGGGTTGAAACCCGGAGATTATATATTTTTCTAAGTGGGTCCCTTTCACCTGACGTGGAAGCGTTAAGAGTAACTTATCGTGCCGATACGTGATTGGTACACGTCAACCAGATATGCCTTTATATTAAATGAACTGTCTAAAAACCATAATAATTGTAATTACCAAATATTTATAGGGGAATAATTAATTTTTAATAAAGCCTACAAACGTTGGGTCATAACAATGTGGTATAAATATCTGAACTGAATAGAAATTTCGAGGTTTGCATTTTCAGAAATAACACTAAACATTTTCTTCGGTATAAAGCAGATGGACTAGTTGGGATATTAAAACCATGTTGCAGAAGTTATTCTAGCTTAATGTCTCCTTTAAGTATGTGAAATATTGGCAGAAGCTGAGAGCAGGATTTGCTTGTTCTGGTCAATGTCAGATGGGGATTTGGATAATGAGACAGCTGCCGGTCTACAATTAGGAACAGAACGACGTGCCTTTCCTTCTGACGGAAACCACTACCACCACTGCCACGGAAACCTCGGCTGGTTTAATGTCCGTTTGCATTTACCTATATCACGTTTAATTAAGTCACGTCCCCTCAAACCTCGAGCTTAGCCGAGACGTCAGCAGAAACTAAGGATTCATTTATTCATTATAACTCAACCGTTCGTTTATTCAGTCAGGAAATGTCTTGCGTTCATTTAAATTTCTCTTTCAATTTCCTTTGTTTTACTGGAGATGTAACGTCAAGTAAAACACAAAACTTACATAAGTGGAATTTAACCACACATTCTAAGTAAGCTAAAACAAATGCTATAAACAAAATCAGAAAATAGTATCACAAGATTATAATTCTTCTTCTTTTTCTTCTACCTTAAGGAGTTAGGCCATAGACCTGTTTCCACATCAACATACTGTATCCCTCCATCCAAGTTATGGGGCGTCCAATATTAATTTAATTTTAATTTTCATCATCTTCAAGGTATGGGCCTGTTGGCCCGTTCCGCTCCCCGGTGCACTATGTGCTGCAGGTGCAGGTCGTCTTTCCAACGACGTTTTGGTCTTCCTACATTTCTTCGGCCTAGAGGCCTATAATGATGCAGCTGCTTTGATAAACGATTATTAGGCGTTCTTTGTATATGTTCAAAAAAATTATGTTTATTTCTGTGTATTCTCTCGTTTACATTATATATTTGTAATTCATCTCTGATATCTTGACTTCTCTTTTGATTTTAATTGTATTTAATATTATTGTATTATTAGATATTGTTTTCATTATTATCCAATTTGACAGGTAATTAATTGTTTAGTATGTACTATTATTGTATTTGTTTGTATTTAAATGTAACATATGTTTGTCGTGGTGAGTGGAAGAGAAGGCCACATGGCCTTAACTCCACCAGGCTAAATAAATCTATTCTAAATCTATTCTATTCAAATATTCCTTCCTTCTTTGGGTTGGTAGAGAAGCAAAATTTGTGGGAATCTATTAGGTGTCATTATTTCTACATGTCGGAGCCAGTTAGATCTTGAATTGTATCTGTAACATGTTTAATTTGGTTCTTATTTATTCATTATATTTCTTATCTAGCAATGTATAGCCTGCTACTGAAAGTAAGAATTTCATTTCAGCTACTTCTGTTTTCATTTTATCTGATTTATTAAGTGTCCAATTTCCATAAGCATATGTTAACATAAGTCCACCGCTGTGGTCTCGAGGTAGCGTGCTGCCTTGTCACGCAACGGGCCGGGTTCGATTCTCGGTCGGGACAGGCTCCTGGGTGAGGTTTTCTTGGGGGTATTTCCTCACCTGTAAGACAAATGTCAGGAAGCGTAGGACCCAACGGTCCCCTAAAATCATCCGGTCATCATCATCATCCTTATCATTATCATCATCAGCATCCTTCACTGGTGTGAAAAGCAACGGGAAACTACCACACCTATAATTGCTTAGTAAAGATGCAAAGCACAGCATGGAAATGCTATCTATGATTGCAGTGAAAGACCTGCCCTCGGGCAGAATTACTATGATATTAACGTAGGCATTGCCATAGTTTTATAGAATTTTAATAGTGTAATTTTTAATGTTTTATTATTAAGGTTCTTCTTATTGTTCTGCACATATTATAAACTTTGTTTAATTTTAAGTTTATATAATTATTTTAGCAGTAAGCTACATTAAACTCTGAATTTATAACATAAATTTATAAAACTGTTACCTTATGGGTCCGTCTCCTAAACTTCGTAAAATATTAATTTTCTGTAATTTTATAAAGTTGAGGAGACAGGCCAATAGGTAACTATTTTATAATTTGATATTATAATTTAATCTTATGATCTAATACCTCAACGGAATTTTATTAGTGTTTAAAATGTTTTTATTAAAATTTTACAACTCTTATTTTTATACTAAAAATCTAATCAGGACCCCAGGCGAAAAGCTATAATATAAAACGATTTTGCTTTATATCTGAAAGTACTCTCATGTGTAATGTATCTCTTCTGAAGAAAGCTGTGGTTTCAAAGTTTCTTCAATGCAAAATTTTACGTGAAGACGCTGATAGTATTTTTATATACGAGCATACATTTTATTGCACTCTAATAGCATTAACTAACTAATTTCTTATTACGGTAGACTGACTATATGTAATATATTCCATCAATTATGTAAGTTTAGATACTCTATTATAATGCAAAATGTTTACGAAACAAAGAGTTGGTTTAAGCGATATAATTCGGCATTCATAATCGGAGATCTCAGTTTCAAATCCCAGTGCCGACCCATCCTCGGTCATCAAGGCAAATGCTGGTAGGAATTTCATCACCAGAGCTCAATCTTTCTATTCACCATTAATAGTAGGCTTAGAATACACACACACACACACACACACACACACAACGTATATATATATATATATATATATATATACACACGGAAACACATATACAAAGAATGAAAGGAGGCCGCATACCAAAAAGATGATGAAATACAACCCAAAATGTATAAGTAATTTTAGATTATCTAAGTCAAGATGGGCTGTACATTGTTAAAGAAGTAGATGGGAATAAGTCTTATGAAGCTTCTACCATGAATATAAATATATTCTATTCTATAGTAATTCTGTCCGAAAGCAGGTTTTTCACTGTAATCGTAGCATTTTCATGCTATGCTTTGCAGCTTTTCTACGGAATTATAGATGTGGTCGCTTCCCGTTGCTTTCCACACCGGTGAAGGATGATGATGATAATGCAAGGATGATGATGATGGCCGGGGACAGTTGGGCCCTAAGCTTCTTGAGATTTGTCTTACAGGTGAGGAAAAACCCCGAAAAAAACTCACCCAGGAGCCTGTCCCGACGGGAATCGAACCCGGGCCCGCTGCGTGACAAGGCAGCACTATACCTCAAAACACAGCGGTGTCATATATATATATATATATATATATATATATTGTGTGTGTGTGTGTGTGATGAAAGAGAGAGAGAGAGTGAAAGAGAGTGAGAGAGGGAGATGAGAGAGGGAGAGATGAGAGCAGGGAGAGTGAGACGCTCTCTCCCACTCGCGTGCTCTCGCGCAGTGTTGCCCGCTCTTTCTCTCTCGCCGTTTCTCTCTCCCGTTCTCTCTCGCCTCTCTTCTCGTTCCCTTCGCTCTCTTTCGCCTCTCATCTCTTTGTCCCTCTCTCTTGTCTCTCTCTTCCTTCCCTCTCTCTTTCTCTCTCTCTTTCCTTTCCCTCCTCCTTCTTTTGCTCTCTCTTTTCTTACCTCTCGCCTCTCCCTTTCCCTCTCTCTCTTTCTCTCTCTCCCTTGCCCCTCTCTGTTTCTCTCTCTCCGTTTCCCTCCTTCTCTCTTTTTTCTCTCTCTCTTTCCCTCTCTCTCCTCTCCCTCTCTCTCTCTCCCTTGCCACCTGGCTCTCTTTCTCTCTCTCTCTTTCCCTCGCTCTCTTTCCCCTCTCGCCCTCTTTCCCGCTCTCTCATGTCCCTCTCTCTTTCTCTTTCTCCTTTCCCTCTCTCTCTTCTCCTCTCTCTTTCCTTCTCTCTCTCTTTCCCTCTCTCTCTCATTCTCTCTGTTTTTCCCTCTCTCCCTGTTCTCTCGTTGTTCCCTTTCGCTCTTTCTCTCTCTTTCCCTCTCTCTTTCTCTCTCTGTGAAGTCACATCTCTCTCGAGCGAGAGGTGAGAGAGAGAGTGAGAGAGAGTGAGAGAAGTGAGAGAGAGAGTGAGAGAGAGAGAGAGAGAGCAGAGGACGCATCAATTTTGACTAATGTTTTAATACCTGTTTTCCTCAGGCTTCAAATTAAATTTTTGGTTGGAATTTCATTACCAGGGTCCATTCCATTATATAGTAGGTCCATATGAACTACAGAGAACATGTGGCAAAACGGTTTATTGAATGGGACACAACTAAAGATCTAAGATGAGATGTAACATTCGATGTTATAACGCGATAAGCAAGAATTTTCATCGTCATCATAGGCTTACTGGCCTATTTCGGTTCTTGATTTCACTTCATTCTTTGTCTCCCTTGGTATCTCTTGCTTACAGGTAACATTTCCAGGCTCTTTTACTCAGCTATCTCCCATTCTATCCAGATGTTGAATCTATTTTGTTCCATAAGTTTTAACTTATAGCAGGATTTTAATATTATAATAAATATGAAAGTTAAATTTAATAATTTTGTAGTTTTTTAATTCTTTTAATATTTAAATATAACAACTTAAATAAATAAAAACATCAAAATAATTCATTGTTGGGTTATTGTTAATAAAATGCTCTCAGTAACAATGAAAGAAATTGTATTACATTACAGTTTTTGTAAAGAATGCTTTTAAAATTGTTTTAACTCGATACTAGTAAAATTCATGGTGATTTTCCGATGAGGTATTCATTATATTACTGTTTTAACTCATTGTCAAAATTATAAATCCTTCTGTTATAGCTGTAATAAGAACACCTGCTTAACTTCATATTCTAAAATGAAAGTAAACTAAACTCTGATTGGATGTTAAACATTAACTTTCTGATTTAACAAATCAAATTTAAACCTAATATTTAAGGACTATTAACCAATAGAATTTAGATATAACATCATGTGATGTAATAATGATGTTTAAAATTATAAAGTAATTACACTATTCATTCTGCATACAACTTTCCACAAAGATATAAACAAGAAGAGTTCTCAAGATAAAATTTAATATTTAATACCAGAATAATTGATTCCAGAAAAGAAAATAATTTATTTTAATTGATAGTGAAGAATTATACCACTTACATTTACTTAATCTGCTGGGAACCTACAAAGTGAATAAATTTGTAATTATTTCTACAATAAACATTTTTTATGATTTCGAAGTGTTTTCCTATCCAGTGTACCAACTTCCGACCTTGAGAAGAGAATCCGGCTCTACCGAAAAACTAAACCCAACCTGATTCAGTAATTATTTTTGGGACACCAATCCTTCTTCAAAATGTTACTACAACATCGGTCATGAAGAGGATTACTTCTTCAAAACGTCACCACAACGTGTGACAAAGCAATTTATTTCTTCAATCTTAATTTAGAAGGGGTGAAAATTGCAATCATTTTCATACATATCTTCACTTCTAATGTGATCTTTAAATGAGCATCCTTTTACTGCTCTTAAAAATTTAATTTTTCATGCACGTATCCTGCTTTCTTGCTTTTCATTCACAGCCATACAATAAAGAACACACAACCATTGTTTTATAAAATTTTAATTGGGTCTCCTTTCTGATTTTGTTTCTTAACCTTCAAGATGTTTCACATATACTTAGAAAATGGGACATTTTTTATTAGCACATCCTTATCATAATTATAAGAAATGTGATTTCCAAGAGAGCTAAAATGTGAAATTTTCTTCGATGTTGTGTCACCTAATTCAATTTTAGATCTAATTGGAACTTTACCCTTAGAAGGCATGGCTTGGGGTTTTCTCTGTTGATATTTTTCAATTAAAGAGTAAAATATAAAATTATGGAATATTCACCTGAAAGGTCCGTCTCCTCAACTTAAATTGTTATTTAACTGTAGCGCTTTCGGGACTTGTCCCATCATCCGCAGTTTTGAATCCTGCCGATGATGGGACAAGTCCCGAAAGCGCTACAGTTAAATAATAATTAATTAAGTTGAGGAGACGGACCTTTCAGGTGAATATTCCATAATTTTATATTTTAATTTTGGATAATACCTCAACGGAACACATCATGAATCTTATAAAAGTTGATTTTTCAATTACTTTTCTTTGATATTACATTTCATTTATACAGTCTACTACCGCTGAGGTCTCGAGGTAGCGTGCTGCCTTGTCACGCAGCGGGCCTGGGTTCGATCCCCGGTCGGGATAAGTTTCCTGGGTGAGGTTTATTTTCGGTTTTTTTTCTCACCTGTAAGATGAACGGCAGAAAACTTTAAGGCCCAAACGGTCCCCGAACACCATCTGGCCATCATTATCATATTCACCTAATTAGCTTAAGTTTAGTTTAAGGCCTCTCCTGGCGCATCATTACCATCATCATCAACTCTCATATCATCGGGCAGCGTAACCCCGCCTTCTAGGCGCCCCAATCTCAGAAGTGGGTTACAAGTACGCCATGCCAGGAGAGAACACCAGGGATATCGAGATGACAACCTGCGGCATTTGGAAAAAATATTCATTTATACTTATTACATGCCGTAAGGTCGAGGGTTTAATCCCGGTGGGGTCAGCATTTTAAAACTGACCCAAACCTTCTGGCGGCACTGTGGCCATGGGGTCGATTTAGCCTCTAACGGAAATGAGTACCATAAGCTTGTTCTGGGGTAAAGGCGGCCGTCACGCAGAGCTGACAACCCGGCTGACATCAAGTGCCGATTGTCTAGAAAAAGTGGGAACCCTAACCTCCTACTACCCCAAGGCCTCCCGAGGCCTGTATGTGATTACTTTACTATACTGTATTGAAGATCGTCTTCTATCTTGACAACAGGTACCTGATCTTCAGGACACAAACGCGATTTTTATTCCTCAGAAAGCAAAAATATTCCATGCAGTAATCATTTCATCTACATGAATATTACATAATATCTTCGACAGACTACAGTCCTGCTTCATTCCTGGATTTATAGAAGCGAATTTAAATTTGTAAATTTTAAGCCATAATACTTTTGACGATATAAAAAAGCGCCGGTGTCATTACTGTATGCAAGAATCAATTGATTTAAAAAAAAGTTATGTGAAACGTTCGAATACTGTATTTAAAATTCAGAATCCATGTAAAATGAATGTAATCTCTCTTGTACAAAACATATGACATGTTAAAATCTCTCTTGTATTTTAATTCAATTGTACAGGGATTAACCCATGACACTGTCCTTAAATTTCTACCGCCTTTTATCTCGCTGAGTAATCCATGAACATAAATTGTTTAAATATAGAACTCAGACCATGAGAGGACTGTAGCTTTTTTTTTTTCCTTTTTCTTTTACATGTGAGTTTTTTTTTTCTGTATCTTTGATAAAACCTCCACTTTCGAGATCAAAGATTTGTTTTGTTAAAAGCTAATGCCTTCAACTGTGTGATTGTGATAGGGATTAGAGGAATGAGTCTATTTGCCGCTTCTCTTTTTATTCCTTTCTTTCTCCCATTCCATCCCATTCTTGTATTTATCCATCTCTTCCTAGCATATTCTGTTTTAGCCTATGTGATTTTTTTAAAATTTAATTTCAAAACAGGTCAGAAATAACGTATTAATTGGTAATTTATACAACATTCTCAGCATCATCATCTTCACGGTATAGGCTCCATGGCCTGTTCCGGGTCAAAACTCCATCGCTTTCTTGGTCTGCCATGATCTCTTCTCCCTTGTAGTATTCTGATAAAAATAATTGGTTTATTGTATTTAAATGGGCAATGGTTTACATGCTAAATATTTATAATAATGTTATAATAATTTTAAAAAACCTAAGTAATCCATTTATGGGGGACGCGCCGTAGCTTAGTGGTTAAGGCACTGCGCTACAAGCCGGAAGGTCGAGGGTTCGAACCCCGTGGGTCAGGATTTTTAAACTGACCCAAACCCTCTGGCGGCACTATGGTCGATTCAGCCTCTAACTGAAATGAGTACCAGACGCTTGTTCTGGGGGTAAAGGCGGCCGTCACGCAGGTATGACAACCCAGCTGACATCAAGTGCCGATTGTCTAGAAAAGTGGGAGCCTTAACCTCCTACTACTCCAAGGGCCTCTTGAGGCCTGTCGTGGGATCACTTAAGTAATCATTTATAATCGATATAATGCAATTTTATCTCAAATATCACTTGGCACAGAATCTGAAATTTATATCTTGAAATTGTTCATTTTAAAATAATTTACCTTTATCATCATCATCATCATAGGTCATTCACGAATTTAGGCCATTTGTTGATCGGTTTCGGCCTCAAGAGAAACTCCATCCAGAAGTCTTCTGAATGGACGTCCTGGTCTTCTTCTTCCTGCAGGTTGATATCTTAACATTTATTTGGGTATCCTGTGATCTTCCATTCGATGAACATGTTGCATCCATCTTGACTTATAATAAGAAATTTTGTTTACTAAAGGTTCCGTGTGTAATTCTTCTAAGATGCCTTCATTTCTTTTTGTGATCTAGTAGCGTGTATCCTGCAGTCCTCCGAAGGTATTTCATTTCAGCAGATCTAAGTCTCTGTATATCCTTCTGTTTCAACGTCCATACTTCGCTGACAAACACAAGAGTTGGAAGAGCAAGTGTTTTATACACTTTTAGTCTTGAATGTTTTTGTACTAACTGTGGCTTGAAGATAGAATTTATTAACCCTAAAATTCTTTAAAAATTTGATATTTTTGCATTTACAACCTTTTCTTCTTCATATGAGATATTGCATCCTAGATGTGTAAAATTATTCACCTGCTCCAACATTTTATTGTCAAGTACAATTTTGCTTCTGACAGGATCTACACTTTGAAATGCCATAATTTTTGTTTTCTCTGTAGATATCTTCAATCCATATTCTTCTATAATTCTGTTAAGTACATACAGACCTTTCTGCAGAATATCTCTTTTATCGGCAATCATTTATTTTTTCCTGTTCTACCGATCATATTTTATTTATAAAAGTATAAGATGTATTTAAACATGCTGAATATTCAAGTTTGAATTTAAGAAATTTGCAAATAATTTTAACTTTTAATTTGTCGTTAAAAATACAAATAAGTGTGTTTTTTTCATTAAGTAATTACGTAAGTGATTTTGCTCCGAAATTTAAATAATTAATTTAGCGTTTCTAAAAAATATGGCTCTACTCTTGTAATAGGGTTGATATCAAATATTTAAAAATATATTAATTTAGCAGAATAATTAGTTGTTTTGGAGACAGACATGCGAAATGTTAGAGTAGAAAGAAATTACAAATTTAAGAAAAATTTTCTTTGTAAAATATAGGAAAAGAGAATAGCACTGGAGCCGAGGCCACAATAAATTGTGATTACATGGAATATCGACATGAACTCGCTTGATGATAAATAGGCTTGTTGTTGCAGATGAACCGTGGAGTATATAAAGTGCAGTGTATCAATGACACGACTTGACAGCTATGAAGAATTGGCCAACTCGAATACGCACCAAGGCTATAAACCAAGTTTTTGTTATTATTTTAGATCTCTGTCGTAGCTTGTCTCATTTAAAACACTAACTTCATAGCTTAATTATTGCCGCAGATAAATAAAATGAATTACGAACTCTATCAATCATTACTGGCTGAAAGATAATATTTCACCTGAATGGTTTGTAAATCCAATGAACAGATAGGACTAAATTTAATAAATGACATTTGTTTTACATTTCATAGCAGGAATGTACTATAGGCCCTATACATACAATTATGAATTCAAATATTGTTTTAATCAATACATTATCTCTGATATTTAATAACATTTAATATTTTAATAACCCTTAAGCATGTTTTACACTGAAGTACAAGTGTTTGTGAACAATCCTTAGGTACAGACATTAAATAAATAATAGTTTAAAATACTAAAACAACACGCTTTATTAGGAAACCGAACTACAAAATTAAAACTAATTTTAATTCCCAACACGCTTGGGATAAAATTAAAGTGGTCAACAAAAAAAAAATCATATCCAACACATCTAGAATAAAACTAGAGTTATCTACAAAAAATAATTTACCATCAAAAGCGTGGGGTACTCTATATCAATTAATATATTTTGATAATAAACAGATATTGGTAAAAGTAAAGTCTCTAAGAAGAAAAACGTAGAAGAAACAATAAAAATCACCCCACGCTTTTGATGGTAAAATTATTGTTTTTTGTTGATAACTCCAGTTTTTTTCTAGATGTGTTGGAGATGGTTGTATTGTTGACCACTTTAATTTTATCCCAAGCGTGTTGGAAATTAAAATTATTTTTCATTTTTTAGTTCGGTTTTCTAATAAAGCGTGTTGTTTTAGTTTTTTAAATTATTATTTATTTTTATTTTTTAGTTTGGTTTTCTAATAAAGTGTGTTGTTTTAGTTTTTTAAACTATTATTTATATTTTTTTAATTTTTAGTTTAATTGATTGTCATAAACCGGAATCCCATGAAAAATTAATTGTTTACGATATTTGTAGTATCTGGGCACGAATATAAGTATATATTTTTAAAATTATTATCTAACATTATTATAGTATTTTTGACTATTTTAATATAGATAAATAGTTACAGTTAATCGTATCCTCGTCATATTTTTTTGGATAAATTACAATGTGGTAAGTTTACAAAAATGCCATCAATATTTTACAGAATAAGATAAAATGTAAATATCTTTAAATTAGATAGTAGTGTAGTATGAGCTAAAAGTAACACTCTTCTTAAAAAAAAAGTCCTCCTGGCCGGATTTGAACCAGCGACCTATGGATTACTGAAATTATATACTACTACAGTCCACCGCTGTACCAACTGAGCTACCGGAGGATATAATATTAATTTCTTACAACGATGGACTAAAAAGTCGATAAGTCCGCAACTTATTATACCGGTCTTTATTTGTTTTATATCCTGATAATCCTGGTCAGGATCTTATAAACAATTTATGACATCATTGTATTGTCCATTGGTCCTTTACAAGTACACAAAGTTCCAATTCGATCCAGTGTTTTTAAGTGGGTGAAAGTCGTGTTGCAAGTTTCCGTTATATAGACAGATACAATATAATATAAAGCGTGGTAAAAAACTATATAGACGACGAGCATATAGCTTACGAGATAGGGAACTACTAATTGGACGGCGTTATTCATTAACCGGCTATGCGTCAAACTAATAATACTGGATATTTCAAGTTATTTTTCTTGTTTAACAGTTGTGCATCAACAATCTAAGAGCGGGAACATTTGGCGTTTAGCTGCATGATGCAAATTTATATTAGCATTTATGAAGATCTGCAGGTGAACAGGAAACATATGGCCTATATAAATTGAAAGTATTACTAACAACATAATATATATAAAGAGGTTTAAGAGAGAAAGAAAACGCCACTGAGGCTCCCAGTGATGGAGCCGCAGTGACATTATCTTTCTCTCACCTCTGACTAATGGCAGTTCACTTTTCCTTCTGTAAACTCCGGCTTTACCGGAAAGGTGTGTCTATATTTTACATGCGCCTTGAAAACACTCAAGAGCTCAACATTTATTTCTTTTACTTCTCTCAACTTCACAGAAACCGTTTTCAATTTAAAATTTCTTCTTTTCCTGTAAACAAAAGAGTTTCCATCTGATTCAGCATTTTTTTATTTCTTTCAGTAAATCATTGTATTTCCAAGACTTTGTCGAATTAAAAAAAATCATTATTAATACGTGATTTATTTTTCTTAGTTTAACTTTCCTCTTCGTAACCACTTTCATATGTTCGACGCCTAACAGGCCTTATGGGGACATGCTCCATCAGGACAGGCCTTATGGGGACAGCTCCATCAGGACAGGCCTTATGGGGACATGCTCCATCAGGACAGGCCTTATGGGGACAGCTCCATCAGGACAGGACTTATGGGGACATGCTCCATCAGGACAGGACTTATGGGGACATGCTCCATCAGGACAGGACTTATGGGGACATGCTCCATCAGGACAGGACTTATGGGGACATGCTCCATCAGGACAGGACTTATGGGGACATGCTCCATCAGGATAGGCCTTATGGCGACAGCTCCATCAGGACAGGCCTTATGGGGACATGCTCCATCAGGATAGGATTTTTAAACGCTATATACACTTTTTTTACCAATTCTCTACCACAAGAAATAAGGGGCTGTCGGACATTGGCACATTTTAAAAGAAATCTAAATTTACATTCGCTCTAACCTCGACTTCACAATTACCCAGTGTAAGGTACATAATATTAATTGATGTTTCTCGTATAATTTATCATATTTATATTATTATTATTATTATTAAATAATAATAAAAAAGAACTATTATATTATTATCATCGTATAAGATGTTGTTTGTACATGAAATTTTCATTGCAACATTTAATATATCTTTAATTATTTATAATTAGTATAGTGTATATATAATCTATATTGTCAAATATGTACTTGTAATTTGTGCTGGTTGAGTGGAAGAGATGGCTTTAACTTTGCCAGAATAAATAATAACGTCAGGGAACTACAAGCCTCACGACCACGGCCTATAACCCGAAAATCTTCAAGATCATCATAGCAACTCCGGCCGTGAAAGTCTACATCAATACAATAATAATAATAATAATAATAATAATAATAATAATAATAATAATTATTATTATTATTATTATTTATTTTTTCAAATGCCCCAGGTTAGTCTTTCGACATTCCTGGCTTTTCTCCTGACATGGCGTACTTGTAACCCACTTCTGAGGTTGGGGCGCCTGGAAGGCGGGGTTACGTTGCCCCGATGATATGATGGGCGATGATAATGGTGCGCCAGGAGAGTCCCTAATCCTAAGCTTAACCTAAGATTAATATGAATGATGATGATTGCGATGGCCATATGATTTCGGGAACCGTTTGGGCCTTAAAGTTTTCCTGACATTTGTCTTACAGGTGAGGAAAAACCCCGATAAAAACCTCACCCAGAAAAACTGTCCCGACCGGGGATCGAACCCGGGCCCGCTGCGTGACAAGGCAGCACGCTACCCCGAGACCACAGCGGTGGACTTATTATTATTATTATTATTATCATTATTATTATTAATATTATTAATTATATTAATAATTATTCTCGGATGACTGATCAGATGATTTCCAGATCAAACAATTTCTTATCAAGTAAGATTTACATTAATTTTATTATTTTTCTTCTGTTTTTTTTTTTTTTGGTTGGCAGTTATAATTTGATAATATTTAGTATATTTCAGAATTATTTATGATTAATTTTTTAAAACTATTCTTTTAGCCTTCCGAGCCAAGCCAAAACAAAGCACAAATCATTCATGCGTACATTTCTGCTAAACAATAAGATAGGGCGATTATGATGGTCAAAAGAAATTTGGAGAACATTCGGGCCTTAACATTTCTCAACAACTGTCTTACAGATGAAGAAAAATCCCAAAGAACTTCACTCAGGAAGCTTGTCCCGACCTAGGATCAAACACAGACCCGCTGGTCGGAGGCTATGACGTTATCCCGAGACCATATCGATTAACTAACTCATTGGCACTATCGAACCAGTAGGTTCATTGTTGCATAGACTTAAGGTCTCCATACATTCCTATCCTGGGGTTTCCCCCCCAATCATCCCCTATATGATTTACTTCCCTCAAATTATTCACTCTCCCACCTCATTCTTGGAGTACCTACAGAGCATTTTCCTCCAGGTTTACCTATAAGGAAATGCCATGCCTCATTCGTGCCACCCGTCCTACAATTGCAGTCTATGAGAGGATAATTGTTCTTATTACATCTGGTTTCCCATAAAGATCATAAAGCTCCCTGTTATATAGTCTTCTCCATCAATTTGTCTGTTCATATCTCTTTGGTCCTAAAATTTTTCTAAGAACTTTCTTCTGAAATACTCGTAATATTTTCTAATCCGTTACGCTGAAAGTAATATCCCATGTTTCGTACACATATAATATAACTGGGAGAATAACAATGTTATATATTTTTTTTTAAATATTTTTTTAGAGAAGTTGGGACGACAAGAGTCCCTGCAATGCACAATAGCATGCATTTCTAGAATGGAGCGTATGTTTCAGATGTGTGTTATTGTGTATGCACTGCAGACATAGATTTTTAAATATATATATATATATATATATTGTCCACCGCTGTGGTCTCGAGGTAGCGTGCTGCCTTGTCACGCAGCAGGCCCGGGTTCGAATCCCGGTTGGGATAGGCTCCTGGGTGAGGTTTTTTCGGGGGTTTTCCTCACCTGTAAGACAAATGTCAGGAAGCTTCGGGCCCAACTGTCCTCGAAAATCATCCGGTCATCATCATCATCCTTATCATTATCATCCTTCACCGGTGTGGAAGGCAACGGGAAGCTACCACACCTATAATTCCCTAATAAAGCTGCAAAGCATAGCATGAAAATGCTGTGATTGCAGTGAAAGACCTGCCTTCGGGCAGAATTACTATGGATGGATATATGTATGCATATATATACACTAGCTGGCCCGGCGAACGTCGTATCGCCTTTAAATATTTTTACGTTAATTTTTCCGATGTTTTAATAGTTATCTGCTATTCGGGGCGGAAACAAATCCAACAAATCAAAGATCATAAAAATCGGTCACCAGCCGTTCTTGAGTTATAAATAGTGTAACTAATCCGACTTTGTTATATATATATATATACATAAATCCCGGCCACGCATTGCTGTGGCTAAGGTATACGTTAAATTATGTTATAGTAAACTAAGTGAGAAATCTATATCAGAAAGTTTTTGTTTTACACAATTTTTTAGTTCTGGTACGTTAACTACACCCGGTATAAATGTGGGTGGTGGTTTTTGTGGAAGTGGTTTTGTTGATTGAGATGAACTTATGTTGTCTGCATTCTCAGTATCATCCATAATAATAATAATAATAGCTTTATTTTACCTGGCAGAGTTAAGGCCTTAAGGCCTTGTCTACCACTCAACCAGGTTTAAAAAAAATACAAAAGAAAAGTCTTAAATCTAAATTACAATATATATATATATATATATATATATATATATATATAAACGATTACAAGTTATGAATACAATACAATTAATATTTATAATGCATTTTGATTTACTCTAAATTTAACGAATTAAATATATAATATGTACAAGATATATAAGAAAACGAGAAAAAGATTAATGACATAGTATAAAATTAAATAAATAGAGAAAATTAATTATTAGACAACAGGTAACTGTATAAGCGTGACTTAAAGGTGCCAAGTGTGCGGCAACCCCCTGATATCTTGAGGAAGGAGATTCCAGGAGCGGGCGGAGGCTACTGTGAAGGAAGTAGAATAGGAGGAAGTGCTATGAAGAGGAATTGTTAGCAGACTGCTATCTTGTGACCTAGTGTCAATATTGTGGTAGGAGGATAACTTCTCAAATCTGGACGCCAGGTAAGTAGGAATGTAGGAATTCAGAAGCTTGAAAAGTAGCGAAAGAGAGTGCAATTTACGTCTGTCAGTAAGACGGAGCCAAGAGAGGTTATTAAAGTGTTCGGAAATATGGTCATAACGGCGGATATTGAAAATGAATCGAATGCAAGCATTATGAACACGCTGCAGTCTCTGCGACAAGGCATAGTTTAGATCATTATATATAATGTCACAATAATCGAAGTGTGGTAACACAAGATTCTGCACTAGGATTTGTTTTAACGAAACTGGGAGAAAATTCTTTAAACGTCTAAGATAATGTAAGATGGAGAAAGTCTTTTTACATATGTGTTTCACTTGTGTTTGCCAGGTTAAATTTGCGTCTAGATGTAGTCCAAGATCTATTACTGAAGAAGAATAAGGGATAATTATATTATTTATAGTAATGCTTGGAAGTGTAGATATGTCAAAGGTTGTAAGCAGTCTTTGTTGTCCCATTAGAATTACTTGTGACTTGTTAGGATTTAGATTTAGACCGATACTTGAAGACCAGTTAAAGATGGATATGAGATCGTCATTCATTTTCATCAAGCTGTTATAGAGAGAATAGGAGTGAATGTAGGTAAATTTGGAGATCATCAGCATAGAGGTGATAACGGCAGTGCTTTAGTACAGTTGGCAAATCATTTATGTAGATTGAGAAAAGAAGAGGTCCGAGAACACTGCCCTGGGGGACTCCAGCCGGCACGTTTACGCCAAGTCGAAGATCTAGAGTTTAATGAAACGTATTGTTGACGACCGTGCAGGTATGAGTCAAACCAGGATACAGCGCTGTCAGACAAATGTAGGTGCTTGAGCTTTATCATAAGTAAGTCGTGGTCTACTGTGTCAAAAGCTTTGCTGAAGTCAAGTAAGGTTAAAGGAGTCAATTGACGTCTGTCCACGGCTTCACGAATATCTTCGGTAATTTTTAGCAAAGCTGTGGTTGTGCTATGACCAGATCTAAAGCCGGATTGATAAGGATCAAGGAGGTGATTTTCTTGGAGATAATCAGTCATTTGCTTATGTACAATATATTCCAGGGCTTTAGATAATGTCGGAAGGATGCTAATCGGTCGGAAGTCATTACAGTTAGTAGGTGTACTTATTTTTGGTATAGGCCGAACTCTAGACTGTTTCCATACAATAGGGAAGATAGAAGTTATAAGGGAAGCATTGAAAATATGAGTCACTGTGGGTAGTATAATGTCAATGATTTTATTTAGCATTAAAATGCTGATGTTATCTGTTCCTTGCGCATTGGATTTAATCCGCTTGAGTGCTTTTTTAACGTCTATAGGCGAAATGTCGTAAAAGTAAAATTTATCTCTTCCTATATGTGGGGATGGGGATAAGTCTTTAAGAGTGTCTATTTTAGTCTTGTTGTCTGGAGGTGTCATGGGTATTGAGGTAAAATGTTCATTAAGTCATCTACAGAAATGTCTATTGAGTCAGTTGAGGGATTCAACTGTCTAAGTCCCATTACACGGAGATTTCGCCAAGTGTCCCGTGCACTTATTTCAGGTCCGATTATACTGTGGGCGTGTCGTAGTTTGGCATTACGTATAGATTGTGTAGTTGTGTTTCTAAGTTGTTTGTACAGTTGCCAGTTCTCGTCATTTTTATGTCGTCTGTATGTTCGGTATGCTTTGTCTCGTTTTGACATAAGTTCACGTATTGAATCATTCATCCAGGGAGCAGGGGAGCGGGAAAATCGTCGGGTTTTTACTGGTGCATGTCTGTCGTATAGTTGTAGTATCAGTGTATTAAATGTGTCTACTTTTTCATCAACTGATCTAAGATTCCATATTGAATACCAAGGTAGTTCTAAAGCGTCTGATTTTAGTTTAGTATCGTCTATGTTTTGTAAATTTCTGTACGTAATCAATTTAGAGCGTCTTTTAGGACATTGGAGTGAGTATTCTACGAATACATGTCATGAGCAGATATGCCAGGAGCAGGAATTTGTCCATATGACAGTACTTTCTGTGGATGTGTAGTCACAATTAAGTCCAGTAGAGTGTCGGAAGTAGCACTATGGTGTGTGGCAGAGAGAGGAAAATGGTCATATTAAAGCTTTGGAACATATTTTTAAGTTGTATGGCTGGTGAGTCAGTCTGAAGAAGATTTGTATTAAAATCGCCTGCGACAATAACGTGTTCATAATGAGGCAATGAATCGTTCAGAGCGTTTTCTAGATCCGAAAGGTGCCCAATTTTGGAGGTTTGTATACAATGCATAAGAGACATTTTTTTAGACTGGCTTGAATTTCTACGAATAAGAACTCGGGGCGAGCGGAATATACAGAAGGGGACTTGTGGACAATTCTTGGATTAAGCTCATTTGATATAAAGGCACAAACTCCTCCACCTCTTTTATCTATTCTGTCATTTCTGAGCAGTGTATATCCATAAGTGTGTCATAAGGATTATATACATTTATTGATGGAATATTTTGAGGAGGCTTGCTGATTTCATTATACTTTCGTTTTTTTCTACGAACTTCTTGGCAGTTTGGATTCTCATCATCATCATCAAGAAGTCTCTGTATAGTAATATCATCTTCTGATATATTATAGTCATCTAGTTTTCCATTTACTTGAGGCATGGAGATTGTTTCTGTAATATTAGGCATATTATTATAACTAACAGACTTACTTACAATTCTGTTATTCCGTTCCTTAGGACCTTCATATGTTTTTAAATTGACATTCTTCTTAAATGTAAGATTTATGTCACATAGGCCTATACCAATTTGCCGAAATTCACTTGATATCTTATCATTCATGGCTTCTAGAACTGATTCGCCATATTGTTCAATGTTCCTTCTCGGTCCAGTTAAATTTAAATTAAGTTGCTGTCTTTCAGCCAGATTACTTAAAACTAATACTTACACAAGAAATTAATATTATTATCAATATATTGAAAATAAAATAAACACAAACACACTTAAATTATGAAATAATCAATATTAGTAATTCAATTGAAATTCGCGGTTGCAACAAAAAGCACAGCCACCTGGTTAAATAATAAACCAATTACCTTACACGGCCATCTGTTAGAATCGTATGGAACTCACAGATAATTATAACTCTTTGTTAAATAATAAACACATAATTTGCAATAAAAATAATGCGACTATAAATTTAGTTATAAACTTCCCTAAGTCTCAAGTTGGATCAAACTGCACACAGTGTGCAAAATGTTATTAAATCAGTTCAGTAGTTTAGGATTCCATCGCGGACAAACAACGTGACACGTAATTTTTATATATTAAGATATACTCATTGCTTCTATAATTGTTTATGTAGGTGTGTGGCCATGTATATATTTGTTTATATATTCTTATGTTTATTTTTATTTTTTACCAGCTAATACCCGGTGTGTGCTGCTACTCCTAAATAAATGTTAATGTGTTTTTACCATCAGCCTTGAGCTGCTATGCTTGCTCGGGAATCAGCTTATCCAGATCTTCTTGGTATCAATGAAAGACAAAAATGGTTATTATGAGTTTAACTGTAAAAGATAAACATATGCTGTCGCGGACTTTTGTGTAGTTTGTTTGAGATATTCAATTCCGTGTACAATAATTTTGTGTTTGTTATGGTTTAGGCAGCGTAAGCCATATAAACGTCAAAATAGGGACTTTATTTCACGTTTTTCACTACAAAGAATGATTTTTAGGGGTGAAGGGGTTTAGTATTACAACTCTCTTATAGCCTATGTTCATCCCCGGAATCTGCTGAACATTTTGCAAAAAAAAATCGGTTCAATGGTATGGCCGAGCATAGAATACGAACAAACAAACCAACAAACAAACATTGATCTTTATTTTTTTATTCATGGAAAAATAATGCACGTATGATCAAGCAGGCCCGAATGTAAATGCAAATGTATTTCCTTTCTTTTGAAAAAAAAAATGCTATAAATTCCATTGCTACTATAAGTTCTTTGTGCATCTCATTCGTGTTTCAATAGCGGTTGACTAGTGATTTTTATTGTTGTTATTAATTAATATTTTTATTCAGAGTTATCAATTTTACTTGATCATTACGCTTAAACATTTTTGATTGGAAGCGCGATGTACTGAAATGTAATTCTTATTTATTATTTAATAGTAATGGACCGGCCATTTGGTAGCAAAGTGTAACAGATTTGACTGACATTTCCTCTTTGTATGTCATGTACTTCACAATCAATTAGTAATGAACTTATTGAGCTATATATAAAAATTAATTAACCCGTCACACGGAGGATCCGAAAGGTCAAGGCCTACTAAATTGCATGCTGTCAGATAAGAATAAGGTATCATGAGTTAGCATGAAGCAACCTTAATACAGTTTTCTACCAGATTTTGATATTTATTGTTTTGTAAGTCATAGTTTCCCTCAACTAGATTTAGACGCTCTCCCCCTACAGGGAATAAATTGAACCATACTAATTTAGTTACACTTGTTTTTGTATTGATGTCATTGGAGTGGCCCGTGCTCAGCGTTCCGCCTCATACTGACATCTGGTAAACCAAGGTAGTACTAGGAGGGAAAATTCGGTAAATTTTGCTTAGAGATCTTTTTATTCAGGCTTAAGGATCTTTTACGGGCCAGAAAATCTTCAGACTTGGGACCCACGGCTTAAAGTCTCTGCCGGAGAACTTGCTCCTTGGATTTTTTAAAATCAAATATCTAATCAATTACCCTCAAGAGTTTGAGTGTATTTCATTCCTGAATATACATTCAATAACATTTTTCTGTAGTATAACTAATTGTTACACAGTGGAGGAAGTTTGAGCAACAGCTTCAGTTGCAATTGATTTATATATTTCATTAATTTTAATTTAGGTATCATTCGATAGCAATACGTTACAAGCCGGAAGGTCGGGGGTTCGAGTCCCAGGGGAATCAATACCTTTAAACTGTCCCAAACCTTCTGGTTGCACCATGGTTCTGGAGTCGATTCAGCCTCTAACTGAAATGAGTACCAAATTCTTGTTCCGGGTTATATGGCTGACAACCGTGCTGACTTCTCGTGCCGATTGTCTAAAAATGTGGGGAACTTAACCTCCTACCACCTCAAATGACTCTTGAGGCCTATAGTGCGATCAGTTTATCTTTTATCATTTGATACATTCTACTATAGGATCTACAGGGTGTTACAAAACACCTACAATGGAGTTGGGGTGGTATATTGTGATATGCTGATCATTTTTAATAAGGTACCCATGTCCGGAAATGATGCATTTTCACACTATGTCTAATTATTTAACATTTTCCAATACTATTATTTTAACACAGTTCCAATAATGGATCATATTATAATATTATAATGATATTGTGAAAAGAAGAATTAATGTCTAAACCAGGAATCGAACCGTGGACCTCTAGTTCTCCAGACTAGTGTGCAGCCCACTACACCATATTTGTTTTTAACATTTCATGTCTATTTAATTATGTCTCAAGATCAATGTTAGTTAGAATGATTTTGAAGACACGTTACTTGAAAAAAAAAAAAACACCGTCAACGGAGGTGAGGTGGTATATTGAGATATGCTGATCATTTTTAATAAGGTGCCCATGTCCGGAAATGATGGCCTCGTTTGAATTATTTCTGCAGCAGCGTGGATTCGGGCTATAAGATCCATATGTGAATCTATTGGAGTCTGATAAACAGACTGTTTCATGTCGCCCCACAAAAAGTAGTCGACAGGGTTAGATCTCGACCAGGATACGTGGTATCCAAATGTCACCTCACATTGTCATCGAAGTGAGCTGGAGCTCCGTCATGTTGCAGCCACATTCCGTTGCGAAGCCACGTATCATAGCTTCCGTACCTGTGAAGTGTTGTCAAGTAATGAATCTGCAAATCCTTCGAACTAACACTGATCTTGGGACATAGGCCTAATTAATAATAATAATAATAATAATAATAATAATAATAATAATAATAATAATAATAATAATAATAATAATAATAATAATAATAATAGTAACAGCTTTATTTAACCTGGCAGAGTTAAGGCCTTAAGGCCTTGTCTACCACTCAACCAGGTTTTAAAAAAATAAAAAAAATAGTTTTACATCTAAATTACAATAAACATAAACGATTGCATGTTAATTAGGCATAGTGTGAAAACGCATCATTTCCGGACATGGATACCTTATTAAAAATGATCAACATATCTCAATATACCACCTCACCTCCGTTGTCGGTGTTTTTTTTTGCAATACACTGTATTTAAAAAATGTAATAGGCCTACAATAACAAAATATGTTATATCATAATCTGTAAATTTTAACTTTATATTTTGTTGTTACTATAGTCTTATCTCTGCAGTTTGAACCAAAACATGTATTTTAAGATACAATGAGGGACACCGATAGCCAGAGATTATGAACAAAAGAGAATACATTTTTTTTTCCGACTGTTAGAGAATGATAGAGCTCTACTTTTTTTTACGTTTTCTGATTATCGTTGTCCCAAACTTGAATTAAGGCAAACAGCTTCTGGGTGAAAAAAACATCTATTTGACATATTTAGCAATCATAAACAGGCTTATTTTCTTTAATATCTAGCTCATAAACATTTCGCAATATCCTTTGCATTTTGTTTAAATAAAAATTTAGGATATGGTAGCCAGTGTTATATTGCGAGTCTGGTATTATCCAATCTAAATGAAGGCGTTGCTGTCATTGGAAACAATGACCCTGTTTCTAGACCGTATCCCTAAGACCGTCTTCTTAATTTGTGCCATCCATCCCAATTTACTTAAGTCCTCTTTCCTCTCCAAGCAATTTTTCCCACCAGGATTTCGAACTAAAATCCAAATACCGTTCAAACTTCCTTCATAGTCTAAGCAGGTAAAATTTACTTTTATATTAATTCAAATTAAAGCACAAATTAATTTTTAACCTTCAAATTGGCACAACACAAATTCCTTCTGTTAGTTATTTGACTGTGGCGGACCGCAGTGAAAACGGAATCTTGTGTAACTGTTATTATTAGGTATATTTTATGATTAGACACACATTTTAGTGGTTTCTTTTTGTTCGTTTTCTTCTGATTTATTTAAAATATTTAATTAATTAAACCAACTGATGTACGGTACCCAAAAGGATACATTACGAATTTAAATACCGGTACATAAACTCTGGTATATATACAGGATGCTCTAAAATTCACCTTACAAATTTCTAGGACTTGTAGAGGGGACTGAGTTGATAACATTTAGAATTGGAAACCATGTCCGGAAACTTACCGTTTCCGTGCTACAGCCGTTTGAAAACAAGCATTGCCTGAACGTACGTCACATGTATTATCAAGTAAGAGCTTTGTGATTCGTCTAAATCGAAAATTTCCCTATCGAGTATTCCAAGACTTTGTGTTTGTTTTAAATGTCAAAAAGTTTTCGAAATTTTGAAAACTGCAAACATTGATTGTGGAGGGTGTATCCGGGATTATTAATGCAAGTCATGATTCAGTTTCCATTTTGTTTCTTTGGTTATTAATGAGTTGAATTGTAAAACAAGTGATGTACTGTGTCACTCCTCATAATAAATTACTTGCAAAAGTGGTCGGTTTAAAAACATGTTTTCAAACGGCTGTAGCATGGAAACGGTAAGTTTTCGGACATGATTTCCAATTCATAATATTTCAACTCCGTCCTCTCTAAAGTCCTAGAAATTTGTAAGGGCAAATTTAGAGCACCCTGTATTATATCCTCAACTCGTGTTCAACTCATGATCGGATCGAGGGATGAAATAGGTGAAGACCTCTATAGAGATTTGTAAATGACAAGGGAACCGTCGACCACGCCTGACGCACCAACACGGAGGCAGATGAAAGAAATGAAACGAAATGGATGAGATGATTATGAAGAAATGGTGGAATGAAATTGTGGCAGGAGAAAACAGGGGAAAATCTCGAGAAAAACCTGGCCAAGTTCCGTTTCGCCCACCAAGAAATCCACCGGTCAGAGGCGAGCGTCTAACCGCTTGCGCCACGGAGCCGCCCAATTACAACTCTGGTACATACTTAAATTCATAATTCAAAGCAAAATATTTAATGAAACCTAATTTTAATAAACCCTCAGAATAATAATTTCAAATTAAATATTTAAAGGTATATGTTGGTCCGCAAAGAGCCAAGTGGATTATTTTATTGATTTATTTCTTATTTATAGTCGCTTCAATGCAAAAATCTGGAAAATTTTATAGTAGTCAGGAGATGACATATTATGAGTAATCATTCGTTTTGTGTAGGCGTTCACTGACATCTTTTTGTATCTCTAATGCTGTTGGAATTGTTCATGAAGATAACAATCGAAATCAGACTTTGCCTCATGAAGACTGGGGGAAGTGATAAAAGTATCCAAAATAGTTGATGGAAAATTGAAGCCATGTCCTTATGGAAACGTTATAATATGGGTATATATTCTGTGTATTCATTTATTATTGGGTGAGGCTATAACAAACGTTATAAAAAAAATTTGTAAAACACTCTAAATTCCCATTTTTAAAAATAAAAATCATCACTGTGCTGTAGGACTATAATATGTTATATATCCATCCATAGTAATTCTGCCCTAAGGCAGGTCCTTCATTGCAATCATAGCATTTTCATGCTATGCTTGCAGCTTTACTAGGGAATTGTAGGTGTGGTAGCTTCCTGTTGCTTTCCATACCGGTGAAGGATGATGATTATGATTATGATGATGATAAGGGTGTCCCGCGCCGTAGCCGAGCGGTTAAGGTAGGAAGCCTTGGCGCAGAGCTACGGGACTTGCGCTGGTTCGAGTCTCCATGGGGGAAGAAATTTTCTCATGGTATTTCGGCCAGTATGGGACCGGTGCCCACCCAGCATCGTGAGGCAATTGGGTAGCTACAATAAGTAGCGGCTCCAGGTTGAGGAACCAGCTATAACGGCTGGGGGACTCGACATGCTAACCACATGTCACCCCTACACTGGCTGTTGATCATCTACCTCTGTGATTGACACACGTGGATGTGAAGGGCCAGCAGCCGGCTGGTAAAAGGGCAACCGCTGAAAAGTGGAAAGACCCTCAATCGGATGATGATAAGGGTGATGATGACGATGATGATGGCCATATGATTTCGGGGACCGTTTGGGCCTTAAAGTTTTCCTGACATCTGTCTTACAGGTGAGGAAAAACTCCGATAAAAACCTCACCCAGAAAAACTGCCCGACCGGGGATCGAACCCGAGCCCGCTGCGTGACAAGGCAGCACGCTACCTCGAGACCACAGCGGTGCACCATTATATATATATATATATATATATATATATATATATATATATATATATATATATATGCACGGTAGTGCATTCTATCGTACTTACAGGAATGGCGACATTTATTGAAAGTTCAATTTACTAAATTTCGAGGTTGCCAAACTATAAAAAACTAAATAACTATACTGTAATATAACAAATTACCTACCTAGGACGGGAAGTAAAATCACTTCTATATGTATATTACGTACAATGTATATAAAAAAATAGATCCAAAAGGTATTGTTAATATACAATATGCTAAACATATAACTGCATTTTAAATTAACTGAACTTTATTTGAAACAATATAAAACAATAAATTCGTACTTGCCGCCATTTTATTTCCTGCTATAATCTCAACTAAATTATTTTCGGCATTTATCGTATATACATTGGCAAACTGCTTACGCGAGTCAGTTGTTTATAATGAACGCAAATGTTTCCAACAAGAATATTATTATTTTACTATTATTTATTATTTGGAAACACCATCGTCCAAAAAAATAATATACAACACACATTTGTGAAGTGTTTTACAATATCCCAGAAATCAAAAACTTCGCTATCGCTCGGTTTTTAATCATTTCCTCGCTTCTGTAAAACCACTTCCCAACCTCGCATTTTAATATAATATTGTTAAATATACAATTTTATTTTTTATTTGTTATAATAAAACCGTTTCATGAATGATTAAAGAATAAACTTTTCTACTATTCTTGTCTCGACACAGAACTTCACTTAAAACAAGCGAAGTGAAAAATACTAGACATCAAGTACAGCTAAATGTCTGACAAGGAATCGTAGAAGTCTTGATGTAGCAATTAACAGGCATCGAGACTAAAACCACTCATTAACAGATCTTTTAAGTGTGGATTGAGGCGCCAACTGGTGCTTCAGATTCTTGTTTCAAATTGTTACAGTACATTATCCACTTCTAACTTCAAGTTTAAAGTTTTTCTCAGAACATTTGGGTGGTCTAGGAGTTTTAAATGCAATGGTAAGACGTGCCAATATACAGTAAAGCCTGTCTTAGCCGGAACCTTTATAAGAAGGAAACCTGTAGAGACGGAAACAAATCTCCAGAACGGTGCGATTTTATATGTAAAATCAGCCTGTATAAGCCGGAAACTTCCAATAACGCGGAAACGGAATGTTTTACCTCGGTAAGACGGAAAATTATTCTTAAGCACGTTCTAATTACAATATTAAATGTGAAAATTCTGCATATGACGCTTTCTGCATTATATCGTTTTACCTTCTTGTGTTGCCATTGTATTGCAAGGATACCCTTGCTTATGTGTGACAGCGGGGAATCACTCGCTTTTCCTCGCCTGCTTACGTTACCTGCAAGGGAGTTGGGAAACTCTCCAGTTCTCCTGTAGTTGCGTTCTTTCTCGCTTTTGTGTAATAAAGTTGTTTTGTATTGCTGTGCAAACTGAGCTGTGTTACATACACTATTTCATCTGTATTTCAGTCAATACGTTATGTCTTTAAAGCGTGCATGTAAAACCCTAATACTGCATGAGAAAATTGAAGCTTGTAATTTGGGAACCCTTTATAAGAAGGAAAACTGCCGAGGCGGAAATATATTTAAGGAACCATCCTGTTTCTTCATAGACAGGTTTTACTGTATATACATACATACATATACAGGGTGTAATTCCCATTACTGACTTTGAGGACGTGTAGTGGGGGCCAAGACGGTTAGGTTTAGCTTAGGAACTCATGTCCGGAAATGTACCGTTTTCCCGGTTCACGCAAAATACCAAAACACATGCCGCTCTCTCTCTCTAACGTTCACAAGAAGAGTTCGATGTGACGACCACTTACGTCAACACAGATACGATACCTCCGTACCATGTTCTGGTACACATGATCACCAAACCTAGGTTCCTGCAACATCCGCCGCAGCTATAACACGCGTCAGTAGGCCTTCCTCGGATGCCACAGGGGTATCATAAATCAGGAATTCCATGTGACCCCACACGTAATAGTCTAGTATGACTAGTTTTATAAGTGCAACGTACCTTAGAAAAGGTTCCTCAGTGCTTTTGCTTGTGCGATCTCATTAGGAAAAAATAATGTTCCATTTACACAAGGTTTTGTGGGATCTAGCAATACTGATATTTACATAGAAAATATACTAATCTCCGTATCTTAACTTTCAGTGTTAGTCAATAAAGGCTGGGATAGGGTCGACATCTTCGTAAACTAGATCAGGCCTACGCCAAACGTGCTTAAGTGTATTTCTACAATATACTTAGTTCAGCATGTACATGGTGGTGGTTGGTTCAACTATCAAGCCGCATGTGAAGAGAGAAGTACTGCATAGTCAAGCTAGGCAGATTATATATTGTACAATTGGATTAGTTTTGTGAAGTAAGTGTTAAATCCTTTTCGCCTATCTTGCTTCATTTTTGTTTTGTTTTGTGGACTATACGCTTTAAAATTAAGAAAATCCATATTAAAATTCCGTTGAAGTGTTAGTCTCCAAGCGCGACAGGCCTAGAAGGCCCTTGGGCTACCAGCGGACTGCTGGTCTCACGCCCATATGTATTAATCAGAGAGGTAGACGATCATACGCCACTGTAGGGGTGACATGTGGTCAGTAAGTCGGGTCCCAGCCGTTATAGCTGGTCTTCTTAACCTGGAGTCGCTACTTATTGCAGCTACCCAAATACCTCACGATGCTGGATTGGTACCGTCCCACACTGGCCTAAATTCCATGAGAACATTTCTTTCCCGATGGGGAAATCCCGTAGCTTTGAGCCAAGGCATCTTGCCTAAACCACTCGGCTACAGCGCAGGACTTGTGGTGTTAGTCATATTATTAAAATTATAATATTAAATTAATGTAGCTTGACGGTCCGTCTCCTCGACTTCTTAGTTTGTTAAAAGCTGTTTTTAACAGTCTAAGAAGTTGAGGTAACGGACCATCGAGTTACATCATTTTATATTATAATTTCAATAATATACGCTTTAAGTCTACTATTACAATAATAATAATAATATATATATATATATATATATATATATATATATAATACTTGTATTGTTCTGGATTCGCCTGGTAGCGTAAATGGTAGCCCACTGTGATATCAACTCAGAGATCCGGGTTCAAATCCCGTCCAGGCATTTATTTTTCTTATCTTGTCAATACTTGTAATAGTTTATACAAAACACACAGAAAGAAATACACATTAAATAGATTTTTTTTTTCCAAATGCCCCAGGTTGTCTTTCAACATTCCTGGTTTTTCTCCTGGCATGGCGTACTCGTAACCCACTTCTGAGGTTGAGGCGCCTGGAAGGCGGGGTTACGTTGCCCCGATGATATGAAGGGTGATGATTATAAATGGTACGCCAGGAGAGTCCCTAATCCTAAACTTAACCTAAGATGAATATGAATGATGATGATTGAGATGGCCATATGATTTCGGGGACCGTTTGGGCCTTAAAGTTTTCCTGACATTTGTCTTACAGGTGAGGAAAAACCCAGATAAAAACTCACCCAGAAAAACTGTCCCGACCGGGGATCGAACCCGGGCCCGCTGCGTGACAAGGCAGCACGCTACCCCGAGACCACAGCGGTGGACACATTAAATAGATATTGTCACATGGAACTGATAGGTACTAGACAGAAATAGATAAATACCTATAAGCAGGGAAATTATATTTATGTCTTAATTGTTAGTTTATAAAGGCCGGATGGGATAGGAGGCTGGCGCTAGTATAGCGAGCAAGAAAACACATATATAAAGATAATTTTTTGCGCGATAGTGCGTTTTGTCGTACTATGCAGCAATGGCAACCATGATTGAAAGTTAAATTTCCTACATTTCGGGGTTGCCAACCTAAATAACTATACTATACTGTAATGTTACATATTACAAACCCATGTGTGGGAAGTAAAACCACTGCCCTCTATGTATACTACTTACAATGTATATTTAAAAACATCCAAAAGGTAGTGTTAATGTTGCCACCCCCACACTGGCCACATGATCGTCTACATCTGTGATCAACACATATGGATGTGATGCCAGCAGCCGACTGGTAAGCCAAGGGCCTTCAAGGCCTGTCGCGCTGGGAGTTTTCTTTTTTTTAGTGTTAATGTACATTATACGAAACAAATCACTGCATTTTAAATGAACTGAACTTTATTTGAAACAATATAAAACAATAAATACGTACTTACCCCCATTTACCACTTATTGGTCTCACTGCCTCCTGTAGCTTCAACTAATAAACATTGCCCACACTGATAATGTTAGTCAATTGTTTATTATGAACACAAATATTTCCAACAAATATGCTATTATTTTACTATTATTTATCATCATCATCATCATCATAGTACATTCACGAATTTAGACCATTTGTTGACCTGTTTCGGCCTCAAGAGAAACACCATCCAGAAGTCTTTTAAGTGGACGTCCTGGTCTTGTTCTTCCTGCAGGTTGATGTACTATTATTTATTATTTTGAAAACACCATCGCGCAAAAAAAAAAGTAAGTTTGTGAAGTGTTTTACAGAATCTCGGAAATTAAAAACCTGGCTATCGCTCGCTTTTTATACATTTTCCTCGATTCTGTGAAAACCACTTCCCAACCTCGCATCCTGATATACTATTTTCTTTACAGACACAGTTATTTCAAATTTATTAACAATCAGTTCCATGTCACAAGATCAACTTAATTTATGCATTTCTTTCTATGTGTTTTTGTAAGTTATTATTATTATTATTATTAGCCTATTATTATTATTATTTTATTTATTATTATGCATTGCTATTATTAAATAGGAAATGCGAATCTCGGTTGAATTTTTAATAAACATATTATTTTATATTAAAATGTAGCGATGCTATGTTAATTTAAATACGGACCTACTGCAACCACACGGATCTATTCCAACGCTGACATTTTTTTGTCGTATGTTTGGACGTCATATGTTTTTAAAACACGGAAAACTGCACAGTTTTAACTGTCACTCTTTCAGTTTTTTTAATGTTCACAAGCGAAATCAAAACTCATTTGAATATTTGAATTTAATACATGGTAACGCTCCACTTCTGATACAGTCCATTTATTTTTTTTCAATAAATTTTATTTTCCATCCTATCACATTAAATTTATTGGGAATAATACAAATAATATATTGTATACTCATATACACAATACACACACAAATGAGTATCAATACTAATAACATTCGTTGTTTAAAACCATTGAGGTGGATAGTCATGAAATAAAATAAAGTTAAAATGTGCCTTCTTAGGTCAGAGCCGTCGTCCTCAACTTATAAAAAAGTATGCTTTTGTGTCTGAAGCCCTTTCAGAATCTCTATTCCATCATCAGCAAGTTCTTTCTTCGCTGCATTACTTGATGTTCTCGGTGCTGGTCCTAATGTAGTCTTGTACGTGACTGAAGCTTCTCTAGTCTCAAACTTTAGCCACGTACAACAGGACATAGGACGAGCACCGAGAACATCATGTAATGTAGCGAAGAAAAACCTGCTGATGATGGAATAGAGATTCTGAAAGGCCTTCAGACAAAAAAGCATACTTTTGTACACGCTTTATATTAGCTTGAACTGTATATGTCTATCTATGTAACGGACCTGTATCTATGTAACGGAATCTTCGAACACGATTTTCACCCACTTAAAAATATTGGATCGAATTGAACCTTTGTATACTTCTAAAGGACCCATGAGAATACAATAATTTCATAAATGTTTTCTAAACTCCTGGCCAGAATCACCATAAAATAAAAAAAATAAAAAATAAAAACCGGTATAATAGGTTGCGGACTTATAGTCTTTTTAGTCAATCGTTGTAAGAGCACAGTTGGTAGAGCGGTGGACTGTAGAGGTATATAATTTCAGTAATCCAAAGGTCGCTGGTTCAAATCCGGCCAGGAGGATTTTTTAGAAGAGTATTAAGCAAATAAATTTTCATGGGATTCCGGTTTATGACAATCAATTAAACTAAAAATTAAAAAAATAAATAATAGTTTAAAAAACTAAAACAACACAATTTATTAGAAAACTAAACAAAAAAATCATAGTTTAAAAAACTAAAACAACATGCTTTATTAGAAAACCGAATTAAAAAATGAAAAGTAATTTTAATTTCCAACACGCTTGGGATAAAATTAAAGTGGTCAAAAAAAAATTACTCCAACGCATCTAGAATAAAACTAGAGTTTTCTACAAGAAAAATAATTTATCATCAAAAGCGTGACTTTACTTTTACCAATATCTGTTCATTATCAAATGTTTTAATTGATATAGAGCACCCCACGCTTTTGATGATAAAATGATTTTTTTGTAGATAGCTCTAGTTTTATTCTAGATGTGTTGGAGATGATTTTTTTGATGACCACTTTAATTTTATGCCAAGCGTGTTGGAAAGTAAAATTATTTTTCATTTATTAGTTCGGCTTTATAATAAAGCGTGTTGTTTTAGTTTTTTAAACTATTGTTTATTGATTTTCATGGGATTCCGGTTTACGACAATCAATTAAACTAACAATTTTAAAAATAAATAATAGTTTAAAAAAACTAAAACAACACACTTTATTAGAAAATTAAACAAACAAAATATAAATCATAGTTAAAAAAAACTAAAACAACATTTTTATTAGAAAACCGAACTAAAAAATGAAAAAAAAATAATTTCCAACACGCTTGGTCTCTGACCTCAGAAGGTACATTTTAACTTTATTTTATTTTATGATAAATGAGTATCAATAAAATATGATTTATATATTTTATATGACATCTTAGAAGAATTACACATGGAATCTTTAGAAAACAAAATTTCTGATTATAAGTCAAGATGGATACAACATGTTCATCGAATGGAAGATCACAGAATACCCAAACTAATGTTAAGATATCAACCTGCAGGAAGAAGAAGACCAGGACGTCCACTCAAAAGACTTCTGGATGGTGTTTCTCTTGAGGCCGAACAGGTCAACAAACGGCCTAAATTCGTGAATGTACTATGATGATGATGATATTTTATATGAAGGGACGACAAGGTAATTACTGATTATTAGAAGGAGTTGTAATTTAAGAAGTCAGTCAATTATATAGTCAAGAAGCGGAAATTTGCGGTCACGCGTGTTCAAATTTTGCCAGCTTGCCAATAGCTTTCCTATGCACATTCAACATATGTCAAAAATAGAACAATAAACCCATATGAAGAGTCCAGGGGAAAAACCTGATAAATCCAAAATTACAGATTTTCTGATTTTTTAATAATTTAATAGCTCAGTCAGTGTAGTTTTAGATGGTTTCACAGAACTGGGCAACAATCTGACAAGTCCAGAGATATTTTAATATCTTTAAAACGTGTACAGGGAAAAAATCTTACATGTCCCTGCAAAACAGGGGAATATTCTAAGAAGTCCAGGGAATCTAATTGTTCTTTAGAGGGAATTATTCCTGTGGTTGCCCATGATCTGGAATTTAGGTTAAGTTTAGGTTAATAACTCTCTTGGCGCTTCATTATCATTTAACACTCATCATATATCATCGCGGTAACGTAATTCCGTCTTCCAGGTGCCCCAACATAAGAAATGGATTACAATTCCGCCAATGCCAGGAAAGAAAGCCAGACGTGTCCTATAAAAAACAACCTGGTGACATAGACAAAAAAATGGGGAAACCAGATATAATAAGAACTGTTAGATCTCGTAGATTGGAATGGGGAATGAAAGTGGGCTTTAGAAACTCCTTGTGCGAAGACCAGAGGGAAAGTGCACAGTATGTAGACAGATAATGAGGTGGGAGAATAACATTAACCATGATTTGAGGGTGGTAAATTATACAGGGGATGATTGGGAAACATAAGCTCAGGACAGGTATTTTTGGAGAGCTTATGTCCGCGCAGCCATGAACCTAAGGATTCGATAGTGCCAGTGAGTTTTTAAAATGTTATACAGTGCGATCCATATAAACCTGAACCAACTGTAACGAGAATGTAAATAAGTGACAAGTGTTTGAAACCTAGTAGCAACTTGAAATATGTTATGGACTTGTCATATTTTTCCTCTGTACAAATTGCATTCATGACAAAAAATGCAGCATATTGTTATACACCTTAATAATATGTATACCATTTCAGTACTAATGTATCTCTGGTATATATATTATCATCCTAAACAAAAATAAAAAAGTAACTTGAGAAAATTAAATATCATGAGTCTTGAAACTTTAAATTTTGTTTCCTGAAAAAAATAAGAATTATGACTTATCAGGTTTTTCCCCTGGACTCTTCATATGTGATTAGTTGTAAGCAATGGTAAAAGAAGCTTTTAACAAGAATATAATCATTTTCTGCGGAAAAATAATTACGGAAGAGGCTAGTGAAATGCTTTGCGTAGAGTGTAGCATTGTATGGTGCAGAGACTTGGACATTACGACGGATTGAGGAAATGCGACTGGAAGCTTTTAATATGTGGATATGGAGAAGGATGGAGTGAATAAAGTGGATTGACAAAATAAAAAAATAAAGATGTGTTAGACAGAGTGGATGAAGGAAGAACAATGCTGGAACTCATAAAGGAGAGGAAAATAAAATCGATTGGCCACTGGCTAAGAAAAAACTGCCTGCTGACGGATGACCTAGTAGAAGGAATGGTCAACGGAAAGAAAGCTAGAGGCAGAAAATGACATCAGATGATAGACAATATTAAAATAAATGGTTTGTATGCGGATACAAAAAGGAAAGCTGAGTTAAGGAAAGATACGAAAATGCTGAGTTTGCAGTGAAAGACTTGCTCGTGGGCAGAATACCATGTATGTATCAATATATATATATATATATATATATATATATATATATATATATACACACACACACACACAGGGCCTCTTCAGAAAGAAGGAAAGTACTTCAAACATTTATTTCTTCTTCCTTATACGGTATAAATACAATTCCAACGTTCCTGAAAAGAATAAAGTTCAAATTTCACAATTTTATGCATTCAATATGAGCACCATGTGTTACACGACAAATATCAAAACAGTGGCTCATTTCTTGCCACAAACAATTCAGCTGGTCTCTAGTTATCTAATTCACAGCTTCAACAATTCGATGTCTCAGATTTTCAAGAGTGTCAGGCATAATGGGGTTAAAAACACAGTATTTTACGTAAAAAAATCACAGGGGTTAGGTCGGGTGACCTGTAAGGTCACCGGTATTGCTCCTCCTCTTCCAATCCAACGTCCTCTTGTGTCGCCATTTTAATACAATCAACATGACAAGCAACAGCGCCAATGCGGCGGTGATCAGAACTTCAAACTTTTCTCTTTCCAGGAACGTTGGAACTATGTTTGTATTTTTTTTTTTTTTAGTTTGGAAAATATAAAGGTTTGAAGTCTGTTTGTTCTTTCTGAATAGTCCTATATATTAATAGAATAAATAAATTATTGGGCAAGAAAAATCCGGACAGCTAAGCTCGGCTGAATTGTTTACTTACTTACTTACTTACTCACTGGCACTATCGAACCCGTAGGTTCATGGCCGCGCGGACATAAGCTCTCCATAAATCCCTATCCTGAGCTAATGCTTTCCAATCATTCCCTGTATAATCTACTTCCCTCAAATCATAGTTAATGTTGTTCTCCCACCTCATTCTTGGTCTACCAACTGGGCGTTTTCCCCCTGGCTTTCCTACAAGAAGCTTCCATGCACGTCTTTCATTCCCCATACGCGTAACATGTCCTGCCCATCGCAGTCTACGAGACTTAACTGTTCTTATTATATCTGGCTTCCTATACAGACCATGTAGTTCGTTGTTATGTAGTCTTCACCATTCACCTGTCTGTTCATCTCTCTTTGATCCAAAAATTTTTCTAAGTACTTTATTCTCAAATACACGTAATCTCCTTTCCTCCCTTAAAGTAACAGTCCATGTTTCGCACCCATATAATATAACTGGTAGAATAATAGTTTTATACTATGAATGAAAACAGAGTACAAAGATTCAAATGGTTTAAGCAACGAAATACCTCAACATTAATTTTAGATTTCCTAACCTGATTTTGGTGTTTCTCACATCAAGCAATTATTCAGTTGCCAACACGACGCAGTTAATCCTGCTTCAGACCCTATACAATCCACTAAAATTGTATGACATAATGGGAATCTAACCACAAAATTTAAATTTCATCCAAAAATTATTACTAAGCTTAACATTAAACATAAAAAAGAAAACCTGCGCAGGTGCAGAGTATTTTATGCGTGTTTGCTTCAACTTTCCAAATATCATGTGAACCAACAGAATACTAATCATTTAATAAAACAACAATATCGAATGTGATGTCGCAGAAGGGTGCAGTTGCGTGCAAATACAGGTTCTATATTTGTAATGATGATGATTCGGTCTCCAGCTGCTTCACATGCAACTGCGAATTTCAATGTAATTAGTTATGCGTGAGAGCTGTCACTTCTAGCGATTGATTCCTCAGCAACATGGAAGCCCTTCACACCCTGTGGCTACACCGGATGTGTTTTTGTTAACTGGTTCTACTGTTACTCCCTTCTATGACCGTGTAATTTCATTTGCATGGCTTCTTCTTCATTATTAATGGACCAACCACTCTTCACGCCTATCATGTTAAACTCTGATAGCGTCATTTTTTCAAGGCGTCGCGTCGCATTTCATATCTAAGTTTTTTATCATTTCTTGAATGACACAACGTAAAATATTAAAATAGATACCCTGACAAGTGCCATCGTTCTCAATTGGGTTAAAAAAATATAACTTTTTTAAAAACTCTAGGCCTTTCGGAAACCGGCTTCAATCATCAGCAGAATATGCATTACTAATTGCTGTTGTTTTGCGACGCTTTTGACAACAGCGGCCTTCTAGAGTCGATACAGTTCTACAGTTCCCTACAGTTCTTAATGTTTTAAAAAATAACCTGTTGGGGCATTTAAATATTTTACTTCGTGACTACTGTATTTACTTCAACGGAATTTTACGTTTTTTTTTTCGATATTGATTCTTGAATGATCTAAAATGTATATCACCCAGTTAATATATTTCACTGATAACATTTCGTAATGCATAATAATATAGTTGTATTTAATTTAAGACGATATTAGCTTTCTAATTCAAATCTGGACGTAAGATAACCGATCTATTTTCTTCAGAGGCCCCTTATTTTAGGCCTTAGCTTCTTTTATGAGCCGAAAATCTATAACACGAATCCAAAGCTTTAAATAAAAATAAATAACGTGATCACACATACCATCGTGAATACATACATTTTCACTAAATGTACCATATAACAGTTTACAGTTGGTTTTCTAATTGTTAGTTTTTTTCGCAAATGTTTATATTAATTTAGTTGTAGGCTACTGAAGTCCATGTTAACTTTAACTATTAGTCTATTCATAAAAACAAGAACAATATTTCTCAAAATCAGCGGGTTACTTAGAAGTTTCTAAACTAGTGATGTCTAATAAAAATTTAGACACGAATCCAGTATGTAACATTCTTTCCAATTGCAGGTTCAAAAATATGTCACATTATTAGAAAAGATTCCTTGCTGAGGACGACTGTGTTATATAAGATACAAACATTTTTATAACTGAAATAATTTTAACCTCAACGGAGTTTAAACATGGTTACACTGGTCAAAATGATTTTTGTCTCATGAGTACCAATAGTTGCAGTTTTTTATCGTGTTTTCAAAAATGTATTCGGAATTTCTCCATCACCCATAATATTTTATTTCAATTTCAATTAATGGATTTAATTAATTTTTTTAATAAACGTTTTTTCGTTCATTTGTTCATTGTAAAATAAAACCAAATGAGCTAACTTAGGATATTTCAGCTACAGAAAAGAGATATCAAGGCAAATTGAATCCTAATATGCTGGCCGATTATTGTTGGACCATCAAGAGGGATGCTCCACGGGGGAAATATAGCAGAAAATCGTCATTTCTTACTTTCTAGGTGAGTCCGAATGTTCGAATATTGTGTAGTTACGAATGTAGAAAATATTAAAGTGTTTGAAATTATAAATTCCTGTCTCTCGGAAAACTTGCGTAATGGAGAGAAAAACCGGTATCACATTTGAATTCAGGGGAAAAAATACTATCAGAATCACATACTTTTCTTTTTGAGATAAAAAAGATTTTTTTTTTGTTGCTCAGTGTTATTTAGAGTATAGATTCCTTGTAAGATATACAGTATTTTTTACTATTCATTTTATTGCATCGTACAAATCAACTTTTTTTGTAGATTGCTTTCGCAGGTCTTCTTTCATGCTCGTAGATCTAGGCCTACTTGAAGGGATGTTGAACGGAATAAATGACCGCTGAAGTAGAAGATAAGATGGGATACTTCATAAAGATAAGTTGGTCGTATGCAGATACGAGGAGAAAAGCAGAAGACGTAACAGTATAGAACGTTGAATTTGCAGTGAATAACTTGCCCTTGGACAGAAAACTATGAATCAGTTTTAAAAATAAATAAAGTTATTAATTAAATAAAGTTATATATTATTAGGAATATTCCACACTACAATGGTTCTGCCTCAACCCAAAGTGATTTGCCACCAGAGGTTTCTGTCTAAAGTATCTTCTTCCCTCAAATATCAAGCTTCCATACTTCTCCTCACTCCAACTATCCATTGTTCTCTAGGTCTGCCTTTTCCACTTCTCAATTAGCTTTCCAATCAAGGATCTTTCTTCGGCATTCTACATTCTTCCATTCTTATGAGGTGTCCATACCATTTAAAACATTTTTCTTCTATTTTTTCTAATATGTTTTATATTATAAATTTATACTTAATTGTATAATAAATGTTCCTTGTAATTACAATTATCGTACCAATTTATAAGAAAGGAGATAAAACTGATTGCAACAACTACAGGGGCATCTCATTACTTTCAACTTCATACAAAATTCTTACAAATATATTAGTAAGCAGACTTACTCCCTACATTGATGACATTCTAGGAGATCATCAATGTGCATTTAGAAGAAACAGGTCTACAACAGATCAGATTTTTAGTATAAGACAGATTTTAGAAAAGAAATGGGAATATAATGGCACTGTACATCAACTATATGTAGACTTCAAAAAAGCATATGATTCAATTAAGAGGGAGAAGTTATATAGTATCCTGCTGGAGTTCGGAATTCCTAAAAAGTTAGTTAGACTTATACGAATGTGTCTAAATGGCTCAAATAGTAGGGTGCGTGTAGGCAAAGAGTTTTCAGACACTTTTGAAATCCAGAATGGGTTGAAGCAAGGAGATGCACTATCTCCTCTACTATTTAATTTTGTACTAGAGCATGCCATTAAATCTTTAGAGAATGAGGAAGGCTTACAACTGAATGGTATTAATAAGCTGTTAGTTTATGCTGATGATGTAGTACTATTGGCCGATAGCGAGGAGATACTAAAGGCCAACACGCACACACTATTGAGTAACACTAAGAAATTAGGACTGGAAGTAAATATCAGTAAAACTAAATATATGGTCACAGGTAGAAATTCAGTATATAATGGAAATGGACAGCTAATGACAAATGAGGGAAATTTTGAGGAAGTGGCTGAATTCAAATACCTAGGAACAATAATCACAAATAGGAATGAGACGCACAAAGAAATTAAACATAGGCTCAATTCTGGAAATGCATGCTATTATGCATTGCAGAGACTTTTGATGTCCCAACTCCTTTCAAAAAACGTTAAGCTGAAAATGTATAAAACTATTATTCTAACCGTTATATTATATGGGTGCGAAACATGGACTCTTACTTTAAGGGAGGAAAGGAGATTACGAGTATTTGAGAATAAAGTTCTTAGGAAAATTTTTGGACCAAAGAGAGATGAACAGACAGGTGAATGGAGAAGACTACATAACAATGAACTACATGGTCTTTATAGGAAGCCAGATATAATAAGAACAGTTAAGTCTCGTAGACTGCGATGGGCAGGACATGTTGCACGTATGGGGAATGAAAGACGTGCATGGAAGCTTCTTGTAGGAAAGCCAGAGGGAAAACGCCCAGTTGGTAGACCAAGAATGAGGTGGGAGAACAACATTAACTTTGATTTGAGGGAAGTAGATTATACAGGGAATGATTGGAAAGCATTAGCTCAGGATAGGGATGTATGGAGAGCTTATGTCCGCGCGGCCATGAACCTACGGGTTCGATAGTGCCAGTGAGTAAGTAATTAACTTTTATCTATGTCCACCGCTGTGGTCTCGAGGTAGCGTGCTGCCTTCTCATGCAGCAGGTCGGATTCGATTCCCGGTAGAGACAAATTTCCTGGGTGAAGTTTTTTCAGGGTTTTTCTTCACCTATAAGACAAATGTCAGGTAGCTTGGAAGCCCAAAAGGTCTCCGATCATCATCTGGCCATCGTCATCAGCATGATCATTATCATCCACGGTGTGGAAAGCAACCACATCTATAATTCCCTAGTAAAGCTGCAAAGCATAGCAAGAAAATTATATGATTGCAGTAAAGGACCTGCCCTACGGCAGAACACTATAAATAAAAAAATGCCCTCGCTTCATGAATTATATATTTTTTGAATTAAAAATTACAGTCATTGGACAAGTAATGTTATATTTTAATTGTAGAATAAAATTTCCTCGTAATAAACCCTTACCCATGTTCATTACATACATTTTTTTAGACGTCATCAATATTTGCCCAGAAATTTTATATAGAATATATTTGTTATACGGTAATTTGTCTATAATAGTTTCCAATACGTTATGGAGGTTAAAGCAGTTACCAGTGAGTAAATCATTTAAAAATAAAATCAGATAGATAGATCATCAGTTGATTAATGTCTTTGACATCATCCGATTTCTAGTAGTCACTTTTGTCGGTCCATCCAATCTGCTGGTTGTACATGTTTCTCCTTCAAGTATAAATGTATTCCCTGACTCCAGGAGGTTTTAGGTCTTCCTATGCCTCGTCTTCCCTCAGGTTTGAATTCCAAAACACATTTTGGTAGCCGATCCTCTTTCATTCGCTGGCCATGTCCGTACCATCTTAATTGCTGAGTTGTAGTATAATCTACAATAGTTTCTTCAATCTTCATTTTCTCCCTTATAACTGAGTTTCTAATTGTTTCTCTTCTTGAAATTCTTGCTGCCCTTCGTATAAAATCCATTTCCGTTGCCAAAAGATACTTATTTGTTTACTATTTAACTCGTGCCTCAAATGGGAGTCAATGACCAATCACATTTCAATGAATTTTGATTTGCAACAAATCACAGTCGTTTTTCACCTCGATTTTATCAATTTACTTTATCACATTAAAATCAAGCTCCTCGTTTTAACATTCTGAATAGATCATAGTATTATTTTGCAGTGACTGACTCTCTAAGAAATACGTTGAATATAACTATTTATATATTAAGATGTAAAAATCCATGGCTCCCAGATTGTACATACAGTGCACGAATGTAACCAGATTCTGCTTGCAGAATATAATATAAAAACATTTGTAGCAATTGATTATACCACAAAAAAATAAACCACTATTTGCTCTTCCTTAAACGTATTATTTCCCAGGTATTTACATTCCAGAAAAAAATATAATTGACATATTTACATCATAGGACATCAGATATTAACTAATAACCTATACTGTTGGTTATAAACAGTTTGACGCGTTTAATTTTTTCTCCACTAGGGTGCATTCTTACAATATTGCGATCCTTTGGCAATAAATAATACCATCTGGTTGCAGTAATGAACAAACGAAGCATAATGAACGTTTCTGATTTGTTTTCAAACATCGCCGTTTACATTAAATATATTAATATTTTAAAAATAGCTATATTTAAATAATGATTTGTAAGTAAACAACTTACTTTTATTTGTTAAATAGTCCTAACAAATTCCACTCTCGATTTCCAAATTCTCTAGATAAATTCACTCCTCACTTCGCGAGTCGTGAATTTATCAATACTTTGGAAATCACTCGCGGCATTACTTATGATAATGGCCGAAGTTCTGCTCCATAGGTAATGATGCTTTTAAAAATTGCATGATATATAGGCCTATCAATTTTTTGTTTTACTTATTTTATTCCACAATATTCTATTAAGGCAAGCAATTGCAAATTTTCATTTATTATTTATTTATTATTCGTAACGTTGACCTTTATTTATTTTAATTCCTAAATATGTGATCTCACTAGAAGATTTTATTGTGTCTCCAGTCTCCAAAATTAAATTTTGTTAAAAAATAAAAATTATTGTTGTTTAAAAAATCAGTAATCGTTCCAGTATTTTTAGCAACAATAAAATATCACTTTCCTCGAAAATTTATGACGTATCAGTTACCTCCTCTTACAGGCTTTTGTCTCCTTTTTTCTTTTCTTAAGCTGTATGCACTTGTTATACAGACTCTTCTAGAAGTAGTTATTTCTTATCAGCAGGCAGTTCATGTCTCTGCCAGCTTTGTGCTAAGCCCCTCAGCAGACCGCCATATCACATAATGCTCCTGCGGTTCGACGTCTGCGTAGCAAACAAGATCCGTTTTGCTCCGTCCACGGCACGTCTTGATTTATAAGCCATGCACCTGTTCAGTCTTCACGCAAAACTAAAATTCCAATTTCACTCTTCTTGAAAATTTGGATTTTAACGATTGTCTTCGCCATCTCCCATTAAATACATAAGATCTTCAATACACACATATATATATATATATATATATATATATATATATATATATATAAACATATTTTTACGCGGTAGAGCGTTTTGTCGTACGTACAGCAAGAGCGACCATGATTGAAAGTTCAACTTCCTACATTTCGGGGTTGCAAACATAAATAACTGTACATATTACAAACCTCGTGCGGGAAGTAAAACCACTGCCCTTTATGTATACTACGTATAATGTATATATCAAAATATATCCAAAGGTAGTGTTAATATACATTATACAAAACGAATCACTGCATTTTAAATAAACTAAACTTTATTTTAAACAATATAGTCTAAAACAATAAATAATTGCCGCCATTTTATCACTGACTGGTGTTACGGCCTGCTGTAATCTTAACTAATAAACATTGACCGCACTGTTAAGGTTAGTTGTTTATAATGAACGCAAATATTTCCAACAAAGTTATTATTTTACTATTATTTATTATTTTGAAAACACCATCGCGCAATAAAATAATCTACAATGCATGCTTGTGAAGTGTTTTACAGAATCTCGGAAATTAAAAACATCGCTATCTTTCAGTTTTTAAACATTTCCTCGCTTCTGAAAAAATCACTTCCTAACTTCGAATCGTAATATACTATTACTATCTTGTGGATATTCAACATTTTTTCTAACAAATAGTTCAATTAAAACAACTAAAATTTATTTAGTTGGAAAGACTAATCATAATCATCATAACAACTGCCGTTGTCTTCCGGAAACCAAACGCCATTCCTCTCTGTACATCCATTGATCTTCCTCCAATCATCTAGTGATCATAGCTGCTTGCACACCCTCTATCCAGGTTTTCTTTGGTCTTACTTTCTTCATCCTTTCTATTGGGATCAATTCCTTAATACGTTTAGGTAATAATTTATAAAGACCTGCCCCCCAGATTGGGGGTTGATGCAAAAGGCCAGCTCCTCGTTATTCATGAAAAGAGAAGAATTCTAAAAAAAAAAATCATCCCTTGGAACATCCTAGAACATTCAAAACTAAGAAGAAGGACTTTGAAAATTGGCACAAGGAATATTCAAGGCTGCAGAAATAAAATGGAGGAAGTAATTAAAGATATAAAGACTAATATAGACCAATATAAAAAAGTCATCGTCTCATTTGGTAGTTCCATGTTTGATTTTTTAATTTCCTGGGTGAGAATTATCAGGGTTTCCCTAAACTGTAACAGAATCGACAAGGAAATTTGGGCCACCATGAAGATTAATAATCTCAAAATTATTATCAATCATATTAATAAGAAATTAAGTGTGGACAATAAAGCTATCTAGTTTTCAACTGTGGGACCAAATCATCACATTCCATCAAAGTTTGGAAATTAGCGTCGTGTTTTCCAAGTGAGAGTTTAAAATGTCCAATCCAGTTAGAATGAGAGAAAACAGACATAGCAATCACATATCAAAAATTCGTTTTATGTCTATATAGTAAAAAGCTGTCAATATTAAAGAAAAATATAAAAACAATAAAAATCCGTGGCACGAGAGTGTTGTTCTTTAAACAAATATTTGGCGTGTGACATCTGTCTTTCAAATAACCAATGCACTGTAAAATCTTAAATTAGTTTAATATCTGAGACCGATTGTGTACGTATCTTTCACAGGTAGCGTTCTGAATTTCCGGAATAAGATGACTAAATCATATGTATCATTGTCATTAAACAAAAAAAGTGAAAGTGATGGAAGATAAAGAAAACCAATTCTCAGTACGCGAAATAATGACAAAATTTATATGTGAAAACCCCAAGTTTATTAGATTTTAAAACACAATGAAAAAATAACTATTGAATGGATGCAAGGAAATGATCAAACGAAGACGAAAGAAAGATAAATAAATAAATAAATAAATGAAGAATTGGTAAAACATTGGTGGAATCTGTTGCAATGTATGGATGTGGGGTATGGGCAATCAATAAATACTACAAGAATAGACTAATAGCTCTAGAAATGGATTATTTACGCAGAAGTGCCAGAAAGTCAAAATTAGAACATGTCACAAATAAGGAAATTAGAAACATAATGGAAGCAGAAAAAAGCATAATTGAAAGAATTGAGGAGAAGGAATTAAAGTGGTTAGGACATGTTTTAAGAATGGAAGATGAGCGATGGCCGAAGCAACTATATGAATGGCATCCGAACAGAAATAAGAAAAGAGGGAGACCAAAGTTAACATGGAAGGAAAACATGAAGACAGTTATGCAAGCAAGAGGGCTAAGCATCGAAGATGCCCAAGACCGTAGACTTTGGAGGTTTGGCACGGGAAGACGGCAGCAGCTGTAAAAGCCCGAAGATAGATAGATAGAGATTCGAGAAAGTACTGTGGGAATGTTTTACAAGTGCACGATCAAAAAATCTCCAAATTTCCGGACCGATGCTCCAAAGTCAAACTCTAACTGTTGCTATATCCATAGAGAATAACGATTTCAATGCATCTTCAGGTTGGCTGAACAGTTTTAAAATACGACACAATGTAGTGTGGAATGAAATTTGCGGGGAATCAAAGGATATGAACGAAATTATGCGTATAGTTGGTGAGTGGACACCAAAACTGCATACTTTAATTTCAGCATACGCGACTAACGCTGACGAAACGGACTATATATATATTTTTTTTTTTTTTTGCAGGTTACCGTCGAATCGCTCATACATACTATACTTCACTTTTCAACGGCAGTGGAACTACAATTAAACCAAGGTACATAAAAAGACATATATGGTACTCTATAAATCTAATATTGGTTAATAATTTTTTTTTATAATGCGGAATTTTGTCTAATGTGGAAAAAAAAGATGGTCCCATGCGATTCCGCTTTGAACACGTTTTACTGTATTATTCAACTGTTTGTGTGTGAAACCAAAACAAAAGACAGTCAAAAGTCTAACTTCTCATTATACTATTCAACTGTTTGTGTGTGAAACCAAAACAAAAGACAGTCAAAAGTTTAACTTCTCATTATACTATTCAACTGTTTGTGTGTGAAACCAAAACAAAAGACAGTCAAAAGTCTAACTTCTCATTATACTATTCAACTGTTTTGTGTGTGAAACCAAAACAAAAGACAGTCAAAAGTTTAACTTCTCATTATACTATTCAACTGTTTGTGTGTGAAACCAAAACAAAAGACAGTCAAAAGTCTAACTTCTCATTATACTATTCAACTGTTTGTGTGTGAAACCAAAACAAAAGACAGTCAAAAGTTTAACTTCTCATTATACTATTCAACTGTTTGTGTGTGAAACCAAAACAAAAGACAGTCAAAAGTCTAACTTCTCATTATACTATTCAACTGTTTGTGTGTGAAACCAAAACAAAAGACAGTCAAAAGTTTAACTTCTCATTATACTATTCAACTGTTTGTGTGTGAAACCAAAACAAAAGACAGTCAAAAGTCTAACTTCTCATTATACTATTCAACTGTTTGTGTGTGAAACCAAAACAAAAGACAGTCAAAAGTCTAACTTCTCATTATACTATTCAACTGTTTGTGTGTGAAACCAAAACAAAAGACAGTCAAAAGTCTAACTTCTCATTATACTATTCAACTGTTTGTGTGTGAAACCAAAACAAAAGACTGTCAAAAGTCTAACTTCTCATTATACTATTCAACTGTTTGTGTGTGAAACCAAAACAAAAGACAGTCAGAAGTCTAACTTCTCATTATACTATTCAACTGTTTGTGTGTGAAACCAAAACAAAAGACAGTCAAAAGTTTAACTTCTCATTATACTATTCAACTGTTTGTGTGTGAAACCAAAACAAAAGACAGTCAAAAGTTTAACTTCTCATTATACTATTCAACTGTTTGTGTGTGAAACCAAAACAAAAGACAGTCAAAAGTCTAACTTCTCATTATACTATTCAACTGTTTGTGTGTGAAACCAAAACAAAAGACAGATATAAGTCTAACTTCTCATTATAGTATGTTGCAATCTTAACTTTCAGTACATAAAAATCCTAGCCTTAATGATAAGACATAGGCCTACATGGTGAAAAAATGGTACATTCTCTCTACAAAGTTCGGTTCCTCCAATCACCTTTCTCAACCTTAGATCAGAGGTTCTGACGTTCAAACTCGGGAAGAATATTACTTTTTGAAGGCACAAAAATCTTGAATATGACTCCTCTGGTAAATATTTAAAGCCGCGGATTTACGATAAAAGTTTTATTTTTTTAAGACGCTTCACAACTTTGGAAAAATCGCGTCAAGTATTTAGTACTACGTCAAAAGGCCGTGTAGACTAACTATGTGTATTTTAGTGCACATTCATGAATCTAGTGAAAATATATCTTGTGAAATTAAGAAATGACAAATTAAGTAAATCCTGGTAAGTAGTAATGCTATTTCAATGCGGCAATTGCCTTCTCAACTGAGAACAAAAAACACGAGAGAAACCTGAGTTTTGTTTGTGGGCTCCATGATTAGAACCCGCGATTTCACAAATACGACTTTTAATGTTATAGAGTTTACCAATTATTTCGGTTAAATGTAGATATTTTTTGTACATACGGTATAATAACGTTCTTTGTTGTCAAGACTTCATTTCAATCTCACTGTGCTATATTCAAGGTCATGGTGAATCATGTAATTTGATACTAATTAAATCAGCATGTTAATGTATTAATCCATCAGTTCCCATAATTCAATTAACGTAATGACCCTGATAATAGTCATAGTGCTTAGGGTTGGGTTTCATTAGAAGATAGGACCACAAGACATTAGCTACTCCACAATTAATTTCGGTAGAGTTAACCTATTAACATTGATTGTCTAGGATGGGGGCATCAATTATTTGTCTTAGGTCTACATCGATCATATTTCTAAAAAAAAATAACCAAATGACATTTTCTAAACTCATCATCATCTTTCACGGATTAGGTCTCTGCCTCTTCCGATCTCATATTTCTTCAGCCCAGCGTTTTCTTGGTTCTCCTATTGATTTTCATCCTTCATGATTATTGAATGCCATCTTTGGTAAGGGTATAGGAGAAGGAAAACTCCGAAAATAAACCCGAAAAGAGGACTCTCGTCGGCCGAGGAGAAGGCAACCATCTAAGGGAAATGGACCCCAACAGAAAACCTCTGGTCCTCCAGGTTGGGGATCGTGCGTCGGGTTGGAAACCCACCGCGTAAAAATATCTTTCTCAGCAATCTCACATGATTAAGCCGAGCGGAATTATAAGACGACTTGGATAACGAAAAAAGGACAAACGATTATGCATTTTCTGATCTCGACTAAGATAATTTGCCTACTGTATATGTTCTTTAAGAGTTTCGTATAAGACCTGCTTATATATATCTACTTTACTTTAAAATTTAGTATCATTTTAGTCGACTTTAAGCTAAATAGAAAAATAAATTAAGATAGTAATAATACAGTGCGGTCCATAAAACCTGAACCATTTTAAGAGGTCATAATTTCTCTCTGGAAGCTCGTAGAAATATGAAATTTGTTTTAATCATCTCAGTGGCTCAGGGAGAATCGGCAACAATCGATCAATGCCATCTGTGGACTACATTGTTGATTTCGATGGTAATTACGAGCATTTTCATGGCATTGTAGACAGTCTTTAGTTTGCAGTCATAACAGCAACATGCAGTACTCACTTCGAGAGCGTTTTCATTGTGAAAACACATTGGAAGACAAATTCCTTGGTAACAACACAACGGAAATTTAATGTACGGGATGTTCCGACGAAGGCAACAATTTTATCGCTAGCAAGAAAGCTGGAAAAAAATTGTATACTCGTTAGTAAGAGGGGAAAACATAGACCACCACTGAATACAGAGACTGTTAACAATGTTCGAAGAAGGCTAGTGAACTCTCCAAACAAATAGTTGCGTCGACTGAGCCAGGAATGAGCTATTCATATGACACATGCCAAAGAGCTGCGAAGAAAACGGGATTACGACCATACATAGTGCGCATATGCTGCAACAATTAAAAGAAGCGAATCCGTTATTGTCGATGGTTTCAGGATTTTCTTATTTCACGTCCAGACATTCTTTCCATAACATAGTTTACATATGAGACATGGTTATATCTGTCAGGCTACATAAACACACAAAACACCAGATATTGGGCTGCTGTAAACACCCATATGATCCACGAAACACAACTGCATGATGAAAAGGTTGGAGTATGGTGCGCGGTATCACCTTCCAGGATCGTTGGTCCCATTTTCTTTGATACGACTGTAAAGTAAAGTAAAGTAAAGTAAAGTGATCCCACAACAGGCCCGGAGGACCTTGGGGTAGTAGGAGGTTAAGACTGAAATTTATACGGGTATCTTCAATACATTTGTGGAGCAGCTGGATGATATCGAATTGAGAGAAGATTATTTCCAGCAAGATGGAGCAACATGCTGTACATCTAATGCTTCCATGGCCTTTGTAACCAGTTTATTTGATAATCGAATAATCTCAAGAGGTCTGTGGTCCACCAGGTCTTCTGACTTAACCTCACCGGATTTTTTTTTGTGGGCGGTATCTAAAAATAGAGTGTACAGGAATAGGCCTCGGACAATATATGATCTCAAGGAATCCATTCGAAATGAAATAAGGAACATTGGCGAGGATACTCTCCGTAGAACTCCACAGAATGTGGTCAAACAAATGCAAATATGTATAGATGCTAATGGAGGACAATTCCAACATTTGCTCGGAGAGGTAAACAGTGTAATGTAATCTCCCAATTGTGTATTAAACTCTCCCAAAGTTGCACTGTGTCCTATTATTGGTTCAAGACTTATCGCCCCTTAAAATGATTCAGGCTTATATGGATCGCACTGTATTATATATATATATATATATATATATATACGTCCCGCGTGGGAACACGGGTGCTCCCTAGCGAGATTTTCTTAACCAGGCTAATTTAGTTAGGCTTATTTACCTACATAAGTCAACGAGTGACACGTGGTTAGAATATCGCCTAAATGAGACATCCAATAGGCAACTAAGTTATTACTTGTATAGATGAAGTTGGGTTAAATTTTGCACAGATGACTTTTAATTCAGGATTGCGATTCTTTTACGAGTCTCAAAATATTCAGACTCGGGACGCACGGCTTAAAGTCTCCCTCTGACTTTTCTCTTGGATTTTTCCATTCTAAAAATTCATTATTTCATTTGTATATACTGATTTTCGTGGCGAAACTAATTGCGGCACCCAGAGCTCTTTAATTTTCGTTTCAGGTCAGCTCTGATTCTGATGATGGTGGTAATGATGCGCCAGGGTAGACCTTAAACTAAGCTTAATCTAATTAGGTGAATATGATATTGATGATAGTTATGCCCAGATGGTGTTCAGGGAATGTTTCGGCCTTAAAGTTCCATAACGTTTAACTTACAGGTGAGAAAAAACCCGAAAAACCCTCACCCAAGAAACCTGTCCTGACCGCGGATCGAACCCGGGCCCGCTACGAGACTAATGGTCCGATTTTGCTCGTTAACGAACTGAATCTTACTTTTCTTAATAATTATTATGCTTATACCTAGTTTGGTTGCAAGAAAAAAAACACGCAGGCCCCAGATTGTTAAATAGAGAGGCCTACACTTGTTTCATTGTCCTTTTGGTGTCTGGTAAGTAGGATCTAGTATGAAGATGTGAAGAAAAAGAAAAAATAAAACACTTTCAATAGGTACATCCTCAATAGCTTACAATCCTTTGGAATTCGCTAAAAAAAACTGAAAAACACAAGAGTGGGGTTTAAATGTAACTCCACTAATTTTTAATTACGTAGATCAGACTACAAATAATATACAAAGAATGGAAAGTGAAAGATGGTCAAAAAACTATATACCAATGGTCACCCCCTGGAAAAAATAAACGTGGCAGACCAAGATAGAAATGGAAAACCTATGTCAGAACTGTAATGGATGATAGGAATTTGAAGAAGGAGACTGGAATGATAAAAATAAATGGAAACTGAAGACGGCAAACATGTAAGTAGGGGAAAGCCGAAGAAGAGAAGAAAGAAGAAAATCAGACTATAAGTACAGCAACCAGTGACACAGGACCGTTCAGTGCACAGTAACTCGATCCATATTGAGACAAAACTGATGGGAGTCAATGACCAATCACGTTACAATGATTTTTTATTTACAACCAATCACAGTCGTGTTTCGCCTAGAATTTACCAACTAAAGTTTATCATAATAAAGAAAGTACCTCCTTTTTAACATTCTGAATAAGTCATAGCATTATTTTGCAGTGACTGACTCACTAAGAAATACGGCTACCAGATTGTATATATATAGTGCATGAATGTCAACACATACCCCTTGCGGGAGTTAATATAAAGACATTTGTAGCAATTGATTATACCACCAAAAAAAGAAACTACTGTTTGCACTTTCTTAAATGTATTTTTTCCCAGGTAATAACGTTCCAGAAAAATATAATTGTCATATTTACATCATAGGACATCAGAAATGAATTAATATACAGTTTGATGTGTTTCATTTTTTCTCCACTAGAGAGCATTCTTACAATATTGCGTTCCTTTGGCAATAAATAATATGATCTGGTTGTAGTGACGAACAAAAGAAGCAAATGAAGCGTACCAATCGTATCTCATTTGTTTTCAAACATCGCCGTTTACATTAGATATATAAATATTTTAAAATAACTATATTTAAATAATGATTTGTGAGTAAACAGCTTCATTTTATTCGTTAAATAGTCCTAACAAATGTCACTCTTAATTTCCAAATTCTCTAGATAAATTGGAAATCACTCGTGGCATTACTTATGATAAACATTGAAATCAAAGTTATATGATTAAAAAAAGCTTCCATCCAGTAATTTTACAAATAACCGAATTTTATCAGCACGCCTATCTTAGAGAGTCTTACTTACGTAATATGTATGACTACTTAACTCATGTCCCATATGAGAGTTAGTGACCAATCACGTTTCAATGAATTTTGTTTTACAACCAATGGCAATCGAGTTTCACCTTACTCTTTGCCGAATTCTCTTAACCATCTTCTACTTTTGTGATGAAGAAAGCTCCTCTTTTTTAATATATTGAACAGGTCAAAGCAATATTTTGTATTGACTGACTCTCCAAAAAATCCGCCAGGTTTGAATATACAAAATGGCAGACAAGAATTGGTTGCGCTTCAAATGAAGATACAGACGAAATAATACAGCAATCCAAGACTCAAAACACTCAAAGTAATAGGAAATATATTTGGAGCCATTACGAAATATATTGTCAGCAAAGAATGCATTTAATGAGTTGTTTATTAAAAAAATTAATTAATAACCTATAATTTTGGTTAGAATGTACAGTTTGATGTTTGATTTTTTTCTCCACTAGGGTGCATTCTTACAATATTTCGATCATATTTGACGATTTCCACGCCAGATGGCAATAAATAATATTATTTAATCAAGTTGCACTGGATAAACAAATGAAACATAACCATACAATTCTGATTTGTTTGCATTAAATATATAAATATTTTAATATAACCATATTTAAATAATGCTTTTTGAGTAAACACTTTAATTTTATTCGTTAAATAGTCCTAACAAATGCAACTCATGATTTCAAAATCTTATAGACTATTTAACTCATGCTCCAAATGGGAGTTTTCCACGCCAATCACATTTCAATGATTTTTCATTTACAACCAATCTCACTCCTCTTACGCCTCGAATTTATCAATAAAAGTTTCTCATATTAAAGAAAGCTCATTTTTAACATCCTGAATAGGTCATAGCATTATTTTGCAGTGACTAACCCTCTAAGAAATACGGCTACCAGATTGTATATTTGGTACACGAATGTCAGCAGATAGCGCATGCGGGAGATATGATAAGACATTTGTAGCAATTGATTATACCACAAAAAAACACTGCTTGCACTTTCTTGAACGAATTATTTTCCAGGAAATGACGTTACAGAAAAATATAATTGACATATCTACATCATAGGACATCAGAAATTAATTAATACATATAATGTTGGTTATAAATTTCTCCACTAGGGTGCATTCTTAGAATATTGTGATCATTTGGCAACAAATAATATGATCTGGTTGCAGTGATGAACAAAAGAAGCAAATGATGCGTACCAATCGTTTCTCATTTGTTTTCAAACATCGCCGTTTACATTAAATGTATAAATATTTTAAAATAACTAGAGTTAAATAATGATTTGTGAGTAAACAGCTTAATTGTATTCGTTAAATAGTCCTAACAAATGCAACTCTTGAATTCCAAATTCTCTAGATAAATTCACCCCTCACTTCGTGAGTCGTGAATTTATCGATAATTTGGAAATCACTCGTAACATTTATTATTATTAATTAAAGCTGTCTTTCTTAAATGAGAGGCTCCGTATGTGTGATTGTTATTATCATTACTTAACACATGTTTACAATATGTGTAATTGTAAAATTTATGTTTTTGTACAATATAATGGTAACATAATTTACAGTAAGTTGTATAGATGTTATCTCCTACACAGAATAGGTTATCAATCTTCGGAAGCAGAGTTGGTAGAGAATAATTGGCAATAAAAGTCAGCACACATTATTTACTGTATTTATAACGAGGGGAACATTTTTTAATATTCAAATCCAGAGAGAGCCCGGAAGTTCGGTGGCGCTGTCACTTGTATTCCGGTTCGGAATAAAAACGCTAGGTCTGTAATTTAGTGGTAGGTTTGCGGGGAAAACAGTGACCCCAAAAATGAATAGCGAGCATAGTTATTGGTCGTATAACAAATGAATGATTGTGAGGTATGTGTTAGTATAATTCGTATTGGGTAAATTAGTTTGAAATCTCTGGTAGCATTCCCCGTGACGCAACACAATGTATTATGAGGAATGTTTGGTTATTTAATGAGTTTGCCATACTACGGCATTTTCATGTCACATCACAAATACTTCTCTTTAAATTATCAAAACTGTGTTACATACAGGGTGTAAATAAAATCAATGTGCGGATTTTGAACATTAATTATTTAGACTTACACATATAACTAACTCACTGGCACTATCGAACCCGTAGGTTCATGACCGCGCGTACATAAGCTCTCCATACATCCCTATCCTGATCCAATGTTTTCCAATCATCCCCTGTATAATCTACTTCCCTCAAATCATAGATGTTATTCTCCCACCTCATTCTTGGTCTACCAACTGGGCGCTTTCCCTCTGCTTTTCCTACAAGAAGCTTCCATGCATGTTTTTCATTCCACATTCGTGCCACATGTCCTGCCCATTGCAGTCTACGAGGCTTAACTATTCTCATTATATCTGGCTTCCTATAAAGACCATGTAATTCATTGTTAAGCAGTCTTCTCCATTCACCTGTCTGTTCATCTCTCTTTGGTCCAAAAATGTCCTCCGATTGAGGGTCTTTCCACTTTTTAAGTGGTTGCCCTTTTACCAGCCGGCTGCTGGCCCTTCACATCCACATGTGTCAATCACAGAGGTAGATGATCAACAGTCAGTGTAGGGGTGACATGTGGTTAACATTTAGAGTCCCCCAGCCGTTATAGCTGGTTCCTCAACCTGGAGCCGCTACTTATTGTAGCTACCCAAATGCCTCACGATGCTGGGTGGGCACCGGTCCCATACTGGCCGAAATACCATGAGAAAATTTCTTCCCCCATGAAGACTCGAACCAGCGCAAGTCCTGTAGCTCTGCGCCAAGGCTTCCAACCTTAACCGCTCGGCTACGGCGCGGGACCAAATGTCCTAAGAACTTTATTCTCAAATACTCGTAATCTCCTTTCCTCTCACAAAGAAAGAGTCCATGTTTCGCATCCATATTTTATAACTGAAAGAATAACTAAAATTTACAATATAAAAATAGAGTACATGGAATAATTTGGAACAAAAAATATTACAAAAGAAATTAAAATGAAAATTTATAAGAGCATAATACACAATATTTTGTCATCCACCCATAGTAATTCAGCCCGAGGGCAGGTCTTTCACTTCAATCGTAGCATTTTCATGCTATGCTTTGCAGTTTCACTAGGGAATTGCAGGAGTGGTAGCTTCCCGTTGGTTTCCACACCGGTGAAGGATGATGATGGTGAGATGATAATGATAAGGATGGTGATGATGAATATGGCCATATGATTTCGGGGACCGTTTGGGCCTTAAAGTTTTCCTGACATTTGTCTTACAGGTGAGGAAAAACCCCGAAAAAAAACTCACCGAGAAAGACAGCCCCGCCCGGGGATCTAACCCGGGCTCGCTGCGTGACAAGGCAGCACGCTACCTTGAGACCACAGCGATGGACTATTTTGTCATATGGAAGTTAAACTTGGTCTTTGACGGAATTACAAAATAATAAAATTAGAACTGTTGAATTTGATTATTTTAGAAGAAGCCTCCAAAAAACAAGACAGGATAAAATAAGAAATGAATTCCTTTGGAGAGAAATGAATGTCACATCTGTTGTTAAGAGGATTGAAAATCAAACGCTTGAATGTTATGGACAAGTACAAAGAATGGATAAATAAATATGGCCAAAAAAGATATACCAATGGTCACCCTCTGGAAGAAATAAACGTGGCAGACCAAGATGGAAATGGAAAACCTACGTCAGAACTATACTGGATGATAAGAATTTGGAAGAGTGAGATTGGAATGATAGAGATAAATGGAAACTGAAGAACGGCACACCATATAAGTGGCGGAAAGCCGAAGAAGAAGAAGAAGAAGAAAATAGAATATCTGAAATGTTAGTCTTCCTCAACTTATACCGATTTACAAGCTGAAGATGAAGCATAGGCTTCGAATGTACTCCATATCCTAGATACAAAGTTGAGGAAGATGAGATCTCAGGTATTGTATTTATATATTTTAAATTTTATATGGTAATCTCAACGGTTGTTTTCGTCATGGATTTTAAAAATATCAACTTATAACTCACTAACTAACTAACTAATCCACTGGCTCTAAAGAACAAGTAGGTTCATGTCCTCGCGTGAATAAGTTCTCCATACAACCCTATTCTGAGCTAATGTTTTCCAATCAACCCCAGTATCTGGAAATTGTAAATCGTTGCCTGAGAAATATTTTGGGTATATGGTGGTCACAGATTATAACAAATAAAGAACTTTGGAGAAGAACGAATCAAAATTAAATTCGTAAAGAAATCAAATTTGGTAAAAGGAAATGGTTGGTCATGTGTTAAGGAGAGAGAATGATAACATTACAAAAATGGTATTTGATTGGAACCCCCAAGGATTCAAAAGACGGTGAGGAAGACCTAGGGCAACATGGAGTAATACCATCAGCGATGAAACTGAACATGAGGGATGAGTTGGAATGAAATTAAGGCATTGGCAAACCATAGAGTGTGTTGGCGAGATTTTATCAAGGCCCTATTCTTACCAGTGGAGTGACCAGGACTACTACCACCACCTGTATAATCGACTTACCTCAAATCTCATTCTTGATCTACCAACTGGGCGTTTTTCTCTGGTTTTCCTACAGGGTACTTCCATGCCCCTCTTTCATTCCTAATTCGAGCCGCATGTCCTGCCCATTGCAGTCTATGCAGCTTAACTGTTCTTATTATATCTGGTTTCCCATAAAGATCATATAGCTAGCTGTTACGAAGTCTTCTCCATTCGCCTATCGGTTCATCTCTCTTTAGTCCAACAATTTTTCTAAGAACTTTGTTCTCAAATACTCGTAATATTTTCTCCTCCCTTAAAGTAAGCGTCCGTGATTCGCATCCATGTAATAGTGTTCCATTTATAAGTATATGTATTTGTATTTGTGCTGGTTGAGTGGAAGAGAAGACCCTATAGCCTTAACTCTGCCAGAATAAATAAAACATTATTATTATTATTATTATTATTATTATTATAAAATAAATATCTGTAACTTCTCAACTAATAAGAATTTATAGGTAAACAAATTGTTACAAATATTGAAAACTGGGTATCGTTTTTATATTAAGTTCCATGAAGTCCCAATATGGCTTCCGTTAGTGGCAAAGGCATATATCCAACCGGCATTGATTGAAGTTGATAATGGAGTTCCCAATTTTAACTCAACGAAATGTTAATATAAATTTAATGCATTTTTGGCGAAAAAATAAAAGCTTCACCTTATCAAATAATAAAACATACGAGTAGCGTGTGACTGAAGTGGAATCCGTTAAGCTTTCAGAGAACAATCCTTGTTAATTGAACATATAATAAGAAGTGGGAAATTTTTTATTGTTTCAGAACATAAGAAGGAACAATGGGTCTAATTAATGTTGATTTACAGTTAGATACCAACAGAGGAATACAAATTATCCTCAATTAAGTTAAACTTGATCGAAAATATACCTATACCAAAAAGTTACCATTTACCATACACATTTTATATTAATTAGTTGGGGAAGCTTAATATCCAAAACCTTGTATAAAATTACTGAAATAGGAATAATGTTCTATGCTCCGAGCTTATCCTTGTCGTTTACGAGTTGTGCGACACTGGAAGTTTAATTCAACGAGAATGAGAAGTGTTAGTTCCAAGTCAATAACACTGGTCAACATGATTTTTGTCTCATGAGTACCAATAGTTGTACTTAATGCAGTGTTTTATCGTGTTTTCAAATATGTATTCGAAATTTCTCCATCACCTACAGTTTTTTTATTTCAATTTCAATTAATGGATTTAAATAATATTATTTTAACAAACGGTTTTTCGTCCATTTGTTCATTGTAAAATAAAACCAAATGAGCTAACTCAGGAGATTTCAGATATGGAAAAGAGATATCAAGGCAAATGGAATCCTAATATGCTGGCCGATTGTTGTTGGACCATCAAGAGCGGTGCTCCACAGGCGAAATATAGCAGAAAATCGTAATTTCTTACTTTCTAGGCGAGTCCGAATGTTCGAATATTGTGTAGTTACGAATATAGAAAATATTGAAGTGTTTAAATTTATAAATTCCTGTCCCTCGGAAACCTTGCGTGATGGAGAAAACCCGATATCATATTTGAATTCAGGAGAAAAATTCTATCAGAATCACATATTTTTCTTTCTGAGACAAAAAAAAAGTTCATTTTTGTTGCTCAGTGTAATCTGTCCATTTACAGTTATTTTTCATAATAAACAAAATATTGACTCACGGGATATTAAATTAGAATTAAAATATGTCAATTGCGTGGTTTTGGATTTCAATTTAATATACGAGTACGGGTATTATTGTAGTTTTAAGATCTAAATACTTCTTTCAATAAATGAGCTTACAGCAGATATCCTAAAACTAGCAGTATGAATGTCAAAAGTTAATCATTTAAAGTCAGTAGAAAATTAAATTTGAGTTTTCAATGAGATAAAAAGGAGCATTTAAATTAATCAATGGGCATTTTTCAAGTAAAAGTATTAATTATATGAAAATTGTAGACTGATTAATAACTTTCAATATTTTAACTATATTTTATATATTTGGCGAGTCTTTGAAAGAACAGCCCCTTTCTTGATCAAATGATTTTTTATCATTTTGTAGTTTTATATACAGTTTCACAAATTATTACCAATTCTTAAAAAAATTACGCTGGTCAACATGATTTTTGTCTCACGACTACCAATAGTTGTACTTAATGCATTTTTTTATCGTTTTTCAAATATGTATTCGGAATTTCTCCATTACTCAGTTTTTTTATTTCAATTTCAATTAATGGATTTAAATAATTATTCGTTTAATAAACCTAGATTTCTTCCCGGAAAATCTTGGCGCAGTGAGCGATGAGCACGGGGAACACTTTCATCACGAGATTTCAGCTATGGAAAAGAGATATCAAGGCAAATTGAATCCTAATATGCTGGCTGGCCGATTATTGTTGGACCATCAAGAGGGATGCTCCACAGGCGGAATATAGCAGAAAATCGTCATTTCTTACTTTCTAGGTGAGTCCGAATGTTCGAATATTGTGTAGTTACGAATGTAGAAAATATTAAAGTGTTTGAAATTATTATAAATGCCTGTTCTCTCGGAAACCTTGCGTACCGGAGAAACCCCGATATCATATTTGAATTCAGGGGAAAAATACTGTCAGAATCACATATTTTTCTTTCTGAGACAAAAAAAATTCTTGCTCAGTGTATCAGCATTTATTAATGGTGCAATGTCTTATTTGTTTTTGAGTTTATTTATAAATAAACATGTACAGAGGTCATTCTGTGTGTTGCAATTTGCGAGGTGTGGTTCCATTGTTGCAGTGCAGCGAGCTATCCGGCGGTAATTTGGGATTGATCCTCCGACAGATAAAATTATCCGTCGATGGTATAAACAGATAGAAACAACTAGATGTATCTGTAAAAGGAAAAGTCCAAGGTGTCCATGAACACCAAATAACGCGTCGGTCCGGATGACATGTTTCATCCCCATACCCTCCACGGTCTCCCGATCTCGCACCTTGTGATTTCTTCTTGTAGGGGTATGTGAAGGACCATGTGTACGTACCACCACTTCCGGTCGACCTTCCAGATTTTAGAAGAAGGATTGTTGCTGCTGTTGAATCCATTACTCCAAATATGCTGACCAACGTTTGGGAGTAATTCGACTATCGGCTACATATGTGCTTGTGACGAAAGGTGCTCACATAGAAGTATGTTATAAAAACTAGAGTTTCTCTTTAATCTCATATAACTTTTGTTCTTATATTTATCATGTACGGGAAATTAAATAACTTTGAAACTCCGTCCATCATATTGGAACATCCTGTATATTATATATATATATATATATATATATATATATATATATATATATATATATATAAAATATAGTTTATAACATTATGGTATATTATATGTTTTGTGTATTTTTTAGACGTATACTGAAGTTGTGATTATGAAAAACATAATACAAACACACCCATTATACAGAGTGTTGCAAAAAATCACGACAACGGAGGTGAGGTACCATATTGAGATTAGTTGATCACTTTCTAATAAGGTACCAATGTCCGGAAATGATTTGTTTTCACACTATGACTAGTTAATTATGTCCCAAGATCAGTGTAAGTTCGAAGGGTTTAAAGACTCATTACTTGACAACACCTCACAGGTACGGAACCTATGATACGTGGCTTCGCAACGGAATGTGGCTACAACATGACGGAGCTCCAGCTCACTTCGATGCCAATGTGAGGAGACATTTGGATACCACGTATCCAGATCGAGGGGGACCAGTCCCATGCCCTCCGAGATCACCTGATCTTAACCCTCTCGACTACTTTTTGTGGGACGAACTGAAATAGTCTGTTGATCAGACTCCAATAGAGGCACGTATGGATCTAACAGACCCAATCCACACTGCTGCAGAAAGAAATAATTCAAACGAGACCACGAGTATTTGAACGTGTGCGCCAATCACTACACCGCTGATTAACGCTCTGCAATGAGATGGGAGGTGGATATTTTGAAAACTTGATGAGACTGTGAGAGTATTGTCAAGTATTGAGTCTTGAAATCCAACTAACGGAACTCTTGAGAAGTTAGCTACTCATGGTGTGAAAACGCATGATTTCTGGACATCGATACCTTATTAAAAAATGATCAACATATCTCAATATACTATCTCACCTCCGCTGTCGGTGTTTTTTACAACTAGTGGTTATGCTTCTTGCTTTTCGTCCCGAGGGTTGCGGGTTCAAACCCGGCTGGGGTCCATGGATTTTTTAGGACGGAAAATATCCAAGGAGCAAAGTCCTCCGGGAGGGACTTTAAGCCGTGGGTCTCGAGTCTGAAGATTTTCAGGCTCGTAAAAAATCCTTAAGCCTGAATGAAAAGGCCTCTAAGAAAAATTACCGAATTTTCCGTCCTAGTACTCCCTTGGCTTCCTAGATGTCAGTATGAGGCGGAACGCTGACCACGGATCACTCAAAATTACATATATAAGAAAACAAGTGTAACTAAATTAGTATGGTTCAAATTCTTCCCTGTAAGGGGAGAGCGCCTAAATCTCTGTTAAGGGAAAACATGGGCTTAAAAAAAAAATACAATATATATATATATATATATATAGATCCGGGTTCGAATCCCGTCCAGGCATTATTTTCTTATCATACCATATATATATATATATATATATATATATATATATATATATGTTATAATTAAATGTTTAACATTGAGCAATGCAAGCTTAATATGGAATGATAAGAAAAATAAATGCCTGGACGGGATTCGAACCCGGATCTCTGAGTCTGTACCTCAGTGCGATATCCATTACACTACCAGGCGAATCAAATTCAAACACTTATTTTTCTTATATATGTATTATACTCTCCATTATTACTAGATGTCGCGAGAACTCGGTCTTCACCGCCATCTAGTAGCTGACTATATCAAGTAAGCAAATTAAAGAGAATATTTTTACCTTATAGCAGTGACGCTTTATAGATGTTATAATTAAATGTTTAACATTGAGCAATGCAAGCTTAATATGGAATGATAAGAAAAATAAATGCCTGGACGGGATTCGAACCCGGATCTCTGAGTCTGTACCTCAGTGTGATATCCATTACACTACCAGGCGAATCAAATTCAAACACTTATTTTTCTTATATATGTATTATACTCTCCATTATTACTAGATGTCGCGAGAACTCGGTCTTCACCGCCATCTAGCAGCTGACTATATCAAGTAAGCAAATTAAAGAGAATATTTTCTTATCATTCCATATTAAGCTTGCATTGCTCAATGTTAAACATTTAATTATAACATCTATAAAGCGTCACTGCTATAAGGTAAAAATATTCTCTTTAATTTGCTTACTTGATATAGTCAGCTGCTAGATGGCGGTGAAGACCGAGTTCTCGCGACATCTAGTAATAATGGAGAGTATAATACATATATAAGAAAAATAAATGTTTGAATTTGATTCGCCTGGTAGTGTAATGGATATCACACTGAGGTACAGACTCAGAGATCCGGGTTTGAATCCCGTCCAGGCATTTATTTTTCTTATCATTCCATATTAAGCTTGCATTGCTCAATGTTAAACATTTAATTATAACATCTATAAAGCGTCACTGCTATAAGGTAAAAAATATTCTCTTTAATTTGCTTACTTGATATAGTCAGCTGCTAGATGGCGGTGAAGACCGAGTTCTCGCGACATCTAGTAATAATGGAGAGTATAATACATATATAAGAAAAATAAGTGTTTGAATTTGATTCGCCTGGTAGTGTAATGGATATCACACTGAGGTACAGACTCAGAGATCCGGGTTCGAATCCCGTCCAGGCATTTATTTTTCTTATCATTCCATATTAAGCTTGCATTGCTCAATGTTAAACATTTAATTATAACATCTATAAAGCGTCACTGCTATAAGGTAAAATATTCTCTTTAATTTGCTTACTTGATATAGTCAGCTGCTAGATGGCGGTGAAGACCGAGTTCTCGCGACGAGTTCTCGCGACATCTAGTAATAATGGAGAGTATAATACATATATAAGAAAAATAAGTGTTTGAATTTGATTCGCCTGGTAGTGTAATGGATATCACACTGCGGTACAGACTCAGAGATCCGGGTTCGAATCCCGTCCAGGCATTTATTTTTCTTATCATTCCATATTAAGCTTGCATTGCTCAATGTTAAACATTTAATTATAACATCTATAAAGCGTCACTGCTATAAGGTAAAAATATTCTCTTTAATTTGCTTACTTGATATAGTCAGCTGCTAGATGGCGGTGAAGACCGAGTTCTCGCGAATCTAGTAATAATGGAGAGTATAATACATATATAAGAAAAATAAGTGTTTGAATTTGATTCGCCTGGTAGTGTAATGGATATCACACTGAGGTACAGACTCAGAGATCCGGGTTCGAATCCCGTCCAGGCATTTATTTTTCTTATCATTCCATATATATATACACTGCTCAAAACAATTAGAGGAACACTATGAAATATGCAAATATTTTTTCATTGGATAAAGGTACAAACATGAAATTAATGAAGTACATTATTGTGGTTATTTATATATTTATTTATTGCTCATGTCAGTAAAAACAAATGAATAACGCTGACAATTAACTATTCAAATAATTCCGCTATGTAAGCAATTGAATCTTGTGTTTATTTTTCAAAGTTAAACACTCGTTTTATAGAGTTAGTATCGTGTATGGCCTCCACGACATTCGATGACAGTTTGGCACCTTCGTGGCATGCTCCCAATAAGATTCTGGATTTCCTCTTGCGGGATATTCTCCCATTCCTCCTTCAGAGCATCTCCAAGTTGCTGCAGAGTTTGTGGAGCTTGATGTCGGTTCCTGACCTTCCTGTCTAGAAGATCCCACAAGTGTTCAATAGGGTTGAGGTGGCTGGGCTGACCGCTGGCCACTCCATTACCTCAATTTCATTCCTCCTCAGGAAATCCCTGGCGACAGCCGCAGAATATGCCCTGGCATTATCCTGCATAAACAGAAATCCAGGGCCAACTCCAATGGCAGCAGGTACTACATGCTCTTCCAGAACGTGCTCGATATACCGGACAACATTCAGTCGCTGGGGAACAAGTACAAGGTCCGTACGATTGTTGTACATAACTCCGGCCCACACCATTATGGAACCTCCTCCGAATCTATCAATTTCCTGTACGGCCTCTGCAGAAAATCTTTCTCCTGCTGTCCCCACACCCTCAATCGACCATCACAACGTGTAAGATGATACCTGGATTCGTCCGAGAAGAGCACAGACTCCCACTGGTTCAGGTTCAATCACCATGGTTTTCAGCATACGTACGTCTTGCTGCCTTATGCCCATTTGTTAAGCGTGGTTTTTTAACGGGCCTTTTTGGACGAATATTCTCTTTCCTTAATCTGTTCCTTATGGTCTGGTCTGAAACCCGGATTCCGGAAGCCATATGAAGGTCATTCTGCAGGTCTTTTGCAGTTTTTGTACGCTGTCGAAGAGCAGAAAGAACAACGTATCTGTCATCCTGGGGGCTTGTTTTAAATTTACGGCCCTGGCCACGTCTTCTACAATACTGACCTGTCTCTCTGTGCCTTGTGCGTAACCTGGGCACCACGGAAGGAGAAACCCCAAGCTCTCTAGCCACTTGTCGCAGAGATTGACCTTGTCGTAAAATATGTAGAGCATGACACTCTTCAAACTCATTTAAATGCCTCATTTTGTCAGAGACTTCAATAAACAAGGCAATAATCAACATTCGTCACTATAGCAACATCAGGAAGCTTACCAATTAGAAGTGGCCAGTGCCTTCCAAAATAAAACATTTCTCTATATTTGTTATTTGAGGTAATTTCTCTGTATTTAGGCCATGGATCTTTAAAATGTGTATCCAATGATAAAATTAATAATTCAATTTACATATTGTCCAACTTTCAGCATCACAGCTTTAAAAAAAAATTACTTATTCAATGTATTACAAGTGTTCCTCTAATTTTTTTGAGCAGTGTATATATATCTTAGTGATATTAATTTATTTTTTGTGATTTTTTTAAATCTGGAGATCAAAATGATATGCTGAGGGGAATAGTACAATAAGGCTTAAGAAGAGCGAAAAGTTAGCTCACAAGTTTTAATTCTCATACATTCCTAAGCTTGAAAGAAAACTCCCCACACTTTTACGCCCATTATGATATAATGGCAGCATTTTATCTTAGGTTTAGTTGGAGGACTTTACAAGAGAATGGAGCCAAATTTAGCAGAACAAACAGCTTGGGTCATATATTAATGTTTGTTAAAACTTAAACTGTTTATAAGATAGAAATAACACGAGAAAGCCAGGGGAAGTAATTTAATATTGTATCTGACCTATTACATTAAGTGTGTTATAGCAGTGTGGAAAACAGCGTAAGAAGGGGCAGTTCGCGTGCGTTTCGGAGGGGTTGTAAGGGACGAGAAAGATGTAAAAGCACTTTACGGAATGAATGCGTAGGATGCATCAATTCTCACCCCCATTCTAACCATTGCATCACCCTTTCCTTCAACAAATGTTTCCTATATCAATTTTTTCTAAGTTTTTTATTCCATCAAATCCTCTTCTACTTTCGTTTCGTCGCGTTCTCTTGTTTTATACCGTTATGCAATGAAGTTCATGGCTCCCTGCAAGACTTTATGTCCAAGTTTATCATGAAAGCGACGTAGCGTATTGTGGAATAATGTTGATCAAACGTGACGTGGTGACAAGTACAAGGATCTCTCGGCAATGTTTCACAAGAAAGAGGCAAGTCTGTCAGGTAAGAATGAGCAGTAAATGGTAAACGTAACTTTAAAACTCCATTCAAAAACATCATCTTAAAGATGAAATTTCCAGTAGCATTTAATATTCACGATGTAATATAAAACTATATTTTTGCACGATAGTGCGTTCTGTCGTATACTTACAGGAATGGTGACCATTATTGAAAGTTCACTTTCCTAAATTTCGGGGTTCCCAATCTATAAATAACTAAATAACTATACTGTAATATTACAAATTACCTACCTAGTACAGGAAATAAAACCACTGTCCTTTATGTATACTACGTATAATGTATATACAAAAATATATCCAAACGGTACCGGTAGCGTTAATATACATTATATGAAACAAATCACTGCATTTTAAATTAACTGAATTTTATTTGAAACAATATAAACAATAAATTCGTACTTACAGCCATTTTATGCATCATTGGTGTCACGGTCTGCTATAGTCTCAACTAAATTATTTTCGGCATTTACCGTATATACATTGGACACACTGCTAACGTCAGTCAGTTGTTTATAATGAACGCAGATATTTCAATAAATAGGTTATTATTTTAGTATTATTTATTATTTTGAAAACACCATTGTGCAAAAAATAATGTACAACAAACGTTTGTGAAATGTTTTACAGAAGCGAGAAAATGATTAAAAACCGATCGATAACGAGGTTTTTAATCATTTCCTTGCTTCTGTAAAAACCACTTCCCAACCCGCATTGTAATATACTATTAGACATTTACTAAGGATTAAGAGTCATTAAGTCCACCGCTGTGGTCTCGAGGTAGCGTGCTGCCTTGTCACGCAACGGGCCCGGGTTCGATTCCCGGTCGGGACAGGCTCCTGGGTGAGGTTTTTTCGGGGTTTTTCCTCACCTGTAAGACAAATGTCAGGAAGCGTAGGACACAACGGTCCCCGAAAATCACCATCCTGCTCATTATCATCATCATCCTTCACAGATGTGGAAGCAACGGGAAGCTACCACACTTATAATTCCTTGGTAAAGCTGAAAAGCATAGCATGAAAATGCTATGATTGCAGTGAAAGACCTGCCCTCGGGCAGAATTACTATGGATGGATGGATGGAAGAGTCTTTATTGGGATACATTCTACAGTAAATGTACTTAACTTTTGGATGTGTTTGAACCTGACACCAGTTTCCACGCCATTTTAGAATATAAGTTAATTCAAAGATGATAAATATATATTCTTCTTCTTGTAAGGCCATGTTTCCCTTAACAGAGATTTAGGTGCTTTCCCCCTACAGGGAAGAATTTTAACCATACTAATTTAGTTATACACTTTTTTCGTATAGATGTCATTTGAGTGGTCCATGGTCAGCGTTCCGCCTCATGCTGACATCTAGGAAACCAAGGTAGTATTAGGACGGAAAAATTCGGTAAATTTTGCTTAGAGGCCTTTTCATTCAGGCTTAAGGATCTTATATGAGCCTGAAAATCCTCAGACTCGGGACCCACGGCTTAATTAAAGCCCCTCCCGGAGGACTTGCTCCTTGGATTTTTCCATCCTAAAAAATCCATCGACCCCGGCCGGGTTTGAACCCGCGACCCTCAGTACCAGAGGCAAGGAGCATAAACATTAGTCCACCGCGGCCGACTGATACATATATAATAACAAAATTCATTCATTTGTAATCATGTCTGAAGAAGGGACAAAGTACAGAAACAGCTGTTACGAATTTATATTGTAATAAATATGAAAATCATAGATAACATTAAGTTTTATTTTTATATAATTAATTCAAAGATGGGTCTTAAAATCACAACAAACCTTTCCGGTCCTCCAAGCATTTGAGCACTTTCTACTAATGTTGAGTCTTAAACTAATAGGTTAAGTAAATTAAATATAAAAACATAATTTAATCACTGACATGAAAAAAGTTAATAAGTATTATTTTTAAATTAATTTTACTAATAAAATAGTGGGCAATTTCGATAGTTGCAATGAGCAGTAGCTGCAGTTTGGGAAAACTGTCTATAACTGCTAGGGGAACCAAATAAGCTATAATAACACTTTGCCCTTATAATGTCAGCGTGAACGTTCATCTGTGTTACAGACAAGTGTAGATGTGAGGGCAGCACTCGGGTGGTAAGTCAAGAATCATCTACACCTCTCGCGCCATGGAGAGAGATAGGAATTTGTATGCATAATTTTTTAACATTATAGGAGACTCGATTGGAATATAAGAATATTTAAACAGAAATAAATTATATAATTGAATTTAAATACAGAATAACCCATGAAATGGTACAGATATCTAGTTTAAATGAACATGAAAATTTATGGGGAGGGGGGGGGCGTGGACACAAGTATCCGACGGCACGAGAAGAAAGTAGAGTGGCCAGCCCTATGCCTCAATCTACTTTACTCCCAGGAAATTTATCGGTATAGTCGGATCAGTAATTTAATTTACATCAAAGACAACTTTTTCCCTCCGGTTTAAAAAAAATCATTGTTTGTGTCAGGTAGATCCGGGGAGTTCTTGTTAGAAGCTTCTAAAACGCCGCTCCAATCAACAAAAACTGAAAATAGTTATCTGCCAATAATGTCTTCGCTTTTTAAATGACGTTTCCATGTCTAATCCATGTGGAAATAATTATCTTAACAGCGTTGCAACTTTTGTCTTTGCAGTATCTTTAGTTGGTAAACATTTTTTCTAGTGAATAAAACGTGACAACGGCGCTTGATATGCTAAATACTTATACGTGCAATATAGACCTACCTAACCAGAAAGCAAAACGCCTCTAAACTAATTGCCTGAATCGACTATACTAATTTTATAGGAGAGGAGAGGAGAGGAGAGGAGAGAGAGAGAGAGAGAGAGAGAGATAGAGATATAGAGATAGAGAGAGAGAGAGAGAGAGAGAGAGAGATAGAGAGATGCTAGGTCGTCCAATTATAGCATTTTGAGATAGAAAACTATGGGTCGTAAATGTCCTATTTCGACGATATGTTGAACGATTAATAATACTGGGGATCTCTATTTTTTGTAAACCGATTTATTTTGTTATATTCCTGAAATTACAGTATTTTCGTATCAACAGTTTGAAACTGACAGACTACTCGGCCTCGATAATTTGCAGTAGTAAATCACTTTCTGCATTAATTACCTCTGATTTCGGTAAAATTTCGTAAATAAATCTGGGGAAAGGAAGTAAATATTTATATTAATCCCAGCTGGGGTTCTTGTGGTAATTAGGTTGCCTCGGAACCAGCCTGACCCATTTCACATCCCCAAACAGGGCGGGCAAGTTTCATATGTGACGAGTCTTTGGGGTTTATTTTCCAAAGACAAAAAAGTTTGGAAAATGTAAGGCCTAAATGGGTCCCCGGAACAAGAACTGTCTGGGCATAATCATAAAAATCCATATCATATTCGCCTTGTGTAGTATAAATGTAGAGTTAATTGTCTAAAACGTTCGTGTTTTTTCGGAAGTGGCCCTGGTATTGAGTTGATCACTTATTTGGGAAACCAACATTAATAAGATTCATGATAAAGTTCCATTGAGGTATTATTCAAAATTATATATAAAATTATGAAATATTTACATTTTAATTTTATTTGGGAAAGTCATCCACGTCTTTGAGTGGTCAAAAAACCAAGTGTGTGAATCAGAATTTCAAATGTTCTCCCGAAGCGCGTGTTCTTGCAAGTCCCGTGTTACGTGGGGCACGCAAAAGTACTCATAACATACAGATTAAACTAAGGTAAAGAGAGAGAGAGAGAATGATAATGTGAATATATAAATACTAATATGCTACAGCTCAATAAATTAGTAATTTATGACTTACTGTAAATCATAAATGACATATGCCCGACCAATGAAGAGTTAAATACTAATTCAGTCTTATGTTAACTAATATAAATACAACTTTGAATTTTAGAATATAATGCAAAGTGGAAATCAAGGTAACTAATTAATTGTTTCAGAAAACGCCATGATGTCAGATTATCCTGCCCACATTTTCTCTGTTCAACAAGACAAATGAGTGGGTTGTTTTAAGAAGATTGAAATTATTAGTGTTAAACTTGTTGACAACTTGCCTATACTAACATTAATTAAATCTATATGAACACATTGCACTTTTAGACAACACATTCACTCACAACAGACCGGGAAAGTTAGAGAAAAAGTTACTTACTTACTCACTGGCACTATCGAACCCGTAGGTTCATGGCCGCGCGGGCATAAGCTTTCCATACATCCCTATCCTGAGCTAATGCTTTCCAATCATTACATGTATAATCTACTTCCCTTAAATCATAGTTAATGTTATTCTCCCACCTCATTCTTGGTCTACCAACTGGGCGTTTTCCTTCTGGCTTTCCTACAAGAAGCTTCCATGCAAGTCTTTCATTCCTGCCCATCGCAGTCTACGAGACCTAAGTGTTCTTATTATATCTGGCTTCCTTTAAAGACCATGTAGTTCATTGTTATGTAGTCTTCTCCATTCACCTGTCTGTTCATCTTAGAGAAAAAGTTAGAAAAATTAAATCCGCTATTTTCGCAACGTGATAATTAGGAGAAAAATTGTTGAAATGTAACGTATATGTTTTTGGGAGAAAAATCTGTAAATGGCAAAAAAATGTTTTTTTCACTTATTTGGTGTAAAAATTATTGAAAAAATATCACATAATAGCACTAAAAAACACAAAAAAGGTATGTTTAGTTGAAATCGATTCATAATTTTTGCAAAAAGAAAAAAGCAAAAAGTGTATTTTTCATTAATTAATTACCCAACCCATAATCATGGGTAGAATCTTCCTTCTGAGTTTAAGTTGTAGCCTTTTATGACGCTAACTTATTTTAAAAAATGCACAGGTAATATTCATAACTTTCAGAAGAATTCGCGAAAGCGTAAAAAATTGCCAACAATTGTCCCACTGCAAGTTTTTTAAGTGCGTTTGTTCTTAAAGGATTTCTCCACAACTCCCATATAACCAAACTTCTTCTTCTTCTTCATACAAGGATTAAACCTTGTTGATTCGTTTCGGCTCCAGGTATCATAGTTGCTGTTTCCATCTCTTTCGTGGGCGTCCCCGATCTCTTTTTCCTCTTCTCGGTTGATAGTTCAGACTTTCCCAAGGCAATCTGTTGGTATCCATTCTGCAGACATGTCCATACCATATTCTTCTATACTATTATATTTTATCTGTCAAACTGAATATTTGTAGTTCTTCACGGAATCTTCCATTTCGTTTTTTATCCATTAAAGTATATCCTGCCACATATCGTAAATATTTCATTTCTGCTGCTTCTACTCTTTTAATTGTCCGTGTATTTACTAGAGTCCATATTTCAATATTACAATATTGCAGGTACAGCCAAAAGTAAGCAAGGTAAAACACCTAACAACCGCCTCCAACATCAGACTATTTCGGTGTGACGCTACCGCTGGCGTTGAAAGGCCGACATGATGGTGAACTCTCTCGATGGTCCGGCCGCTTAACGAAGAAAATGAAAAAAATTTAACTCCTTACTGAACAATTTGTGATACCTTGATTTTTTGCTGTACAGTAAGTACACATTACCTATACACTCAGATTCAACCCAGGAAGTTACTGTGTGTTTGGAATAGGGAACTGGGTTGCCATTTTAACAGTATTTTCTCGAGAGAAATCCTTATATAAAACTGTAGATGGCAACACAGCAGGTACATAGTTGTAAGTTGTAGCCGTCCAAGCCACCCCCTCTTAAAGAAAAAAAAAACAGTTACCACTTGTCACTGAGCTCGTGCGGATCTGTACTATCCTGTGTGTAAGTTTTACTCTCATTTACTATAAAACTAGTTTGCCTGCAGTAAAAGAAAAAACTGTATTTTTTAAATGTATAGTACATGGATTTGGAAAAAGTACTGCTAACCTTGCCACTCCACCCCTCCTTAACAAAAAAATACCGTTATTATGAGTTTGGCAACATCTGCCCTCTGTAGGTAGGGGGGACACTGGCTAGCACATAAGGTCTGTAGTAACTTTCTGGGTTGAATTAGAGTGTATAATAAAAACTAGGGTTGCAGAGGTCCCGAACCTAATTCCTTCTGTGGCAAAGACTTTTTCTTTGAGAATAGGTTCTGGAATGGGATTTATTAAACTTCGTAAAGACAATTAAAATCAGAAGTCATAAAATCCGATTAACAAAATTAGACTAAGGCAGAATTGTTTTACTCTAAAAACACGATTCTTCGTACTATCCTGCGACATAGCTATCTCAGTCGCCTTGGCTTTACAGAACTGTCATGCCAGATATTTATAATTTACATTGAACACACGAGATGTTTCTAGAGACTTCTAAAATATTAGTACGAAGGTCCACGTTTTTGGTGTCGATTATCTGATTGCTCATAGTTTCGATAACGTTTAAGCCCACGTTTAACCTCTAGAACTCGTAAGGGGGAACGATAAAAATAAATAAAATTTCAATAAGTTGCCGGTGTTAGTGTCAAATTCATAGTTTTTGGGTTCGCTATGCTAATTGGTCACAGTTTTAATGGGATTTGAACTCAAGTTTGATCCCTAGCATACAAAAGATGGATGGGAAGTGGTGAAAATAAAATAACAGTAAATGAGATCAGTTACAAACCCATAATTTTTGGGGTTGGTGAATGTGCAAGTGTCAGATAAGCCCAAGTTTAACCCGTGGCTCACCTAGGGTTTGAGAGGAATGAAAAATAATATAAGTTATCCAAAATTATCGAGATTAGTTTATAATGCACAGTTTTCGGATTGCTACCCTCATTGTTGACAGTGCAGATGGAAATTTAACCCAAGTTTGAACATCAGAAGCCCAATGGGATGAGAAAGGATGAAAAATATGTCTAAACTGATCGTGATTAGTGTCGAATCCTAGTTTCAGGATCACTAAGCTCTTTGAAGGGTAGAAGGTTAGGATAAATACCCGCGCAACGAAGGGCAATTGGCGAGTTCATATTTTTTTGTCCCATACCACAATGTTGTCTTTTATAAAAAAATATCTGGCTTTCTCTCAAGGCATTGGTGGAATTGTAATCCATTTGTTGAGTTGGGGCATTTGGAAGGTGAAATTACGTTACTCCAATAATATGATGGGAGTTAAAGATAATGAAGAGCCAGAAAAGCCCTTAACCTAAACCTAAATTCCAGACCATTGGTAACGACAGCAATAATTCTCTTTAATAAATAATAATAATAATAAGAAGAAGAAGAAGAAGAATAATAATAATACTCTATTTTGGTTAGCAGAGTTATGGCCATAATACCATCTCTTGGACTCAATCAGCGAATAGTAAAGTTATACACAAAGTACATCTACTGTATAAAAATGAGTGTTTGTTTGTTAGTTTGTTCGTTCGTACTTTATGCGCGGCCATACCGGTGATCCGATTGTGATCGGGCTTCTTGCAAATGTTCAGGAGATTCCCGGGATGAACATAGGCTATAAGAGAGTTGTGATACTCAACTCCTACACCCTTCAAAATCGTCCTTTGTAGTGGAAAACGTGAAAAAAATAGCTCTTTGGACGCTTAAATGGCGACGCTGCCTAAACCATGACAAATACACGAATTAATTGAATATCTCAAAAAGCTCTACAAAAAAATCCGCGACAGCACATGTTTATCACTTACGGATAACTCACAATAACCATTTTTGTCTTTCATTGATGCCAAGAAGATCGACACAAGTACGTAGATTCCTGTGCAAGCATAGCAGCACATGTCGGGTATTCTTTTACGGATAACTTACAGTAATGAATTTTGACTTTTAGCTCATTTATACCAAGAAGATCGAGATAAGTAGATTCCCGGGCAACACCGGGTAATCAGCTCGGGGAATCTTAAAAATAATTACTATATACATTCATAATTATTTTTCATTTTACTTATTCAACTAATCATAAGAAGTACATTAATTTTCGTCTTTCAGCTCATTTATGCCAAGAAGATCGGGATGAGTAGAATCCCGGGTAAACAGCACGGAGTATATAAAAATAATAACGATATAAATTTTTCCCGTTACTTATTTAACTAAACATAAAACACGTTAATTTTCGAATTTCATTTCATTTATGTCAAGAATATCGGGATAAGAAGATTCCGGGGCAACGCCGGGTGTTCAGCACGGGGTATCTAAAAATACAAATTTATAATAATGTTTCCCTTCACATATTCAACTAAACATAAAAGCACATTAATTTCCATTTATTTAGGCGTAGCAGCGCACGCCGGGTATTAGCTAGTATAAAATAAAATAAAGTAAGTAACTTCCTAGATGAATATTTACAAGATACAAAATGCTGAATATAGTTGTTATATAGTTAATATTTTCATTTGTGTGGAACTTAAGATATCAATTAATTTTTTACTTGATTGATAGTCCCTGACATGACTGGGAAGTGAATCCTATGGTCTGACCGGGAATCGAACTCGGGACGTCGTGAACGGTGGTCAGAAACTCTGACCCATATCCATGAGGCTAGTCAATATAAAACAACGTTTTAAGATTTCCTTCATACTTAAACAACTAATTTAAAACTGAATTAATATATATATATATTTACACGGGATTAGAGATGTTAACATGACATGGTCTCTCACTATAAATTATATTTTAATAAAGAAACACAGTGACATAAATCCATTTGAAGGTAACTAGTTATTCAGTCGTGTGTGGAATGATGAAAACTCTCACAAACAGAACTCATAATTTTAATACTCGTAACAATAGCATAACAGACTGTTTTATTATATTCTAAGATCTTAACACAGACAAGAATTTGTATTCATCTCTGAAACCGGTTCTGTTAAATTATAATGCACAATTACCTTTACTACTAAAGTAAATTATATGGGACAAATTTGTATCCAGCACCACTTTACAAATCAAAGTGTTCAACACAAAGCAAACACTATCAATCTGTATGGCCTTATCTTATAATCCAATAACTTGTATCGCCCACAACCCATTTCACTATTTATAATTCAGAGTACAAACGAGGGAAATTTTTAGGAAGTGCCTGAGTTCAAATACCTAGGAACAACAATCACAAATAGGAATGAGATGCACAAAGAAATTAAACATAGGCTCAATTCTGGAATTGCGTGCTATTATGCATTACAGAGACTTTTTATGTCCCAACTTCTTTCAAAAAACGTTAAACTGAAAATATATAAAACCATTATTCTACCAGTTATATTATATGGATTCGAAACATGGAGTGTTACTTTAAGGGAGGAAAGGAGATTACGAGTATTTGAGAATAAAGTTCTTACGAACATTTTTGGACCAACGAGAGATATACAGACAGGTGAAGACTACATAACGATGAACTACATGGTCTTTATAGACAGCTAGATATAATAAGAACATATAAGTCTCGTAGACTGCGATGGGCAGGACATGTAGCACGTATGGGGAATGAAATACGTGCATGGAAGCTTGTTCTAGAAAAAGCAGAGGGAAAACGCCCAGTTGGTAGACCAAGAATGAAGTGGGAGAATAACATTAACTATGATTTGAGGGACGTAGTTTATACAGGGAATTATTGGAAAGCATTAGCTCAGGATAGGGCTGAATGGAGAGCTTATGTCCGCGCGGTCATGAACCTCGGGTTCGATAGTGTAAGTAAGTACAATTCAGAGTACCACTACATAAAAAAGAACTACAGTAGACATTTTTCTAAAGATTGTTATATAAGGGGGTAGAATTTAATGAAAACTCGTAGAAAAAAAAATATATGAAATGTGTTTCAGAATGAAACTCGTTTTCAGGAGATCCCGAATCCAAACATCTGTTCCGACCAACCTGAAGGGGGTTTATTTTGTGGTTTTTATCAATCTTCAAGATAAATCCTGTGTTGAAATTTCGTTCCCGCGACCATTTCATCATTCATTAGACTTACTTGCCCTCATTAAACATCGTGTCTATGTACGAAATGTACCAATGATGTTTAAGTAACCAAAATTACATTTTATGTATATTGGCCATTCTTTATAACACGTGATGCGCCTTTTTTAAATTATTTCATAAACTTCTGTCAAATTTTATTTGTAGGGTTCCATTTTTCAAATTATTTTCCACCATTCACAATGAATTTTACATTTTTTCCAATGATTATTGCAATATATTTTTCTATGATATTTAACTACATACGTAGCATGAGGTCGTGGTAGCCATATTGGTTTTAACGAATATTTTAAGAAAAAACAAACTCGTGTTCCAGTGCAGCCAACATATGTATGTACTAATTAACTGTACACATATACTTCAGAATTTCAGAACTTATTGTTTTTCTATTAAATAAAGTGTTTAATCGGTAATGGCGTTGCTTGGAAGCAACCGGTTGGCACATTCCTTGTTTAATGTTCAATTTAATGTATATAATTTTTTTAATTCTGGTCGCGGGGTCACACCCGGCCGGGGTCGATGAATTTTTAGGACGGAAAAATCCGAGAAGCAAGTTCTTCAGGAGGAACTTTAAACCGAGAGTCCCGAGTCTGAAGATTTTTAGGCTCGTAAAAGATCTTTAAGCCTGAATAAAAAGGGCATTAATCAAAATTTGCCAACCCCAATATCCTAGTAATAACTTAGTTGCCTGTTAGATGTCTCATTGAGTCGGTGTGTTGACAGCATGCCATTCATGACATCTATGAGCAAATAAGGTAATTAAACATTAACTTGGTCTAGTAACTCCTAGCAAAGGCGAAGCTTCTTCTTCTTCGGCTTTTCCCCACGTATAGGTTTGCCGTCTTCAGTTTCAATTTATCTCTATCATTCCAATCTCCCTCCTCCAAATTCCTATCGTCCACTATGGTTCTGACGTAGGTTTACCATTTCCATCTTGGTCTGCCACGTTTATTTCTTCCAGGGGTGACCATTGGTATATTTTTTGGTCATCTTTCATTTTCCATTCTTTGTACATGGCCATACCACTGAAGCGTTGATTTTCAATCCTCTTAACAACAGATGTCGTGACATTCATTTCTCTCCAAAGGAATTCATTTCTTATTTTATCCTGTCTTTTTTTTTTTTGGAGGCTTCTAAAATAATCAAATTCAACTGTTCTAATTTTATTCTTTTGTAATTCCGTCAAAGACAAAGTTTCACTTCCATATGACAAAATATTCTGTTTTATGCTGTTATAAATTTTCATTTTAGTTTCCTTTGTAATATTTTTGTTCGAAATTATTCCATGTAATGTATTAGTTGCATTTTTTAGGCGAAGCTATGGCTCAATAAAGCCATTAATAATAAAAAATGTAGCAATAAGTTGTGCATTTTTTGTTTTCTAACATTTACAGAGTTATTTTTATTATATTGATTTGAATGATCTTAGATGAGACGCTTTATGGCCACTATTGTTCTGTCTAAGGTTTTTAGTCAGTATAACATTATGAAATTTTTATAACTTTGATCAAAACATCGCCTAGAGCAGACTTGGCTAAGCTTATTTTTAATCTTGTGTAAGTTTTCATAGTGATTTCTGATTTCAGTTTCTATCTCAAAGCATCCCTAATATATTTTCTCATTCAAGATTTACTCTCTTCATTCTCATTATTTGGAGTTACTTGACTTCCAATCCATCTATCCATACATGTTTGTCTAACCAACCATCATTCCATGTCTGCTCATCAGTCCATTCATCCATCATTCCATGTCTGTCTATCCATCCATCCATCCATCCATCCATCCATCCATGTCTGTCCATCCATCCATCCATCCATTCGTCCATCCATCCATGTCTGTCCATCCATCCATTCGTCCATCCATCCATGTCTGTCCATCCATCCATCCATCCATTCGTCCATCCATACATGTCTGTCTATTCAACCATCCATCCATCTACCTGGCTGTCTGTCCATCCAACCATCTATCAATTACACTGGTCAACATGATTTTTGTCTCATGAGTACCAATAGTTGTACTTAATGCAGTTTTTTATCGTGTTTTCAAATATGTATTCGGAATTTCTCCATTACCCACAGTTTTTTTATTTCAATTTCAATTAATGGATTTAAATAATTATTTTTTAATAAACATTTTTACGTCCATTTGTCCATTGAGCGATGAGTACGGGGAACACTTTCATCAGGAGATTTCAGCTATGGAAAAGAGATATCAAGGCAAATGGAATCCTAATATCCTGGCCGATTATTGTTGGACCATCAAGAGGAATGCTCCACAGGCGAAATATAGCAGAAAATCGTCATTTCTTACTTTCTATGTGAGTCTGAATGTTCGAATATTGTGTTGTTACGAATGTAGAAAATATTAAAGTGTTTGAAATTATAAAAACCTGTCTCTCGGAAACCTTGCGTGATGGAGAAAAACCGATATCATATTTGATTTCAGGAGAAACAATACTGTCAGAATCACATATTTTTCTTTCTAAGACAAAAAATAAAGTTTCTTTTTTGTTGCTCAGTGTTACCTTCTTTACAGATATTGAAACTTTTTTTTCTAATACTTTAACTGTATATGTAAAACGTGAAATTAACTGCAGTACAATATCGAATTTAATGGAAGATGATGTTAAAAAAAGTGCATGTATGCGGTGAAGAAGTTTAATTAAAAAAAATAACAAATTTACGCTAAGGGCGATAAGGTTATAAAGTGTTCAGTTCCAATCAGTAAGGAGCAGTCTTGCTACGTAATAAACAAAAACATAACTCTCTCCAACCCTTACTCAACACCTATATGACTCACTGGGATACACATTTGTCCTCGTGTTACATTGGCCAAGCCCATTTATTTTTTTGTGTATCTCTCGAAAACCATAAAACACCTACAGTGAATTTAAGTGTTCTTGTTTGTCCCCTCTTAATAGGATCGATTTTAATTACAAGGCACTTAAATGTCTATGTTAGCTTCATTTATTTCCCTTGTAGCCAGCCGGTGATATGTCAACTTGCAATATGGCTTCTTTCGTAGCGGATACAACTACAGCAACGTTTTGCCTCATTTTATGGTTTCGGCTATAAACTGTAGAAAGGAAATGAAAATAAATTGCTGACCTCTTGGTTTCAAATCCTATTAAATTTGTTATGAACTCCAGTATTATTATTTCTTACAATACTGTTATAAAAGTAACAATACGGGTACAGTAAATTGCCTTGGGATCTTTTATTTTATTTTTTTCATATAAATGATTTATTTGCGAATGAATCACTTTTCCGATGAAGTCATTTTTACTAGTTCTTTGTCAAGAACTTGAATTGTCATGTGAATAAATCAATCAATCCTATGTTTACACCTTTTGAGTAAAATATAGACCTATGATTTAGAAAATGTATTCAAAGTGTTAGAAGAACATAAACCAAATGATCATCAGCAGCAGCATCAAGGATTAGACCTTAAGGTCTGTTCCGATCTCATGCTAGAATTGGTCTGTCCATCTTTTACTGGGACTTCCTACATTTCTTCGTCATAGTGGTTTGTAAAGAAGAATCTGTTTCGGAATTCCATTGTTATCCACTCTGTTGATGTGATCCATCCATTCATCTCTGTATTGTACAATTCTATCTAATAGTTTAAATGTATTTAGTTCACTTCGTATATTTTCACTCCTTTTCAATCTGTTCTAGTATTCCCAGCCACACTCCTCAGAAACCTCATTTCTGACGTTTATATTCTTCGTTCCTGGTTTTTTGGTTAAGACTCAGTGTTCCGATCCATATAGCAGTGTTGGAACCACCATTGTTTTATAAAAAATTAAAAGTGTCTACCTTCTAGTTCGTTTGAGACTTCGTTTTATGGTGCCACACAAGACGGAATAAGCCAAAATGTCGAAGGAATAATTATTAATCCTAATAATGTTCTGACTCAGTTTCATATAATTAATTTTATTTATTTTGTTTTCATTATCTTCACTTTTTCTATATGACACATTGTATCCCAGGTAATTAAAATTGTTCATCTGTTCTATTATTTTATTCTCTTATTGGATTTTTACTATTAGTGGCTCATATCCTAGAAAAGCTAAAACTTTTGTTTTTACAGTAATTTTTTTAAGTTGCGTGTTTCATATATTTTACTTAATTTGTAAATTGCCCGTTGTAAGCCATCTTCTGTCTCAGATATCACAATTAATCGTCTGCAAAGAATAAAGTGTCTAATAAAATTCGTCAATTTTAAAATGTTCAGTTAAAAGAAGTTGCCAATTCTGTATGGCATCGTGTATATACATATATATATATATATATATATATATATATATATATATATATATTAAAATTATCTTTTTAATCATCATCATCATCTGCCTTTCTAGTATTAGGCCCAGTGGCCCGTTACGGTCTCCCGTCATCTCCGAAAAGGTCGACCCACAGACCTTCTGCCTCGAAGAATGTAGTGAAGAATTTGTTTTGGTATTCTGTGACGATCCATGCGCTGAATATGGGCTAGCCAATTGTTTCTATATTCTTGGAGGTATTCAGATATAGGTACGATGTTTAACTCTCTGGCTATTGTTGAATTTCTTTGGTGGTCTAGAAGGCTATAACCTGCAGTTCGTCGCAGAAATTTCATCTCCGTGGCTGTAATATGACGGTCATCCTGAGTTCTGATGGCCCAAGCTTCACTGCCATAACAGATTATGGGTCTAGCGAGAACTTTATAGATTTTCATTGTTGTGTGTCTCTGCACTTTTGATGGTTTAAAAACTTGGTTGATAATTCTTAAAGCTTTATTATAGTTTTGTATTTTAAAGGATATATCACATTCCTCATTATAAGTTAGATTATATCCTAACTATTTAAATTAATTTACTTGCTCTAATATAGTCTATTCAAAGCGAGGATTGTTGTCTTTCAAATCAAAAAAGTCTGAATTTGTGGAGATAAATTTCCTCACATTTGCAGTAAAGTTTAAGAAGTCGTCCATGTGATATGTTTTAATATAAATTGTATATATTTATTTTAATTTGAAACATAGCAAAGTGCATGACAATAATTATTGATAAATGTATCACGAAGACTAAAAGTTTAAAACCAAATAAAATATATTAAAACTGTTTACGTTGACATTAGTTTATCTGTGGGCACTTTGTCATTATTTATTAAATCTAAAAAATCTAAAGGAATAAAAACGTATTAAAATAGAAATACAAATTGGAATATACTGATTAGCACGGGAATTCTTTATGTATCTACTATTTGAATTTGACTAAAATTAATGAAAATATATGAACTTACAACAGAATAATAATTTATTCATATACACATTACTTTTATATTTTCAAGTATAAACCATTTTAAAAAGCCGTTCCGCAACTAAATACTGGTAAAGATTATATAGACTTTCCCAATAAGGTGAAATATTATTAATTTGCATTTGAGACCTACAGATTAGACCTTAGATTTTAGAAAAATCATATTTAGTTGATTTGAGGATAAATAATAATTTTTGTTATGCACAATTCATCGAGAGTTCGAGTCCCGTGGGGTCAGAATTTTTAAACTGACCCAAACCCTCTGGCGGCACTATGGTCCTAGGGTCGACTCAGCCTCTAACGGAAATGAGTATCAGACGCTTGTTCTGGGGGTAAAGGCGGCTGTCACACAGGGCTGACAACCCGGCTGACATCAAGTGCTGATTGTCTAGAAAAAGTGGGAGCCTTAACCTCCTACTACCCCAAGGACCTCCTGAGGTCTGTCGTGGGATCACTTTACTATGCACAGTTCATAGAAATGTATTACATTGGAAGCAATTCGTCACTGCTAAGATATCCTAAATGGTATTTAGTGTATATTTTTAATTTTACTTATAAAACTATAGAAAGATATTTTTTCATAATTTTGGCCTCATCTTGCATTTTATTATATCTCTTTGGGAGCAAAATTATTTTTAAATATTAGGCCTCTGCCTTATTTTTTCAGATATATGGTGATTAAAAACCCGGCCGAGATCGATTGAATTTTAAGGATGGAAAAATCCATGCAGCAAGACCTCCGGGAGGGCCTTTAAGCCGTGGGTCCGAGTCTGAAGATTTTCAGGCTCGTAAAAGAACTTAAAGTCTGAATAAAAAGGCCTCTGTTCAAAATTTAACCGACCTTCATCCAACCAAGTAATACGTTAGCACCCTAGTAGATGTCTGATTGAGGCGATGTGCTAACCACATGTCACTCGTTGACATCTGTAGGTAAATAACTAACTAACTAACTGGCACTATCGAACCCGTAGGTTCATGGCCGCGCGGACATAAGCTCTCCATATATCCCTATCCTGAGCCAATGTTTTCCAATCATACCCTGCATAATCTACTTCCCTCAAATCATAGTTAATGTTATTCTCCCACCTCACTCTTGGTCTACCAACTGGGCTTTTTCCCTCTGCTTCTTCTGTGGGAGCATGTACATTTACGATTACAAAATCATGCCGTTTACCCTTTAGAATTATGTATGGTATCCTATCATTGACAAACTGAATATCTCGGATAGCAGATAAGATCCTCCTCCAGACTAAAAAACCCGTTCCAAATTCGGGTCTTTCTGCACCCCCGTAGTATAATGCAAAGCTTCCTGATTCCTGACTACCTTCTCCTGGCCATCTAATCCCTCGAGCGCAGTGTCCTTTATATCCCTCCTCATCATACTACCTATTATTCGAAATCTTTTGCAAATTCTCTTGCTAGAACATGGAATTCCCTTCCACCCTATGTCAGAGACTGCCAAACTTTACCATCTTTCAGAAACAAATTTAAAATAAAATTACTAACAGAAACAACTCACTAATATTACTTTTAAAAAAATAACGTTTTTTTCTTTATTTAACAAAAATAGATTTAAGATTCGTTAATATATTTACCTAATGCCTTGGATAAAAAGCATAGATTAATTCATTGTAGTTTATTATTTTCTTTGTATTTTTTTCTTTCTTTTATTTTTATGTATAGTAGATTCGAGCTGTTATTCCTTTCTGTATTCATTCTATCATTAATTTAATTTTAATTGTATTTAATTTAATTGTATTATTAGACATTATTTTCATTACTATTCAATTTGACAGATAATTAATTGTTTAGTATGACTATTATTGTAATTTTTTGTATTTATATGTAACATATGTTTGTCCTGGTGAGTGGAAGAGAAGGCCACATGGCCTTAACTCCACCAGGCTAAATAAATCTATTCTATTCTATTCTAACTTCCTGTAAAGCGACTATATCCAAGGGTGATTTATCTAATTCACGGGTTAATACTTCAAGCGCCCCGCTATTGTATAAAGTCCTAGCATTCCATGTTCCTAGGAACATGTCCTTATGTTTGAGCCTTTGGCATGGGTTCCCTGAAGTAGTCACCGGCCGGAGAACCGAATTGGGGATTATTTGACCTCCGGAAAATTTTACCCCAGTTGAACCCATGTCCGCATTTCATGACGGTTGTATTTTTACGGTGAAAGATCGTCACTCTTTCGACCAAGGTACTTTTTTCGTCTGGCTTTTCACCTTCGACCAGTCCGGCATGGGTAATTCTATCGGCAATAAATACGTAATAAACATAAATAAATTACCTTGTTAAGAAACTCCCGCTAGAGAGCACCCATGTCCCCACACATACACAAACACAGACTGTATATAAAAATATACTGATTCACTATTTTATATACAGTATTGATTCAAATTTAATATAATTTGCAATCGAGATATATACAGTAAAAGCTCCTAATTTGTGGTTCCCTTATTCGCGTTTTCGTTATTCGCGGGTTTAAAAATTGCGACACAGTTCCTGTATTCGCGGGTAAAAATGTATTTATTCGCGGATCCAGTCGGTATATTAAAATGATTTAGCATCCTTTTATTAAAGCATCGCAACTTTTTTATTGCAGGTATGTGCCAAGTCAGCATTTACATGGAGCGATTCAAACCAAATGGACAGATTAATACCAAAGTAGAACAAGCCTTGTTGTCACTAAGCTAAAGTTGGTTGTTAAAAGCCGCCGCCGACGTGTTTCACGTGGCACTATGTCCGTTGATAAATGTCGCCTTGGCATGGAAATGTCTGTTCCTTTCTAAACAACTTAATGGCATCTCTAAACGGCTGCAAAATACCAATAAATCCAACCTTATTATGGCCCCCACGATCGGTGTTTTATTGTTTCAACTTGTCATTTGTTACAATAATTTTGATTGAATAACACGTGTATCTTTTGTTTTGATGACAATTTATAATGTCCAGTAAAAGAATAGAAAATTAGTTCCGAAACAGAAAAAAATAGTGTTGCCACTTAAAGTAAAAATATAAATGTTCGACCGTTTACGCGTTGGCGAGTCGTTTGCATCTATATCATGTTGTATCAATGTTAATGAATCAACTGTACGATTCATCAAGACATCCGAAGACAAAATTAAGAAATTTTATCGCTGAATTCACCAGCTAATGTCAATCTGAATTGAAAGACCTTATAAAAGCGGCAAACCACAAGCAGCATTCAACTACAAGCCAAGAGGTTCAAGGAATGTAGGAAGATCAGTGAAAAGATGGACAGAACAACTGTGAGGCGGAACAGGCATTTTTTGCCTAGCCCGTGAAGTGAAGAAGAAGAATAAGAAGAAGAAGTAGAAGAAGAAGAAAGCGGCAAAAAAGGAAAAACTTATTAAGTTCTTTAAGCCCTTGCCTAAGCCTGACGATAATAATTAAAATAAATTGTTCAAAATGTCTCACTAATTGATTCTATTTTGACTATTTAACGCATAGACCGAGAATCGTGCCTCTTCCTGTTGATAATCGTGCCTCTTCCTGTTCGTAATGAGAGATATCTCCGTAAATTAACTTCTTTGACAAGGACATCGATTGAACAATGCACGATCGATGTGGTACACCAAGAAATTCCATAAGAAAACAACTTCAAAAATTACCAAAAATGGTTAGTTCTGTGGCTCTAAAAAAATATTAAATGTTGTATAATGAATCTGTATTATTGTTAATAGTTATTTCTCATACAATCATCTGTTATTAAAGTCCAAAGAGATTTAACAGTAAATATATGCTATTTATAAATATACAGCCGGCTTAGAAATCGCCCAGAAGATCGGAATACATAACCTCACATTTGGTAAATATTAAATTTATAATTATTTTTAGCTTCTGATGTTGTATAATCGCTCCAAATCCAATGCGAGGTTGAGTTTTTCATTAGAGAAAATCACAACCTCTTGTTAGATTATTTTGAATATTTAACTGATGCCCCAAATGGGAGTCAATGACCAATCACGTTTCAATGATTTCTGTTTTACAACCAATCAGAGTCGTGTTTGATGAAATATTTATCAGTGTTATATTTACCATATTAAAGAAAGCTCCTCCTTTTTAATATTCTGAACAGGTCTGAACATTATTTTGCAGTGACTGAGCCTATAAGAAATACGGCTACATGATTGTATATATACTGCATGAATGTCAACACATGCCGCATGCGGGAGTTAATATAAAAACATTTGTAGCAATAGATTATACCACCAAAAAAAGAAACCAATATTTGCACTTCCTTAAATGTATTTTTTCACAGGTAACAATCCAGAAAAATATAATTGTCATATTTACATCATACGACATCAGAAATGAATTAGTATACAGTTTGATGTGTTTCATTTTTTCTCCACTAGAGAGCATTCGTACAATATTGCGTTCCTTTGGCAATAAATAGTATGATCTGGTTGTAGTGATAAACAAAAGAAGCAGATGAAGCGTGCCTATCGTTTCTCATTTGTTTTCAAACATCACAGTTTACATTAAATATATAAATATTTTAAAATAACTATAGTTAAACAATGATTTGTGAGTAAACAGCTTAATTTTATTCGTTAAATAGTCCTAACAAATGCCACTCTTGATTTCCAAATTCTCTAGATAAATTCACTCCTCACTTCGTGAGTCGTGAATTTATCGATAATTTGGAAATCACTCGTGGCATTACTTATGACTATTTAACTCATGCCCCAAATGGGAGTCAATGACCAATCAAGTTTCAATGATTTTTTATTTACAGCCAATCACAGTCGTGTTTCGCCTTGAATTTACCAACTAAAGTTTATCATAATAAAGAAAGCACCTCCTTTTTAACATTCTGAATAGGTCATAGCATTATTTTGCAGTGAGGAAATCTCTAAGAAATACGGCTACCAGATGCATGAATGTCAACACATACCGCATGCGGGAGATAATATAAAAACATTTGTAGCAATTGACTATACCACCAAAAAAAAAAAAGAAACCACTGTTTGCACTTTATTAAATGTATTTTTTCCCAGGTAATAACATTCCAGAAAAATATAATTGTCATATTTACATCATAGGACATCAGAAATGAATTAATATACAGTTTGATTTGTTTCATTTTTCCTCCACTAGAGTCCATTCTTACAATATTGCGTTCCTTTGGCAATAAATAATATGATCTGGTTGCAGAGATGAACAAAAGAAGCGAATGAAGCGTATCAATCGTTTCTCATTTGTTTTCAAACATCGCCGTTTACATTTATATAAATATTTTAAAATAACTATATTTAAATAATGATTAGTGAGTAAACAGCTTAATTTTATTCGTTAAATAGTCCTAACAAATTTCCAAATTCTTTAGATAAATTCACTCCTCACTTCGTGAGTCGTGAATTTATCGATAATTTGGAAATCACTCGTGGCATTACTTATGATCATTTTTATTTTATTTCCGAACCTTGGAACGTATCCCCTATATACCCATAGAAATTACCATTCCATATTTGCGGAACATATCCCCCGCGAATAAGGAGCTTTTGCTGTATATGATTTGTTGAAGAATTTGTGCTGACTGGTTACGAATAAAGGCCATGAACCTACGGGTTCGATAGTGCCAGTGAGTAAGGTTATGAATAAAATTCCAATGTTCAAGATGTGAAAGTTAATTTGAATTATAATATTTTTGGATTTTTTTAAATTGTATTTAATTTAACATTTTGTGATCAATTTTGGGTGCTTGAAATCCCTATTATGAATGTCTAAACTTCCGAAACCTACAATATGAAATCCAAATCTGAAACATACACCTTCGTGACTAACAGTTTTTTGTTGAAACTCCTGATTCGTATTGATAGGAATGTTCTGTCCTTTGTTTTCAGCTCCGTAGCTGTCTTTGGTTATGGGATCACTTTACTTTAGTGCTGTACGTTCAGAATTTACTTATCTGCTTTGGAATGCTGCAGGCAAAAACTTCTTAGTATCCATAACAACGAAATTTAGAAACAAAATATTACAGAGACACAAAGATGTGACAAACAGGGACAACTTGCTGCGAGGCTAATGTAGTTGTAAACATCATACAAAGACAAATTCTTTTCAATTTTCTCATAGCTAAGGTACAGGGTGGACCGCTCGAATGGACCTAATTTCAATTGCTTGTTACTGGCAAACGGTTGAAGATAGAAACTTAAAACAACGTTCATATTACAGAAAAACTCACCAAGTTTTGATATCCAGATCACCACATCTCTATATGAGCCTCAGCAGTCACTGTGACGATATCAAATCGATGAACAATTTCTTGCCAAGTACGTTGGAGTATGTCTTCTGGAATGTTCTCAATAGCCTCTATGATGCGCTCACGAAGATCACGAAGGTCTTTGACTGGGGTGGTGTAAACTTTATCTTTGACATAGCCCCAGAGAAAGAAATCCAGTGGTGTTAAATCGGGAGATCTCGGGGGCCACGCGATTGGTCCTCCCCTACCAATCCAACGGCCAGGGAAAATGTTGTCCAAAGTCGTACGAACTTCATTGGACCAGTGGGGAGGAGCACCATCTTGCTGGAAAACGATGTTAGGCTGCAGTTGTTCAATTTGTGGAAAGAAGAACTGCTCCAGCATGTCAAGATATGTGGTACCACGAACAGTTTTTCTCGGCGAAGAAAAACGGTCCAATGACCTTATTATGTGACAAACTGCACCAAACATTCATCTTCGGACTATCACGAACATGCTCTTGAATAGCGTGAGGATTCTCCGATCCCCAGATCCGCACATTATATGCCGGTTTACCTTGCCTGACAAATGGAAAGTGGCTTCGTCCGAGAAGAAAATCTTGGTCATGAAGTCAGGATCAGCGCCGAGACGGTCCAGCATCGTATTGGCGAATTCCACTCGTTTCGGCATGTCATTCGGCTCCAGACGTTGCACTAACTGCACTTTATATGCGTGCAGTTTGAGGCGTTTGTGGACAATCCGTTGTAATGTCGATTTTGGTATTTGAAGTTCCCGCGAAGCTCTTCTTAATGACTTCCGGGGGCTTCGCTCAAATGCGGCTTGAACATTTGCTACCATTTCATCGGATGCTCTGCGACCACCACCATGCTTCTTCAACACAGATCCTGTAGCTAATAATGTATCACGCCACTTCTTTATGCTTCTAGCAGTTGGAGCATCACGGTTAAACACACGCCGGAACTCCCTTTGAACTCTAATGATTGATTTAAACTCCGCATACCACAAAACAGCTTGCGCTTTCATCTGCGGAGTCGCCATTTTCACAAACAATTAAATCTAAGAACGAGAAACGTATCTTTGTGCCATCTACCGACAGGATTCGAAACTTGGTGAGTTTTTCTGTACTATGAACGTTGTTTTAAGTTTCTATCTTCAACCGTTTGCCAGTAACAAGCAATTGAAATTAGGTCCATTCGAGCGGTCCACCCTGTACATTACTCTCGGAGGATGCTAGTAGGGAGAAAGTTAGTTTCGTTTTGTCTGGAGACGTTTGTAAGCCGCAAATCATCTGCCAGGGCATACTTGGAATAGGAGAATGGTATACGCCACTCAGACCAAAAAGACAAGCACAGATTGCTTGTGTCTCAACTATAAGAGAAACACTTTCAGTAAACCACTATTTTGTTAACGAGCTAAAAATAGGTTTCACGATTGTTTGATGAGTTTAACGTCGTTTGTTTCTGCCATGATGACAAAAAATTAGCTACTACACCAGGGCATTTGCCACAGTTATGTTTTTCGTATCCAACAGTTACTTATGTGGAGATTTTAATTTAACAACATTTTATTGTATGAGATTGAAAAATATGAATATAATGGTATAGTATAAAAAACCTCTGTGATAGGAGAGTCACAGCTTTTAACTTTTATCCGAAGCATTGAATTTTCTAAACAAGAATATTCCAATACCATTGAATGAATATGGACGCGCGAACCACGGATTAAGCGACAAAATGCTCTTTGTAAGTTATGAACTAAAAAAATTAAAGAATCAAGGTAGTTGAGAGATAAATGGTGTATAAAACATATTTTTTGTATATACTATGTATCTAGTTGATTGGAAGATATGCCTTATGACCTTCACTCCACCAGTTTAAGTAGAACTTCCATTATTATTACTATTATTATTATTATTATTATTATTATTATTATTATTATTATTATATTATATTGCATTATATTATATTGCATTATATTATATTGCATTATATTATATTGTATTATATTATATTGTATTATATTATATTGTATTATATTATTGACCATGTTACACCGTCCCTGGAACAATTATCGTGGCTTCGTCTAAGAGATCGTAGAACTGTCCATTCCTTATCCCTTCTCTATAAAATATTTCACACATCATCGCCTAATTATTTATCACGCCGCTTCATTAGACTATCCGACACACATAATATTGACACTCGATCCCATCAGCACATTGTCCTTTATATCCCGCCTCATCACACTGTATATTATTTATTATCTTTTACAGTCTCACTTACCAAAACATGGAATTACCTTCCGTCCTATGTCAGAGACTGTCAAACTATAACATCCTTCAAAAACAAACTAAAGAATTATTTAATAACAAACTAACTTATACACCTCACTGATAATATTCTTTTAGCAATATTAATATATGTAATTATTTATGAAAATAATATTAAGAATAACAAATATTTTTATTTGTTTTGTTTTAAATATTGTATAATCGTAAAATTAGTTTTCTATATCTCATTATTTTCCTTTGTTTTTTATATACACTAGACAGGGACAATTTAATATGCCTTGCTTGTATACATTTTATTATTAGTTTTAGTCTTAATTTTAACTAATATTAACTGGTTGTATTATAGATCGTAATATATTAGATATTATCTTTTGATCAAATTTTTACTTAATGTTTAATATTAGAGTAAATTCCGATTGAGGATCTTTCCACTTTTCAGCGGTTGCCCTTTTACCAGTCGGCTGCTGGCCCTTCACATCCACATTTGTCAGTCACAGACGTAGATGATCAACAGCCAGTGTAGGGGTGACATGTGGTTAGCATGTCGAGTCCCCCAGCCGTTATAGCTGGTTCCTCAACCTGGAGCCGCTACTTATTGTAGCTACCCAATTGCCTCACGATGCTGGGTGGGCACCGGTCCCATACTGGCCGAAATACCATGAGAAAATTTCTTCCCCCATGGAGACTCGAACCAGCGCAAGTCCCGTAGCTCTGCGCCAAGGCTTCCTACCTTAACCGCTCGGATGTAATATATGTTTGTCCTGGTGAGTGGAAGAGAAGGCCACATGGCCTTAACTCCACCAGGCTAAATAAATCTAAATCTAATCTAAATATTGTATTATATTATATATTATATTATATATTATATTATATATTATAATTATATATATATTATATATTATATTATATATTATATTATATATTATATTATATATTATATTATATTATATTATATTATATTATATTATATTATATTATATTATATTATATTATATTATATTATATTATATTATATTATATTATATTATATTATATTATATTATATTATATTATATTATATTATATTATATTATATTATATTATATATATATTATATATTATATTATATTTATTATAATAATATTTTTCATTATTATTTCAGGATTGTTTCTGTTATATACACAGGTATCCTCAACCAAAATATATATATATATATATATATATATATATATATATATATATATTTCCACATTTCCCGGTCTTGCGTGTCTGCTTCTGTTATTTCTCTTCTTCATGTTGTCTAGAATTCCCTTTACCCACGTTGGTTTTGGTCTACCACGTTTCTCTGTTCCAGGAGGTATCCATTTCAATACTTCTTTGTATGATTCTGTGTCCCTTCTTATCATATGCCCATACCATCTTAGTTGGATTTCTTCAATCTCTTGTACAATATCCTTTCCTACATTCATAATTTCTCTTATTGTATTTTTTTTATTTTGTCTAATTTTGATATCTTGCCGATCTTCTTAAAAAGTCCATTTATGTGACTAATAATTTATATTATTATTTTTATTATTATTATTATTATTATTATTATCTTATCAAAGGTACAGACAAATAGGAGTGACTGCTCATACGGAGAGCCCAAATACCGTATAGACTTGCATAAGTTATTTATAAACATTTAAGTGTTCCTTCCTATTTGATTTGCATTTGTTTTTATATTTGTGATATAGGGAATAGAGCTAGTTTATTATAACATCTAACTAACTCACTGGCACTATCGAACCCTTAGGTTCATGACCTCGCTGACATAAGCTCCCCATACATCCCTATCCTGAGCTAATGTTTTCCAATCATTCCCTGTATAATCTACTTCTCTCAAATCATGGTTAATGTTATTATCCCACCCCATTATCGGTCTACACTGGGCGAATTTCTCTCTGGTTTTCCTACAAGAAGTTTCCATGCACGTCTTTCATTTCCCATTCGTGCTATATGTCCTACCCATCGCAGTATACGTGACTTAACTGTTCTTATTATATCTGGCTTCCTATAAAAACTATTTAGTACACTGTAATGTAATCTTCTCCATTTACCTGTCTGTTCATCTCTCTTTGGTTCAAAATTTTTCCTAACAACTTTATTCTCAAATACTCCTAAATTTCTTTCCTCCCTTAAAGTTTCGCATTCATATGATACACTGGTAGAATAACAGTTTTACATAGTACCAGTTTAGCTTTTTTTGAAAGTAGTGGGACGGCAAGTCCATGTAATGCATAATAGCATACATTATCAGAATTGAGCCCATGTTTAATTTCTTTGTGCATCTCATTTCTATTTTTGATTAGTGTTTTTTTGATATTTCAATTCATCCACTTCTTCAAAATTTCCCTCATTTGTCATCAGTTGTCTATTTTAATTCAGTAACGCATTTCTGTGTGTGAACGCATATTTAGTTTGAAGATGACCATTACAAGCAACATTTTAAGAGGCGGAAATTTCATACAAATAGACGGTAATTCAATACTGAGATTTAATAAAAGGTCCCACATGTAATTCGATCACACAGATATGGGCATCTCAAGGCACGTAGATGGAACTCAATACATCTCGTCATTCTCGTGTCCTCATGTTTCATTCTTTACACTACAATAGATTTTTTTTCATTATTGAACTCATTTGTTTCAATTTAATGGTTCTATTATCTTCCTATTAACTACTATTTTCCGTCAATTTATTTCTTTCTTTATTAAACCCATTGTGTTCAATGGGAAAATGTGGTTTAAAATAAATAAGTGGAAATCTATTCATTGAAATATGTATGCAATTATAATTCCGTTCTGCATACATAGCACTAAGAATGAAGATTTAAAGGAAACTGAAATTCGAAAACCACAACACTTCAATCATCTTATACAATAAATAGTATATTGCGACACGAGTGTGGTAAACACTTGATACGGATCGAGAATAATTAAAAAAAAAAAGAGGCGACTGCGCCGAGTTTTTTTTTTTTAATTTCCAAGATTCCGTTATGCGTTTACCACATTATGATTATTGCATCCTACTTTTTCCACTATGTATATTTATTTTAGTGATTAAGATATTAGCTAAACTATTAATAAATATCAATCCATAGTAATTCTGCCCAAGGGCAGGTCTTTCACTGCAAACATAGCATTTTCATGCTTTGATTTGCAGCTTTACTAGGGAATTGTAGGTGTGGTAGCTTCCCGTTGCTTTCCACACACCGGTGAAGGATGATGATAATGATAAGGATGATATTGATGATGATGGCCATATGATTTCGGGGACCTATTGGGCCTTAAAGTTTTCCTGACATTGTCTTACAGGTGAGGAAAACCCCAATAAAAACCTCACCCACAAAAACTGCCCCGACGGGGGATCGAACCCGGGGTTAATAAATATAATTGAAAATAAGTGTTAGATTTCAAAAGGTGAATCGGCTATATGTGTTGCTATAGAGAAATAATAAGTATTGTTGGTCATGTCGCCATCTTATATTTGTTAAAACTGTAAAACCAATTTGATTTGCGATTTATATCTGATTATGGAGAAGGTTTTAGGCGATGTGCGCAATGATGATGAAATAGGAGAGGTGTGGAAAGCTGGATGTGATGAATTAATACCGAAGTTAATGCAAATTGCAGTAACAATATTTCAAAATAAATGTTTTTACTTACCACACTAGTGCTTTTGATCATTTTTAAAGTAGGCCCTACTGAGATTTGTTTTGTTTTCATAGCAAACAAGATTATATGCGGGAATGTCAAATTACGATGCACATCAACAATAACAGTAAGTATACAATATTGGTTACATAGTGCAAAAAGTAACAATACAGAAAGTGTCAGGTTGATCTCTAAAAACTAAGTTTTTTTTGTTGTTATTGTTAATTTTATAGCTTTTAGACAAATTCATTACTTACAAAACAAACTCATTTCTCGACAGTGTTAATGTGGCAATATTGTAGTTGTTTGGAGATTCCAGATTGATTTTACTTGCTGGAGACGGTCTCAAATATGAGGCAGAATTTCACGTCTCCTAAATTCATTAGTATTATTAAGGTTAAGTATATTAAATTTTAATTTGAGCTTTTATATAAAAATGTTGGCTTATTCAATTACTTAAACTTACAATATATGTATGCTGTTTGCTTTGAAACATTTATGATTTATGGTTATGTTAATAATAATAATAGAAAATTATAAAATATGCGGGAACTATTGCTGATCAATTTCCATATTTATTTAAAACAGTTATTTGTTTCTCCTGTAAAATTTACCAAAACGGAGTTACGAGATTTTCATTGCCCACCATCGACAAGTTAGAAATTATGAACGAGCAAGAATTGGTTTGAAACAGAGCTACGGGATGCGCTCTTGTTCGAGTCTCCATGGGCGAAGAAATGTTCTTATGGAATATCGACTAGTGTTTCGGAACAATGCGCAGCCAACATCACGAGGACTTTGGTTAGCTGCAATAGGTAGCGACTGGGGGATCCAACATATTGACCACAATTCACTCCTGTACCTGGTTGATTGTCCATCTCTATAATTGCCCAGTCATTTGGACGTGAGGCTAGCAATCGGATGGTAGGACAAGTGCTTCTAGGGTTATCATGCTATTGAGTAGAAGAAAAACTAGAAATATATATTAGAAAACTAGAAATGTGCTGTGAATAGATAATGATAATGATTAAAAACTATTATCCTACCAGTTATATTATATGGGTGCGAAACATGGACTCTTACTTTAAGAGAGGAAAGAAGATTACAAGTATTTGAGAATAAAGTACTTAGGACAATTTTTGGACCAAAGAGAGATGAACGAACAGGTGAATGGAGAAGACTACATAACAATGAACTATATGGTCTTTATAGGAAGCCAGATATAATAAGAACAGTTAAGTCTCGTAGACTGCGATGGGCAGGCCATGTTCCACGTATGGGGAATGGGAGACTTGCATGGAAGCTTCTTGTAGGAAAGCCAGAGGGAAAACGCCCAGTTGGTAGACCAAGAATGAGGTGGGAGAATAACATTAACTATGATTTGAGGGAAGTAGATTATACAGGGAATGATTGGAAAGCATTAGCTCAGGATAGGGATGTATGGAGAGCTTATGCCCGCACGGCCATGAACCTACGGGTTCGATAGTGCCAGTGAGTAAGTAAGTAAGTAAGTAAGTAAGTAAGTAAGTAAGTAAGTAAGTAAGATTAAAGTAATAACATAATACATAATAATAATAATAATAATAATAATAATAATAATAATAATCCTAACATAATAATACTAATAATAATAATAATAATAATAATAATAATAATATAATAATCCTAACATAATAATACTAATAATAATAATAATAAAATAATAATAATAATAATAAATAACAACATAGTAATAATAATAACAATAATAACTAGTAACAATAACAACAACAATAACCATAAATAATAATAATAAATTAATAATAATAATAACAAAATAATACTAATATAAAAAATAAAAGAAATAATAATAATAATAATAATAATAATAATAAAGCATAATAATAATACAGCATAATAATAATAATAATAATAATAATAATAAAATAATAATAATAAAATAACAACATAGTAATAATAATAACATAATAACATAGTAATAACAATAACAATAAAACAATAACAATAACAACAATAACAATAATAATAATACAATAATATAATAATAAATATCCTAACATAATAATACTATAATAATAATAATAATAATAATAAAATAATATAATAATAAAAAACAACATAGTAATAATAATAACAATAATAACATAGTAACAATAACAACAATAACCATAAAATAATAAAATTAATAATAATAATAATAACAAAATAATACAAATAATAAAAATAACATAATAATAATAATAATAATAATAATAATAATAATAATAATATAAGCATAATAATAATAACAGCATAATAATAATAATAAAATAATAATAATAAAATAACAACATAGTAATAATAATAACAATAATAACATAGTAATAACAATAACAACAATACAATAACAACAATAACAATAATAATAACAATAACAATAATAATAATAATAATAATAATAATAATAATAATAATAATAATAATAATAATAATAATAATAATAATAATAATAGAAGAACTGTGCTTAAGAAAAGATAAGAAAACAAAATGCGTTTCATCGCATTCTATTGTAAGAAGCTGGATAAGGTTTTTCTCCAGGCCAGTCAGCCGGCTTTCTTCTCATTCCAACTGACAAATTAAGACATATTCATCCCGGTTTGTCTTTTCAGCTTCGCCCGCTTCCTCTGACAACACAATCACTTTCATTTTGTTTTATGTCTCTTTTATTTGTACATTATTTGATCTTGTCCTTTATTTGTCTATAAGACACCCCCGACAATGGCGACATTTTCAAGGGACTTCTTCAGTTTTGCTGGATAACTTCTGGTAGTGATGTTTAACACCTGGTCAAGTGCCACCTTAATCATCATCATCTGACACGAATTAGACCTTTGTAGACCTGTGTCGGTCCCATCTAGTAGTCTTTTAACAGGTCTTCCTGGTTGACGATGTCGTATGGGTTTATATTGCATCATCATTTTTGGAATTCTTGAATTATCCATTCCTTTTACATCGTTTAGCCAGTTTAATTTATTTTGTTGAGTTTTTCTTCTACTGATTCTACTTGTAATTCATATAAAATTTCTTAATTATTTTTTTTATCTAAACGAAGGTATCCTGCTGTCCTCAGAAATTTCATTTCCGTTACATTGATTCTGCTCCTGTCTCTTTTTCTTAATGTCGATATCTCACTTCCATATAAAAGAGAGGATGATAATGCTGAAGTATTATACATTTTTATTCTTGTGGATTTTTGTACTAATTTAGCTTTTAATGTATTAATTATTATTCCTAAGATTTGTGTAAATTTGCTGAATTTCTTGTTCACATCTTTTTAATTTTGATAAGTTATTTCACAACCCAAATAGTTGAAATGTTGTACTTTTTCGAGACATTTTTAAAAATATTTTGGAATGGAAATTTCAGTAAAAAAGCCACCCTAATAAAGTCTCAATAATGCATAGAGAAAATAACCAGAAAATAAACATAATAGAGGAAATAGAAATGAGATGGGAGAATAACATTATCCATTATTTAAAGGAGTTGGATTATACAGGGGGTGATTGGAAAGCATTGGCTCAAGGTAGGGATGTATGGAGAGCTCATGTCCGCGCGGCCATGAACCTACGGGTTTAATAAAGTCCGTGAGGTAGTTAGAGGAAATAGAAATTATGAAGCAAAATTAAAATATTTTACCTGGTAGAGTTAAGACTTAAGGCATTTTCTACCACTCAACCAGGTTTCTAAAAAATACAAAAAAATAGTCTTACATCTAAATTACAATATATATATATAAACGATTATAAGTTATGAATACAATACAATTAATATGTATAATGTATTTTGATTTACTCTAAATTTAACGAAATAAATATATAATATGTACAAGATATATAAAAAAAACGAGGAAAAAATTAATGACGTAGTATAAATAAACGGAACCCTGAATAAGGAGCTTTTACTGTATCTAACAATAACCTGAACTAACTCACTGGCACTATCGAACCCGTGTGTTAATAGCCGCACAGACATAAGCTCTCCATACATGCCTATCCTGAGCTAATGTTTTCCAAACATTCTCATAAGTAATGCCACGAGTGATTTCCAAATTATCGATAAATTCACGACTCACGAAGTGAGGAGTGAATTTATCTAGAGAATTTGGAAATCAAGAGTGGCATTTGTTAGGACTATTTAACGAATAAAATTAAGCTGTTTACTCACAAATCATTATTTAACTGTAGTTATTTCAAAATATTTATATATTTAATGCAAACGGCGATGTTTGAAAACAAATGAGAAACGATAGGTACGCTTCTACTGCTTCTTTTGTTTATCACTGCAACCAGATCATACTATTTATTGCCAAAGGAACGCAATATTGTAAGAATGCTCTCTAGTGGAGAAAAAATGAAACATCAATCTGTATATTAATTCATTTCTGATGTCGTATGATGTAAATATTACAATTATATTTTTCTGGATTATTACCTGGGAAAAAATACATTTAAGAAAGTCAAACAGTGGTTTCTTTTTTTGGTGGTATAATAAATTGCTACAAATGTTGACATGTATGCACTATATATACAATCTGGTAGCCGTATTTCTTATAGGCTCAGTCACTGCAAAATAACGGTCAGACCTGTTCAGAATATTAAAAAGGAGGAGCTTTGTTTAATATATGGTAATTATAACACTGATAAATATTTCGTGAAACACGACTCTGATTGGTTGTAAAACAGAAATCATTGAAACGTGATTGGTCATTGACTCCCATTTGGGGCATGAGTTAAATAGTCTGTATAATCTACTTCCCTCAAATCATAGTTAATATTATTCCCCACCTGAATCTTGGTCCACCAACTGGGCGTTTTCTCTCTGGTTTTCCTACAAGAAGCTTCCATACACGTCTCTCATTCCCCATTCGTGCCAACGCAACGATGCATACTATTTCTTAAAAGTATTCTTAAAAGTAATTTGTGTGGTATTATGTCTGTTTATTGGCATGGTGTCTAGAAACGAACATATGTAAGACATACTAATATATAAAAAGTAATACATTTTTGTGTTCGAATGTTTTGAAGGAGGAATGTTTGTATGGAGATGCAGGCAGCTGCAATATTGGGGCGCTAATGCACTCTGCGCTTAGTGGTATCAACACCCAACTCCCCACAACTGAAAAGTTGATTCTATTTCCTACCGTCATTTGTTTTAAAACCGACATCACTTGTCACTTTCATTTGTCTCACTTTATGACGTGGCTGGGGATCTGTACATACAATATGTGGAATAGTTCAACTCTAATAAAACTGTTTCACATTTCACGGTATTCAATCAAAGTTACTACGTAAGATAGCGTTAAGACAATTACTTTGTTGATTTGTTACTGTTATATATCATGTTTAACAATTGCCTGCCACATTCTCAAGAACAGAAAATCATAATTATGGTATAATATTATTGAAGGGCTTAGGGCAGTAACATTATAAGCCAATTTCAGTAAGAAATGCCATTTATTACAATTATAGCAAATAAATGTACTGAAATATCCATAAAATCATTTGTAAGTGCGCCAGTGATGAGTTAAAACAATGTATTAACAATACTGACCAATTAGTACAAAAATTATGGCATTTCTAGGTGTAGATCCTGTCAGAAGTAAAATTGTACTGGACAATAACATTTTGGAGCAGGTGAATAATTTTACATATCTAGGATGCAATATCTCATATGAAGAAGAAAAGGATGTAAATGCAAAAATATCTAAATTTTTAAGAATTTTAGGGTTAATAAATTCTATCTTCAAGCCACAGTTAGTCCAAAAGCATTCAAGACTGAAAGTGTATAAAACACTGGCTCTTCCAACTCTTTTGTATGGTAGCGAAGTATGGACGTTGAAACAGAAGGATATACAGAGACTTAGATCTGCTGAAATGAGATATCTTCGGAGGACTGCAGGATACACACTACTAGATCACAAAAAAAATGAAGACATCTTAGAAGAATTACACATGGAATCTTTAGAAAACAAAATTTCTGATTATAAGTCAAGATGGATGCAACATGTTCATCGAATGGAAGATCACAGAATACCCAAACAAATGTTAAGATATCAACCTGCAGGAAGAAGACAAAAGACAAAAGACTTCTGGATGGTGTTTCTCTTGAGGCCGAAACAGGTCAACAAATGGCCTAAATTCGTGAATGTACTAGTATTTGTACTTTTTTGAAACATTAAAATCGTTATATCTCAGAAACATCAATATCTGGCTGACTTTCTGTATCATGTTATTGCCCTAAACCCTTCAATTTGACTAAATGTATCTTAATTAAATTTGTTTCTGGCCACATTGTCAAATACAGAAAAACATAATTTAGTTTACAATATCACCAACTCCAACTCCATAGCGCGACAGGCCTAGAAGGTCCTTTGCCAACCATCCGGCTGCTGGCCCCACATCCACATATATTAATCACAGAGGTAGACGATCATCGAGCCAGTGTAGGGGTGACATGTATTAGCATGTCGGGTCGCCCAGCCGTTATAGCTAGTCTTCTCAACCTGTAGTCGCTACTTATTGTAGCTATTGTATCTTATAGGAAGCCAGATATAATAAGAACAGTTAAGTCTCGTAGACTGCGATGGGCAGGAGATGTTGCACGTATGGGGAATGAAAGATTTGCATGGAAGCTTCTTGTAGGAAAGCCAGAGGGAAAACGCCCAGTTGGTAGACCAAGAATGAGGTGGGAGAATAACATTAACTATGATTTGAGGGAAGTAGATTATACAGGGAATGATTGGAAAGCATTAGCTCAGGATAGGGATGTATGGAGAGCTTATGTCCGTGCGGCCATGAACCTACGGGTTCGATAGTGCCAATGAGTAAGTAAGTATTGTATCTTATCTACAAGGATTACAAATAAAGTATCCATTGAATACAAATATTTTTCTATACTAATTTGTATTCAACGGATGCTTTATTTGTAATCCTTGTAGATCATCATCATCATCATAGTACATTCACGAATTTAGGCCATTTGTTCACCTGTTTCGGCCTCAAGAGGAACACCATCCAGAAGTCAAGTCTTTTGAGTGGACGTCCTGGCCTTCTTCTTCCTGCACGTTGATATCTTAACATTTGAGTTGCCCAGTGGAATAGAGGCACATGCCACAAGGAAACTATTTTACAGAAACAAGGAATTTCTGAAAGTTGTTTATTTGTGGAATATTGACACTATGTTTTAATTTTTTAACCAGGATCTTGAATTAAACGATGAATTGAATATCTTATTAAATATTAGTTGAAATATTCCTAGTATTAAGTGTATTTTAAGTAATAGGACAGGTAATTTGTGCAAATTAAGTAGTGGCATATGCCCCACATAATGCCTCTTCTATCTTCAGTGGGTGTATGGACACAAATTTCTGATGTTGATTGACCCTCTTCTTCATCATCAGAAACTTTCCTAACACATTCTTCACTTTTCCGAACAGTTTTAAACATTTTATTGATATTCCGTGGACTGCTAGAAATGCACTTCTACAGACTTCAAGTTCGCTAGTATTAGTTACACGAACATGGTATCTGAATGAAACCTTCCTTTGACTTATGTTTGCATCTTTTCTCTTCTTTGCATAACCTCTCTTATCTTCACTAATCATTAGTGGAGCGAAATTACATGATATTAGTTTGCAACACGGAGTTCACTATTTAAAAACATCCTTTGCTGGCACAATCTTCTTATTGTTATACACTATTTCTGAGACGTTTTCTTTCATTATCCTTCCACTTACTTTCATGATGAGTCCTTCTTTTACTATTAACTTGTCTTTTTTCTTCAGAAACCGCATTAAACCTCAACATCTATGTCAACATATTAGAAATGTTGTAGGCAATTTGAGTACTACCACTGCCCTCTGGATCTGTAATATTAAAGATCCAGAGGGTAGTGAAACTACATTCTGGTTGGTTAGTTTCATTTCTGCCAACCTATCAGGAACGTTGACTGTAACCAATTGAGATAAAAGAGAAAGAATGTGGCATGTGCCTTTTTTCCATTAGCTATTTCTATCATTCAGAATCATGAAGTTTCATTATGCTCCTTGTTAGAGAATATACACATGCCAACATGCAAATAGTTTTTGGAATTGATGCAAGATAGCAAGAGCTACTTAACCATAACAAAAACTTACAATCGGCAGATTTGTGGCATGTGCCTCTTTTCCACTGAGCAACTCATTTGTTTGGATATCCTGTGATCTTCCATTTGATGAACATGTTGCATCCATCTTGACTTATAATCAGAAATGTTGTGTTCTAAAGTTTCCATCTTTAATTCTTCTAAGATATCTTCATTTTTTTTGTGATCTAGTAGTGTGTATCCTGCAGTCCTCCGAGTTGGAAGAGTCAGTGTTTTATACACTTTTAGTCTTGAATGTTTTTTGACTAACTGTGGCTTGAAAATAGAATTTATTAACCCTAAAATTCTTACAAATTTTGATATTTTTGCACTTTTTTTTCTTCATATGAGATATTGCATATTAGTGTGTATCCTTGTAGGTTATTAATTTAACTCATTACTATGAAGTAAAGAAACTAAATATGATGATGATATCAGTGAGTTATATTGCTTCTGCTATATAAGTTTTAAAGAAAATCAAATGAGGTAGAAAATTTAAGAAATGTAACTTTTTTCTTCTTCGATGTATCGGTATAGTTCATGGTTCAGTTTGTAAAATAAAGTTTAGATTCCGTGAGAAGTTATTCTAATGATATTACCTTCCCTGCTTTCAGTTAGTTTGTCCCAAGTTCAAAAATTCAACACAAAACTTCTCCCTAACACATTCAAATAATTCTACTTCTCAACAACCAAACTTACGCTTGCACAAGCACTGCCTTCTGTGTAATCCAAGTTTCTGACATGCAAAACTTTATCAAATGTTATTTACTTTAGAATGAGTATTGTAAATTTTAGTAAAGGTTAAAATTCACATGGAACCCAGGTGAGGCATTTCCAGATAATGATTTTATATAGGACATATAATCACATTGTACTACATTTTTTATCTGAGACTGAAAAATTAGAACTTAAAAGTTTAGATGGCTTTTTTAGTTGAAGTATGGTTGTTACTGAAATAACATGATATATTTAACTGCTAAATTACACTGGTCGACAAAAATGAACATTTTTTTTCACAAGAATAAAATATGAGATTTTATAAGTATTTTTCGTCCTGAATTTAAATATCATTTCAGTTTTTTCCTATCAGGCAAGAGTTTTCTGTGATATTCATTTACATTTTTTATATTTTTTTATAAAATCCATCTAAATCTATCCCATTCTGACTTACCTAGAAAGTGGTATATGTTGATTTTCGGGTATATTTTATGTAAGATCATTTTTATTTCCATCTGAATCATTTTCAGTTTGAGCTAGGCCAGAATGAGTTAAGGTCATATCTGCATATAGTGGTACGGGGAACTCTTCATGGTAAAGGTTCTTATGACAGGTCAAAGAAAATGCTAAAATCAATTTTTAAAAAGTAGATGTCACAAAATCTGTGCCTGATGGAAAAATTCTGACTACATATCTGAATTCAGTATTAAAAAATGCACTAGATTCACTAATCAGATTTCTTGTGAAGAAAACCTTGTCGATCAGTGTTATAGAATGAGTTTTCTTTCTTATTTGGTGTATGCTGTTTTGACAACTTAATTATGTAGATTTAAGAAAACATAATGTATTTACTTAAATAGCGTATAGATATACATTCATCCATGCATATATATATATATATATATAGAGAGAGAGAGAGAGAGAGAGAGAGAGAGGGGCACGCCGTAGCGTAGTGGTTAAGGCACTGAGCTACAAGCCGGAGGGTCGAGGGTTCAAGTCCCGTTGGGGTCAGGATTTTTAAACTGACCCAAACCCTCTGGCGGCACTATGGCCCTGGGGTCGACTCAGCCTCTAACTGAAATGAGTACCAGACGCTTGTTCTGGGGGTAAAGGCGGCCGTCACGCAGGGCTGACAACCCGGCTGACATAAAGTGCTGATTGCCTAGAAAAAATTGGGAGCCTTAAACTCCTACTACCCCAAGGGCCTCCGGGCCTGTTGTGGGATCACTTTACTTATATATATATATATATATATATAGAGAGAGAGAGAGAGAGAGAGAGAGAGAGAGAGAGAGAGTTGAAAAAACACCGACAACAGAAGTGGGGTGGTAGACCTATATTGAGATATGTTGTCCACTTTTTTAATAAAATACCAATGTCCGGAAAATATCGTTTTCACACTATGAGTAGCTAACTTCTCAAGAGTTCCGTTAGTTGGATTTCAAGACTCAATACTTGACAATACTGTTACAGTTACATCGAAGTGAGCTCCGTCGTGTTGCAGCCATCTTCCTTTCGGAAGCCACGTATCATAGGTTCCGTACCTGTGAGGTGTTGTGAAGAAGCGAGTCTTCAAATCCTTCGAACTAACACTGATCTTGAGACATAATTAACTAGTCATAGTGTGAAAACACATCATTTCCGGACATTGGTACCTTATTAAAAATTATCAATATGTCTAAATACACTACCTAACCTTCGTTGCCGGTGTGTTTATATATATAAAGGGAAAATATATTGTGCTAGGAACCTTAGTGGACTAATAGTTATGTCACCAACTTATAAAGTTAGAGGTCTCGGGTTCATATCCCAGTTCATGCGTTTATTTTTCTTTTCATGGCATAGTTGGCGTTCATTGCTAAATTTCAAAATTTAAATATAACATCGAAATAAAGAAGCGTTACGATACTGCAATAATGTAAATATTATATTTACATTGCTTACTTGTTACAGAAGCCAAGAGCTGGCAGTGAGACCTATATCCCGTTGCCCTCATGATTGACAATTATATATAAGGAAGGAAATATAAATGTTTGTGCTGAGTGTACTAGTGTTTATGTCACTGACGTAAAAATGTACAGGTCTCCGGTTCAAATCCCGGTTTAGGCGTTTATTTTTCATATAAGCTTTCCATACATCCCTATCCTGAGCTAATATGTTCCAATTATCCCCTGTATAATCTACTTCCCAAAAATTATGGTTACCAACCTCATTGCTGGCCTACCAACTGGGCATTTCCCTTCTGGTTCTACTACAAGCCTCTAAACCCTGCTTACATTCTCCATTCGTGCCATGTGTCGTTCCCATCGCATATACAACACTTAAATTTTCTAATTATATATTTTGTATAAAGGTCATGTAACTCACTATTAAATAGTTTTCTCCGTTCGCAAGTATGTTTATCTGTTTTAGGTACAATATATTAGTATTATTATTATAATTATTATTATTTATTATTATTATTGTCCACTGCTGTGGTCTCGAGGTAGCGTGCTGCCTTGTCACGCAGCGGGTCCGGGTTCGATCCCCGGTCGGGGCAGTTTTTCTGGGTGAGGTTTTTATCGGGGTTTTTCCTCACCTGTAAGACAAATGTCAGGAAAACTTTAAGGCCCAAACGGTCCCCGAAATCATATGGCCATCATCCTTCACCGGGTGTGGAAAGCAACGGGAAGCTACCACACCTACACAATTCCCTAGTAAAGCCTGCCTTCGGGCAGAATTACTATGGATGGATTATTATTATTATTATTATTATTATTATTATTATTATTATTATTATGTCACAGAAATTGACTTTTTAAGAAGATCGGCAAGAATATCAAAATTAGACAAAATAAAAAGTAATACAATAAGAGGAATTACGAATGTAGGAAAGGATATTGTACAAGAGATTGAAGAAAACCAACTAATATGGTATGGTCATATAATAAGAAGAAGGGACACAGAAAAAACATAGAAGTATTGAAATGGATACCTCCTGGTATTCGGAAACGTGGTAGACCAAAGCCAACGTGGATAAAGGGAATTCAAGACAACACGAAGAAGAGAAATATGACAGAAGCAGACACGCAAGACCGGGAAGTGTGGAAGAAAAAATTGTATATTTTGGTTGAGGATACCTGTGTATACGTATAACAGTAACAATCCTGAAATAAAAGCCATTTTTCTTTATTTCACTTGACAACTCTATATTGCGTAGCCTATATCTATTATGTATCACTAATCAACATGTAGATGATTCATTATTGTTACTGATCATCATCATCATCCGGTATCATGGCAACTGCCGCCGTCTTCCGGAAACCAAATGCCATCCCTCTCTGTCCATCCATTGATCTTCCTCCAATCCTCTGATATTCATAGCTGCTTGTACCCCTTCTACCCAAGTTTTCTTCAGTCTTCCTCTCTTCCTCATTTCCATTGGGATCCATTCCATAACAATTTTAGGCAATCTTTGCTCTGGCATTCTTCGGACATGGCCATATCACTGTAATATTTTCTTTTCTATAATGTCCGGCTCCTCTTGTACACCCATAATTTCCCTTGTTTCTTTATTTCGTATTCTATCCATTCTAGAAGTTCCAGCTGATCTCCTTAAAACATCCATTTCTGTACTTAAAATTCTTTTCATTTCCCTGGTAGGAATTTACCAGACTTCAGCACCATATGTTAAAATGCTCTGAATTATGGCTTGATATATTTCTAATTTTCTATGTTTTGAAATATTTTTGCTCCACCAAACAGAGTTTAAAGCATTTATTGCTTGTATTGTTTGAGCAATTATATTTTTAATTTCCACTGTGTTATCGCATGAATGGTCTAATTTTGTTCCCAAATAAGTGCATTCAATATTATGTTTTAGTTCTTCTCCATTGTTGAAATGGTCATAATTGTTATTATATGTATAATTTAACCGTGGTGCAGTGGAAGTCTTAATGCCATCAGGTAAAATAAATAAAATTAATATTTTCCTAAGAACGTTCTCAAATACTCGTAATCTTTTCTTCTCCCTTAAAGTAAGAGCCAATGTTTCTCATCCACTAAGACTAACAATGTTCTCATTTTTTAATGATTTCTGTTAACTTACATTTCTAGGAACAATGTCTTGTATCAAATGCAATAGCGAATAATTGGTTTAACAAGCGAGCAGAGAGTTCACAGGAGTAAAGTTGTATTTACATCGATGATTATACACTCGTAGTCCCAGATGCCGTCTATCAAGATATCACGTATGCACAAGGCTTATATTACGTCCATTATGATTAAATTATGTGTTTAATTACTGGTTATGGACTAATCCAAATTGAGTTACTAAAGGATCAATAATTTCAACTTCCACATGGGAACGCAGAATGGAGATCATCCACATTTCATTGTTAACAATACACTTCTGTAATCAAAACTTAATAACAGTATCACATCATCCATATTTACACTCTAACTGGGTGTTTACGTTCATCTAAACTGAGTGATCGAAGATTTTATAAAAACTAGACAACCACACTTGAGTTCGCTGAAAAGTGAGAAAACCCTTTAATACCTCTTTCAAGCCAAGTTCCAGTTGTAATTTAAACAAAACCAGATGTATGACTGCAATTTCATTGGTCGAATAATGGTTTTACATATAAGCTTCTTCTTCTTCTCCTTCTTCACGGTTTAGGCTTATTTACTAGCCTATTCTGGCTCCAAATTGCTGCTCTTTCCATCTTTTCTTTGGTCTTCCCAGACTACTACTTCCTCGTGGTGAATAGCTGTATGCTGCTTTTGGTATTATATATTCTCAGTCATCCTTGCCAAGTGTTCTTTCCAGTTTGTTCTGTATTTCTCTATTGTTGTGTTTAATTCCTCAACTTTTAGTTGTTGTCTTATTTCTGTGTTAATGTTTTTTGTCTGTTCTTTGATATCCTGCTATTGGTCTAAGGAATCTCATTTCAGCAGCTTGTATTCTGGCAGATTGTTGTGTTGTCGCTGTCCATGTTTCGGATCCATACGTTATAATAGGCACTGCCATTGTCTTGTATAATTTCATTATGGAGTGTTTCCTGGCTTTATTTTTAAAGTTCTTTTTTAGTACATTTAAGCGTGTAAGAAAATGTAGTTCGATGTCTGATACTCGTAATAAAGGAAATACTTACTTACTCACTGGCACTATCGAACCCGTAAGTTCATGGCCGCGCGAACATAAGCTCTCCATACATCCCTATCCTGAGCTAATGCTTTCCAATCATTCCCTCTATAATCTACTTTCTTCAAATCATAGTTAATGTTATTCTCCCACCTCATTCTTGGTCTACCAACTGGGCGTTTTCCCTCTGGTTTTCCTACAAGAAGCTTACTTGCGCGTCTTTCATTCCCCATACGTGCCACATGTCCTGTTCATCGCAGTCTAAGAGACTTTACTGTTATTATTATATCTGGCTTCCTATAAAGACCATGTACCATGTAGTTCATTGATAAGTAGTCTTCTCCATTCACCTGTCTGTTCATCTCTCTCTTTGGTCCAAAATATTTTCCTAAGTACTTTATTCTCAAATACTTGCAATCTCCTTTCCTCCCTTAAAGTAAGAGTCCATGTTTCGCATACATATAACTGGTAAAATAATTGTTTTATATGTTTTCAGTTTAACGTTTTTTTTGAAAGGAGTTGGGACATCAAAAGTCTCTGCAATGCATAATAGCACGCATTTCCAGAATTGAACCTATGTTTAATTTCTTTGTGCATCTCATTCCTATTTGTGATTATTGCTCCTAGATATTTGAATTCAGCCACTTCCTCAAAATTTCCCTCATTTGTCATTAGCTGTCCATTTCCATTATATAATGTACTTCTACGTGTGACCATATATTTAGTTTCATAATAATAATAGTAATAATAATAATAATAATAAAATAATAATAATAATAATAATAATAATAATAATAATAATAATAAGACATAAATATGTAGAACAGTTTTAAATATCTAGGTTTCAATTTATCATATGTTAAAACTGAAGATATTAATGACAAAATAAATAAATTTAATCTATTGTATGGCACTATTAAAATAACCCTTAAAAACACAAGAAAATTTTATGAAGTAATGGCTGTACCTGTATATGGATCAGAATGTTGGACGATCACTAATAGACAAGAACAAAGATTGGAAGCAGCTGAGATGAGATTTTTAAGAAATATAGCAGGATATACTCTGTTGGATACGAAAAGGAATGAAGATATAAGAAAGGAACTAAATATTTTCAAATCTACAGACCGAATAATTAAATATAGGAACGACTGGAAAAACATATTGGTAGAATGCCAGAAAAAAAATCCAAAATTATTGTTAAATTATAAACCGCACGGAAGGAGAAATGTTGGACGCCCACACAGAAGATGGTCTGAATTTTAACAATTCTAGTTCCATGAAACCGGAACGAGCCAACAGGCTTAATACCTGGATGATGATGATGATGATAGAATATATTATCTAGCACATGTCTATACAAGTTATATAGAAAAATCTTAAAATATATAACTACAATTTTAGTAGATTAAATAAGCATGGGCAATGGAGAATAAGTTATATTTCTGTAGATTATTACATGAAAAGGAGATGGTAACGATCACTAGATATTAATGGGGGTGATGAAGTGCAATTTTTAATTGCTAGCTGATGCACCAGATGCATGGATTAAATTTCAAACTGCTCCACAGTATAGATGTTGAGTAGGTATGTGGTGCTATTGACAGTGATGTGTCCGTCAGATGGGGACGTTAAGACTGGCAGTTTCCTTGGTACTTTCCGACAGTAATAAGCTATATACAGGCATCGGGTTCCATTTCTTTCCCTTTCTCTTCATCATCATCATTAAATCTTACAACATACTTACACTACACAAAATCACTTAAACGTACACTAACTCTACACTCATCTCTTCTTCTTCTTCTTCTTCTTCTTCTTCTTCTTCTTCTTCTTCTTCTTCTTATACACTCCAGGGATTAGAAAATACTGCCTGTTCCGACTTCAGAACATGTTTGACTATCGTTTTCTTTATCTTCCAGGGTGTCTCCTTCCTTTAAACTTATAGTACAACACTCTTCTTGGGATCCTCTCTTCTGGCATTCTATCAATATGCTGCCTCCATTAATTTCTATAGTTTATACTATTTTATTCTAAATAATTTATTCCTACCTTTCCTTATTTTTTAATTCGAGATTGTATCTAAAATGGTACATATTTTTTCTGTTCTTAAACATTTATTTCGGCTGGCTGTATCTTGTTTTTATCAACTTTTGTCAACGTCCATGTTTCAGATCCAAAAAGAAAACCAGACACGGCCATACCATTGTAGAACTTCATTCGTGTTTATTTTCTAGTTTTAGTCTTTATATAGTATTTCTGTTTATTGTATCATATATCTATTGGAATATGTATAATCTACCTTTAAAATCATTTTCCTATTTATAACTGACATAAGTTTTTCTTCTTCTTCCTTTCCTGTCAACCTGCGACCTGTTCCGGTCTCAAGTCTATCGTTTCCTGGCCGTCCCAAAGATCCAAAATATTTAAAACCCGTTACTTTCTCCAATATAAATCATTAATTACATTACGGTTTTAACATATATCTACAGAAAAACAAGTAGGCCTACACATAATCTACGTAAAGTGGTCTGCCGAAATGGTGTATACATTGAAAATAGACCACAAATCTCCATTTATACGCCTAGCGCAGAACCCGAAACGTGAAAAGTCAGTTTAATACAATAAATAAAACGAAAATAAATGTTATCATTTAATATGGATTGTCCCGCGCCGTAGCCGAGTGGTCAAGGCAGAAAGCCTTGGCGCAGAGCTACGGGATTTGCGCTGGTTCGAGTCTCAATGGGGGAAGAAATTTTCTCATGGTATTTCGGCCAGTATGGGACCGGTGCCCACCCAGCATCGTGAGGGATTTGGCTAGCTACAATAAGTAGCGACTCCAGGTTGAGAAAACCAGCTATAACGGCTGGTGAACTCGACATGCTGACCACATGTCACCCCTACACTGGCTGGATAATAATCTACCTCTGTGATTGCACATGTGGATGTGAGGCCAGCAGCCGGCTGGTAGGCTAAGGGCCTTCTAGGCTTGTCGCGCCAGGAGTTTTTTTATATGGATTAATTCATTATAGAAATCTTACGTGCGAAGGAACTTGATGTTTGGTTGAGGTACATAGTTTGAAGACTTAATTAAATTTTTCAATCGTGTACTGGCTTACAAGTAGGGGATTGAAGATAGCCTTATATCCCGATCTGTAGATCGAATAACATCAACTCGTGGGATAAAATCCTATGGGAATACGTCAAGAAACGAAATGACATGGTCAGAAAGAGAGAAATCAGAGCAGACATATTGACCTCATGGCTTGTAGACGCTATACCGGTAAAACTGACGACATTCTACCATCAATGTACATAGATGTCACTCGATTTTTCTTCGTTATAGATTCCCTCACCAATTCAAGCGAAACTTTGATGATATTGCAGCAAATGATACGGCTGAAACTCATTCAATCTCGAAGACATTTTTCTGTGCCCGAACTGTGAAATTTTAAATAACATAATACAAGGCTTAGGCATATAAATAAAATTGATCAACATTGGCAATCGTTCCTGCTACATTATTTTTAAAATAAAACTAAGTAACTCACTGGATCTATCGAACCCGTAGGTTCATGACCCCGCGGACATAAGTTCACCATACATCCTTATCCCGAGCCAATGTTTTCCAATCATCCCCACTATAATCTGTTCCCTCAAATCATGGATGGTATTCTCCCACCTCATTCTTGGTCTACCAACTGGACGTTTCCCTCTGGTTTCCTTACCAGAAGCTTCCATACACCTCTTTCATCCCCCAAATGTGACACATGCCCTGTCTACGAGATTTAACTGTTCTTATTATATCTGGCTTCCTATACATATCATATAGCTCACTATTATGTAGTTTTCTCCATTCGCCTTACTGTTAATCTCTTTTTGGCCTAAAAATGTTCTTCTTCTTATTCTTCTTCCTTTCGTGTGATAGACCTAGTGGTCTGTTACGTCTCAATCCAACGTTTGAAGGGTCTGCCCAAAGATCTCTTGCCTGGTGTCTGGTAATTTAAGATTTGACGTGATATTCTTGTTCTGCTCATTCTTCTTACGTGAGATTTCCAGTTGTTTCTGTATTTTTGTACATATTCCACGACTGATCCTGTTTGTAATTCTTTGAGAATCTCATAATTCCTTTTATGGTCTGTTCTTGAGTAACCTGCAGTACGTCTCATAAATTTCATTTCTGCCGCAGTTAGTCATTGTTCATCTACACTGCGAATTGTCCACGCCTCACTGCCGTAACATAATATGAGTCTGGCCAGTGTTTTGTAAATTCTAGTTCGTGTGTGTTGCTGTACTGTGTTTGGCTTGAAAATATTATTTATCATTCCTGTTACTCTGTTAAATTTTATAATTTTTTGATTAAAATATTTTTCCTCTTCTTATGTAACTTGGTATCCGAGATAGTTAAATGTGTTAGTTTGTTCTAATATTTTATTATTAATGACAATTTTACTGCAAACTGGCTATTTTCCTAGGAAAGCCATGACTTTAGATTTTTTCTGTTAAGATTTCCAAAAATGTTCTTATTACTTTTTTTAAAATATTTACTTGAATTATAATGAAAATTATTTATACCCTAATGTTATTTATACCCTAATAGTTATATTTTAATTAGGGTACAGTTAACTTAAAATCTATTCTTTTCCGACCATCAATCTTATTACAGGTGCTTGTTCTTTTGTTTAGCGGGTTTGACGTCATCTATTTATACTGCAAGGTTTTTACTTGATGCCTTTGAGATCCCCGGAAACGGGAAGATTGTTTAACGTCATACATGACAAGGGCTTGTAACTTGACCTGGTAAAAAAGTCTCGAAAAAATACACCTTGGACAGGATCGATTCACATAATTAATGTACTTTCTTTTCCTTAGATCAACCTCGCGCTTTTGCTGCACCATACAAATCAGATCTTATATGGAAATGATCTGTATGCAGACAAATAAATAAACTTTTAAAAATAAAGTAAATGTTAACTAATTCACTGGCTCTATCGAACCCATAGGTTCATGATCGCGCGGACATAAGCTCTCCACGCGTCCTAATCCTGAGGTAATGCTTTCCAATCATCTCCTGTATAATCTACTTCCCTCAAATCATGGTTAATGTTAATCTCCCACCTTATTCTTGGTCAACCAACTGGGCGTTTTCTGTCAGTAAGTGAAATAGTAACTAAAATAAAACATTCAGGACAAAACAATAAAAAAGGCATAAGTCCCTATAGAAAATAACAAACGTTCTCAGCAAAAGTAACAAGAGATACTTAGTATAGATAGTTTTATGTTTGGGACAAATTCCTTTTTTTTTTTTTTTTTTTTTTTTTTTTTTTCAAATTATGAGAGAGTCCTGCGTCTAAATACGAGTTAAGAAAACTAATTTATTACACAGTATTTATACGGAATGCTCGAATAACAGAACATTTGGAGTTTCAGCTACTTATTATTATTATTTATTTATTTATTTATTTATTTATTCTCTTCTCTTCTCTTCGGCTTTCCCCAACGTATAGGTTTGCCGTCTTCAGTTTCCATTTATCTCTATCATTCTGGTCTCCCTCTTCCAAATTCCTATCATCTATTGGTTCTGACGTAGGTTTTCCATTCCCATCTTGGTCTACCACGTTTATTTCTTCCAGCGGGTGACCATTGGTATATATTTTTTGGCCATCTTTCATTTTCCATTCTTTGTACATGACCATATCATTTAAATGTTTGATTTAAATCCTCTTAACAACAGATGTGGTTGCATTCATTTCTCTCCAAAGGAATTCATTTCTTATTTTATTCTGTCTTGTTTTTTGGAGGCTTCTTCTAAAATAATCAAATTCAACTCTTCTAATTTTATTCTTTTGTAATTCCATCAAAGACCAAGTTTCACTTCCATATGACAAAATATTCTGTATTATGCTCTTATAAGTTTTCATTCTAGTTTCCTTTGTAATATTTTTCTTCCAAATTATTCCATGTAATGTCTTAGTTGCATTTTTTGCCACTGCAATTTTAGTCTGTACATCTCTCTCACAGGTACCTAAACTTGTAATTATTGACTCAAAGTATTTAAAAAATTCACATTTTTTTATTTTCCCTGCTTCAAGTATGAGGTCATCCACATCATTTCCCAAACACATATAGCCTATTCTGTTTTCTGTAAATTTATATTCAGTCCCCATTTTTTTATATTCTTCCATTAGTTTATTTATCATATATTTCATATCATCTTCATCCCCTGCAAAAATGATTTGAGCATCTGCAAACAACAATGAATGCAGTACTTTTCTTCCTATAGGGATAGCCATTTCAGAGCATTTTTATACCATAAGTTAAGAGCCTGGTCTAAATAAATGTTAAAAAGAATTGGTGACAAAGTGCATCCCTGCTTAAGGCCTTTATTCACTTGAATTCCTCTGTTAAATTATTCTGTATTTTTACTTTAGCTTTTGTATTACTATAGATCCTCCTAATTATTTTATTTATTCAATTAATTAATTTCTGGAAGTAAATTGGAATCAATTGAAAATGTCGATCTAGAAGTACTGGCAAATGTAACTTTGTTAGATCATCATCATCCGTCACCAATTAGGTCTTTGTAGACCTATTTCGGCCCCATCTAGCAGTCTTTAAAGAGGTCTGCCTAGTAGACGATGTCCTTTGGGCTTATATTGCATCATCATTTTTGGAATTCTTCAATTATCCATTCTTTTTACATGGTCTAGCCAGTTTAATTTATATCTGTTGAGTTTTTCTTCTATTGATTCTATTTCTAAATGTTCTAAATGTTCATTATTTTTCTATATAAAAGAGTGTATCCTGCTGTCCTTCTGAGAAATTTCATTTCCGTTGCTTTGATTCTGCACCTATCTCTTTTTTTTAATGTCCAATTCTCACTTCCGTATAAAAGAGAGGGCAATGCCAAAATATTATATATTTTATTCTTGTGGAACTTGTACCACTTCAGCTTTTAATGTATTATTTATTATTCTTAAGATGTAACAAACTAGAAGTATGGGAAAGTGAAGACAACCTTCGCCTAAATGAAAGCAAAACGGTGTCGATGATGTTCAGGAAAGGAGGACGAACAACATAGAAAGATAATATCTTCATCGGCAATAAGAAGATTCAACGGGTAAACAATTTTAAGTATCCGGGGGTCACCTTTCAGACACATGGAACATTTTTCAACAGGTATATCACAGACAAAACAACAGCGGCAACACTAGCTATGAATGACATCAACCTGATACACCGGCTCTCCCTGGAAACAACACTAGCGCTTCTCAAAGCAAAGATAACGCAGATTGTCACATACGGACTGGACAACATATGGACTCACCTAACAAAGAGAGATCTCCTACAAATAGAGAAGCCACGTACTTAATAAAGGTTCTCTGCCTGTCGAAATATACACTATCACGCCTCGTTTACGAACTGGCGAGGGAACCCTTCTATATTGAAGAGCTGCGACAAGATCTGCATCTGCAGTCCACAGACGCATACAACGCTGCAATGGAGGAGTTAAGATGGAAGAAAGGCCAAATCTGGATGGAATTCTACTCCACGGACGCTATGATGACAATGGATTGGAGACAAGCAGAATACAACCTCAGACATCAGATGACGAGGATGGCAACACATGGGTTCCATCATAAGATCTGTAGGATCAAGAAACATCATGAACCAGACTCTCAGCGCATCTGTGAGCTGTGCGCTGAACACTGCGACCGTTACCATGTTGTGTCGTGTCGGAGGCGAGACGTGTTCCTGAGGGCTTACTGTGGAGGGGACTAAACGGTGGACGATGATGAAAAAAAAAAACCTTACATTATGCATATTGTGCGCTCTTCATTATTATTATTATTATTATTATTATTATTATTATTATTATTATTATTATTGTGGTCCACCGCTGTGGTTTCGAGGTAGCGGGCTGCCTTGTCACGCCGCGGGCCCGGATTCGATCACCGGTCAGGGCAGTTTTTCTGGATGAGGTTTTTATCGGGGTTTTTCCTCAACTGTAAGACAAATGTCAGGAAAACTTTAAGGTCCAAACGGTCCCCGAAATCATATGGCCATCATCATCATCACCATTATCATCATCATCATCCTTCACCGGTGTGGAAAGCAACGGGAAGCTAGCACACCTACAATTCCCTAGTAAACTGCAAGCATAGCATGAAAATGCAGTGAAGGACCTGCCTTCGGGCAGAATTACTATGGATGGATTATTATTATTATTATTATTATTATTATTATTATTATTATTATTATTATTATTATTAGATTTGTGTAAATTTTGTGATTTTCTTGTTCACATTTTTTTTTTCATTTTGATAAGGTATTTCACAAAGTAAATAGTTGAAATTTTGTATTGTACTTGAGTTTCTCTCTTTTTTTTAGAAGCGGACACCTATAAAATAAAACCGAGTAGGCCTACATATAAAATTTTAAACTTTGTTAGATAAAAACAAAACGTCTTACAAGGAAATCAATCTAAATAGTGAAATTAAATACTTAGCGTTGAAAACAAGATGAAGTGTCACTTACAAGAAATTAATAGTAATAGGGAAACCAAACTAATATTCAATTATTATCGCCTCACTATGATGGTTGTCCAGCGGCTCGCTTTGTTTCCCCGCAGATGTCATATATATAATTAAATACAAAGATGCCGACTACCGGCATTATAATAATTCCGATTGTTAATCATTGTCAAGCATTGTCGCGTGGCACCCACTTTTATATAAACGGATTACCAACATAGTGAGGCGATAATAGAACAATATAATCCTGAAGGAAAATTAAATACTGATGGCATCGCAAATGGGGGGAAAGGAAGACAATAAGTCTAACGGTGAATTTTTAACGAATATTTAACTCATGCCCCAAATGGCAGTCAATGATCAATCACGTTTCAATTAATTATGTCTTACAACCAATCATAGTCGTGTTTCACCACGCTATTTATCGAATTCTGTTTACCAAAATAAAGAAACCTCATCCTTTTTATTATTCTGAACAGGTCAGGGCATTATCTTGCAGTGACTGACTCTCCAACAAATACGTTGAATATAGCAAATAATGAACAGACCCAATTGAACTGCACATTTGATAATTGTGTGTTCAATGAATGTTTTTAAATAATGATTTTACCGAATTGTTTCCTAAAAACAATAATTAATAACCTGTAAGTCCACCGCTGTGGTCTCGAGGTAGCGTGCTGCCTTGTCACGCAGAGGGCCCGGGTTCGATCCCTGGTCGGGGCAGTTTTTCTTGGTGAGGTTTTTATCGGGGTTTTCCTCACCTGTAAGACAAATGTCAGGAAAACTTTAAGGCCCAAACGGTCCCCGAAATCATATGGCCACCATCATCATCCTTATCATTATCATCATCATCATCGTCAACACCATCCTTCACCGGTGTGGAAAGCAACGGGAAGCTACCACGCCTATAATTCCCTAGTAAAGCTGCAAGTATAGCATGAAAATGCTATGATTCCAGTGAAGGACCTGCCTTCGGGCAGAATTATTATGGATGAAATAACCTATAATGTTGGTTATAATATTCAGTTTGATCTGTTTAATTTTTTATCCACTAGGGTGCATTCTTACAATATTGCGATCCTATTTGGCAATAAATAATATGATCGAGTTGCAGTGGATGAGCAAGTGTAGCATAACCAAACATTTCTCATTTGTTTTCAAACATCGCCGTTTACATTAAAAATATAAATATATTAAAATAACTATATTCAAATAATGGTTTGTGATTAAACAATTTAATTTTATTCGTTAAATAGTCCTCAAGATAAATTAGAAATCACTCGTGGCATTTCTTATATTATTTTTATTAGGCCTATTATTATGATCATTATTTCTGTATCACCATTGTTTCCATTTACGGTAGTAATCTCGAATTAAAGCATTTTAAATTGCTCGAATTCGTAAAGTAAGATCTTTAAAAAAAAGCTTTGAAAGCATCAATCAATATTCTGGCCATTTACCACGTAAAAAGAGTCCTTAAAACTTCAACAATAGAAAACTTTGATGGAAATATTTCACGAAAAGAGCAGTAACTTTCAATCAAGTTCTCTGTAGATGATGTGTATAAGGCTGGGAAACAAAATTACTGTATAAATGAGAGAATTTACTAAAGGAAAAGACTTACGATTACATAGCTACGTAAAAAAGAATAGATAAGGACCTAAAGTAAGAGAGGAAGTGACTGACAGATACGAAAGGGAAGGAAGAGTACCGTAAAAGGAGGATAAAAAAAAAGCCAAAGAAGCGAGTGAACCGGAAGAAAGAGTGCGGGTAGAAGGGAAGACGAAAAAGTGCAGATCGTCACAAATTTTTGTGGAGGTGGTTGAGACCAAGACTAAGTTACAAAGTTGCTGACACGATGGGTAAAGTATCCGGCTTTCGATCAAAGTCTTCGCCAGCCAACCTCATTCTCTGCTACATCTTCACTTTTTATATCTTATTCCCCTCCTTTTTTTTTGTTGACATGTCTTCTATTCTCTTTTATTTCCTCACATTATATTCAGTTCTTAGAGAATTTAAGCGTTCAACTAACTGTATGATCAAATATTCCACTGCAATAAACCTCCTTTTGTTCCCCAAAAGATTTGTCTTCAGACGCTGTAATCAATCTATCTTTATATATAATATACCAACTGCAAATAACTCTTCAAATATTTCGAGATTTTGAAAAACACTCAACTTTAAGGTCAATATCGAGAGGTAAATATGAAGTATCTAACCAAATAATCAGTGCTTTTTTTTTTACTTGTTAATTCGATATCATACGGTATGTAATTGACTATCCTTGACCATGGGCTCTGAAATTTCATTTGTTTAGGTTTTTATTTATTCGATGAACATTGGTGACATATTATTTTTAGTCTGGACATCTTACCTCAATATTAATGTTGATTTGTTCTTGGACATGTTTCAAAACAATTATGTTTTATCGTCAGCTTTCCCAGACAGTCTGGGAAAGCTGACGATAAAACAGAATTGTTTTGAAACATGTCCAAGAACAAATCAACATTAATATTGAGGTAAGATGTCCAGACTAAAAATAATATAATTAAAATAACCTCAAAATATAACTTCCTAAAATTAAATATTGGCGACATTTCTTACAAAGATCTTTGTAAATAGATACGCCTAAACAAAACATTTTTTTATTCATTACCACCAAATTGTCATTTCGACATTCTGGTATTCTCTCTTGGCATGGCGTTATTGTAACTCACTTCTGCGATTGGGGCGTCTGTAGGGCGGAGTTACGCTGCCCTGATGATATATGATAGGTGATAATGATGCGCTAGGAGAGGCCTTAATTCTAAACGTTAATGAATATGTTAATGATGATAATGATAGCCAGATGATGTTCGGGAATCGTTTGGGCCTTAAAGTTTCCTGACATTTGTCTTACAGATGAGGAAGAAAAAACGAAAAACCTCACCCAGGTAATTTGTCCCGACGGGGATCGAACCTGGACCGCTGCGTTATAAAGCACGCTACCACAGCGGTGCACATACAAAACATTATATACAGAATGCTCTGAAATTCCCCTTACAAACTTCTAGGACTTGTAGAGGGGACTGAGTTGATAATATTTAGAATTGGAAACCATGTCCGGAAACTTATCGTTTCCGTGTGCTACAGCCGTTTGAAAACAAGCATTGCCTGAACGTACGTCACGTGTCTCAACAAGTAATAAGACGGATTGATGTGTCGTAGATGGCAGCCCCATCAGATATCTTACCCTGCGAGACACCAGTAACGTCTCCAGGGAACATCAATATATACTTTCAAGTAACACCAATTCTAGCATTAGTTCGGAACAGACCTTATGGTCTAGTCCTTGATGATGATGATGATGAAGAATTAAAAATCTAGTCATTAACTTGGCAATTAAAATCTGGGCGTGAAAATTCGGCAATTGTGTTCAGAGGTCTGAAATCTGTCTTGAAATTATTTTAAGTGCAATGGGCATTAGTCTAAAAAATAATATTTGAAGAGAAAAATTTTCGCCTAGACCGAGACTCGAACCCGGGACCCTTCCCGGGTTCGAGTCCCGGTCTAGGCGAAAAAATTTTTCTCTTCAAATATAATTTATCCTTCAATGAGAAGTGTTAAATCAATAATAAAAATCGTTAAAAAATAATAATTTAGAACATTTATCAATGTTAAATTATATTTTTTTACCTTGTATACTACCGTCGACCTCAACTATAATGTTTCTATTTAAAATTTTCGTTGACTTCACTCTAGGCCTTTGTAAGCATGCTTCATCTTCTGGAGTTGTTGTAATAGTATTGAATTATCTGTATATGTCTAGTATAGGGGTTTTCGAATTAGGCATATTTTCGTTGAGAATATTTGTATTCTTGACCTCCTTGATAATTCCGATTTCTTCTAAGATGTTAATTTTGTATGCTGTTCTCTCTGTGTATAATTGACATTGTATTATCGATATTGTCGGCCGCGGTGTACTAGTGGTTATACTCTTTGCCTCTGGTCCCGAGGGTAGCGGGTTCAAACCAGGCCGGGGTCGATGAATTTTTTAGGATGGAAAAAATCCAAGGAGCAAGTCCTCTGGGAGGGACTTTAAGCCGTAGGTCCCGAGTCTCAAGATTTTCAGGCTCGTAAAAGATCCTTAAGCCTGAGAAAAAGCCTCTAAGCAAAATCGAATTTCCCTGTCCTAGTACTACCTTGATTTCCTAGATGTCAGTGTGAGGAGGAACGCTGACCACGGACCACTCTAAATGACATCTATACGAAAACAAGTGTAACTAAATTAGTATGGTTCAAATTCTTCCCTGTTGGAGGAGAGCGCCTAAATATCTGTAAAGGGAAAACATGGGCTTACAAAAAAAAAATATCGATATTGGTTAAACTGTGGCCGCTTTCTGAAATGTGTTTAGCGAAATTTGATTTGCCTTCTCCTTTAATAAAGTTTAAGGGGTGTTCATTAAATCTGATTCTAAAACTTCCAGATGTTCTACCAATTTTTCACGGTCGTTGCACTTGAGTTTATATATACCTTTGTTTTCATATTTATTGTTTTCCTCAATTTTGTTATATATTATGTTATTTAATTTGTTATTAATTTATCAAAGCATTATTTCCGTTTTAAACTATTAGGCCCCTACAACTAAACAAACAAAATTGAAAACTGAATCAGTTTTGTAATTGTAAGTAAGATAACGAGTAAGATTTATGGGAAATGTTATGTAAAGGAATAACAACAAAAACATAAACTTCGAAATCTCGTTATTTTAAAGAAAATGCTAGATGGATGTTGATAAAGGGAACATAATTTATTAGAGTGCCAGAAATTTAATTATTTACGAATTTTTTCAGTTTTATTTGAAAGGCATTAAGATACAGCCTTATCGTTAGCGGAAATGATTTAAACGAATCTATGATATAATTGGAGAGATCTTATCGAGGAACCTGCAGAAATAACCAATTAGAGAGATAATTCCAAATCATAAGAACTGTTTCTAGTGGTTCCTTTATCATTAAATGTGTTTTAATGATTTAATAAGAGTTATGTATAAAAATTCAGTTTTTAAGTGACTCATTCCTAGGATATGAAGGAGAAGATGGGAGAGAAACAATCTGAGATGACTTCTCTAATTATTCTTTTATTCACTATTATATAGTAGCATGACTTAAGATCATGCACTATATTTTTTCACGATAGTGCGTTCTGTCGTACTTACAGCAATGGCGACCATGATTGATGGTTCAATTTCCTAAATTTCGGGCTTGCCAACCTATAAACAACTAAATAACTATAATATTATGAATTGCCTACCTCGTGCGGGAAGTAAAATCACTGCCCTTTATGTATACTAGGTACAATGTATATACAAAAATATATCCAAAGGTAGTGTTAATATACATTATACGAAACAAATCACTGCATTTTAAATTAACTGAACTTTATTTGAAACAATATTTTATTCCAGATTGGTGTCACGGCCTGCTGTAGTCTCAACTAATAGTCTATATTTTCGGCATGTACCGTATAAACATTGGCCAGACTGTTAACGTTAGTCAGCTGTTTATAATGAACGCAAATATTCCCAACAAAGATGTTAATTCATGAATGAATGAGTCATTGTTACATACAGTATCTTACCTCATAGTTCATGTTTTCTTAAACACGGGTACTGCAGTTTTTCAGGAGGAAACATCCCTCCTATTTTAAAAAATGCAGTTCCCGTGTTTAAGTAAACAAACTATGAGATAAGATATATAAAAGATTACTCATTAATTCATGAATTAAGAACTTCATAATGTTATTTCCCATATTTAATTATGAAAATATATTATTTTACTATTATTTATTATTTTGAAAACACCATCGTGCAAAGAATAATGTACAACGCACGTTTGTGGAATTGTTTCATTGAATCTCGGAAGTTAAAAACATCGCTATCGCTCGGTTTTTAATCATTTCCTCACTTCTGTAAAAACCACTTCCCAACCACTCACTGTAATGTAGGCTAAAGTAAAGTGATCCCACTAAAGGCCTCAGGAGGCCCTTGGGGTAGTAGGAGGTTAAGGCTCCCACTTTTTCTAGACAATCGGCACTTGATGTCAGCCGGGTTGTCAGCCCTGCGTGACGGTCGCCTTTACCCCCAGAACAAGCGTCTGGTACTCATTTCCGTTAGAGGCTGAGTCTACCCAGGGTCATAGTGCCGCCAGAAGGTTTGGGTCAGTTTAAAAATCTGACCCCATCGGGTAAAATACTATATAGGCCTATTATTTAGTTATTGTGATTAGCAATTATTATTTAACATTATACTGGCAACTACATCATTTCCATATGTATAGGCCTACTTAAAAAATTAATTAAATATATCCATTCAATTAATTGCGATATTATCCACGGAATTTAATTTATATTACAATAAAACAGCGTGTTTAAAAAAAATTAAGTTTGTAAAAAGGTGATGGTATGCATCAAAACAAGAAAGATGATAGGTAATCCTATACCCTAAAATTAACGAATTCGTCGCAATAAAATTGTTAATAGACATCATCATCATAGTACATTCACGAATTTAGGCCATTTGTTGACCTGTTTCGGCCTCAAGAGAAACACCATCCAGAAGTCTTTTGAGTGGACGTCCTGGTCTTCTTCTTCCTGCAGGTTGATATCTTAACATTAGTTTGGGTATTCTGTGATCTTCCATTCGATGAACATGTTGTATCTGTTAATAGACGTAGCACGTAATTTAGTCTATAAATAAATTAGGTTACTCGGTATTCCTTTCACTATATTATGTGCTTAAACTGACATTCGGTCACAGGATAAAATCTTCAGTCTTAGGGAATGAGATATTCTTTAAAACATTGCCGGTTTCCAGAAAATATCAGTTTTTGGAACAATAAAATAGTTTTTTGCGCGACAGTGCTTTTTGTCGTACTTGCAGCAATGGCGACCATGATTGAAAGTTCAACTTCCTACATTTCGGGGTTGCCAACCTAAATAACTATACTGTAATATTACATATTACAAAACGCGCGTGGGAAGTAAAACCACTGTCCTTTATGTATACTACATACAATGTATATACAAAAAATATCCTAAAGGTAGTGTTAATATACATTATACGAAACAAATCACTGCAATTAAAATTACACTCACTCACTAACTGGCACTATCGAACCCGTAAGTTCATGGCCGCACGGACATAAGCTCTCCATACATCCCTATCAACTGAACTTTATTTGAAATAATATAAAACTATAAATACGTACTTGCGCAAATTTATCACTAATTAGTCTCACGGTCTCCTGTAGTTTCAACTAATAAACATTGCCCACACTGTTAACGTTAGTCAATTGTTTATAATGAATGTAAATGTTTCCAACAAAGATGTTATTTTACTATTATTTATTATTTTGAAAACACCATCGAGCAAAAGATAATGTGCAACGCACGTTTGTAAAGTGTTTTACAGAACCCAGGAAAATGTTTAAAAACCGAGCGACAGCGAGGTTTTTAATTTCTGAGATTCTGTAAAAACCACTTCCCAACCTCACATCGTAATATACTATTTAATATACTTTTTTTTTTGTGCATCTAATTCTTTCTGAAGTAAGGCATTTTCAGATTACCTTATACAGTGTCTAACTACATTCACTTTTGGAAGAATACATTAATTATTATGTCTACAGATAATGCTCAAGTAGAATATATCCGAAACTATTTTTTTTTCTGATGCCACTACGGGCCTTAGGAGGTCCTTAGGGTTATAGGAAGTTAATATTCACATTTTCTAAAAAATGATACGAGATGTCATTCGGGTTCTCAGTACTGCGAGACGGCCCCTTTACTTCCAGAAGAAACATCTGGTACTCATTTGCACTACAGTCTACACGCTGAGTCTGACCTTGGTGTCCCCAGAGGTTCAAGGCGATTTAAAATTCCTAAACCCTTATCGGGATTCGAACCTGCGACCTTTCGGCTTGTAGCATATTGCATTAACCAACTACGATATGACGTCATCTTCTTCTACATCATGAAATTAGGCTCTTTCATCTGTTCTCATATCAAGTGTGATTTAATGAATCTTCCCATCTAGTAAATGGGCGTCCAACACTTCTATGCCCTATTGATTTGTACTTTAATAACAGATGAGGGATTCTATCTGCAGGCATTCTTTTAACACGTTCATACCTTTTGTTTCTCATATTGTCAATTTTATTTGTTAAATTTAAAATATTTAAGTCTTTTCCAATATCTTCATTTCTTTTTCTGTCCAAAATTGTCACACCTGCTACTGAACGTAAGAACTTAATTTCTGCAGTTTCTATTTTTCTTCTGTCTGAACGGTTAAGAGTCCAATTCTCACTTGCATGAGTTAGGACAGCCACTGCCATAATTTTGCAAAATTTTATTTGCAACGTTTTATTTTTCAATGTCCGTTCTATAGTGCCACACATTCTATAAAACTTATTTGATATTAACATCTTCCTTCTGGCAGTATGTTCATTGCATCCTAATTAATTGAAATTGCTCACCTGTTGTATTGTTATTAATGCTGATTTTACATCTCATATGGTCTTTCCCGTTGAATGTCATTATATTTTATTTACTTTCAGTTATTGTCATATTGAATTTATCTGCTATTTCATTTAATGTATACGCTGTCATTTGTAAATTGAAAATTTTTAATTCAATGGATTTTTGAGAATGTAAATATACCTTCCTTAGAAGGTAAATAAAGCAATAGGTACCAAGTCGTACATTTACGACACGTACAAGATCCTGAAATAAGTAGCTCCTTTCTATCCTTCCAAACACATATTTGAACTGCGGCGCTATTCACACGAGTTGTTAAAGAGTCTTTAAATATTATTAAAATATACATTATGTATATTATTAAATATAAATTATGTATATAATTAAATATACATTATGTATATAATCATCATCATAGTACATTCACGAATTTAGGCCCTTTGTTGACCTGTTTCGGCGTCAAGAGAAACACCATCCATAAGTATTTTGAGTGGACGTCCTGGTCTTCTTCTTCCTGCAGGTTGATATCTTAACATTTGTTTGGGTATCCTGTAATCTTCCATTCGATGAACATGTTGCATCCATCTTAACTTATAATCAGAAATTTTGTTTTCTAATATAAGTCCACCCCGTGGTCTCGACGTAGCGTGCTGCCTTGTCACGCAGCGGGCCCGGGTTCGATCCCCCGATCGGGACAGGCTCGTGGGTGAGGTCTTTTTCGGGGTTTTTCCTCCCCTGTAAGACAAATGTCAGGAAGCTTAGGACCCAACGGTCCCCGAAAATCATCCGGCCATCACCATCATCCTAATCATTAACATCATCATCCTTCATCGGTGTGGATAGCAACGGGAAGCTACCACACCTATAATTCCCTAGTAAAGATGCAAAGCATAGCATGAAAATGCTATGATTACAGCGAAAGTCATAACCTCGGGCAGAATTACTATATATATATATATATATATATATATATATATGGAATGATAAGAAAAATAAATGCCTGGACGGGATTCGAACCCGGATCTCTGAGTCTGTACCTCAGTGTGATATCCATTACACTGAGGTACAGACTCAGAGATCCGGGTTCGAATCCCGTCCAGGCATTTATTTTTCTTATCATTCCATATTAAGCTTGCATTGCTCAATGTTAAACATTTAATTATAACATATATATATATATATATATATATATATATATATATAGAGAGAGAGAGAGAGGAGAGAGAGAGAGATAAGGGGGGAGACACGATCCCTCATTAGTATAGAAAATGTAACCACTAGGAATATTATTTCGTTGGAAGCATGCACATTTCCGGTTCAGAGAATTCAGTTTAGAGTTTGTGTAATATCCCCACCATCTTTTTCCAAAGAGTATATTCTGTGATATTCCCTACTCTCTCCCTCTCTCTGCGCTGTTTATTGGATGGCCTAAGTTAGTTCTCTTCGGCTCGGCGCCACTTTCTTACTTAACTTTCTTGTACTTTCTCTTTCGTAGTAAATTAGTCCATAAAATGTTGTGGTAGAAGTTAGCAAACATTTCCCATGCTTGTTTGTTCATTTCCACTGTCATAGTCAACCTCTCATACACACAACCTCTTCAAGCATGCAGAACACATCTGTTTAAATTGAAAATGCTTGCACATGGTTATGTCACATACAATCTTGCCTTTTCTTACTTCATGTAGACCTTATCGTCATGCACCACTTCCAAATACAATAAAAACCCTTTACTTATTGTCTTTGTTTCTCATTAGAATGCCAGTCTAAGAACCTAAAATGACTCTGTGATAATTTAGATATTAGAATTATTTACCTGTAGCGTCAGCGATTCTGTCTCCCTCTACAGAAATAGTAATGACTAGAACAAGGATTTTCTAAGCACTTCTCCTCTCCAACCGCGATAGACCTAGAAGACCCTTGGCCTAACAGCCGGCTGTTGGCCTCACATCCACATGTGTCAATCACAGAGGTGGATCATCCAGCTAGTGTAGGAGCGACTTTTGTTTAGAATGTATGGTTTTCTCAATCTGAGGCCGCTATTTTAATTAAATTTCCCAAATTCCTTTCGATGCTCGGTGGATACTGGTCCTACATTGGCCGAAATTCCATGAGAAAAATGTCTTTCCCCATGGGGATTTCAACGCGTGCAAATCATGTAGCTCTACAATAAGACACGATGCTGTGCTAACTAACTCTAACTCACTGGCACTATCGAACCCATAGGTTCATGTCCGGCGGACATAAGCTCTCCATACATCCCTATCCTGAGCTAATTTTTTCCAATCATACCCTGTATAATCTACTTCCCTCAAATCATAGTTAATGTTATTCTCGCACCTCATTATTGGTCTATCATCTGGATGTTTTGCCTCTGGTTTTCAAACAAGAAGCTTCTATGCATGTCTTTCATTCCTCATTCATGCCACGTGTTCTGCCCATCGCAGTCTACGAGACTTAATTTTTCTCATTATATCTGCCTTCCTATAAAGTCATGTAGTTCACTGCTATGTAGTCTTCTCCATTCACCTGTCTGTTCATCTCTCTTTGGTCCAAAAATGTCCCTCCGAACTTTATTCTCAAATACTCGTAATCTTATTTTCTCCCTCAAAGTAAGAGTCTATGTTTCGCATCCATATAATATAACTGGTAGAATAATAAAGTAAAATTTTATATATTTTCAGTTTAACGTTTTTTTAATGAATTGGGATTGCTATGGGACTTAATTTAAATTCGATTAAATCATAAAAATAGTAATTGTTAATTTTGTTTTTGTGCAATTTAATCCTAGTGACGTGAAAGATAAGACCTTACGGCCGGTAAATTATATTTAATATGTCACAATTTCTAAATCATCTTTATGCTGTATGGTATTATCGCCTCACTATGATGGTTGTCCAGCGGCTCACTTTGTTTCCACGCAGCTGTTCCCCGCAGATGCCGACTACCGCCACTATAATAATTCCGCATGTTAATCATTATCAAGCATTGTCGCAGCACCCGCTTTTATATAAAGGACAACAATCATAGTGAGGCGATAATATATAAAAGTTCTGCTTGTTAATGTTTGTAATTTATAGAGTTCTAAACCGCTCAATAGATCTTCATGGAATTTTGTACGTACATGTTTTCAGTTACAGCGAGTGTTTAGCCGCCAACTGTTACGCTCTATAAATATAAAGCGTGGAGTTCGGCTTGAACGAAAATTTAAAAATCGCTCTAGCGGTAGCAATTTTCTATGATTCACAACGATACTCATCATCATCTTTAAGATATGGGTCTGTTAGCCCGTTCCACTCCCCGATGCATAATATGCTACAGATCGCCATTCCAACCTCGTTTTGGTCTTCCTACATTTCTTCGGCCTTGGGATTTATAATGAAGCATCTGTTTTGATAAACGATTATTTGGCATTCTTTGTATATAATCAAACCAATTACATTTATTTCTGTATATTCTCTCGTTTATATTATATATTTGTATATATGTATATATGAAACTCAGTATTCGAAATATGATGGCAGAAACCTTACGAGATTTTGGATACACAGTTTATGAGGATGTTCATGGTGTGGCCACTAATGGGAGTAACAGACGAATAGATATTATTGCATTTAGACCATCTCCTAAAATTGGTATGATATTAGATCCCACAATCCGTTTTGAGACTCATAGTGGCCAACTTGAGGAAGTTGACTCTGAAAAGAAAACCATAAATGAGCCAACAATAGACTATTACAAAGATAAATACCAATTAGATAGTATAACTGTCACAGGATTGATGATCGGGGCAAGAGGTACTATACCAGGATTCTTAGCCAAATTTTGGAATTCCTTAGATTTTGACAGGGTGTTTCTTTCTAAAATTGCCATCGCTGCCATTAGAGGATCAATATTTCAATTTTAAGAAACCATATTTACAAAATTTCTACTTTACAGTATGCATACTTCAATTAGGCTTAAAATTTGAATTTTTTTAATGTATTTACAAAATGTATTTCATCAATTCCAAAAATTAATTGTATCACTTTGTCCTTGAGGCAATCCTCTAACGAGGAAAGTTGTATATAATAGGCAAATCATAAAAAATATATCGAGGTAGGTATTTTATAAAACTCAGCAACATCCTACCGTTAGAAGTGGAGGTTTATCTGAAATTAGAAATTACAAAATGAGTCTAGTAACCATCATATATGGTTAGTCGCGATGTATACTCGTACATAATTTAATTAACCTCTAATTTTCTTCTTACTTATTCAACTAAACAAAAATTAGGCTTATTATAATAATCTTGAAGTAGCCTAGATTTCCGGGCTTTAGGCCGTGGTCTTGAGGCTTGAAGATCACTAACTTTTCGCCAGAGACTGGTGTCAAGAGAACCCTTGAGGATGTCGGACGCAGTCTCTGGCGAAACGTCGGGGAACTTCAAGCCTCAAGACCACGGCACACAGCCCGGAAATAAAGATAAATTAATATTTTATTTATTTAGCGTAGCAGCGCACGCCGTGTACTAGCTAGTTAATAATATTTTATTATTCACTAAACATTAATATGTTTGGATTTATACAGAACGCATGAATAAAAAACAAAGAACATTCATAATCTTCTCTTAAAGAACAGTTGAATTAATGATCTAAAATTTTTAAACTTTTAAAATAGAACTGAAAAAAAACATTCTACTATAGTTAAAACTTGTAGTTTGTGTTTAATTAATATAGTCGGTAAAGTGAGATAGTATGTTGTATCTGAAAAACAAAATTTTTCTTTCATTTCCGAGTTAGATGGCGGTGCCCGCCTAATGGGAGCCTTGACTTTTAGGTCCGCCTTGTTAATGTAACACAAAAAAAAAATGTGCTCTTCAGAAAATGCGGCTTCTGGTCGCCAGTTAGTAATTCTATACCGATACTTACGAGATGTCATCTTTCTGCCTTTGTGACCTCTGCCAACATGTGCAGGTACTTTCTCGTCTCGTAATCGTACCCTCACCTCTCCCCCCGCATTTACCAGTTCAAAAGTCTTCAGCCCTTATTTTATGCCAAGGAAACGGAACTCGCTAATTGTTTCCGTCTGTGACAGTAAGAGAAAAAAAGAAGATATTTCCTCCCCCTTTTAACATTCAGAAGAATTGAAAAGATGAAGTGGGGTTGCAAGAGGAAGGTATCTCGATTACTGGTCCATGAAATTAATCCCTTCATTTAGGCATCTGTAGGATAACCACAAGTGTACTGTAGCTGAAATATTGTGCAGAAATCCATTGTAAACCACGTTCAGGAAGGAAGTCACTTCGATAAAATACAGTACTAGGTCTTCACATTCACATGTCGTAAAAATCTACAATTATTGATAATTGCAAATTATATATATTCCAACTTAAATTCCACCCCTTACTTACTTACTGGCACTATCGAACCCGAAGGTTCATGGCCGCGCGGACATAAGCTCTCCATACATCCCTGTCCTGAGCTAATGCTTTCCAATCATTCCCTGTATGAATTCCACCCCTTTGGTCCCTAAAGAATAAGGTGAACAATTTCCAAATTTACATTAATGGTACTTAATGACTTGAAAGCTATAGGCAGCTCGAGTTGATGACTCAATACTTACAGTCACTTTTCCCGCTATAGGCCGCGGGTCGAGTGAAACTCACTGTATTTGTAATTTGTGCTAGTTGAGTTGAAGAAAAGGTCTTATGGCCTTAACTCTGCCAGAATAAATAAAGCATTATTATTATTATTATTATTATTATTATTATTATTATTATTATATTATTATTATTATTATTATTAAATTATTTTTTTACAATGCCACCGCGTTGTTATTTCGACATCATGGTATTATGTCCTGACATGACGTTATTGTAACTCACTTTTGAGGTTCGGTCGCCTGGAAGGCGGAGTTACGCTGCCTGATGATATATGATAGGTGATGATGATAGTAATGATGCGCCAGGAGAGGCCTTAATCTTAAAATTAATGAATACGTTAATGATGATAATGGTCAGATAATGTTCGGGGACCGTTTGGGCCTTAAAGTTTCCTGATATTTGTCTTACAGGTGAGGAAGAACCCTGAAAAAAAAAAATCACCCTGGAAACTTGTCCCGGGCCCGGCTGCGTGACAAGGCAGCACGCTACTCGAGACCACAGAGGTGGATATACAGTCAGTATGTGTATATATTATATGGCATGATAAGAAAAATAAATGACTGGACAGGATATATGTATTTAATCTACGTTTAAGCAATATCGGTTCCTTCAAGTATAGTCATATAGGTGTATAAACATAACAATTTATTCTTAATTCGACTAATAAAATCTGTACAATACGATGAAATCAATACCGGCCTTAAACATTCAGACAGATGTCTTCATAAACGCAGTAATTTATACGTAATTCGACCTTTGAAATATGAGCGAATATAACATTAGGCATAATGCTGAACATTAATATTTTGATTGTCTAGATTTGACACAATTTATTGTACAGTATTACACATTGTCAATAAAACCCAAATCACCAAAGTAAAATGTTAAAATAGACTCTTTAAACATTTCAGTCTGGTGATTTGGATTTTATTGACAATGTGTAATATAATTTTATCACCAAGAAAATCCTATTTGTTAATATAACTTACTATTTTATTGTAAACAGAAAATATATAAAACTGTTATTCTACCAGTTATACTATATGGATGCGAAACATGAACTCTTACTTTAAGGGAGGAAAGGAGGTTACGAGTATTTGAGAATACAGTTCTTAGGGAAATTTTTGGACCAAAGAGAGATGAACAAACAGGTGAATGGACTTTATGGGGGCACGCCGTAGCGTAGTGGTTAAGACACTGAGCTACAAGCAGGAGGGTCGAGGGTTCAAGTCCCGTTGGGGTCAGGATTTTTAAACTGACCCAAACCCTCTGGCGGCACTATGGCCCTGGGGTCGACTCAGCCTCTAACGGAAATGAGTATCAGACGCTTGTTCTGGGGGTAAAGGCGGCCGTCACGCAGGGCTGACAACCCGGCTGACAAAGTGCCGAATGTCTAGAAAAAGTGGGAGCCTTAACCTCCTACTACCCCAAGGGCCTCCGGGCCTGTTGTGGGATCACTTTACTTTACTTTACTTTACTTTACTACATGGACTTTATAGGAAGACAGATATAATAATAACAGTTAAGTCTCTTAGACTGCGATGGGCAGGACATGTGGCACAAATGGGGAATGCAAGACGTTCATAGAAGCTTCTTATAGGAAAACCAGAGGGAAAACGCCCAGTTGGTAAACCACCAATGAGGTGGGAGAATAAAATTAACTATGATTTGAGAGAAGTAGATTATACAAGGAATGATTGGAACACATTATCTCAGGACAGAGATGTGTGGAGAACTTATGTTCGCGCGGCCATGAACCTACGGGTTCGATTGTGTCAGTGAGTTAGTTAGATAATGGGGAATGAAAGACGTCCATGTAAGCTTCTTGTAGGAAAACCAGAGGAAAAACTCCCAGTTGGTAGACGAAGCATGAGGTGGGAGAATAACATTAACTATGATTTGAGGGAAGTAAATTATACAGAGAATGATTGGAAAACATTAGCTAACCTACGGGTTCGATAGTGTCGGCGAGTTAGTTAGTTAATGGGGAATGAAAGACGTCCAAGCAAGCTTCTTGTAGGACAACCAGAGGGAAAACGCCCAGTTGGTAGACCAAGAATGGGGTAGGAGAATAACATTAACTATGATTTGAGGGAAGTTGATTATACAGGGAATGATTGGAAAACATTAGCTCAGGATAGAGATGTGTGGAGAGCTCATGTTCGCGCAGCCATGAACCTACGGGTTGTTCGATAACATTAACTATGATTTGAGGGAAGTCGATTATACAGGGAATGATTGGAAAACATTAGCTCAGGATAGAGATGTGTGGGGAGCTTATGTCCGCTCGGGCATGAATCTAGTGATTCGATAGTGTCAGTGAGTTAGTTATAGTATTCTCAGTAATGAGAGTCTGAAGTGAATATAAAGCACTATTTCATATCCTACAGTAAAGCGAATAAAAATCCCCTACCACCACATTCGTTGTTACTAATAACCAACAGCTATGACCCTCGTTCCCATGGAATCTTATCCCCTATCCTCTTAACCCCATCAACCCTTTACTTCTCCAATACATAAAATACGTATGATAGAGAGCAATAAATTGGGGGTTTAAAAGTTTATGTGATACTATGTAGAGGAATGAGTGGTGCAAAATACCCCTTTCTGGAGTATTACGAATAGCAGAGATGTATCAAATAGTCTATATCCTGCCATCATTTCTATCTTTACGTTTTCGCGACTCAATTTTCCAGAAAGCTCTGAGACTTCCCTTCACTAACTTTAAAAGCACGCAATACAATTCTCAGTACGTAAAATGTAAGTCTGGTACATTTCCACAACCATAAACAATCCTTCAATATGGGTTTCATTTAAAATTCTAGGTTTACGTGGAATTTCTGTGGATTCCTAGCTATAGCCCACAAGAGTATAAAAAATATGAATTATTGCAAATTCACATTTAAGATGACTAAAAATGATTACGTTTTATAAAAATTTAAGTACTTGTTCAAGTAGGTTAACTGTCATGATATGAAAATGTGATTAAAATGCTTTGAAAGATTTATTACGTTTTGTAACGTTGGGTATTACGGTTTGAGATATCGTTTAAGCCCAATGTACATTTACAGTTGGAACAGAAGAATATGCTGGAGCATATTTTTAAAATGTAGATTTTAAATGGAATTATTTTTGTTTTTGTTGTATCGAAAATAATTAAAGATCGAGGAAAAGCTTTTCCTCCAAATGCACCACTTTGTAACTATAACTTACTTTCAAAGATGAAAGAACATCTACGAGGCATTCGATTCCAATCAAGAGTTGATATCCAAAAAGCTCTAAATGATCAGATGAGACAGATATCCAGAAATGGTGCTGCTGATGGAGAGAGCCGTATTCCAAGGATTTAGGAGCGTATAGTCGGCTTGACACGATACTATAAATGAAGTTCGTAATGTCAAAAGTAACTAAATAAATTTTCGTGGTGTTATAGTAGTCCTGCCATTGCTTATCGAATGTCCTAGTATACATCGTGTCCACAAATACAGTATCACACTTTAAACTACTACTACGTCGCTTTGGATAATCGTATCTAAATGAAATTGGTGACAATCAAAAGAGAAACTCAAGAAGTTTTGTGCATGTTAACAATGTCAACAATGGAGAACAATACAGAAGGTAAACTAAATTTAATTATGTTTTTGTGGTTGCTATGGGTTCATTGTTGGATATTTAGCAGACAGCGATGTCTGCAGCGTCACATTAAATGTCTATAATTATTTTGGTGGAATTTTGTATTTTTGCACATTTTCTGATGATATCCATGTGTTGCTAGGCCTATGATTGCGTGTCTTTGTGGTTGGTTGCTTCCGGTCCAATCCCTGTTCACCATGGCGTCTGAGGCGTAGAACTCTTCGTCGATCTCTTTTTCTTTCTGTTTCTTTTTTTCGATGACTTTTTTATATGGCTCCGTTGCTGGTAGTAATATCCTTTGTCTCAGGTACTCTAGGAAGTAGGTTTCTATGGCTAACATATAGGCTATTCTATTTTGTGTGTATTTACTTGTACCTAATGCCTTTTTTATGTATCTTGCTTTCACTTTTTCTAAACTCTCCAAATCGCTGGTCGATAGTTTCTCCCATATTAATTCTATCCCATAGGTGGCGAACGGGGTGATCACTGATACAAATAATTTCATGGCTGTGTCTAATTTTAATTATGTAATGTTTTTGATATTGCACATAGCTCTTATAGCTGCTGCTGCTGCTCTCTCCTGCACATGTGCGCTGAAAGACTTTGTTGTTGGCTGCAGTGTTATGCCTAAATATTCGAATATGCTCACCCTTCTTATTGGTTCTTCTCCTAGTTTTAGATTATCACTTGCCGCTATTCTTCCCCCTTTCTGGAAAACCATTTGTACGGTCTTGTTGCTGTTTATCGTGAACTCATTTTCCGTAGCCCATCGTTGTATTGCGTCTATGCCTTGTTGTAGTTCTTTGTTTTCTGTCCCAATTGCCATGTCGTCCATTACCAGCCTGGTCCCGTTAGTTGCCTTCCCAATGTCATTCAATGTCTATAAGGCATAGCAAAAACTATTTGAGTTTCTCTTTTGACTGTCACCAATTTCATTTAGATACGATTATCCAAAGCGACGTAGTAGTAGTTTAAAGTATGATACTATATTTGTGGACAAAAACATATTCCATAAAATAAAATTGCACTGAAGAAAAACTTACTTAAAACGTGAAATGAAAAATCTAGCTGAAAATACAAAACATGTAAAAAAGCAGAAAAGCAAACATCAGACCAGAAACTTATTGGAAATACGCTGAAGTCATAATTGGAAATAATATTGAGTTGTGTACACTGGAATGGATCCATGAATCAACCAATATTACTAGAGTAAGACTCGATAGCAATGATTTACGGCACACATAATTTACTTAACTTCATAATTAGCTCTATTCATTGTCAATTATTACAGTTGTGTTACTAACTTCACAGATCTTTGATTTATGTGAGAATTAAGACAGATGATTCCATGAAATTGTAGAATGTGTGTCAAACGTAGATTCTGCATTTAGTTTGTATTCTAATTAACACAGATTTGACCTACAACGTGCCAATATTAATAACATTATTCTCTTAGAGAATATATTACTAATAAATGAAGTGGTTTGTCAAGTGTTAATTGAAAAGAGTATCGTAGCTCAATTTATGGGAATTAAAAAAGTTATGCTATGTGGAATTCCAGGAAATTTTATTAAGTTCGTAAGAAAGCTTCAATGGTAATTTTAAATCTAGATATTAAAAGAATTCCTCACAAAGGGAACCGAATGGTGAAATCTTGAAAAAAATGTCAAAAATGCATTTTTTTGTTTATTGCCTTTTTAATAACTCTGATTTTTTAGGATCATTTTCATATAACAATTTTTATTCTAGGATCAAAATTGAGTCCGTGACGTAAGAATTTAAATACCCTTGCACGTATTGTCAGCATTACTACATAAATTATTTTTTTCTTTTTACACTTTTTCTAACATTTTCAAAAACTTAAAATGCGCCTTACGATGCAACGTTTATGCTATCAAAGTGATATTTTGTGGTTAGACTCTCAAATATATGCTAATTCAAATTAGCTTCAGTTACTAGTCTATGACACATGTGTTCTTTTAAATTGAGATGGACAAAATGATGAGTGATGAAAAAATATTTATTTTTCATATGTGTTCTCTTAAATTGAGATGGACAAAATGATGAGTGATGAAAAAAATATTTATTTTTCATATGTGTTCTTTTAAATTGAGATGGACAAAATTATAAGTGATGAAAAAATATTTATTTTTAAAAAAATGAAAAATAAGCAGTATCCTTCCTTTATGAATATATTTTGCATAGTAAATGTGTTTGGTGTAATCATAAAGACTCTGAATCTCAAATTTCAATAGAGAATTTTTAAAAATACAACATAAGGAGATTTTTTAGAATATATTTAAAAACATTAGTTTTAAAAATCATCATAATTCTGAAACTATTCTAGTTATGAAATACATAACCGTCAGAGTTATTACTGAACTGTATACGTTATCTAGTATTTGATTTTCTTTCTTTCTTTCTTCCTATATATATATATATATATATATATATATATATATATATTATATATATGTATATATATATTTATTTATTTATGACATGATAAAAATTAAATGCTCGGACGGGACTTGAACCAGGACCTCTGGATTTATATATATATATATATATATATACTATTATAATCTTCAACTTCATTTACAATGTCGGACGTTTATGGGTTAAATTAAAACCGAAATACTTTTAAGGACATTTTAAAAGTTTAAAATTCAACATTCCACTTGTATATTTTCATTTTAAAGAATAGATGCTAAGTTGTATCACCACTAAATTTTAGTCTATGAGCATTTAAAATGAGACTCCTAGGCTACAATTTAACTGCTATATCTCAACATAGCTTCATATCACTTCTTTAACAATGAAACTCAATGTACTCGTATCCTATTACAATAAACCGAGGTGGGCATTTTCTAAAAAACCGCGAAATCCGGCCATTAGAACGGGGGGGGGGATTATCTGAAATCCGAAAGTAAAAATTGATTCTAGTTATTTTTATTTTTATATTACTAAGTCAATTATTTTTCTTTGGAAGAAAATAAAAATTGACTATTTATTTTTTTATATTATTAAGTAAATTACTTTTCTTCCCTAGGGAAGTAAGTTGAGCAATTATATGTCGTTGTTAATAGATACCAAGGCGTCTCTGGTAAATTCAACTTACTTCCCTAAAAACAGAATGATAATTAGGCCATTATTAAGTACAGGAGTGAACAAACAGAGTTAATGGAATGGAACAAATATGATATTTAAGGATCAATAATATGAATTGCTAATTTCACAGTAAATTATTTTTTAGAATTATCACTGCATATTGTTTTTTTTAGAATCATCACTGAAATCAGAGCAGGTACTTTATCAGGAATAAAAACCGTACAATGACATTTCACATTTTCACTGTGCATTTTTCAAACAGTTTACCAATTGTCAGTTGAGTGACCATTAAATGAAGCGACTAATCATAATGAGATGCATGATGGTGGGAGACGAACGATGTCACTTTTTTTGTGCTTGAACAAGGGGGGGGGTGGAGTGACCATCTCACTAATTGATAGCCATGCGTCATTCCAGTACTTGAGGGTGGACCACCATAATTACGCAAGTATCTAGAGCATCATTTCAACAATGTTTGACGACAACAACATCGATTAGTGGTGCAAATTCATCATATCTACCGTCAACATTAGGGCAATGCAAACCGGGTTTGTTGGCTGCCATTTAACAACATTGTTTGTGAGATTCGAATCCATTTGTCACATCCATGGTACAGTTACACACCTCCAGGCACCATCATCTCTAAAATAGGGGTGTACAAACATCAACACTTACGATTATTACATTTTCACAACCACAGTTCAATTGTCATTGATGTGACATTATTTAGAATGTTATTTTAAATTACGTGGTAGAATTTCGATTTTATAAATGAATCTAGTTAAATATACAGTACACTAATACTTTTCATGTCCACCGCTGTGGTCTCGAGGTAGCGTGCTGCCTTATCACGCAGCGGGCCCGGATTCGATCCCCGGTAGGGGCAGTTTTTCTGGGTGAGGTTTTCATCGGGGTTTTTCCTCACCTGTAAGACAAATGTCAGGAAAACTTTAAGGCCCAAACGGTCCCCGAAATCATATGGCCATCATCATCATTATCATCCTTATCATTGCCATCTTCATCATCATCCTTCACTGGTGTGGAAAGCAACGGGAAGCTACCACACCTACATCTCCCTAGTAAAGCTGCAAGCATAGCATGAAAATGCTATGGTTGCAGTGAAGGACCTGCCTTCGGGCAGAATTACTATGGATGGATGAATGGAATACTTTTCATAGACCTAATAGAACAACATACAGTATAATCGCCTCACTACTGTATGATGGTTGTCCAGCGGCTCGCTTTGTTTCCCCGCAGCTGTTATTCTTGTATAAGCCCTTGTTTTCCTCAATGAGATTTAGGCTCTCCCCCTACAGGGGAGAGATTGAACCATACTAATTTAGTTACACTTGTTTTCGTGTAGATGCCATTGGAGTGGCCCGTGGTGAGCGTTCCGCCCCATTCTGACATCTAGGAAACCAAGGTAGTACTAAGACGGGAAAATTCGGTAAATTTTGCTTAGAGGCCTTTTATTCAGGCTTAAGGATATTTGAAGATCCTGAAATTTTTCAGACTCGGAACCCACAGCTTAAAGTCCCTTCCGGAGAACTTGCTCGTTAGATTTTTCAATCCTAAAAAGTGCATCGACCCCGGCCGGGTTTGAACCCGCGACCCTGGGGACCAGAGACAAGGAGTATAACCACTAGTCCACAAATCAGCAATGAAAATAGAGGTAGAAAACCAGAAAGTAGTGTTAGTGAATACATATTTATGTTGGAGTAAAATACATAATTTACGGCACAAAACCTTTTGATCAAAGTTATAATCTACTAGCATTAATTAAAAGCCCTAACCCCATCCTAAGACATTTTAATTAAGTAATATATCAGATTCAGTAAATAATCCTATACAAAGATGAGAAAGATGTCGAGTTGTTTAAAGCAAATCTTCATCATGTTTGCTTTGATCATAAAAACCAAATGACAGTCACAGATGTAACATAGTTCTGCTCCTAATTAAATGCGCACAAGGTCACTTTGGGAACGGGGAATTCCCTCTAGGAGTACAAATTAGAACTCTCTCTCTGGGGAGGTCCACAAGAAACTGTGCCATGTTCATATTTCAAGAGGACCAGTCTACAAGAGAATTCATTTGCAACACCGAGTATTGCCGAAATGTTGCTACGTTTATTTTTAGAATAACACGTATCACAGATGGAGACGCAAAATAACGCGTCACAGGCGGAAACAAATGTTTCATTTTAGAAATGTATAATATTTGTTATAAACAAAACCATTGCTTTAATACAAATATATCATTCATGTTGAAAAAGAATATCATATAATAGTCGCATACTGTGTACATTCTACAAGCAAATTTATCAATTAGCATTTTTTGCAGTTACTGAAAAATATAATTTTTTATAGTTTAATAATTGTACATTTGTCACTGATATAGATTTAAAATTATTTTAATATTATTTTGAGATGCTTGAAAATTGTTGGTCATATTGCATCTAGGATATTTGTACAGGCTATACACGATTATATGCATGGTGATTTAAATATGTTTTTATTATATCCAAAGATTAATACCCTTTTTTACCTTACAGTATATCCATCCATAGTAATTCTGCCCGAAGGCAAGTCCTTCACTGCAATCATAGCATTTTCATGCTAAGCATGCAGCTTTACTAGGGAATTGTAGGTGTGGTAGTTTCCCGTTTCTTTCCACACCGATGAAGGATGGTGAGGATGATGATGAAAATGATAAGGATGGTGATGATGCTGGCCATATTATTCGGGGACCTTTTGGGCCTTAAAGTTTTCCTGACATTTGTCTTACAGGTGAGGGAAAACCCCGATAAAAACCTCACCCAGAAAAACTGCCCCGACCGGGGATCGAACCCGGTATATAAGGGTTGTAATTATGTAACATTAACAAGTAAATTAACATAAAACAGTAGAACAAAAGACAATTATATAACAATAATTTAACAAAGATGAACACAGTAAAATTAAATTATAGTTGAGAATAAATACTATTTACAAAAGAAAAGAAGTAATTATAACATTTTTTGTCGTTAAGAATATGACCGAATGAAAAGGCCTCTAAGCAAAATTTACCTAATTTTCCCGTCCTAGTACTACCTTGGTTTCCTAGATGTCAGTATGAGGCGGAGCGCTGACCACGGACACTAAGAATGACATCTATACGAAAACAAATGTAACTAAATTAGTATGGCTCAAATGCTTCCCTGTAGGGGAAGAGCGCCTAAATATCTGTAAAGGGAAAACATAAGCTTACAACAACAACAACAAGAATATGACAAAGAAGACTGGAATAATTTTTTTTATTAAAATTCAAATATGTTTCAAGTTTATAACGTTCAAACCACAACACTGGACAATTAAATAGAATATGTTTGACTGTTTGAATATTTTCTCCACATTTACAATTTGCATTTGATATTTTAAATTTGTGTAAATATGCCTGAAATTTTTCATATCCGGTTAAAAATTGAGTTAATATGAAGCTGGGAACTATATCTGGACATTTAAGTCTGTCAATTCTCGAGTTATACCATTGTTAGTATTTTGCCATAATATATCCAATTCAGCAATAAAGTACTCTTTGATTTTCTGATTTAAATATTTATCGATTTATTTTTCTTGTCTTCTTATTTGTTATATCTATAATATTTTTAAATATTAGCCCAAATATAATTCGAATTTAATTTGGATGGGATGGATTTGGGCTGGTTTCATATTCTTTAGTAATTTATTAACAAAATGTAAAATCTTGTAATACCGGAATATCCAATCGAATTGTTACCATCACTACTTTTAAATAAATCAATAGAATTGAACTACTTCTAAGAATATAAAACATTCTTGTGAATTATGTACTAAAACTCAAACATTTAAATGTGAACCTGACAAATTTTATCAAATACTAAACAGCATCAGTAGTAAAATGGATTTCGGTGACACAATTTCAACTCAAAATTTGACTTGATTGAGGAAAATGTTAAAAACCTTGGGATTAGAACTGTGAACATTCCAAATACGAGTCTTAAACGTTTATCCATCTGAGCCAATTAACTCAGTTTAGAATTATATCCTTCTCTTCCTATTATTATATCTTTGCCTTGGTTTTTCCATACATTTTTACATACCACACACTTTCCCGACCTTAAGAGGAAACGACCTTTCAAGGAGAGGATGATTAACTCTCATCGAAAACATGATGTTTTGATCACACAAGAACTAGCTGTAACTTTACATTCCTGTTTTGTCTACCCTCTTTAGAATTAACTACCCTCTTGTATCAAGAACTGACAAAACCGAAAATAATTAAAAGAATATGCTTACTGAACAGTTTCACAGACAATATTATAATCAAGATTTAGGGATAGTTGTATTATTCTTTAATATTTATGTAGTTTCATTATCAACCCCATAATACTATTATTTTTATTAGGAATATTCCACAATACAGTGTTTCTTCTTCAACCAAAAATGATTTGTAGCCTCAGATTCCTGCCTAAAGCATCTTCTTTCCTCAAATCTCTAACTTATATATTTCTCCTCACTCGATCTATCCAACGTTCTCTAGGTCTGCCTTTTCCACTTCTTCCATTAGCTTTCCTATCAAGGATCTTCTTTGGTATTCTATCATCTTCCATTCTTATGAGGTGTCCATACCATTTCAATCGCCATTCTTCCATTTTTTCTAATATATATATATTTTTTTCAACTTGCATAATTTCCTTATTGTGCTGTTTCTGACTTTATCCCTTCTTGGAATTATTGTTGATTAAATTATTATTATTATTATTACACTGCTCAAAACAATTAGAGGAACACTTGTAATAAATTGAATAAGTAATTGTTTTTTAAAGCTGTGATGCTGAAAGTTGGACAATATGTAAATTGAATTATTAATTTTATCATTGGATACAAATTTTTTAAAGATCCATGGCCTAAATACAGAGAAATTACCTCAAATAACAAATATAGAGAATTTTTTTTATTTTGGAAGGCACTGGCCACTAATTGGCAAGCTTCCTGATGTTGCTATAGTGACGAATGTTGATTATTGCCTTGTTTATTGAAGTCTCTGACAAAATGGGGCATTTTAATGAGTTTGAAGTGTATCATGCTCTACATCTTTTACGACAAGTGGCTAGAGAGCTTGGGGTTTCTCTTTCCGTGGTGTCCAGGTTACGCAACAGGCACAGAGAGACAGGTCAGTATTGTAGAAGGGCCGTAAATTTAAAACAAACCCCCAGGATGACAGGCACGTTGTTCTTTCTGCTCTTCGACAGCGTACAAAAACAGCAAAAGACCTGCAGAATGACCTTCATATGGCTTCCGGAATCCGGGTTTCAGACCAAACCATAAGGAACAGATTAAGGAAAGAGAATATTCGTCCAAAAAGGCCCGTTAAAAAAAACACGCTTAACAAATGGGCATAAGGCAGCCAGACGTACGTATGCTGAAAACCATGGTGATTGGAACCTGAACCAGTGGGAGTCTGTGCTCTTCTCGGACGAATCAAGGTATCGTCTTACACGTTGTGATGGTCGATTGAGGGTGTGGGGACGGCCAGGAGAAAGATTTTCTGCAGAGGCTGTACAGGAAATTTATAGATTCGGAGGAGGTTCCATAATGGTGTGGGCCGAAGTAATGTGCAACAATCGTACGGACCTTGTACTTGTTCCCCAGCGACTGAATGCTGTCCGGTATATCGAGCACGTTCTGGAAGAGCATGTAGTGCCTGCTGCCATTGGAGTAGGCCCTGGATTTGTGTTTAAGCAGGATAATGCCAGGGCACATTCTGCGGCTGTCACCAGGGATTTCCTGAGGAGGAATGAAATTGAGGTAATGGAGTGGCCAGCGGTCAGCCCAGACCTCAACCCTATTGAACACTTGTGGGATCTTCTAGACAGGAAGGTCAGGAACCGACATCAAGCTCCACAAACTCTGCAGCAACTTGGATATCCTCTGAAGGAGGAATGGGAGAATATCCCGCAAGAGGAAATCCAGAATCTTATGGAGCATGCCACGAAGGTGCCAAACTGTCATCGAATGTCGTGGAGGCCATACACGATACTAACTCTATATAACGAGTGTTTAACTATGAAAAATAAGCACAAGATTCAATTGCTTACATAGCAGAATTATTTGAAAAGTTAATTGTCAGCGTTATTCATTTGTTTTTACTGACATGAACAGTAAATAAATAAATAAATAACCACAAATAATGTACTTTATTAATTTCATGTTTGTACCTTTATCCAATAAAAAAATATTTGCATATTTCATAGTGTGCCTCTAATTGTTTTGAGCAGTGTATTATTATTATTATTATTATTATTATTATTATTATTATTATTATTATTATTATATTATTACAGAGGGGCTCTCCGGATGAGTGATCAATTCAATGCCGAGATTCTGGGAGACAACGTTTTAGACAAAACACCATTCATGGCTACATTCATACTAAATAATTAAAACAAAGTACAACGTTTACTATAATGACCATATATGCCAGCGATTACACTGGTCAACATGATTTTTGTCTCATGAGTACCAATAGTTGTACTTAATGCAGTTTTTCGTCGTGTTTTCAAATATATATTCGGAATTTCTCCATCACCCACAGTTTTTTTACTTCAATTTCAATTAATGGATTTATATAATTATTTTTAATAAACTTTTTTGGTCCATTTGTACATTGTAAAATAAAACCAAATGAGCTAACTCAGGAGATTTCAGCTATGGATATATCCATCCTCATTTTTGGTGCCACGTAAGTAAGATTAATTAAGATTCAAAATAAATGGAATACATTTTACGGATATAACCTCGAAAGCTGCATTCCTTCGAAAATACTTAAAACACACTGATTAATAGTTACACTTAATAATTCTAATACGCTATGTGACCTTGACGTTAAAGAGTCTATAAATAAGATCAAATAAACAAACACGTTTTCCCAGAAAATGGATATAGTATGAGGATGAAACTTAATAACAAATAATTCTGAGACCTTTGATCTAATTTAGAACTATGTTAGTGGTTTCCAACGACTAGCCAGTCTGCAGCCGACTGTTGAGGAGTTCACAGAGAGCACGCAGTATCTCCTGATGATGTCTACCGCAGCAGTAGACGAAACGTCGAGTAAGAAGACAACCAGACCACGGCCTATAAGCCCGGAAGACGAATCAAATATGGATTAAATTTGTTTTTTATTCCATAGGATGTAACAATCTTGCTACATTTTCAACATAATTTTAAGTAATCTAATAATATTCACTAATAAGATAATTTTATCCACTAAATTATGATTCCATCCATAGTAATTCTGCCCGGAGGCAGATCCTTCACTGTAATCATAGCACTTTCATGCTATCCTTACAGCTTTACCAGGAAATTGTACGTGTTGTTGCTTTCCACACCGGTGAAAGATGATGATGATGATAATGGTAAGGATGATGATGATGGCCATATGATTTCGGGGACCCTTTCGGCCTTACAGTTTTCCTGACATTTGTCTTACAGGTAAGGAAAAAGCTCGATAAAAACCTCACCCAGAAAAACTGCCCGACCGGGGATCGAACCTGGGCCCCGCTGCTTGACAAGGCAGCACCCCCGAAGGCAGGTCCTTCACTGCAATCATAGCATTTTCATGCTATGCTTGCAGCTTTACTAGGGAATTGTTCGTATGGTAGCTTCCCGTTGCTTTCCACACCGGTGAAGGATGATGATGATAATGGTAAGGATGATGATGATGACCATATGATTTCGGGGACCGTTTAGGCCTTACAGTTTTCCTGACATTTGTCTTACAGGTGAGGAAAAACCCCGATAAAAACATCACCCAGAAAAACTGCCGCGATCGGGGATCGAACCCGGGCCCGCTGCGTGACAAGGCAGCACGCTACCTCGAGACCACAGCGGTGGACCAAATTATGATTAATAATGTTAAATGTCCTCTGAAAACTGGAGCAAAGAAATTCAGTAGATCATAACAGCAATATTTTAATAGTTATATCGTGCATTCCAGATTCCCGTAAAACAGTAAATAGTAATGTTTTTTGTACATCCCTTAATGAACTTTGTTCATCCTTGGTAAACATTTTTATCTTTTCTAAGAACACAAGCAATGCATGAAAATAGACTTGAATTATTTACGATCGCATTGACAAATCTGCTACAACACCGAGAAGATTTCTACTGATGCTTGAAAAAGCATTTCATAGAGTATTTCAATAAAATTCTAATTTAACCTTCTAAAATTGTCAGTCTGCAATTCATAAAATAAAGAGGAAGAGAAAGCCAGTTTTCGTAACGTCTTGGCCTCCATCATATCTTTTTATAAGTTTACATTTGTAAGTAATATTTTTTCCAAAGTGTCATCTTGTTTTTCTACACTCCCTTCCTCATTAAGTCCCATCTCTCTCGTTTGTGACTCACTTCCTAAACGAAATGTGTCTCTTCGTCTGCCATTTTAGCTTTTTACTGCTCACGATATTGGCTTGGAGTCTGCATGATGCATTTGACAGCAGTTGCCATTAAAAGGGAACTTAAAGTGGTACTGGAACGTTAAGGAAACATTTACTTAACCAAGAGGGTGGAACTTCTCTACAACTCTCCTTTTACAATTTCACTCTCTTTGCAAGCGACTTCTAAATCTTACGTGCCACACACCTTATCTTGGTTTCAGGAGGAGATCGTATTGACTACTTAACTCATGCCCCAAATGGGAGTCAATGACCAATCACGTTACAATGACTTTTTATTTACAACCAAGCACAGTCGTGTTTCGCCTAGAATTTACCAACTAAAGTTTATCATAATAAAGAAAGCACCTGCTTTTTAACAATCTGAATAGGTCATATTATTATTTTGCAGTGACTGACTCACTAAGAAATACGGCTACCAGATTGTATATATAGTGCATGAATGTCAACACATACCGCATGCGGGAGTTAATATAAAACATTTGTAGCAATTGATTATACCACCAGAAAAAAAGAAACCACTGTTTGCACTTTCTTAAATGTATTTTTCCCAGAAAAATATAATTGTCATAAGTAATGCCACGAGTGATTTCCAAATTCCGTGAGGAGTGAATTTATCTACATAATTTGGAAATCAAGAGTGACATTTGTTAGGACTATTTAACGAATAAAATTAAGCTGTTTACTCACAAATAATTATTTAAACTATAGTTATTTTAAAATAGTTATATATTTAATGTAAACGGCGATGTTTGAAAACAAATGAGAAGCGATAGGTACGCTTCATCTGCTTCTTTTGTTTATCACTGCAACCAGATCATACTATTTATTGCCAAAGGAACGCAATATTGTAAGAATGCTCTCTAGTGGAGAAAAAATGAAACACATCAAACTGTATATTAATTCATTTCTGATGTCGTATGATGTAAATATGACAATTATATTTTTCTGCATTATTACCTGGGAAAAAATACATTTAAGAAAGTGCAAACAGTGATTTCTTTTTTTGGTGGTATAATCAATTGCTTCAAATGTTTTTATATTAACTCCCGCATGCGGCATGTGTTGACATTCATGCACTGTATATACAATCTGGTAGCCGTATTTCTTATAGGCTCAGTCACTGCAAAATAATGGTCAGACCTGTTCAGAACATTAAAAAAGGAGGAGCCTTCTTTAATATGGTAATTATAACACTGATAAATATTTCGTGAAACACGACTCTGATTGGTTGTAAAACAGAAATCATTGAAACGTGATTGGCCATTGAGTCCCATTTGGGGCACGAGTTAAATAGTCATAATAAAGAAAGCACCTCCTTTTTAACAATCTGAATATGTCATAGCATTATTTTGCAGTGACTGACTCACTAAGAAATACGGCTACCAGATTGTATATATAGCGCATGAATGTCAACACATACCGCATATGGGAGTTAATATAAAAGCATTTGTAGCAATTGATTATACCACAAAAAAAAAAGAAAAGAAACCACTGTTTGCACTTTCTTAAATGTATTTTTTTCCCAGAAAAATATAATTGTCATATTTACATCATACGACATCAGAAATGAATTAATATACAGTTTGATGTGTTTCATTTTTTCTCCACTAGAGAGCATTCTTGCAATATTGCGTTCCTTTGGCAATAAATAGTATGACCTGGTTGCAGTGACGAACAAAAGAAGCAAATGAAGCGTACCGATCGTTTCTCATTTGTTTTCAAACATAGCCTTTTACAATAAATACATAAATATTTTAAAATAACTATGTTTAAATAATGATTTGTGAGTAAACAGCTTAATTTTATTCGTTAAATAGTCCTAACAAATGCCACTCTTGATTTCCAAATTCTCTAGATAAATTGGAAATCACCCGTGGCATTACTCATGATAATTTCGCTATAATTTTAGAATTATTTTAACAGGGTTAAATCTATTGTTAATGGGTAATTTGGGTGACTATTTAACTCGTGCATCAAATCGGAGTCAATGATCAATCACGTTTCAATGAATTTTGTTTTACAACTAATGACAGTTGTGTTTCACCTCGCTCTTTATCGAATTCTCTTTACCACCTCCTGTTTTTGTGATAAAGAAAGCTCCTTCTTTTTAGTAATGTGAACAGATATGAGCATTATTTTGCAGTGACTGACTCTCCAACAATTACATTGAATATAAGAAATAATGAACAGATTCCTTCGAACTACACATTTGATAATTGTGTGTTCAATAATTGTGTTTTTGAATAATGCTTTTACTGATTTGTTTACTAAAAAAAATTAATTAATTACCTATAATGTTGGTTATAATATACAGTTTGATGTGCTTCATTTTTTCTCCACTAGGGTGCATTCTTACAATATTGCGATGCTATTTGGCAATAAATAATAAGACCAAGTTGTAGTGGATAAAGAGATGAAACATAATCACACATTTCTGATTTGTTTCCTAACATCACCGCTAACGTTAAATATATAAATATTTTAACTTTTTCATAAGTAATGCCACGAGTGATTTCCAATTTATCTAGAGAATTTGTAAATCATGAGTGGCATTTGTTAGGACTATTTAACGAATAAAATTAAGCTGTTTACTCATAAATCATTATTTAAAGTATAGTTCTTTTACAATATTTATATATTTAATGTAAACGGCGATGTTTGAAAACAAATGAGAAACGATAGGTACGCTTCATCTGCTTCTTTTATTTATCACTGCAACCAGATCATACTATTTATTGCCAAAGGAACGCAATATTGTAAGAATGCTCTCTAGTGGAGAAAAAATGAAACACATCAAACTGTATATTAATTCATTTCTTATGTCGTATGATGTATATATATGACAATTATATTTTTCTGCATTATTACCTGGGAAAAAATACATTTAAGAAAGTGCAAACAGTGATTTCTTTTTTTTTTTGGTGGTATAATCAATTGCTACAAATGTTTTTATATTAACTCCCGCATGTGGTATGTGTTGACATTCTTGAACTATATATACAATCTGGTAGCTGTATTTCTTATAGGCTCAGTCATTGCAAAATAATGGCCAGACCTGCTCAGAATATTAAAAAGGAGGATCTTTCTTTAATATTGTAAATTTAACACTGATAAATGTTTCGTGAAACACGACTCTGATTGGTTGTAAAACAGAAATCATTGAAGCATGATTGATCATTGACTCCCATTTGGGGCATGAGCTAAATAGTCGTTAAAAAGTCCTATCAAATGCCACTCTTGATTTCCGAATCATATAGATAAATTTGACTCTTCACTTCGTGACTCGTGAATTTATAGATCATTTGGAAATCACTCGTGAATCTACTCAATAGTCTGGAAATTAAGAGAATTGATTTAATTTCAAGAAGTATTTTATTTGAAACGGTGATTATTTTCATCTAATCTTAAAGATATCGGAACCTTGTATTTCATTTTTGGAGCTTGATTAGGAATGGTAGGTACTTCGCTAACCAATGAACGGAATGGCTGATAATACGTTAGTACTTAGTGTAATTAGCATAGCCCCCCCAGAATGATATTTGTCCTCATGGAGTTAAAAAAAATATTTTATATTCGTTATTATCACGAAATTTTATTTAAATTGACAAATAGCCTAATATTGCGATGGACTAGTTGTTATGTGTTGTTATGTTCCTTGCATCTGGGCCCGAGGGTCGCGGATTCAAAGCTGGCTGGAGTCGATGGATTTTTTAGGATGGAAAAATCCAAAGAGCAAGTCCGCGGGAGGGACTTTAAGCCGTAGGTCCGGAGTTCGAATATGTTCAGACTCGTAAAAGAACCCTAAGCCTGAATAAAAAGGCCTCTAAGTAAAATTTACCGACCTTATTCATCCTAGTAATATCTTAGTTGCCTACTAGATGTCTCATTGGGTCATACCATTCATGACATTAGGGAAATAATCATAACTAAATTAACTTGGTCTATATTTGTACATATTCCTTGATTGATTCTGTTTGTAATTCTTTGAGAATTTCAGAATTCTCTTTTATGGTCTGTTCTTGAGTAACCTGCAGTACGTCTCATAAATTTCATTTCTGCCGCAGTTCGCCTTTTTTCATCTGCACTGAGAATTGTCCAGGCCTCACTGCCGTAACATAATATGGGTCTGGCCAATGTTTTATAAATTCTTGTTCGTGTGTGTTGCTGTACTGTGTTTGGCTTGAAAATATTATTTATAATTCCTGTTACTCTGTTAAATTTTATAATTTTTTGACTAAAATCTATTTCCTCTTCGTATGTAACTTGGTATCTGAGGTAATTAAATGTGTTAGTTTGTTCTAATATTTTATTATTAATAATGATTTTACTTCGAACTGGGTTTTTCCTAGCAAAGCCATGACTTTAGATTTTTCTGTTGATATTTCCATGTTGTAGTTTATTGCAATTTGGTGAAAAGGGTGGACTGAACGTTGTAAGTCATTTTCTGAATTCGCTAAAAAGACAATATCATCTGCAAATAATAGGGTGTCTAAATTATATAATCTATTAAGTGGTATCTATTCAGTGCTTTACTTTATAATGATAAGTTGCAATATTTTGTTTTTCATAAATATATAGCGCACATGCAATGAGGAAATGTTTTTCCTTTTTCAATCCCATGGTTGATTTTAGCAACAATTATGTTAAAAGAGTCGAATTGAAATAAATATTTGTCTTGCATTATGCAAGGAAAGTTGGTAACATTTCGATTGCGTGAAAAATACAAAATCTGAATGTTATTCCATTTCATACGTCCCTTATTTACTGCGCGAAAATGAGACAATTATTATAATTATAATAACTACAAAAAAACATGGGCTAGTGGTCAGCTTTCCTGACTATAGTTCCTGAGGTCCCGGGTTCGATTCCCAGTCAGACTATAGGAATTTTTCTTTAGAGGGAATTATTCCTGTGATTATCCATGGTCTGGCATTTATGTTAAGTTTAGGTTAAGAACTCTCCTGGCGATTCATTATCATTTATCACCCATCACATCATCGGAGTAACGTAACTCCGCCTTCCAGGTGCCCCAGTCTGAGAAATGTATTACAATTCCCGCCCATGCCAGGGGAGAATGCCGGAAACGTCATAAAAAACAACCTGGTGGCAATGAATAAAAAAATAAATTATACAAACAATAGTTAGGAAGTATACTTACATATAGGTCAGAAAGCTGGACAATAAATGAAAGGATGCAGAAAAGAGTCTTGGCGGCAGAAATGAATAAATTACATAGAATTATGAGAATATCGAGGCTACAACATATTAAAAATACATATATTAGACAAAAAATGGAAAAATGGACGTAGAAGAGACATATCGATAGGATAACAAAGAGATCTTTACAATGATAAGACATCTACAACGGATGTCGGAAGAAAAGTGGCCTAAACGGGTGTTAGATTGGAGGTACCTGGCAGAAGGAAGACGGGGGAGAAGCAGAAGAACATGGTATAAAGGAACATATGATGCCATGATGGGACGATGGGAAGATAAGAATCTCTGGAAAACAATAAATAAAGGCGAACTGCTGTAAAGTGGAAAACCTGTATTAAGTAAGTAGGTATTATAATATTGTAATAAGGCTTGAAATTTGAACATCAGCAATAGTAAAATTCATTGTTTTACCACCGAGATACCTCGCGTAATACTTAGTGCATAAATGGATTTTAAAATGTTAGTCAAATGGAAACAAAATGCAGTAATGGTTTAATAACCGTCTGGCAGAGTCACATATGGAGTTCAGCTGATAAGCTTATTGTTATTTTTGGAATACGTAACTACTGTTATTATAACTTGCATGCATGCAGTTCCGGCGGCGTAATGCATGCAATGCGCAGCTGTCCCCACCATATAAAACTAGTCATACCGTAAACACCTGCCTTGCGCACCGAGACTAGATAGAAACCTGTGATCTTAAAATGAATCGTACATCATCTCACCTCATACACACTGTGTTCTTCACAGCACAGACCTACTTAACGAGAACATAATCGCAGACATAAATCCGTTATACAACCTTTGTAACATAATTTCTTGCTTAATACACAGCAACATAGGACATCACATCACTCCATGTCATATACTATTTCAACTTCTCGCAACTGGAATCCCCTACCACAAGAAATAAGGGGCTGCCGGACATTGGTATCTTTTAAAACAAATTTAAATTTATATTTGCTTTAACCTCGACTTCATCATTACCCAGTGTAAGGTACATATATTAATTGGTGTTTCTCGTATAATATTTCATATTTATACTAGTATAATTACGCTACAAACCGGAAGGTCGAGGGTTCAAGTCCCGGTGGGGTCAGGATTTTTAAACTGACCCAAACCTTCTGGTGGCACCATGGCCCTGGGGTCGACTCAGCCTCTAACTGAAATGAGTACCAGATGCTTGTTCTGGGGGTAAAGGCGGCCGTCACGCAGGGTTGACAACCCGGCTGACATCAAGTGCCGATTGTCTAGAAATAGTGGGAGCCTTAACATCCTACTATCCCAAGGGCCTCCCGAGGCCTGTAGTAGGAACACTTTACTTTACTTTACTATTATTTATTATTATTATTATTATTATTATTATTATTATCATCATCATCATCATCGTCATAAGTATTATTATTGTTATTATTATCGTATAAAATGTTGTTTTTACATGAAATTTCCACTGCAATATTTAATATATTTTGATTAGTATAGTGTATATATAATCTACATTGTCAGATATGTACTTGTAAAATTTGTGCTGGTTGAGTGGAAGAGAAGGCCTTATGGTCTTAAATCTGACCAGAATAAATACATTATTATTACATTAATGCTTAATGCTTATAACACCATCAGTTCCAGTTAAAAGCAAAAGATGAAGCATTGTTTTCGAAAGACCTCCATATTAGAATAACTTGAAGTTTAATAATTTTCTTGAGGACGACTGACTTACCAGGTAAACATTATATAATTAACATCTTACTCTAGTATTAATCATATTGATTATGAGTCCATTTTTGTTTCGGGACTACGTCCCGGAAACTCCTAAGGATGATATGCCACTGGATGAATAACTTTTTATATGTATCAAAATAAACGCAAATCAAACTTTTCCCACTAGGGTGTGACAGGCCTAAGTGAATTTTGTTTCACTTAAAGACGCTGATCACATTCTTCCTCATTAACTTCAACACAATGGACATCTGCGTATAGGCCTATCTCGCGCACTCTAAACTCGCGGGTCCGTGAAATCACTGTTATATTTGGGAAAACAAGAGGTGAATTGGTACCATTGACTTAAAACCATCGACTCATTTGTTATTGCTGAAGAGGCATTTCAAATGTGATTTTTTACTTTAAAGTAATTCTAAGCTAAACTTATAACTGACTGCAAAATTATCGCGTATAGCACACGACAAGAACCATCTCAACACTGATACAAAGAACAGAGTCAGCCATTTGAGTTGCATTAAAAAAGTATTCTGTAAACAATCTATCTCACCAGAATTAGAAACAATAATGTAATTAGTTTCGACCTAATCCTATGGTATTACTTACTTACTTACTCACTGGCACTATCGAACCCGAAGGTTCATGGCCGCGCGGACATAAGCTCTCCATACATCCCTATCCTGAGCCAATGCTTTCCAATCATTCCCTGTATAATCTGCTTCCCTCAAATCATAGTTAATGTTGTTCTCCCACCTCATTCTTGGCCTACCAACTGGGCGTTTTCCCTCTGGCTTTCCTACAAGAAGCTTCCATGCACGTCTTTCATTCCCCATACGCGCAACATGTCCTGCCCATCGCAGTCTACGAGACTTAACTGTTCTTATTATATCTGGCTTCCTATAAAGACCATGTAGTTCATTGTTATGTAGTCTTCTCCATTCACCTGTATCCTATGGTATTAACTTACCCTAATTCTTAATTGGTTGAAACCAAAATAGAGGTGTATTACTGTTAATAATATAATTGAATAATCATTCCAGCCAGGGTTTTCTTTCAGGTCTATACTAGGGGTTGAAATGTAGATATTGCAATATTGAACGTTTTTGTATGGAAATGGACTTAACATCAACATCCTACATCAATGTGACCGACTTAAGTCATAAAGTCACGGAGTAGGCTATATGCGTTCCAAGAACCCATAATCTAATCAAAACAGCTTATTATGCCCCCAAATCCGTAAAACGGTCGGAATACATGAATTTTAATCCATAAAAAGCTGTTCAACTTGGGCTCCTCTTTCATTGATCAACTTTTCAAACAACGTTTTGCACCACACTTTACTGTATGTTATTTATTCTTCTTCTTCCTTTCCAAGATTAGGAAAATGCGACCTGTTCCGGTCCCAAGTCCATCGTTTCTTTGGCCGTCCCAAAGATATTTTTCCGTGTGGTTTGTATGCGTTGATCTTTTTGGGTAATCTTGTATTGTCCATTCTGTCTAAATGTTCTTTCCATTGGTATCTGTTCTCTTCTAGTTTATCGACTATTGAAAATATCTCCAGTTCATTTCATATTGATTCATTGTGTAATCTATCCATGCGTGTACATCATTTTACGGATCTTAAAAATTTCATTTCAGTGGCTTGAATGTGTGAGATATCTTTTTTGTAAGTACCCAAGATTCAGATCCATATAAAAGAACAGGAACAGCCATAATTTTATAAAACCTGAGCTGATTTTCTCTTCGATTTTTTCGGAGAGTTCTTCTTATGGTGCCGACACATCATTTGATATCGGTTTAATTTATTGTGTATATCCCAATCGTAGCTATATGTTATATCTGAACCAAGATAGTTAAAGTGTGCTATCTGTTCTATTACTTCATTATTGACTACTATTTTTGCTCTGACTGGCACGTTGCCCTGAAAAGCCATAATTTTAGTTTTTGAAGTTGAGACTTTGGGATTATAAAGAGTCCTAATTGATTCAACATGTAAATGGCTCTTTGTAAATCATCCTCCGACTTCTGCATAATTACCAGATCGCCTGCATACATTAAAATATTCATATACATTTCCTTATTAATTTGTATTTCTAATGATAGAATTCGAAAATTATGCGACGACCATTATTTTATACACACACACACACACACACACACACACTGCATATAATACTATATTACTAGGATCGGCAAAGTAATCTTCTAATATAAAAAATGAAAAAAACTGAAGATAAAAAACACATGTCCCACAGTAACCGAAATTTCATGAAAAAAAATATTCTCATATGGGATGTACCGGATGAATCTAATATACGATTTTGGGTAGCCTAGAAAACAACATTGCGGGAAAATCGTTTAGGGAAATGTTGACAATGTCCACAACTCTAAGTAAGGGTTCTTTCCTGTGTAATAAATATCAACACGAATGATATAAATGACAACTTTGTTCCCTCAATTCGGAATCGACTTATTTTTCTGTCAAATCGCTTTTTCCCCTTCGAATTTTACAGATTAAAGCAGGATTTTAATATCATAATATATATGGAAGTTAAAGTTAATAATTTTATACTTAAAACTCTTTTAATATTTAAATATATATTAAATAAAGAAAAACATCTAAATAATTCATTGTTGAATAAAAATGTCTCAGTAACAATTAAGGAAATTGTATTACATAACAGTCTTTCTAAACAATGCTTTTAAAAATTGTTTTAAGTCATTGTTGTCAGAATTATAAAGTTTTCTGTTATAACTGTAATAAGAACACCTGTTTAACTTCATATTCTAAAATGAAAGTAAACTAAACTCTGATTGGATGTTAAAACAATTAACTTTCTGATTTAACAAATCAAATTTAAACCTGATATTTAAAGGACTATTAACCAATAGAATTTAAATATAACATCATGTGATTTAATAATGTTCTTTAAAATCATAAAAAGAATTACACTAGTCATTCTTCATATAACTGTCCACAAAGATAGAAGCAAATAGAACTCTACTGATAAAATGTGATATTTAATACAAGAAGAATAGTTGACTCAAGAAAAGAAAATAATTTAATTTTAATTGACGGTGAAGAATAATACCACCTATATTTACTTGATCTGCTGGGAAATTAAATAGTAAATAAATTTACAATTATTTCTACAAGAAACATTTTTTAGTGATTTTTAAAGTGTTTTCCTATCCAGCGTATCAACTTCCGACCTTGAGAAGAGAATCCAGCTCTACCGAAAATCAAACCCAACCTGAACCAGTTATTCTTTTTGGGACACCAATCCTTCAAAATTTTACTACAACATCGGGTATGAAGAGAGTTAGCTGCTTCAAAACATTGCCACAACATGGGCAAAGAATTACTTCAGGATGTTACTTACGCATACCTATAGACGGTTATTAACGGATTAATAGACGTTAGGTGATTAACATAAAACATTCCAAATATTAAATCGCTATCATATTCTCCATGGATTAATACAGTACGAACTTCTTTAAAACATACAGAAAAGACGTTGCATTAGTAAAATAAGGTCGTTAGTGACATTTAAGAAACATATCAATCATTCTATAATAAGTGTTCATAAATCAGTCTCCCCAGGTCATAAATATTTGCTACATTTAGTTAATGGCAATGAGAACTCGTACAATCCTGTAGCACAATCGACCCGTTTCATGGCAGGAATTCTTTTCAACTCCACAGACATTTCTAATTTGTTTTAATTTCCTTTGCTGTGTTCAACTGTCGAAAATTGAAAGTTACAGGCAAAAGACAGCTGCGACTTTATTCAGGCGTTGCGCACCACTTTTTAAAGGACGGTTTACAAAAAAAGCTGCGAGAAAGTAAATCAATCGAGATGCAGAGCGTTCTCATTAAGCGCAACCTGCCTTGTTCAATGAACATGCTTTATTTCTAACGATTTTTAAATGCTCAAAAAATCCATTTCAGCAATGAACAGGAAAAACACACATTATTGGAAAAATTAAAATATAGGATGTATCAATTACTATGCTACATACTTCTAGGGATAACAGACAATCACGAGAACTTGCATATATTAATACATGTCCGGAAAAGTTTCGTTTGATAGATACAAGCATCATCATCATCACTGGCGCAACAACTCTTCCTGAGTCCTGGCCTCCTCCAATTAGCTCGGTCCTGCGCCTCTCTCCACCAATTTCTCAATCACAACTCTCAAGCATCTCCATCCATCTCATCCTTCCATCGTAGTTTCAGTCTTGCTCTTTTTCTTCTACTATCTGGTTGAGTGGACCATATCCTTTTACATATTTCTGTCTCTTCCTTTCTTCTTACATGCCCTGCCCATCGTAGGCTGGTTAATTTAATAAATTGTCTAATTTTCACATCTTTGAATAATGCATACAATTCCTGATTATAGCGTTTTATTTCAAAACATTGTAGAGTACATTCATTGTTTTCCCCCATTATCCATGTTTCACATCCATACGTCAAAACGGGTCTTATTATAGTCTTGTATAGTACTATATTTATAGATCATGACAAGAATCGGCTTTTCGTATTTCTTAAAACCCCATAACAACATTTGTTGGCTATATTTATTCGATTCTTTATTTCTTGTGTTGTATCAGTATCCATTTTGACTATTAACCCTAAATATTTGAATTGATCTACTGCTTCAAATGTGCATCTCCCCATCTGAACCTTTTTTTGTAGCATAGTTTGTATCTGAAGTCATATATTTCGTCTTTTTAGATACAAGCATCAGCTCGTTTAAATGGACAAATCTAAATCACCTTTCTTAATCTGATTACAATACTATAGCTGGTACATTTCATTACCTTGGGATTCCAGGACTTGCTGGTTCGAGTCTCTATTGGGGGAAGAAATTATCTCATGAAAATCGGCAAGTATTGGACCGGTGCCCACCCAACGTCGTGAGGAAATTGGGTAGCTACAATAAGCAGCGGCTCCAGACTGAGAAAACCAGCTATAACGGTTGAGGGACCCGACATTCTGACCACATGTGTCCCCTACATTGGCTGGATGACCGTCTACCTCTGTGATTAACAGATGTGGATGTGAGGACATTAGCCGGCTGGTAGGCCAAGAGTCTTCTAGGCCTGTCGCGCCACGGAGTTTTGGTATATTTCACATGATCCTCGACAACACATGTGGCAACATCATGATGTCCCCATTCCCGTCTCGGGATGTCCATGATATTCTCAATTAAAGATTTCCGCCGAGGTGGATTGGAAGAGGAGTTCCAGTTAATTGGCCTATCCGTTCACCTGAACTAATAGCATTAGGGGTTTTTTTTTTCTTGTGGGCTCATCTTAAAGCTCTAATTTATAGCATATCGATTGAATCGGAAAAGGGTATAACAGCAAGGACAATAATAATTGCCCAGAGACAGTTAGGAACATGGCGGTAAACTTTGAACGAGTGTGACAATCGAAGATACGATGCTACTATGCCGGGTATTGAGGCTGGTGGAGGACATTTTTTCAACAGTTTTGTTATATGTGTTGATATCTTAATTGTATTGTTACATCCAGACTTCTACGTGTACGGTATTCAATAAATAAAAGTTTGTAATAAAAAAATTTAATTTCTGAACGTGAGTTCTGAACGTGAGTTCCTATATGGACAATAATCACAAATAGGAATGAGATGCGCAAAGAAATTAAACATAGGCTCAATTCTGGAAATGCATGCTATTATGCATTGCAGAGACTTTTGATGTCCCAACTCCTTTCAAGAAACGTTAAGCTGAAAATATATAAAACTATTATTCTACCAGTTATATTATATGGATGCGAAACATGGACTCTTACTTTAAGGGAGGAAAGGAGATTACGAGTATTTGAGAATAAAGTTCTTAGGAAGATTTTTGGACCAATGAGAGATGAACAGACAGGTGAATGGAGAAGACTACATAACAATGAACTACATGATCTGTATAAGAAGCCAGATATAATAAGAACAGTCAAGTCTCGTAGACTGCGATGGGCAGGACATGTTGCACGTATGGGGAATGAAAGACGTGCATGGAAGCTTCTTGTAGGAAAGCCAGAGGGAAAACGCCCAATTGGTAGACCAAGAATGAGGTGGGAGAACAACATTAACTATGATTTGAGAGAAGTAGATTATACAGGGAATGATTGGAAAGCATTAGCTCAGGATAGAGATGTATGGAGAGCTTATGTCCGCGCGGCCATGAACCTACGGATTCGATAGTGCCAGTGAGTAAGTAAGTAAGTAAGAGTTCCTATATGGAATTTATCTGTAATTGTGTCCTCTATCACCTTTAAATATATGTAATATAGTTAGTTACTGGATCTTCCTGTAGGCCTCAGAGCCGATCCTTATCCCGAAGTTACGGATCATATTTGCCGACTTCCCTTACCTACATTAATCTATCGACTAGAGGCTCTCAACCTCGGAGATCTGCTGCGGATATGGGTACGATCCGGCGCGACTATAAGATTCCCGACCAATTTACTATTTGTTTTCTCCAAATGCCCCAGGTTTCTCTTTTCGACATTCCTGGTTTCTCTCCTGGCATGGCGTACTTGTAACCCACTTCTGAGTTTGGGGCGCCTGGAAGGCGGGGTTACGTTGCCCCGATGATATGATGGGTGATGATGATGATGATGATGATGGTGCGCCAGGAGAGTCCCTAATCCTAAGCTTAACTTAAGATGAATATGAATGATGATGATTGCGATGGCCATATGATTTTGGGGACCGTTAGGGCCTTAAAGTTTTCCTGACATTTGTCTTACAGGTGAGGAAAAACCCCTATAAAAACCTCATCCAGAAAAACTGTGCCGACCGGGGATCGAACCTGGGCCGCTGCGTGACAAGGCAGCACGCTACCCCGAGACCACAGCGGTGGACTCAATTTACTAATATAAATACATACATTTTTATCTTTATTATTATGAATGATTCCTTATTTAAGAGGGTTATACATTTATTGTACTTATGTATTTATGCTTTATGTAAATTAATATATAATAATGGAATATTCACCTGAAAGGTCCGTCTCCTCAACTTAATTAATCATTTAACTGTAGCGCTTTCGGGACTTGTCCCATCATCGGCAGGATTCAAAACTGGTGTTTCACTGAAGATCTGGTAGACAACAACAAGCAAACATGGATAACACTTACATACACAGGAAAAGAAACGACAAAATTAGCCAATGCACTAAAGAAAGCCGATAAAAACGTAAAAATAGTATACAGAACCAATAACAAATTAAACAACATAATAAACAATAACATTGAAGAAAATAACATTTTCAACAGCAAAGGAGTTTATAAACTGGCATGTAAGGGCTGCAACAAATTTTATATAGGAAGGACAAACAGGAGTTTTAACATCAGATTCAAAGAACATTTTCGAGACTTCATTCACGCAGAAGGGAAATCAAGCTATGCAAAACACGTTATCCATGAAGGACATCGCATGTTAAATATTGAAAACACCCTAATAGTAATGCACAGAGAAAATAATCCAGCGAAGATAAACGTACTCGAAGAGATGGAAATCATGAAAGCAGCTCACGACAGCCTGATAAACGAAAACGGACCCAATACATGCAACCCCCTCTACCAGAACTTCAGTGAAACACCAGTTTTGAATCCTACCGATGATGGGACAAGTCCCGAAAGCGCTACAGTTAAATGATTAATTAAGTTGAGGAGACGGACCTTTCAGGTGAATATTCCATAATTATATATTAATTTTGAATAAACCTCAACGGAACACATCATGAATCTTATAAAAGTTCTTTATGTAAATAACTAGTATTCTTGATTATTAGACAAATTAACTTTTTTTTAACTTAGGCCTAATTTAAAACGAATCAACAGTCAAATCTATTGGGACAATAAGTATTTTGAAATATTAAGAGTAAGCATATAGGTTATTCAAAAAATTATCTGATTAAAAACATGCCTATTACTAGGTGTTCTAAAATAATTTTAATTATTTTTTCCCGAGATTAAGACCCTCCCAATAGCCTACTAATTTACTTGGAATAATAGTAAATTCCAGTTTCGCGACCAATCTTCACAAAAGAAAGTATGTAATTTCCATTCATCAAAATGCATTCAGACCCACAGTATACTCTACCTTACATCTATTTTTTAATTATTTTCTTTCTTTTTTAATGTTTCTGTTATTGTAATTTACTATTAGACAGGATTTTTAGGAAACAGAGCTGTTGTAAATAATGTCTTCCGTGATTGTATTGTATAAGTTTAAATTAGTAGCTATCTGAGAGTCGAAATATGTCCACTGCAATATCGATTTGAAACAAAAAAAATTGAGGGATGTATATTACCAGACAAACAACAAAATCAGTGTTGATAACCTGAAGAAACACCTTGTGGGTTTATGAGCTACTTACTTACTTACTCACTGGCACTATCGAACCGGTAGGTTCATGGCCGCGCGGACATAAGCTCTCCATATATCCCTATCCTGAGCTAATGCTTTCCAATCATTTCCTGTATAATCTACTTCCCTCAAATCATAGTTAATGTTATTCTCCCACCTCATTCTTGGTCGACCAACTGGGCGTTTTCCCTCTGGCTTTCCTACAAGAAGCTTCCATGCAAGTCTTTCATTCCCCATACGTGCAACATGTCCTGCCCATCGCAGTCTACGAGACTTAACTGTTCTTATTATATCTGGCTTCCTATAAAAACCATGTAGTTCATTGTTATGTAGTCTTCTCCATTCACTTGTCTGTTCATCTCTCTTTGGTCCAAAAATGTTCCTAAGTACTTTATTCTCAAATACTTGTAATCTCCTTTCCTCCCTTAAAGTAAGAGTCCATATAATATAACTGGTAGAATAATAGGTGGTAGAATAATTTGTTTTATATATTTTCAGTTTAACGTTTTTTGAAAGGAGTTGGGACATCAAGAGTCTCTGTAATGCATAATAGCACGCATTTCCAGAATTAAGCCTATGTTTAATTTCTTTGTGCATCTCATTCCTATTTGTGATTATTGTTCCTAGGTATTTGAATTCAGCCACTTCCTCAAAATTTTCTTCATTTGTCATTAGCTGTCCATTTCCATTATATAATTTATTTCTACGTGTGACCATATATTTAGTTTTATTGATATTTACTTTCAGTCCTAATTTATGAGCTACACGATAAACAAAATATTTTTGTGGACTTTTTTCTAGATAATGTTGATATTTAAAAATATAGGTTAATTTTTTAATGCCAATGTTTTATATTTTAGTGCATTTAAAGCCAAAACGTAATATCTGTTAATTACTTATAGGAAACACGATTGACTAGTAAATAATAGTACGGGAACCACGGATCGACGTGATAATTTCTTTTAATTTAACTTTTTATAAAGGATTAACTATATCTCAGTTAAAGTGCTACCTATTCAATTGTCCTTATGACACGAATGCACCATGGTTTATATCCTACATTCAAACATAAATGTATATATTATAGCAGGAATCGAACCTAAGACTACTGACATGCTAGCCAGGAATCATATACTGAAGAATAAGTATTATAGACTTCTAGGGGTTGTAGACAGGACTTAGTAGATAAAGTTTTGATAAGAACTCATGTCCGGAAACGTACCATCTCGATGTAAAATAAGTTTGAAGATCGATACAAATGGGCTGATACCGTGTGTTTTGTGTTTCAGAATAAGTGTTACAGACTTAAAGGGATTGTACTACACCTGTCGAGTCGGAGGAATATATTCTGGCGGCAGCAGAAATTATTGAGCACACACCAGCTATTGAGGGGTGTGTTTATAAGAACATACATCGCAGGTACATTTTGTGCAACGAACAACAGGGTCGCCGCGTGGAACCACACTTGTATTAATCTGAAACACCTTGTGTGTGTGTGTGTGTGTGTGTGTGTGTGCATATAAATAGTCCCGTGCCGTAAGCGAGTGTTTAAGTTAGAATGCCTACGCGCAGAGCTACGGGATATGCGCTGGTTCGAGTCTCCACAGGGAAGAAACTTTCTCATGGAATTGCGGCCAGTATGGGACCGGTGCCCACCCAGCATCTTGAGCTATTTGGGTAGCTACAATAAGTAGCGGCTCCAGGTTGGGAAAACCATCTATAACGGCGAGGGACCCGACAATCTGACCACATGTCTCCCTTTTACAGGCTGACTGATAGTCTACCTCTATGTTGAACACATGTGGATGTGACTGCCGACTGGTAGGCCAAGGGGCCTTGTATGCCTGTCGCACCATGGAGTTTTATATATATATATATATATATATATATATATATATATATATATATATATAGGCCTATATGGTGAAATTCGAAGAATAACAAAAATAAGCAATATAATTATATAAAAGAGATAAAAAATGTAATTTGCATCAAATACTCATTTTCTCTTTATATGTGGGTAATATCCTTCAAAAAAAATAATCAGATGCTTCTCTCCCTTAAGCATGTTTTAAATGTGGATGCGTGATGTTCAATGAGGACGAGTGCATGCTTCTACTAGAAGCACAATAAAAACCGTATATATTTTACTCTTTTATTGCATTATACGTTTATAACGCCATATATTACAATTCATTGCTCATAATTCTACAAGGACAAGTTACATGTCTACCGTTTGAATGTAGACACATTTATAAAGATGTTTATCACGATATGACTTCATTATGATCTCATAAGCTAGTGTGGATAGAACAAGTAATTTGTTCTTGCTACAGATGTTAATAGAAGTAATAACATCATTTTCACATACTTCAAATAGCAGTATTATTCTTCTTCGGGACGCTTTGTAATATATATATATATATATATATATATAGTGGCGTAGCCCATTGTTGAGCCATGGCCTCTCCTTTGTAAGGAGTTACTAGACCAAGTTAATTTTTAGTTGCCTTATTTGCTCACAGATGTCATGGATGGTATGCGTTCAATACACCGACCCAATGAGACATTCTCCATCGTGCCATGTTTGCAGTTTTTCTAGGGATATATAGGTACGGTCCACCGCTGTGGTCTCGAGGTAGCGAGCTTCCTTGTCACACAGCGGGCCCGGGTTCGATCCCCGGTCGGGGTAGTTTTCCTGGGTAAGGTTTTTCTCGAGGTTTTTCCTCACCTGTAAGACAAATGTCAGGAAAACTTTAAGGCCCAAATAGTCCCCAAAATCATATGACCATCATCATCCCCCTTATTATCATATCATCATCCTTCACCGGTGTGGAAAGCAACGGAAAGCTACCACACCTACAATTCCCTAGTAAAGCTGCAAAGCATAGCATGAAAATGCTATGATTGCAGTGAAGGACCTGCCCTCGGGCAGAATTACTATGGATGGATATAGATACAGTAGCTTCTCTTTCTTTTCACATCCCACTCTCTCTTTTGCATCTTAAAATCTTAAAAAGATCTTAATAAGGTCCCGAGGAGGGGGGGACTTGGAGGTGAGGAGAGTGGATTTTGGCTAAGTTAGACCCTCCGAACTTTACTAAAATTCACCCCAGAGGTTAAATAATATCAGTTCCATCAGGGTTTTTGACCTGATCAGAGATCCGGATGTCCGAATTAGCCTCTGCCCTCCCTAAGTTGGTATAAAATCTTGTAATTTAATATGTTGGTTCATTAATAGATTCTAGACGCGGAGTAGAATCCATCTCTAAGAAGATACGTTATAATCCTGGAAGTAAAACTCAGGAGTCAATATGTGGCTTGCCACTAAATGAAAGAAACCCATTTAATGCTAGTAAGCCAGCCTTTCTTATATTGTCAACCCAGGACTTCTCTGACAAGTTGAAAAGTTCCACAGACTTCAACTAACTTCTATTCACCATATGAATCATAACACACGAAACATACTGAACGTAGTCAATGCTCTGTATCAATTCACACAACAGGGGTAACCAACGAATTATATTTAAACTACAAGAAAGATTATGTGAGAATCTATGAGATCGGAAACAAGTCACATGGGTTTAAATCCATGATTGTTGATGATGAGAGAATAAATTTTACTTAGCTTCATTTTACATCTATACTCTTGAGTTAGGAAACACATTTTCTTACTTTATCTCCGTATGTCCATCCATCTTTTAAACTAACGTCTCACGAAAAAAAAATGAAATACAGAAGAATTTTATGAAATTTCCTGTATGTTGGTGGACTTGACTTAGTCTATATTTATAATTATTGTTTTATAAAAACGGTTTACAGCTGTAATTTAAGTTATAAATCAATCTTTAAATTGCTCGTTGAATAATTTATCTCAAGTAATTTTCGGTAGAACAAATTGGAAAAGATGTTACATTTTTTTAAAGTAATTACTTTCAATACCATAACAATTTAAGATCAGACGGAAAATCATCATGGGTTTAAAGAGCAAAACGAGACAATATTTGAGAAACATCATTAATTATCTGGAAATAAACGCAAACAAAATAGGAATATTAGAGAATATTATCAGAGAATTAGGATAGTAAGAAAATTATTTCAGGCTAGAACAAATATAATTAGGTATAAAAATGGAATATGATTATAGGAGTATATTAAATAGATGGAAAATGATTTTAATCTGCTGTTAAATGTACATACAGAACTGTATGTTGAAAGGATGAATTGCAGACAACAGAGATATTAGACACAGAGCGCATTTAAAATTGTATTGACGATAGAAAAAATAAAAGTGTATAAAATATCAGGTTTAGTTGGGATCACAGCAAAACTGATAAAATCAATTCTATAAGATCAATAAATCTGTAAGAAAGAAGATAAAATTGATTGCTATAGCTACAAAGCCATTTCATTATTTTGAAATTATGTCGTACAAAAATTCTAAGAAATATATAGTCTCCAGTCTTACTCCCTACATTGACAATCATCAATATGGATTTAGAGAATATAGGTCTACAAGAGATCAGATATTTAGTGTAAGACAGATTTTAGAAAATAAATGGGAGTTAACGGCACTGTAACATCAAATATAATATGTAGACTTGAAAAAAAAGGCGTATGAATCAATGAAGAGGGAGAAGTTGTATAGTATTCTGCTGGAGTTCGGAATTCCTACATTACAGTTATTCAAACGTGTCTAAATGACACAAACAATTTGGTCTAGGTAGGAAAACAGTTTTCAGATACTTTTGAAATTAACAATGGATTAAACCAAGGAGATGCACTATTTATTCTGCTATTCAATTTTATACTAGGGCATGGCATCAAATTTTTAGAGGATAAACAAAGCGTACAACACAAATATATTAATAAACTGTTGGTATATGCTGATGATATAGTATTATAAGGTGATAACGGAGAAATATTAAAAGCCAACATCCACATTCTACTAAACAACAATAAGAAAGTGTGGCTGAAATAAAATACCACTAAAACTAAATATATTGTCTCACATAGAAACACATTACATAATATAAATGTGCTGTTAATGACAAATGAGGGAAATTTTGAATAAGTGGATGAATTAAAATACCTAGGAACAGTAAATGCAAATAGGAATGAGATGCACAAAGAAATTAAACATAGACTCAAATCTGGAAACGTATACTACTCGTATTATGCATTATATGGATTCCTCTCATTTCACCTTCTATAAAAAAAATAGTTAGGCCTACACAAAAATATGTAAAACAGTTATTCTTCCAATTATATTATATGGATATGAAACATAATCTCTTGCTTACAGGAGTAGTAAAGATTACGAATATTTTTGAATAGATTTCTTAGGAAAATGTTTTGATCAAAGAGAGCCGAACAGAGAGATGAATCGAGAAAACTTACAAAAAACGAGCTACATTTCTCTATGGGAAATCACATATGACAAGAATAGTTAGGTCTCGTGATGTGGCAAGGCATGTGGTACAAATTGGAAATGAAACTTCTTATAAGAAAACCAGATAGAAAGCGCCCAGTAAGTTGGCCAAGAATGAGATGAATTATACACAGAATGATTGGAAAACATTAGCTCAGTATAGGAATGCATGGAGAGCTTATGTCTGTTCCGCCATGAACTTCCAACTTCGGTAGTGACAGTTTTAGTTATAGTAAAATAAATATCTGTCTCTAATAAACTTATAACTTAAACTTATAAACTTTCACAATTTTCATTTTCAAAATAAATGACTTCTGTGTAATTTTGTGAGAAACATGTTTTAAGAAAATGTAATATTGCGCCTTCTCTCTCTTGATATTTTAGAGAGATAGTGCTTGGGACAGATGGCATGAACAATAAAAAAATCTTTGTAGTCATCAAAAACAACTTTGTTAAATATGTTATCAGGTTTGTTAAACAAATAATGTTCTGTCATTACGTTTCTAATCAATAAAAAAATTACTTATTTGTATTCTGTTCCTGACCTCTTCCTAGAGACTGTCCTTGCGAATATCTGATACTTATTTCATAATTTATTTTATAAAAAAATTCATCCAGTCATAGCCAGTTTTCTCATGTTGTATGGTGAATGGATGCTTTATTCCCTACGGATTCGATAGTGCCAGTAGTTAGTTAATCTACGTATATATTCTCGGTAAGGTAATGAAGTACTAAAGATTGAACTAGGAAACGCTTATAAGGCAAAAAGGACATACAAGAAATACGGGTCTACATTAAAGAATAGATGAATTTGGTTCGGTTCGCGGGGAGATGTCTTCTCCAAGTGCACCAGGAGTAACTTAAAATGGATGCTTATAATGAGGCATGAACATTAAATTTATGTGTAGGGAAGATAACTTCAGTGTATCAGACAGTTAAGTTTAGACCCACTTGAGCGCATAACTACTGGGGGAAGAATCAACCCTTTGCACACTGTAGGAGGTAAAGTATCATATCTCAAAATGCTGTAACACTGTATTAACAAAATATGAATTGAAAATTAAACTATTATAAATATAAGAATAATTAAATCTTTATACCATATATAAAAATGAATGCGAGTCTGTGGGACAATTAACGTATATAACATTATAACATATTACCTACCCTATGTCTACATACTAGAGGGTCGGAGCTAAAAAAAAGTTTTTTTTTACGGTTAAATGGTTTACGCTGCCTAAACCATAACAAATAGTACAACAAATCAATATACACAGAATTGAAAATTTAAAAAAAGTCCGTGACAGCATATGTCTATTTTTTACGGATAACTCACAATAACCATTCTTGTCTTTCAGCTCATTCATGCCAAGAAGATCGGTATAAATACATTCCAGGCCAGCACCAGGTAATCAGCAAGGGGTATAAAAAATTATTCTTCTTCGTCACGGTTTAGGCTTTTTGCTAGCCTGTTCCGGCTCCAAATTGCTGCTCTTTTCACTTTTACTTTGGTCTTCCCAAACTTCTTCTTCTTCTTGGTGAAGTTGTATGATCCTTTTGGTATTCTGTTCTAAGTCATCATTGCTAAGTGTACTTTCTACTTTGTTCTGTATTTCACTATTGTTATGTTAAATTCCTCTACTTTTAGTTGCTGTCTTATTTCTGTGTTGTGCTTTTGTCTGTTCTTTGATATCCTGCTATTGGTCTGAGGAATTTCATTTCAGCAGCTTGGATTCTGGCAGATTGTTGTGTTGTCACTGTCCAAGTTTCGGATCCATAAGTAATAATAGGAACTGCCGTTGTCTTGAATAATTTCATTTTAGAGTCCTTTCTACCTTTATTTTTCAAAGTTCTTTTTAAAGTTCCTGTTATATAATTTAAACGTATTTAGTTTATTTATATCTGTTTCGTTGTGTATGCTATTTAGCAACCTATGAAGTTATATTTTGAAATAATAAAATAAATTACGATATAAATTTATAATAATTTATTTTCGTTTTACTTATTCAACATAAAACACATAAATTTGTATTATGTTATAATTACTAATTTCAGTCTTAAAATAACTTTTTATTCAGTGTATTTTATTGTACCCTGAAAACTTTGAGGAAATAGTATTGTTTTAAGATATCACTTCCAAATAAAACCGAATGTTTTAATACTCGTACTACTTCCTACCAAACAATAATAATGCAGCTTCAGCAAATCTTCCTTAAACATATGTTTTTTTCATTTATTTAGGTGTAGCAGCACACGCCCGGTATTAGCTAGTAATTTATAATTTCATTCCATGGCGCGTCAGACCTGGAAGGCTCTTGGCCAACTAGCTAGCTGGTAGCCTAACATCGACATTAACTTGCAATTTAGAGAAGTGAACAGTCATGCATCCAGGTCAGCATGTCGGGGCCCCCAGCTATTATAGCTAGTTTTCTCAACCTGGATCACTACTACTAGTTGCTACCTGAATATCTCACGATGATGGGTGAGCATCTGTCTCAGTATTGTCGAAATTCCATGAGAATATTTCTTCCCTCATGGGAACTTGAACCAGCGCGTATACATATGTGCCAAGGCACGAACGCTCGGCTACGATGCTGGGCAATTGGTTTGTGATTTCTTGAACATAACATCTATTTTTAACTCATTACTCAAAAGTGTTTATAATTACAATGTATTAGCTTTTAAATGTCATGTCATAATGGCGTTGGTGAATATGATATTTTGGGTTTAATTTATTTACTAAATATTTTGGAATTTTCTCATTGAAGATTCTTAAATTTTCTCATTGAAGATTCTTAAATTATATAATTATATGTAATTACATAGTCCAGGAATACAGTTGGTACAGTAAGTATAAGTTTTCCGGTAACAGTATCAAATGTAGCGCCGGATCCACGTTATTTTCAAATTGTCTCCCCTATTAAAATATATATATATATATATATATATATATATAATCTTGAAACTATGTTGTAAGGAAGACTGAATTCTCCATGGGCCTCCTATAAATTGTATTGTCAGCTGAAGTTTTGTTAATATGATAGGAGAATTTCAAATGCAGCGTATTGTTTACCTCCATTGTAGTCGTATGCGATATGTCCCGACTTACACACTACTAACAAACAGGAACACAGAGGTATGATCTTGAAACTTTTATCACGTGTTCATGACGCCTTAAGTTACAAAAATCTTAAAACCAAATTTTTGCATGTAAAATTACGCCAGTAAAAAATAATGATCATTCTTTATTGAACAACCCTCAACTACAGACAGACTGAGACATCAACTCTGGGTTTAAAGCTGGAGGGCAGAGGGCTACAGACTAATCACTTTCGCCACTGTATAGCCACTTTCTCAAATTATTACATCTCATAATAGATTTTCAAAAAATAAATTCTATATCACTTTTATATTATAACTGATAAAATCTAAACGCAAGTTCCATGGACTATTTAACTCATGCTCCAAATGGGAGTCAATGACCAATCACGTTACAATGATTTTTTTATTTACAACCAATCACAGTCATGTTTCGCCTAAAAGTTACCAACTTAAGTTTGTCATAATAAAGAAAGCACCTCCTTTTAACATTCTGAATAGGCCATAGCATTATTTTGCAGTGACTGACTCTCTAAGAAATACGGCTACCTGATTGTATATATAGTACATGAATGTCAAAACATACCGCATGTGGAATTTTATATAAAATCATTTATAGCAATTGATTAAACCACCAACAAAAGAAACACTGTTTGCACTTTCTTAAATATATTTTTCCCAGAAAAATATAATTGTCACAGGACATCAGAAATGAATTAATATTCAGTTGGATGTATTTCATTTTTTCTCCACTAGAGTGCATTCTTACAATATTGCGTTCCTTTGGCAATAAATAATATGATCTGGTTGTAGTGACGAACAAAAGAAGCAAATGAAGCGTACCAATCGTTTCTCATTAGTTTTCAAACATCGCCGTTTACATTAAATATATAAATATTTTAAAATAACTATATTTAAATAATGATTTGTGAGTAAACAGCTTAATTTTATTCATTAAATAGTCCTAACAAATGCCACTCTTGATTTCCAAATTCTCTAGATAAATTCACTCCTCACTTCATGAATCGTGAATTTATCGATAATTTGGAAATCACTCGTGGCATTACTTATGATAATTTTAAAAGAGGCTTCCAATTTAAGCTTCATTATAATTGAATAAATCGATTTTAAATTAGGCTTATTAACTGATAAAGCTCTTCGAACATAATTGAAGTAGGCCTAACGTTAGTCCCCTGTGCTCAAAATATTTTAGAACTTAGAAAAATAATTCAAAGATAATTTCGTTAGAATCAATGTCACAAATTAAAAAAATATGTCCGAAGTAACGTCTTATATCATATCCAAGATCTACTATAAATTTCGAAAAAATTAACAAAAAAATAGCAGTATTGTGAATAGTTCATGGCAACCCCTGTTGGGAGGGGATCATTATTAAGAGGGATCTAACATATTATACCTATGTGAAAGTAATAAAAAATCTGTTGATATGGAAAGGTCTTGATATTAGCTTTTGAATTCGATAATCCAGCCATCTCCAAGCGAGAGCAGGTGGCTTGAGAGGATTACGCTATTGGCCAAGTTCCATTCACCTGGCTTCTAGAACCCTCCCCTAACATTGTCTGATTCAAATAATACTATAATTATACATGACGAAAGGAAAACGGTAGCATGAAAAGAACAGCCACGAGGACAAAGGTTAAAATGCCATTCACAAACATAACACCGAAGGTTTTATTTATTTATTTAGAAGATTAACCTCTGTATTTTGTAGAAACCTTTCTTTGTCTGTTAAAGACATTAGCTTGGATAACTATTTAAAAAACAATAACACGCTATTTGACATTTGTATACTACTTAAATTTGTATTTGGCCTATTATTATGTGTACGGGAAAATATATCCCTTCTTCTTTGTCTCTCACTTTGACCCGTCAATGTTTTTTATGTCGATGCATAATGGAAGTAGGTGCGAATATCTAAATATAAAAAAAAGTAATTAAATTACTGTACCAAGATTAGACAGGGTTTAATTTAAATTTAAACAATGAAATGCGTTCTCTTTTTTTAAATCACTAATAATAAATACGCGAGAGTAAGTCAATTCACATTGCTGCTGCACAATTTTCTTATTACAACAATGCACTTTCAGTATAAACGTAAACAAATTAATTAGTAATATAATTAAATTCCTTAGAGACAATTTATTTTATTTTGTTTAATAATTGTAACACATATTATACATAAATTTTATTTTTGAGCACTCCTTCTCTATATGAACTTTAATTATGCCAAATAGCACACTCCTCCGTGCACGCAATGTGCTTAAAAAAGGGGTACAACGTTTTTTTCTTCTCGCAGATACCGTAGATATGTGGAAACAAAATTACCAGCATCCGCCTTAAAACAATCCTTATTCTCTTTTATTGCTTCATTAAGAACAGATATGGAGCTGAAGTTTGGAAATTCAACAAAAACTTAGAACAAAAACTTATGTCGATGGAAATGGATTTCTTTAGGAGAGCAGCAAATTGTTCAAAATTATAAAAAAAATAAGAAATACTTTCATACGAGAAAAAATGAATATTAGATATTCAATAGTAGATTATATAAGGTAGAAAAAAACTAAATATATGGTCACACGTAGAAATTCAGTATATAATGGAAATGAACAGCTAAGGATAAATGAGGGAAATTTTGAGGAAGTGGCTGAATTCAAATACCTAGGAACAATAATCACAAATAGGAATGAGATGCACAAAGAAATTAAACATAGGCTCAATTCTGGAAATGCATGCTATTATGCATTGCAGAGACTTTTGATGTCCCAACTCCTTTCAAAAAACCTTAAGCTGAAAATATATAAAACTATTATTCTACCAGTTATATTATATGGGTGCGAAACATGGACTCTTACTTTAAGGGAGGAAAGGAGATTACGAGTATTTGAGAATAAAGTTCTTAGAAAAATTTTTGGACCAAAGAGAGATGAACAGACAGGTGAATGGAGAAGACTTCATAACAACGAACTACATGGTCTTTATAGGAAGCCAGATATAATAAGAACAGTTAAGTCTCGTAGACTGCGATGGGCAGGACATGTTGCGTGTATGGGGAATGAAAGATGTGCATGGAAACTTCTTGTAGGAAAGCCAGAAGGAAAACGCCCAGTTGGTAGACCAAGAATGAGGTGGGAGAACAACATTAACTATGATTTGAGGGAAGTAGATTATACAGGGAATGATTGGAAAGCATTGGCTCAGGATAGGGATGTATGGAGAGCTTATGTCCGCGCGGCCATGAACCTACGGGTTCGATAGTGCCAGTGAGTAAGTAAGTAAGTAAGTAAGAAGCAATTAAATTGGTACCGGTATGGGTATGTACGACGAATGCAAGAAAAAAAGGTTACCCCGAAGAATATTGGAACGGTGTCCACCTTTAAGAAGAAGGTAAGAAAGATTTCGAAACTTGTGGATGCAAGAAATAAGAACTAGAATGAGAACAAGAGGACTGGATGAAATTGAGTGGATGGATAGGGACGAGTGGAGAAAGAAAATAAAACTTTAAGCCCAGAAAGATGAGTAAACATTGAAAACCTGTATATAAATAAATTAATTAGGAACATAAAATTTGTATATGATGAGTGATAAAAACTGAGAAATTAATCCATTTTTTAGCGAGTGAGTAAATATAAATAGATTCCATACACTTTTTGAATCAACATTCCAGAAAAGAAAACGACTCACGAATCTATTTCCACTAATGTGACACCACTATTCTCGCCGTCATATTACCGCGAATTAAAAACGTTGCTATTACGATGCGTCTCAATGTGTTATTGCAGTATTCTCTTAGTTTTATAATTACTTACTAGCTGGCCCGGCGAACGTCGTATTGCCTTTAAATATTTTTACGTTAATTTTTCCGATGTTTTAATAGTTATCTGCTATTCGGGGCAGAAACAAATCCAACAAATCAAAGATCATAAAAGTAGGTCCAGCCATTCTTGAGTTATAAATAGTGTAACTAATCCGACTTTGTTTTATATATATATAGAAGTCCCGGCCACGCGTTGCTGTGGCTAAGGTATACGTTAAATTATGTTGTAAACTAAGTGAGAAATCTAAATCAGAAAGTTTTTGTTTTACACAATTTTTTAGTTCTGGTACGTTAACTACACCCGGTATAAACTGGTGGTTTGTGTGATTGTTGGAGATGTAGAAATAGATTGGATAAAATTAAAAGAATCAATAAAAAAAGCAGCAAATGAATGTTTGGGAACCTCCAAAAATAGACCAAAAAATCGATTGAAAGTTTGGAATGAAGAAATAAAAGAAGCAATCAGTAATAAGAAGATAGCTTATTTAAAATGGCTTAATTCTGGTACTATTAATGATAGAATAGATTACAAACACAAAAGAGCAATAGTCAGAAAATTATCTAGAAAATTAAAAAATGAAGGATGGGAAAGTTTTATAAAAAATATAGAAAGAGATGTCACAGGAGCAAAAAGATATGGTTTCAAAGTATTCCAGCGATTAAAAGAAGATTGTACGGATAAATTGGCTATAAATGGAATGACAGCAGAACAATGGACACAGCATTTCAGACAGTTATTATATGCAGAGGAAGAAGAAACAAATACACCTCCCTGTCCCACAGAAGAATATAATGCTATAACATTGGATGAAGTGATAGAAACTATCAAGAAAATGAAAAATAGAAAAGCTAGTGGAGTAGATGGTATACCAATGGAGCTTTGGAAATATGGTGGGAAACCACTCTATATTAGATTGGTACAAATTTTTAATGATATATGGGCACATGGAATAATACCTCAGGACTGGAAAACATCATTAGTAATACCCATCCATAAGAAAGGAGAAAAAAGTAACTGTTCAAATTATAGAGGTATATCATTGTTGACAACAGCATCTAAAATATATACATCCATTTTAAAACGAAAACTCCAGAAAATTACAGAAGATAAAATTGGAGAGGAACAATGTGGATTCCGAAAAGGCCGATCGTGTATCGACGCTATATTTGTTATAAAACAACTAATTGAGAAGTGGAAAGAATTTAATATCCCCCTATATATATATTATTTTTAGATTTTGAAAAGGCCTATGATAGAGTCAAAGTAAAGTAAAGTAAAGTAAAGTGATCCCACAACAGACCCGGAGGCCCTTGGGGTAGTAGGAGGTTAGGGCTCCCACTTTTTCTAGACAATCGGCACTTTATGTCAGCCGGGTTGTCAGCCCTGCGTGACGGCCGCCTTTACCCCCAGAACAAGCGTCTGGTACTCATTTACGTTAGAGGCTGAGTCAAACGGGACATAATGTGGAAAATATTGGAAAGCTACCAAGTCCCCAATAATCTAATAAATGCTATAAAAAGTTTATATGAAACCACATTTATAAAAGTAAAGTTAGATCATGGGAAAATAACAGATAAATTTGAAATTAACCAAGGTTTAAGACAGGGATGTGGACTATCTCCATTACTGTTTATTCTATATCTAAATAAAATTGTCCAGGAGTGGAAAAAACTAAACCCCCCAGGAGTAAAAATATGTAGAGGAAATCAAATACAAACAATAATCTTCGCAGATGATCAAGTACTTCTAGCGGAGAATGAAGATGATTTGCAGAGATCAGTGTTTAAATTGCAGAATACCCTAGAAAAAATACACATGAAAATATCTGAAAATAAAACCAAATCCATGGCAATCACTGGAAAGGAACTTTCGAGAGTAAAAATAATAATAAATAATAAACCAATAGAACAAGTAACACACTTTAATTATTTAGGTAATAATATATCACAGTTTCATAATCAAAAGATGTGGAAACAAATTTAGAAAAATATAACAGATTAAATGGTATAATTAGGAGAAATTTTGGAAAAAAATGAGGAAAGAAATCCAATTGAGATTTCATAATGCCATAGCCAAACCTGCTCTACTATACGGAAGTGAATGCTGGACACTTCGAGCAAAAGATAAATCCCGCATTAATAGTTCACAAATGAGATTCCTCCGATCACTAACTGGAGTAACATTAAGGGATAGAATGAAAAGTGATGAGATAAGGATGCAGTGGAATAGTATGGAAATGGTTGAACATATACAAAATTATCAGATTAAATGGTTCCAACACGTCCAGAGAATGTCAAATTCCCGTTTACCAAAGATGATTTACCACCTCAACCCTAATGGCAAAAGAGACCTCGGAAGACCCTTCAACCGATGAAAGGATCAGTTTTTGTAGTCGCAGAACGGGCATCATCACCCAATACTGCATTCGGAAGAAGAAGAAGAAGAAGAAGAAGAGATGAATTTATGTTGTCTGCATTCTCAGTATCATCCATAAGTGTATCATAAGGATTATAGACATTTATTGATGGAATATTTCGAGGAGGCTTGCTGATTTCATTATACTTTCGTTTTTTTCTACGAACTTGTTGGCAGTTTGGATTCTCATCATCATCATCATCATCAAGAAGTCTCTGTATAATAATATCATCTTGTGATATATTATAGTCATCTTGTTTTTCATTTAATTGAGGCATGGAGATTGTTTCTGCAATATTAGGCATATTATTATAACTAACAGACTTACTTACAGTTCTGTTATTCCGTTCCTTAGGACCTTCATATGTTTTTAAATTGATATTCTTCTTAAATGTAACATTTATGTCACATAGGCCTATACCAATTTGCGGAAATTCACTTGATATCTTATCATTCATGGTCTATAGAACTGATTCGCCATATTGTTCAATGTCCCTTCTCGGTCCAGCTAAATTTAAATTAAGTTACTGTATTTCAGCCAGATTACTTAAAACTAATACTTACACACGAAATTCATATTATCAATATATTGAAAATAAACACTGAACACACTTAAATTATGAAATAATCAATATTTGTAATTTAATTTAAATTCGCGGTTGCAACAAAAAGCACAGCCATCTGGTTAAATAATAAACCAATTACCTTACACCGTCATCTGTTAGAATCGTATGGAACTCACAGAAAATTATAACTCTTTGTTAAATAATAAACAAATAATTTGCAATAAAAAATAATGCGACTAAAAATTTAGTTATAAACAACCGTAGGTCTCAAGTTGGATCAAACAGCACACAGAGTGCAAAATTTTATTAAAATCGGTTTAGTAGTTTAGGATTCCATCGCGGACAAACAACGTGACACGTAATTTTTATATATTAAGATATAAATTAATGCAAAGAATAGTTGAAATCTAGGAACTCTTATAATCTGCTGTTGTTTTTTCAGTCGTTATGAATTTAATAATATGAAGACCAACAGATGCACATGGGGATCACGATTAACAAATAGATATTCTGTAAATTGGAAAAAATAAATAAATAAATAAATAAATAAATAAATAATAATAATAAGTAAAAAAAATATATATATATATATATACATTTTGGAAATGCGGATTTGGGGAAATGTACGGTTATCAACAGATAGTCCACCGCTGTTGTCTCGAGGTAGCGTGCTGCTTTGTCACGCAGCGGACCCGGGTTCGATTCCCGGTGGGGACAGGCTCCTGGGTGAGATATTTTTCGCGGTTTTTCTTCACATGTAAGACAAATGTCAGGAAGCTTAGGGCCCCACGATCCCCGAAAATCATCATCCTTATCATTATCATCATTTTCGCTGGTGTGGAAAGCAACGGGAAGCTACCACACTTGTAATTCGCTAGTAAAGCTGCAAAGCATAGCAAGAAAAATGCTACGATTGCAGTGAAAGACCTGCCCTCGGGCAGAACACTATAGAATAGAATCAATAACTCCAAGCGCGACAGGCCTAGAAGGCCCTTGGCCTACCAGTCAGCTGCTGGCATCGCATCCACATGTGTTAACCACAGAGGTAGATGATCATCTGGTCAGTGTAGGGGTGACATGTGGTCAGCATGTCAGGTCCCCCAGCCGTTATAGCTAGTATTCTCAACCTGGAGTCGCTACTTATTGTAGTTACCCAAATGCTTCACGATGCTGCGTGGGCACCGGTCTTATACAGGCTGAAATTCCATGAGAAAATGTCTTCCCCCATGGGGACTCGAACCAGCGCAACTCCCGTAACTCTGCGCCAAGGTTTCTTGCCTTAACCACTCGGCTACGGCGCGGGACAAATAGAATCAATAGATGAATAAAGAATTCTGAGATAGTATCCATATATTGATTGAGATTCATTTTATTTCTGTAGGATTAATCCATTCGTCTCAAAAGATGAGGTAGACTCGCCGGCAACTAAATGGCCTTCAACTCAGAAGTCGAGGTACACTCGCTTAACTCTGTTACATATTTTGCAATATTTTGTACATTCCTTGGCAGTGTAATATTTTGTTAACATTTATGAATAGTACATGAAAGTGGTTTTGCCTTCACCCTTATTGTAACCTCAAGTACCGTTATCTTTTGTCTATTTTGAATGTCTGAAAATAGACAATGTAATTTACGGTAACTTGAATCCGGTTTCTGGGGAAATGCCTTGCACATTTAAAGCTGAAGCGAATGAGATAACAGAATAATTTTAAACTTTGGTTAAATTAAGTCAAAAAATTACCTCCCAAGTGGCTGAAACATTCATTTCCATATTTGAAAGTTACAACTTATATAGATCCATCACTTTTCTATGTAAATTTTGCACACTTCTGTTCCTTTTTTATTTTAATACAAGATTCCAGATAATAAACTACTAGCGAATATGAAAGAAGAGCAAAAGCAGTAACAGCTTCTTCAGGCCTACATGCTTTACCCAATCATTAAGTCCAGTTAATAAACAGAATAAAACGATGGCATGTTGCTTTTAATAAGGAATAAATTGCGCCGGGATTCTTTGAGCATATACCATAACAAATATGGCAGCGTATATTTACTATGGTCACTTGTCTCCATCGAGTCCCGCTTTCAAGTTGCTTTTACGGGCTTCGTTCGACATTAATGGGTCATGAACTGTCAATTTTGCAAAATAACAGCGATTAACTTGCTCTTAAGACTTGGTGTTTACGTGAAGACATCGGGTTAACTGTCCACTTAACCTCCAAGAACTTTCTCGAGAACAAAACTATTTCTTATGTGTGCACGTTTACGATGACTTCCATTATGTTTTAGTATTAAAGCGTACACAAAATTACTTATAAGTAGCTATTTCAACGCAAAATTGTTGTTAATTTATTTAAAGAAAATGCTAAAATTATTCAATACATTCGCGGTTATATTAATTTTTAATAATCTATCTAGTATGTGAAGTTTTTAACAAGAAGGGAAGCATTTTCTGCTGACCTTTGGCAAAATAATTTACAGAAGAGGTTAGTGAAATGCTTTGTGCGGAGTATAGCATTGTATGGTTCAGAGACGTGGACATTATGACGGAATGAGGAAAAGTGACTGGAAGCTTTTGAGATGTGGATATGGAGAAGGATGTAACGTATAAAATGGACAGACAAAATAAAAAATAAAGATGTGCTAGACAAAGTGAATGAAGAACAATGCTGAAACTCACAAAGAAGAGGAAAAGAAATTGGATTGGCCACTGGCTAAGAAGAAACTGCCTGCTGAAGGATGCCCTAGAAGGAATGGTCAACGGAAAGAAAGTTAGAGGCAGAAAAAGACATCAGATGATAGACAATATTAAAATAAATGGTTTGTATGCGGATACAAAAAGGAAAGCTGTGTTAAGGAATGAGTCGATAATGCTGAGTTTGCAGTGAAAGACCTGCTCTTGGGCAGAACACTATGTATATTTGTATGTAATATGTTTAAAATAAATAAAATTAGTGCCTGTGATAACAGTCGACCTCAATATTAAATTCATTAAAATTGTGAAGCCTTAAAGAACTGCTTGTTTCATCTTCATGTTCTACTTTTTATGGTACTAATCTAGCTGCTGAAGATGGAACAAGTAGTTCTGAAAGGCCTTCACAATTTTAATGAATTTTAATGTTGAGGACTGATATCACAGATACCAATTTTTTTTTTAACTTACTACAAAATAATCTCAACGGTAGTTCAGTATGAATTTTAAAAGAACTCATCTATATATTACCAAGCAAATAATAATATTACTCTATGGCACGAGCAGGTTTTAGCAGCCGTCATGTGGCCTCACATCCACATCTTCCAATTACAGAGGTGGAAGATCATTCGACCAGTTTAGGGGTGACACATAATCAGCATGTCCGTTCTCCCAGTCGTTATTGTTGGTTTAATACGAAGGATATTTTGATGCACTCGAAAATTCGAAAAAATACACAAAATTTTCGAAAAATAGCTTAAAAACAGAAAATTTTGCGCAAGTACAATAAGTATATATATATATATATATATATATATATATATATATATATATATAATAACAAGTTATTAATCTAGAAATAGCAGTATTTAACATGCAACAGTTGATACTCAAGTGAACTCCATGGCCATTGGTCTACCATCCGGCTGCTGGCCTCACATCCACATGTGCTAATCACAGATGTAGAAGATCGTTCAGCCAGTGTAGGGGTGACATGTGGTCAGCCGTTAATAGCTGCTTTTCTTAACCTGGAGCCCCTACTTATTGTAGCTAACCAAATGCTTCACGTTGCTGGGTGGGTACCGGTCCCATACTGGCCTAGTGACCCAAAATTCTCACTATGATAGGTTGGCACCAATCGCATACCAGTATCAACCGAAATTCCAAGAGAAAATTTCTTCCCCTATACAAAATGAAACCAACATGCATCTCGTAGCTTTGTACCGTTCTGTTATAGCATGGAACAATTTAATAATAATAATAATAAATAATAATAATAATAATAATAATAATAATAATAATAATAATAATAATAATAATTTTTAAATTAATTTTTGTCACTTCTGTTCTGCCCGAAGGCAGGACTTTCACTGCAGTCATAGCATTTGCATGCTACATTTACAGCTTTACTAGGGATTTATAGGTGTGGTAGCTTCCCATTACTATCCACAATAATAATAATAATAATAATAATAATAATAATAATAATAATAATAATAATAATAATAATAATCATCATCCGGTATCATGGCAGCTGCCGCCGTCTTCCGGAAACCAAACGCCATTCCTCTCTGTCCATCCATTGTCCTCCAATCCTCTGATATTCATAGCTGCTTGTACCCCTTCTATCCAAGTTTTCTTCGGTCTTTCTCTCTTCCTCTTTTCTATTGGGATCCTTTCCATAACAATTTTAGGCAATCTTTGTTCTGGCATTCTTTTGATATGGCCATACCACTGTAATATTTTCTTTTCTATAATGACTATTATGTCCAGCTCCTCTCATTGAAGCTGTGTTTAATTTTATGCCCCTCGTTGTGGAGACATTTAAAGTTGGGTTTCTCGGTGAGATATCCGAAGTTGAAGATTTGTGATATAATTTAAACCACTTTAAATCTGCCACGGCACTAATAACTCTCTTCAGGGGAATGAGGAAATGTTTCTTACACAAATGACAACACTTTATTAACGGTTGAACGATAAGTTAGTTTATTTAAAACTCTCACTTTGGTCAAGATGAATCTTGTAATTTAAAAGTTCCAAAAGATTCCGGCTTCGGTTGATATTTTTCACTTCTAGAAGATTACCATTTTATGTATTTAATGGATGACGAATGCTAACGGTCAATCCAGTCATTATTATTCATTATTTTCACTTAGAAACTGTTTTTCACCAAGATGGATGACTATTATATCACTATATAATCTTTCATACTTTTAACACTATTTCTTTCAACCAACATCAATAAAATAAACAATTATTTCCTTATTCTTTAAGGAGCAGTCGCTGAACATGACCGACCATCTTCAAGTATTGTAGCCATCTTTTTATTTATGTAATAACCTCTAGGTTCTGATTGGTCCAACAGAAAAGGAAGGAGTATTTTCAAGCTAACTTCTATCCAATTCCACCAATCCCATTTATTTCTTTATAAAAATTATCAATTTGAATATTTGAAGTATTTTACATACTGCATCAGTTATAAAAACATCTAACTGTATTAACAGTTTATATTGACCAGTTATTTTTTTTTATATACTTATAAAAAAATTTGAATTCTATAAATCAATCTGATGTCCATTCTTCATATAAATAAATATAATTATAAACAAAACAAAAACCCTTATTATTATTATATGGGGATAAATATCCGGTTTTAAATTGCCCCTGATTTATTTTAATCTTAGCTACAACTAAGTGTGAGGCTAAATTAAAATAAATCACTTTCCCCAAATATCAAGTTTCTTTCTATACAAGATTCATCTGTATTAGAATCAATACAATGTAATACATCACAATTATAATAAATACATGTTACATAATGAAATAGAAGTATTAATTTTACAAAATTTACATACAATATTTTAAATACACTTTGAACTATTTGAAGTCACCAGCTACAACTAATTAATAGGAGTCTGAAATGGTTTCAACAGTTCTTTGGAATATTTTCCAATTTCTTTTCTAGTGTCTATTTCTCTTAGCTCATATGTGGTATCATTAAAATTTTTAAATATTTCATAGGGACCTTTATACAATAGGTTCATCCTATGATATTGTTTCTTTAAAGCATTGGATAATGAAATATCCCTTATGAGAACTTTGTCTCCAACTTTGGGATTCCACTTCCTTTTATGTCTTTTTAACCTTATTGTTGCGCTTTTCTGCACGACATTCTAACCTTTCAATAACTCTTTTACATATTTCCTCGGATGTCTCCGGGATTTGACTTTTATCAATGATAGGTAATGGTAAATTAGCAATTAACCTGTCAGGTTGTTTACCTGTCATTAGGAATATGGGTGCTTCCCCAGTATTGACATTAATTGAATGATTCATAACATTCTCTATGACGCTGATATGTTTAAACCAGTCAGAATGTTTATGATGGGTCAAAATTCTTAAACTTGTAGTAATTTCCCTATTAACTCTCTCACAGGGATTACTTTTTGGGTGATATTTACTACAATGGTACAATTTAATTCCTATCGCAGTAAGTTTATCTTTAAACTTAGGACTTGAGAACACTGAAGCATTATCACTAAGTAGTGCATCAATAGGTCCATAATTAGGTAAATAATCTCTCACAATTTTACCTAGGCAAGCTCTGCTATTTACACTTCTTAATGGATATATTTTTACAAATTTTGAGAATACATCAGATAATACAAGAATATGCTTGTAACCAAATTGTGTAGTAGGCATTTCTCCATGAGTATCCATTACTACTAAGCTATTTACTTTGTTCCTTAATATGTTTTGTGGAACTATATCATATTTTACGTTCATACATTTGGCTTTTTGACAAGTTATGCATGAAGAAGTAAACTTTCTCAACTTTTTATCTAAATGTTTAACATAAAAAAATTCACTTATGTTGAGAGCTAATTTTTCACAACCTGCATGATTTAAGCCGACATGAAAAGTTCTAAATAGTGGAACTTCCATATTATTAGGAATTATAACTTTCCATTTTTTCACATTTCTCCCATGTAATTTGTAAAGAATGTCATCCTTTATACCGATTTTCTTATTACAATCAATTCCATTTTTGTCATCATTATTTATATCTCTCGCACTATACTTCAATCGTTGTAACTCTATATCAGATTTTTGATGCTCAACAATGTTTTTCATCAACAATGAAAATCCTTTGTCTCTATACAGTTTTACATTAAACATTACTACTTCGTGTTTAGGAGTATGTACAGTTTCAGGTATTTTCCCAACACTTTTCAATCTAGACAGGAGGTCAGCAAACACATTCTGTTCTCCTTCTATGTGTTTTATTTCAATATCATAGGAAATTATTTCCATGATCATCCTACTCAGTTTATTATTGGATAATCTACATTTACTTATAAAACTTAGTGAAATGTGGTCACTATGAACAATAACTTTGTTTTTATAAACATAAATTCTAAATTTATTTAGAGCATAAAATATTGCTGTAAGCTCCAACTCTGAAACAGTGTAATTTCCTTCAATGATGGTAGTCGAGCGAGAAGCTGTCGACACAACATACTGTTGCCCATCATCGTCAAATTGAGTTAAAACAGCACCGAGGCCAGTTTTACTCGCGTCTGTGTATAAATGGAATTCTCTGTCCATTTTTGGTCTCTGTAGTGAAATACTATTTGCAAATAACTTCTTAACATATTCAAAAGTAGATTGATGGTCCTCTGTCCATCTCCATTTACTATCTTTCTTCAGCAGCCCTCTCAGCTTACTAACCGCTGAGGCATAGTTGATGACAAACTTCGAATAGTAATTTAAGATTCCTAAAAATCTACGAAGTTGTTTTATGTTCTTTGGTGAAGGAATTTCTAAGATTCCTTGAACCTTGTCTGGGTCAGGAGTAATCCCTTGATTAGAGATCCTGTATCCTAGGAATTGAACCTCCGACCTAACAAACACAGACTTTTCTAGGCTGACTGTCATTCCACTATTCTTTAATTGAGACAACATTAAATCAATATGAGATATATGATTCTCAAAAACATTATCAATAATAATTGCATCGTCAACATATATAGTACAATGTCTTTTAACATCATCAGATAGTACAATATCTAGGGCTCTAAGAAGCGCACTTCCGCTATTTCTTAGACCGAATGCACACCTGGTAAATTCATATACTTTTCCATTATGTATAAAAGCTGTATAGGGCCGAACTTTGGGGTCTAGTTCTATCTGCCAAAATGAAGAAGTTAAATCAATAGAACTAATAAATCTACCAGTTTTCATATTTGCTATAGATGCTTCAATTGTCTCGGGCCTATAATTATCCCGGACAGTGAAAGAATTAGTCCTACGACTGTCTAAACACAGGCGAATTTTGCCATTAGGTTTTAACACCCAGCAAATATGGTTGGCGTAAGGAGAATCAGATTTCTGTATTATTCCTTGCATTAACATGTCATCTATCATTTGATCTGCCTGCTCTCTGATAGCAATAGGGATGGGTCTACTTTTAATATTTATAGGTGGATGTTCCATCACTTTAAAGGAATATTTAAAACAGTTGCACAATCCCGGCTTCGAAGAAAAAGAACTCTTATTTTTCATTAAGATGTCATACAACATGCCTTTCTGTTCATTGTTTATGCCATGAGTGTCTTTAACTTTTTCCTTTATCATTTCACAGATGTCTTTTTCAAGTTCGTCACTCACACAATATAATAGAGGAATTTCATCATACTCAGTATTGCAAGAGACACATTCTAAATCACAACATTTACATGCGACATAATCGTCAGCACAACCATTTTCATTATTAAGGCTTTCTTCGCCCTCGACACTTTTGTCGGAAGTACAATTAACTGCAATATTATCTTGCATTTGGCATCCACGGCCATTCACCAATTCCCTCTCCTCATGAACAACAATATTCTCTATAAAAATGTGTTCTTCAGCAATGTCACTCTCCTTCTTACTTAAATTCTTGTTCTCCTCATATTCATTATCAAATGGGATGACGACTCTCACATTATCTTCATTATACAAGGAAATATTCTTACACTCAAAATTTATTATGGCATTATATTGCTCCAACAGGTCGCAGCCTATTAACATATCACAAGACAAGTATGGAGAAATTAAACATATTGCACTGAAGTAATATCCTCCGATACGTAAATCTAGAAGGCACTGTAGCTTAATTGGCAGTTTCTTCTTGCCTATCGCAAGAGTACAATACACTCCACATATTCTTACAGTCATTATCTTATTCCCTTTGTTGACTAAGAAATTATAAAATTTCTGATCTATTGTTGTGTTTGAGCAGCCACTATCCGCTATGCAAGTAACATCATTGTTAAAAATATTTACTTTAATTTTGGGTGGTCGTCCTATGACATTTAATTCTTTATTAGTAACAGGCATAGTATCCTGATTCTTAGAAATATTCAAATGATTATTCAATATTATGCTATCTCGCTGTCTTGAGGTACATAACTTACTATCTCCTCTCATATTTGCTGGTACAATTTCTAAATTTTGAAACCTATCAAAGCATCTATTTTGGACCCCTAAGTTCATAACGATTGAGGTACATTGCGGAGTCTTTAATGTACCTTCTATGCGTTTAAAGCATGAGGTATCCTGTGATTTACTTCGTGGTCATTTTCATTACTAGGTATATCTTGACTTTGGTTGTGAATAGTTACAGAGTCTATTCTATTTTGCTCTGTCCTATCACTAGTTTCATTAATTTGACAATTTTGTTGTCGTTGGAAATACCCTTTATTTTCATTACCATAGGTATTCCTTCTTCTTTTACCTCTACAGGGAGAAGTCCAATACCTATTTCTATTTTCTCCTACTCTGTTAACATCCATATAATTAATTTGTCTGTCATTCCTATTTTCATTACGTTTGAACCATCCATTCTGGTTATTGTTACTATAATTATTAGTCATCCTATTTTTATTTGGGCTGTTTCTATTTTGAACAAACCTATTATTATTGTTGCCCTGTTTGAAATTTCTTTCTCTATTCTCATTATGATATTCATCACTTCTTTTAGTTACAAAATTACCTTTCTTATTATAGGGCTCTGCCCCTTCCCCAAATAAATTTCTTTTACTACATTTATCTACTTCTCTTTTATTCTCTAGTAGAGCTAACAACTCTAACATTTCAGAAACATTTTGTGGTCTGGCTACTATCAAATGATATCTAATCTCATCTGGGAAGTGATGCGATAACATAGAAATTAAAGTTCTCTCATCTATTGGAGGCTGTAACAATGATGCCATTTTTGCCTTCTCCAAGAAATAATTAAGATAACCTTGTTTACCATTGTTGGAGAATTTTCCACTAGTTAGGTCTAACCTTAGTTTGTTTTGTCTTTCTGGTCCCCAGTAGTAACCTAAGAAAGAATTTTTAAATGTTTGATAAGTCATTGAATCATGGCAAGCTATCTTAAACCAAGACTCTGCATTGTCTTTTAAACTTTTTCTTATGAAGAACATTCTGAACTTGTCTTCTATTCCTTTGATTTCGAAGTATTCTTCAATTTCCCTAATGAAATCAGTAGGGCTTTGGCCTACAGTATCACCAAAATTAGGTAAGTTAATTTCCCCTAAAAGATTAGCAGGAATTTTACATACATTTTTACTACTACTACTAGAAGGAGGATCATTATTAACATTACTAGAATGTCCTGACATAACCTCAATCTCCTTTTCACTAGTTTTTGACACATATTTGTTTTCAAGTTCAACAATCTTAGTTATCCATCCTTCAACTTGTTCTTTTATAATAATTACTTCATTTGTTATCTTTGATTGAAGTTCTTCATTACCTAAGATAACACTTTCTTCGGAAATTTTTAGTCTATCTTCGACTTTAGTTCCTAATTCTTCGATTTTATCTTGGCAACTTTGCCTTACCTCAATCAAAGATGTTTCTATTTGATTATGAGTTTCATCAATCTTTTCATTACATTTTTCTATCTCATTTTTACAATCTTTGGCTATATTTACTATTCTCTTTTCCAGTTTAGAATTGTTTTGTTTGCATTCTAACCTAATGCTTTCTAATTTTTCATCTAGTTTCAAGTTATTTTCTTTAATTTCTTTCTTTATATCTTTACTGAGATTGGAAATTAGGTTTTAAATTGTCAGTTTTAATTTCTCTTAACTCTACACTGTTCTTTTCTAATTTATTGCTAAGATTAGTTACATTAGCTTCTAATTTACTACTGAGAATTGAATTGTCATTCCTAATTTCTTTTAATTCTGCACTATTCTTCCAGTTTATTATTGATATCTAATTTATTTATTAATAATGCTACCCAAGGAGGTGTATCATTAGTTTGATTATTTTCATTGTTACACAAAATTAAATTTTCTTGGCCTTCACTAATTTGTTCGTTTTCAATATTAACAGTTTTACAAGTTATATTTTCGTTATTGGCCATTGTTGGGTATTTTAATATTTTCTTATTTCTTAAAAGCATTAATTGTTATTATCACTAATTCACTTTTCACATATAAATTTTAACTGTACTCACTTTTGAAGATTTTTATTACTTTCCTCATTCTCGTGGTCCTTGGTTCGATTCAGGTTTACAGGTCCCTGGTTCGATTCCCATTCGAGCCCTCGTTGATGCGCCATTTGAAGCTGTGTTTAATTTTATGCCCCTCGTTGTGGAGACATTTAAAGTTGGGTTTCTCGGTGAGATATTCGAAGTTGAAGATTTGTGATATAATTTAAACCACTTTAAATCTGCCACGGCACTAATAACTCTCTTCAGGGGAATGAGGAAAAGTTTCTTACACAAATAACAACACTTTATTAACAGTTGAACGATAAGTTAGTTTATTTAAAACTCTCACTTTGGTCAAGATGAATCTTGTAATTTAAAAGTTCCAAAAGATTCCGGCTTAGGTTGATATTTTTCACTTCTAGAAGATTACCATTTTATGTATTTAATGGATGACGAATGCTAACGGTCAATCCAGTCATTATTATTCATTATTTTCACTTAGAAACTGTTTTTCACCAAGATGGATGACTATTATATCACTATATAATCTTTCATACTTTTAACACTATTTCTTTCAACCAACATCAATAAAATAAACAATTATTTCCTTATTCTTTAAGGAGCAGTCGCTGAACATGACCGACCATCTTCAAGTATTGTAGCCATCTTGTTATTTTAGTTATAACCTCTATGTTCTGATTGGTCCAACAGAAAAGGAAGGAGTATTTTCAAGCTAACTTCTATCCAATTCCACCAATCCCATTTATTTCTTTATAAAAATTATCAATTTGAATATTTGAAGTATTTTACATACTGCATCAGTTATAAAAACATCCAACTGTATTAACAGTTTATATTGACCAGTTATTTTTTTTTATATACTTATAAAAAAATTTGAATTCTATAAATCAATCTGATGTCCATTCTTCATATAAATAAATATTATTATAAACAAAACAAAAAACCCTTATTATTTTTATATGGGGATAAATATCCGGTTTTATCATACACCCATAATTAATAATAATAATAATAATAATAATAATAATAATAATAAATAATAATAATAATAACAACATTATAATATTAATAAACTTCGAGTTAAGGAAGTCTTCAAATAGTGTTAAAGTTTGTTAATAAGCATTTGTGTATTTTACTCTCTTCGATATAAGATGTCCCTCGATAAAAATAAAGAACAATAAAGAATATTAAGAGAGAAAAGGAACTAAATAATTAACAAAACTAAAAATAAATAAATAAAAAAATAATGGGGGGAAAACAAAGGAAGACATTAAGAAAATTACGGTAAGAGTAAAGAAAAAGAGAAATAAATAAAAAAGGAAAGAAACTAAATGATAATATATAGAGGAAGACTAATACAAGAGGAGTGAAAATAACAATTGGATTAAAACGACATAATGAAAGGAAAAAAGAAAGGCGAACAAATAGATAGGAAGAAAGTAACAAAAAGTAGGAAGAAAAAGTATGTGCATTCAGAATGAGAGAGATTGAAAGAAAGATAGAAGAAAAAAAAACGAAATAAGAAAGGATGAAACATATAAAGGAAGGAAATTCTTATTATAGTATTATCATAAGTAATGTCACGAGTGATTTCCGAATCATCGATAAATTCACCAGTCACGAAATGACGAATTATTTTAATGTAGTGGATTTAGAAATCAGGAATGGCATTTGTTAGGACCATTAAACGAATAAAATTAAACTGTTTACTCAAAAAACAATATTTAAATATAGTTACCGGTATTTTAAAATATTTATATATTTAATGTAAACGGCGATGTTTGAAAACAAATCAGAAATGTGAGGTTATGTTCATTCACTGCAACTTGATCATATTATTTATTGCCAAATAGAATCGCAATATTGTAGGAATGTCCCTAATGGAGAAATAATGAAACATCTAACTGTATATTATAATCAACATTATAGGTTACTCATTAAGTTTTTTTAGTAAACAACTCACTCTCAATAAAATCAAGAAATTTGTTCATCATTTGCTATATTCAACGAATTTGTTGGAGAAAAATAATGCTCTGACCTGTTCAGAATACTAAAAAGGAGCAGCTTTCTTTAGCACAAAAGCAGGAGCTGATAAAGAGAAATCGATAAAGAGCGAGGTGAAACACGACTGTCATTGGATGTAAAACAAAACACATTGAAACGTGATTGGTCATTGACTAACATTTGGTGCACGAGTTAAATAGTCATCATCATCATCAACAACAAGGATTAAGCCCAATGGCCTGTTCCGATCTCTTCAATGGTCTTCCCAACATTCTTCTCCCTTTTAGTTTATAATTATACATTCTTCTTGGTATGCGCTGTTCATTCATTCGTAATACGTGCTGAAGATACGCATTTTGATAATATTTTATTCTTTCACAGATATTAATTTATTAAGTTCTGTTCTTATATCTTCGTTTTTCTTTTTATCGGTCCTTTGGTATCCTGCTATTGCTCTCAACATCTTCATTTCAGCAGCCACTATTTATTTACTATCTGCCTTTGTTAATGTCCAGGTTTCACAACCATAAATAAGAGATGGAACTGCCAATACTTTGTAAAACTTCAAAATAGTTTATTTTCTAGTCTTATTCAATAAAGTGCGTTTAATTATGCCACATAGATAATTGAATCGTATTTTAGTGTGTTTATCTAAATCTCTGTCATTGCCTAAATGACATCCCAAATAATTAAAATTCTGGACTTGGTCTGTAATTACATTGTTTATCTAAACTTATAATTACTGATAAATTACGAATCATTTGATAGAGACTGTACAACCGAATGCATAATGGAATTTGTAGAAACGAAAATACTCGTTTTCTAACGCATTAAAACGGTTTATTTTAGTGAAGTCTAAACATTTACTGGAATTCTTGTTTATAATTCCCCATCGTCTCTTCCCTCCATGTCGCATGAAATCCAATAGAACAATCAAGGACAGGAATTCATTCACTAAACTCGCCCATCATAAACAATGCGGTGATTTACATTTATGTCCGCAGAAAAAACATTCCTTTAGTATCCCAAATTGTATTTTCTTGTAACTTTGTGCATGTTGTAGAAAAGACTGCACAGGGCCATGTTCTGGGGAATAGTACAAAATTTGCAAAACGTTTCTCATTAGAAACATGTGAGTTTTTTTTGTAGGGGAACCGGTTGGTCCCATGCGGTCTACAAGGCCTCGACATTGCATCCAGTTCATCAAACATGTATTGTAGCCAGTGAGTGGCCATGTTCCTTTTTTCTATTACGCAACGGGATTCGTTATACTACATTTTCTCTTGCATACGTTCCATTCTGATATCAGAGACAGGGGTGACCATCGCTCTTACTACATTTTCTGAAAACAACGTAAACTTAGCAAAAACAAAAATGGACAGACTCTTGATATGGTATATTTTAAGTTCTAATGCGCGATTCACACGAGTAAACTAATTGTACAGTAGAGCTACAATACGTTTTCCTTCTTCCTTTGAAGATCATTCTTTCAAGCACAAGCAAGGTAGCGAACGCTTACCTCAGTACTTAGTGATTTGATTCGTATGCAAGAGGTCACAGGTTCGATTCCCGATGAGGTTATTTTTTTTAATTGTTAAAATGATTCCTATCGGCCGCGGTGACTACTGGTTTTGCTCCTTGCCTCTGGTCCCGAGGGTCGCGGGTTCAAATCCGGCCGGGGTCAATGGATTTTTTTAGGATGGAAAAATCCAAGGAGCAAGTCCTCCGGGAGGGACTTTGAGCCGTGGGTCTCGAGTCTGAAGATTTTCAGGCTCATAAAAGATCCTTAAGCCTGAATGAAAGGCCTCTAAGCAAAATTTACCAAATTGTCCCGTCTTAGTACTACCTTGGTTACCTAGATGTCAGTATGAGGCGGAACGCTGACCACGGACCACTCAAATGACATCTATACGAAAACAAGTGTAAATAAATTAGTATGGTTCAAATTCTTCCCTGTAGGGGGAGAGCGCCTAAATCTCTGTTAACGGAAAACATGGGCTTACAAGAAGAAAATGATTTCTATTTTATTCTGTCTGTCCATTCTTAAAGAGAAAACGTATTAACTATTTGCAAGTATTACTATAAATAATAATAATATTATTATTATTATTTCTTTGTTTATTTATTTGTACACAGATTTACAATGTAATAAAACATCTTCCTGTGCCCAAAGCTTTTTAAATTGTATCTTATTTCTCCATTCTTCTCTATCTTCCCAATCCAATTCTTCCAGACCTAGCTCCCTCATACCTCTTCTTACATCATCCATCCATTTAATTCTAGGTCGTCCTGTCTTTCCTTTCCCAGGTGAAAACCATTCCAAAGCTTGTCTGGGTCATCTTTTTTTCTGGCATCCTACGTATATCATCGTACCATTCTAGTTTTCTGTATCTCATAAAATCTAATATTGAATTTTGGACTTTCATTTGTTATCTAATGATTGTATTCTTTTTTTTTTTTTTCCTGATTTAGAATGTCTAGTTGAGCGTTTAAAACAATCCATTTCAGTATACATGATGAGCTTTAAACTAAAATTTTTATTCAACTGCTAAGTTTCTGCATCGTATGGTTAGCGTGCTTCGAATTATGGGTTTATAAATATCTAATTTGGTATGTATTATTATCCTACAAAACTCCGTTTAACAATGTTATTACCGATCTGCCATTTTGAATTCTATATTTTATGTAATTTTCTTGGGTAAATAATAATAATAATAATAATAATAATAATAATAATAATAATAATAATAATAATAATAATAATAATAATAATAATAATAATAATAATAAAAATTTTATATCCCTACAGATTTTCAATGTTTACACATCTTTCTGTGCCTAAAGTTTAATTATCCATCTCCACTCGTCTCTTTCCATCCACTCCATTTCCTCCAGTCGTCTTGTTCTCATTCCAGTTCTTATTTCTTGCATCAACAAATTTCGAGGTCTTCCTTTCCTTCTTCCAGGTGGACACCATTCCATTGTTTTCCTGGCTAACCTTCCTTCTTGCATCCGTCGTACATGCCCATACCAATTTAATTGCTTGTATCTTATATAATTTACTATTGAATATCTGATATTCATATTTTCTCGTATGAATAATAATAATAATACTAATGAAAAATATTAAAAAATATAGTAATAAGAATGATAAATAAAGGGCATAAAGCTTTTGCTATTGCAGCTTGGTTGTTTACACTCTTATATATTTATTTAAATTCGGCTTTTTTTTTATTTCTGGATATATACTTACTTACTCACTGGCACTATAGAACCCGTAGGTTCATGCCCGCGTGGACATAAGCTCTCCATACATCCCTATACTGAGCTAATGCTTTCCAATCATTCCCTGTATAATCTACTTCCCTCAAATCATAGTTAATGTTATTCTCCCACCTCATTCTTGGTCTACCAACTGGGCGTTTTCCCTCTGGCTTTCCTACAAGAAGCTTCCATGCACGTCTTTCATTCCCCATACGTGCAACATGTCCTGCCCATCGCAGTCTACGAGACTTAACTGTTCTTATTATATCTGGCTTCCTATAAAGACCATGTAGTTCATTGTTATGTAGTCTTCTCCATTCACCTGTCTCTTCATCTCTCTTTGGTCCAAAAATTTTCCTACCTACTTTATTCTCAAATACTTGTAACCTCCTTTCCTCCCTTAAAGTAAGAGTCCATGTTTCGCATCCATATAATATGACTGGTAGAACAATAGTTTTATATATTTTCAGTTTAACGTTTTTTGAAAGGAGTTGGGACATCAAGAGTCTCTGCAATGCATAATAGCACGCATTTCCAGAATTGAGCCTATGTTTAATTTCTTTGTGCATCTCATTCCTATTTGTGATTACTGTTCCTAGGTATTTGAATTCAGCCACTTCCTCAAAATTTCCCTCATTTGTCATTAGCTGTCCATTTCCATTATATAATGAATTTCTACGTGTGACCATATATTTAGTTTTATTGATATTTACTTCCAATCCTAATTTCTTAGTGTTACTCAACAGTGTGTGCGTATTATCCTTTAGTATCTCCTCGCTATCGGCCAACAATACTACATCATCAGCATAAACTAACAGCTTATTAATACCATTGAGTTGTAAGCCTTCCTCATTCTCTAAAGATTTAATGGCATGCTCTAGTACAAAATTAAATAGTAGAGGAGATAGTGCATCTCCTTGCTTCAACCCATTCTGGATTTCAAAAGTATCCGAAAATTGTTTGCCTACACACACCCAACTCTTTGTGCCATTTAGACGCATTCGTATAAGCCTAACTAACTTTTTAGGAATTCCAAACTCCAGCAGGATATATACAGTATTTACACTTAATTATAAATTGTTAGATACAATTTTAAACTAACAATATTGGAAAAATTATCTGAGAAGAAAGGAGAGAAATAGACTTCCAAAATTGGTGTTCCAATACTCTCCAACTGGACATAGGGACCAAGGAAGACCAAAACATCGGTGAAAAGATCAAGACCATCTTCGTTAGGTTAACCGTCACAGGTCACATGATCTAAAACTGATTTGTTCATGATGATCATTATGATAATATTGAACTATATCAAATAAAACGTTTAAAAGATATAAACTGAGTTGACGAAGCGCGAAACTGAATACAATGAAGTGTATGGAGTGTAAGTCCTTTACCTCCCCCCCCCCGCAAAAATTCCCGGCGAATGTTAAAAAAAAGCGAGAAAAATGAAAATAAAGGAAAATACGATACCTCCAATGTTTGAATTACAAGCTGTGATCCCTTACTTTAAAGTCCATCTGTAGTCTTTCCAGCCTACCCCTCTTCATATTTTCTTTACCTTACGTTTCACATAGCAGAGAAAATGATTGTGTGTACCTTTTCAACGTCTGAAGAATGTCTTTTGTTTGCCAATAGTTGCTGACCGATCCCTCTTCAAACACAGCGGTACTTTCAATATAATGTGGTTTCTACAGACTCCCTTGCATCATCCTCTATTGTAAGTAGGATCTAGAAAATCTCTCAGCCTATTCTTACGTCATCTTGATTTCTTGGTGGAAAAAATATAGACTTTCCTAAGCGTATTGTGAAATACTGAACAGGTTTATGCTAGATTATGAGTACAGCTGCACCAAATGTAACCATTACTCCCATTTTGAACATATTTGCATTTCCTTGTAGGCTTATATTTATTTGGTAAAAGGTTAAATTGCTAAGGTGAAATATCCTGTAATCGTGTCCAACTCATGGTCGGGTCAAGGAATGAGATGAGATGAAGTCCCTACATTTATAGAGGTCTGTGAACTACAAATGTGCCGGTCGACCATCCCTGACAGGGGCGAATGAATGAAACGAAAGAAAATGGATGAGATAAGTATGGAGAAATCGTGGAATGAAATGTGTGACAAGGAAAACCGGCAGAAACCACGGAAAACAAAAACATTTCCAAGCTCTGTTTCGTCCACAAAGAAACCTACATGGAGTAACCGAAACCCTATCTTGGGATCCCAGTGATGAGAGGCGAGCGTCTAACTGTGCGCCACGGAGCAGCCATTAAATTGCTAAGGTAATTAAGATAATTAAAAGTTAAAATCAGAACATGAATTGTTATTTTAAGCATAAATCTCCTGATTTACGAGCTCCTGGAGTTATGGTGCACATTCTCAAAGTACTTCAAATATTTTTTTGATCGATAGTTAATTTTGTCGTACTTACCAGCAATGGCGACCATTATTGAAAGTTCAACTTCCTACATTTCGGGGTTGCCAACCTAAATAACTATACCGTAATATTACATTTACACCCACGTTCGCAAGTAAAACAACTGCCCTCTATGCATACTACGTACAATGTATAATATATAGAAAATATCCAAAAGGTAGTGTTAATATACATTATACGAAACAAATCACTGCATTTTAAATGAACTGAACTTTATTTGAAACAATATAAAACAATAAATACGTACTTGCGGCAATGTTATCAATAATTGTTCTCAAGGCCTCCTGTTGTTTCAACGAATGAACATTGCCCACACTATTAACGTTAGTCAATTGTTTATAATGAACGTAAATATTTCTAATAAAGATATTATTTTACTATTATTTATTATTTTGAAAACACCATCGCGCAAAACATTATGTACAACGCCTGTTTGTGAAGTGTTTTACAGAATGTCGGAAATTAAAAACCTGGCTATCGCTCGTTTTTTTAACATTTTTCCTCGATTCTGTAAAAACCACTTCCCAATTTGCATCGTAATATACTATTATTATAATAGCCCCTGTAACAATGCAGATATCCAGCATGTCCACTAAAAATCCATCTTACTATGTTCTTTGAATGTCCATTATAAGAAATATAATTTTAAATGCTCAAATATGGATGTGAATAAACCGACACATTTTCTTAAGAAGCCTGCCTTTTTTTCCCCTTGCTTAACTGGGTACTCCCTATCTCACCAATGTTAAATTTGCCTAATAAATATAATAAATGTTTATTTTACTGGTGCGCTCATCTCCTAAACTGCTCAAGATGGGTTAATAAAATGTTTACTGCTTTCAGAAACAGCCTTTATTTAACTATAAGAATTTGAAAGAATTTGACCCACACATTTTTGGTATGAATTTTTTTTCATATTCAAATTTTTGCGAAGTTTTTATAATATTTGATTTTTTTGTGACTAAACTATGAATCACAAATTATTTCGAATTGTTTTAATAGCTAAATAAAGGCTGTTTCTGAAAGCAGTAAAAATTGTATTAACCTATCTTGAGTAGTTTATCAAATGAGCGCACCAGAAAATTACAAACAACATTGGTAAGATGGGGAGTACCCAGTCCCCTTAAATTTATTCTATGTCTTTAATTTTTTTTTTTCCTTTTTCTACCTTGTACGTTTTATCTTAATATACAAAAATTTCGTGTCACGTTGTTTGTCCGCGATGGAATCCTAAACTACTGAACCGATTTTAATAAAATTGTGCCGTTTAATCCAACTTGAGACTTAGGGTAGTTTATAACTAAATTTATAGTCGCATTATTTTTTATTGCAAATTATTTGTTTATTATTTAACAAAGAGTTATAATTATCTGCGAGTTCCATACGATTTTAACAGATGGCGGTAAGGTAATTTGGTAAGGTAATTGGTTTATTATTTAACAAAGAGAGATCCAGATGGCTGTGCTTTTTGTTACAACCGCGTATTTCAATTGAATTACAAATATTGATTATTTCATAATTTGTGTGTTCAGTGTTTAATTTATTTTCAATATTATTAATTTCGTGTGTAAGTATTAGTTTTAAGTAATCTGGTTGAAAGACAGCAACTTAATTTAAATGTTTAACGTATACCTTAGCCATAGCAACGCGTGGCCGGGACTTCTGGTATTTCATATGTTAAATCTAGATTAAATCATTTTTTGTGAATAATGATTATATTGTAGACATAGGCCTACTATGTAATATTTACTTTTATTGTAATTAGATGTAAGAATCTTTTTGTATTTTTTTAACCTGGTTAAGTGGTAATAAGGCCTTAAGGCCTTAACACTGCCAGTAAATAAAGCTGCTATTATTATTATTACTATTACTACTATTACTATTACTACTACTACTATTATTATTTTTTTATTATGGGGGGCACGCCGTAGCGTAGTGGTTAAGGCACTGAGCTACAAGCCGGAGGGTAGAGGGTTCAAGTCCCGTTGGGGTCAGGATTTTTAAACTGACCCAAACTCTCTGGCGGCACTATGGCCCTGGGGTCGACTCAGCCTCTAACGGAAATGAGTACCAGACGCTTGTTCTGAGGTAAAGACGGCCGTCACGCAGGGTTGACAACCCGGCTGACAAAGTGCCGATTGTCTAGAAAAAGTGGGAGCCTTAATCTCCTACTACCCCAAGGGCCTCCGGGCCTGTTGTGGGATCACTTTACTTTACTTATTATTATTATTATTTATTATTATTTATTATTATTTTTTTATTATTATTATTGTTTTTATTATTATTACTTACTCACTGGCACTCACTCACTCTTTATTATTATTATTATTATTATTATTATTATTATTATTATTATTATTATTATTATTATTAACACAACATTCTGAATGCTCACACATTTGTACACGTTTGGAAATATTTTATTAAATATCTATAACAGGCCTATCATATTTTATTCATATCGCAATGGTAAAATAAACAGTAAAACGTGAACTACAATCCAATCTGTAAGATTTCATTGTATAATTTTGTATATTTCTTACCATTTATACTATTGTTCAGCAAGTATCTGAAGACATGGGCTAGAGATACTTTGTTCTATTTTTCAGGAAACTCCGAAGTGGTGTGGAACAATGTACATCAATAATCGTAACTGATTTCATGTTTTATGAAGGAGACTGTACAGGTAGGCACGCTTTCCTCATCTCTGTTTATCATCTTCATTCAATCCACAGGCCTTTCATTCAGTTATCCACTGGAACTAGCGAAACCTTTACAAAACCCTCTTCCTTACAAGAACGTAAGAAAAAAGTGATCTAACAATAAGTTTTTTGTTATGCAGCCCGAGGTAAGACATGTGTAAGTCTCCCAATACACACCTAATTACGACACCAAAAGGCAGGAGACGTTCATTCAAAAGAAGGATTTTTCAAGTTGTATGTTGTCGGGGCGGCTACAAAGTGAACAACTGCATTATTGTGCAGGGGTGGTTGGGAAAGAGCAACTGTGACATCTAACCCCCCCCCCCCAAATCCCTCATTCACCATCAGAGTACCCGCAGTTCCATGTTTGTTTACGAATATACGGACTGACTGAATGTTCATGAGCTACATGGGATGATCAGCAATGATCCCAAAATCCACTCAACGTTTGTACAACAGACACAATTTAAATTATTTATTTAGCAGGTTTCACAATGTTTCACATTTTCCTGCGTCCAATTAATCTACTGTCATTATTCTCCACATGTCATTCCAATCTCCATAGTGCATTCCTTTTTCCCTCATGTTGCTCAAAACACCATCAATCCACGATAATTTGGCTGTCTTCTTTTATCTACCAATGACACCCAGTCTTCTATTTGTCTTGAAAATATGTCCTCTGTCATTCTTTTTACATGACAGTACCATTTTAATTATTTTTTTATGAAATACACACAATTTAAATAATTATCAACTACAATATATATTCTTCTGTACGTGTATGTCACTGAACTCCTCCTAAACGATTGGACTAAAATTGATTAATTTTTTTGCGTGTATTTGAGAGAGTCCCTGGATGGTTTAGATTCACAATTGGGCTCTCTAAAACCATTAGGTGTAGCTGTTCACATGAAATTGAAATTTAAAAATCGTTCTAGCGGTCACAATGTTCGATGTTTCACAACGAAACTCAGTATATCCTATTAAAATAATCCGAGTTAGGTATTATCAAAAAATGAGGTAAATCCGACAATTCAAAGTGGAAGTTTACATGAAATCTGACCGCCATAAACATGGCGTATACCATACAATTGAATTATAATTAACCTTTAATATTACATTTATTTAGGTGCAGCAACGCACGCCGGGTGTTAGCTAGTGTGTGTGTGTGTGTGTGTGTGTGTGTGTGTGTGTATATTTTTGACATTTGGCAATGAAGGCAAATATGATATGAAAAGAAAAAAGAATGCTTGAGTCGGGATTTGAACTCGAGTCTCTAAAGTCTGTACCTTTAGCGCTCTAACCAATTGAGCTACCCAAAAAAATTGTATGTTTGTCTTGGAATTCTTGGTAGCTCAGTTGGTTAGAGCGCTAAAGGTACAGACTTTAGAGAATCGAGTTCAAATCCCGACTCAAGCATTCTTTTTTCTTTTCATATCATATTTGCCTTCATTGCCAAATGTCAAAAATATATTTATAATATCTATATATACAAGCGTTACTGCTATAAAGTAAATATTCTCTTTAATAATTTGCTTAACTGTTATGTTAGCCGCTAGATGGCAGTTGAAAGAAATTTCCGCTACCTCTCGTGTGAATTGAGAATACTACATGTATAAGAAAATTGTATGTTTGTCTTGGAATTCTTGAGTAGCTCAGTTGGTTAGAGCGCTAAAGGTACAGACTTTAGAGACTCGAGTTCAAATCCCGACTCAAGCATTCTTTTTTCTTTTCATATCATATATGTAGGCCTATATATATATATATATATATATATATATATTTTACTCTAAGTTACGATGTTAGCTTACATAACGTCGAAATAAATTGAACCATATGTTAATCCTTTGATAAAAACTGTCAATACGATAGCTAACTACCAACTTACTCACTGTCTAATCGAACAGGGAGCTTCATGAACATGCAAACATAAATTTTCCTTAAAACCCTATCCTGGGTTAATATTTTCCAATCATTCCTTATATAATTCACATATCTCACATCATGGTTAATTTTATTCTCTCGCTTCATTCTTGCCTTCTTACTGGGAACTCTCCATCTGGCTTTTCTATAAGAGCTTTTCGTAATATTATTTCATTCCCCATTAATGCTATTTGTCCTGCCCATCATACTCGCGGTTAAAAATAATATTAACTTGTACAGGCCTATCACATAAAAATAATAGTTACTCGAGAAACTCTAACTTAGAGTAGGCCTAATATCAAAACATGAATACTCAACTGAACGTATGTGTAAAATTGGTTAAAAATACTATAGAAAATTTAGTTGTATTTTATGATTTGAAGCAACAATCAGATTGCTACCTAAAGATGTGCTGGAATAGAGATGAAATACAAATTTTATAAAAATGAGTGCAGTTTGTCCTTTATGGACTCTAAAACTACTTCATCGATTTGAATGGGGGTTTCACCATCGTTTAGAGACTTTTCTGGGACTTTAACGTATGTAACATATTACCATAAGTACTATAGGGCCGGAGCTAAAAAAAGTGCATCAGTACGCTAAAGAGTCGCTTTTTGGACGGTTAAATTGCTTGCGCTACCTAAACCATAACAAATACGCTAAATTAATGTACGCAGAATTGAATATCTCAAAACATTCTACAAAAACGTCAACGACAAAAGTATGTCTATCATTTACGGATAACTCACAATAACAATTTTTGTCTATCAGCTCATCGATTCCAAGATCGGAATAAGTAGATCCCCGGGCAAGCGTAGCAGCGCAAGTCGGGTATTCGCAAGTTGGTAATATTTTTTTTGCAATGAATCAAGAATCCTAACTATTAACTTTAGCACTATCATGATAATTAAAATGTCTTTGGAGTATTTTTTAAAGTCAAATTACACGTATTTAGGATTTTTCCCCTGATGTAATAGCATTTTCACTGTAGAGAAATAAATTGAATTCCCGCGTAGCGTTAATTGACGTGGAGATACAGAATTATTCATTATCCTTTTAAAAGAAGTATAGACCTACTCAACTTTAATATTCTCTCCATGGCACGAAAGGCCTAGAAGGCCCTTGACCTAATTGCCGGCTGCTGGTCTCAAATCCACATGTGTTAATCATAGAAGTAAATGATCATCCAGCTAGTGTAGGAGTGACATGTGATCAGCATGTCGGGTGCCTCAGCCGTTGAAGCTAGTTTTCTCAACCTGGAGCCGCTACTTATTTTACCTATCCAAATTCCTCACGATGCTGGGTGGGCACCGGTCCCATACTGGACGAAATTCCATGAGAACATTTCTTCCGCCATGGAGATCCGAACCAGCGCCAATTCCCGTAACTCTGCGCCAAGGCATCTTGCCTTAACCATTCGACTACGGCAAGGGTCAACCACGATATTCGCCAGCATAAAAAATAAGAATGATAAAACTAAGAGTTCGAAACGAAATATTAGTTTAGAAAAATAGAAGCAGCTGGAATGAGATTTCTGAGGAGTGTAGCTGGCTGCAAACTCCCAGATAAAAGAAAAAATGAAGATATTAGAAGTGAAATAAACATTTTTTTTTAAATTTTTAGATAGAATAAAAAAAAGTGGAAAGAACACGTCTAATGAATAAAAGATGAACGCATACCAAAAATTATACTTAATTACAAACCAAATGGAAACAGGAGTGTTGGTATATCGGAAAAAAAAAAAAAATATGGATTCGACTTTTTGAATGAGAATGTATGAGACCGGAACAAGCCACATGGGTGATTGTTGATGATAAGGATGAAGTTCAAATGTTATTGTTAACATTTCAAGATGCGGTTTTGTTTGAACTGTTGAACGCTGTCCAGTTGACTTCATCGCGAATGTTTTAGAACAGAGAGATGCTGCAATTAGCATTTATACATGGAGATAAGATATGAGCAAAACATGAAATTGCAACATTGCATCTGAATGAGTGATAGCTCAATGTCTCTCCATTCTGCAGATAATTGGCATGTGCTGACCCAGCGATGACCACTGCTCTCCCTCGTTATCTCTCTGGAGCAACAGCTCATCCATGTGATTCTCAGACAAGGGAATTTCCATCCTTGCCTAGTTACATGACTGCTTCGCATAGAGCGGACCAAGGTTCATACAGCCGGGGAGACAATTTCATATTTTAATTTCCAGATCTGAAAATGGCAGACTATCAGATGACAATGCTTCAGAACATAAAAAAAACTCTAAGCGCGACAGGCCTAGAAAGCACTTGGCTGACCAGTCGGTTGCTGGCCTCACATCCAAATGTATTAATCAACTAGCCAGTATAGGGGGTGACATGTGGTCAGCATGTCGGATCATCCAGCCGTTATTGCTGGTATTCTCAACCTGGAGTCGCTACTTATTGTAGCTACCCAAATGCCTCACGATGCTGGGTGGGCCCCGGTCCCATACTGGTCGAAATCCCATGAGAAAAATTTCTTCCCCCATGGAGACTCGAACCAGTGCAAATCCCGTAGATCTGCGCCAAGACTTCTTGCCTTAACCAGTCGGCTACGGCGCGGGACTATATTTTTTTTAAAATTCAAGGTAGAACACCGTAGATGTTAAAATTGTGTTAAATGTTTTAAAATGCGTATCTGAAAAAACAGTCATCCTCAACTATATTAATTTCTGTTATAAAATGTCGTCACACTTAAAATCTACGCCTTTCAAAGAGCATGCTTCAACTATAGAATTTCTGTTGGTACCCAACAACCAAAACCCTCTACATGAAATATACAAATAATTCATTACCATGAGAAATCCGGAAGATGGAGCATGATGCTCTTTGAAATGCCTAGATTTTAATATTGTAACGACGTTTTGCAACAGTAATGTCGATGTATGTCGACAATCATTCAGCCAGTATAGGGATGACATGTGGTCAGCATATCGGGTCCCCCAGTCTTATAGCTGGTTTTCTTAACCTGGAACTGCAACTTATTTTAGCTACCCAAATTTCTCACAATGCTGGGAAGGAACCAGTCCCATACTGACAGAAATTTCATGAGAAAATTATTTCCCCTTGTCTCGTAGCTCTGCACCAATGTATGATGCCTTAAAATGGCCTGGCTACGGCGCGGGACACCGATATTTTTTATTCACTATAACTAATTAAAACTCACGTTTTTTTCATAATTATTTTATCCATTGTTGCATTCTATGAATGAAATTAAGATTGTAAAATATTGGTTTCAGACAATTATTTGCGAAAACTGCTACAAGATCAACTATACAAAGTATAGAAAAAACTATTAGGATCTTACAGTCAAAGTTTGACTCATGTCTTCCAAACCACTACTATTATTATTAATACTCCATTTTATGGCTCGATTTCAAAATAAATTAAAAATCAATCATAGAGTAAATGTTATAAATAGGCTATGAACTTTCAGATCGCCTTTCCGAACAACAGTGTAAAGTATTTGCCTCGAAACTCGTGGATTACAAATTCGAACCCTGTTAAAAGCTATATATTAATTTTTTTCAACAAAGAAAAATCGAAATCGCGGCTACCTTCCAGGAGAAGTTAAAATACTTTCTCTCTTATACATAGATAGTTGGCATCCTCAGATATAAAAAATCCCTACGTTTTCAGACTAGGAATTGCATAATGGCTTCCTACAAAAAAATCGCGCAAGTTAAAGCCACTAAAAATTAACTACCTTTAGTGTACAATGTCTAGGATTCGCATTTAATTCTCAAATATTGAATGTTCCTTTTGATAGAAAATAGATCCTAACAAGTCATCGTGGATTCTATTGACCGTCAAATAAACAGTAAGAAGATAAATAAGAGATAAGAAACCTACCCTCGGAGAATAGAACCAGGTCTACTTGGTAAGAAATAAGGACGATTATTTCAGTCCCAATTGTGGTAACATAATGGCCTACATAAAAATCAATGTTGGTTTGTTCGTATTTTATGCGTTGCCCATTGTGATGGGGCTTTTTGCAAAAATGTTCAGGATTTTCTCAGGAAGGTTATAGGCTATAAGAATGTTGTAACACTCAACTCCTTCACCCTTAAAAATTACTCTTTATAATAAAAAATGTGAAAAAAAGTAGTTTTTGGACGCATAAATGGCTTACACTGCCTAAATCATAACATAGATGCCTAGTTAATGTATACAGAATTGAACATCTCAAAAAATCTAGAAAGAAGTCCGCGACAGCATATGTTTATCTTTTGCAGATAACTCACAATAACCATTTTTGTCTTTCATTGATGCCGACAATAACTGGATAAGTAGATTCCCGAACAAGTGTAGCAGCGAACGGCGGGTATTCTTTTACGGATAACTAACAATAACGAATTTTGTCTTTCTGCTTATTTATGCCAAGAAGATCGAAATAAGTAGATTCTCGGGCAACGCCGGGTAATCAGCACGAGGTATCTAAAAATAATTATGATGTGAATTTATAATAATTTTTCCTTTTAGGCCTACTTATTCGTACATATAAAAACACATACATTTCCGTCTTTCAGTTCATTTATGCCAAGATGATCGGGATAAGCAGATTCCCGGGAAGCGCCGGGTAATCAGCACGGGGTATCTAAAATAGGCCTAATTACGATATAAATTTATAATTATTTTTCCTTTTACTTATCCAACTAAACATAAAAACACCAATTTTCGTATTTCAGCTCATTTACGCCAAGAAAACGAGGATCAGTTGATTCCCGGGCAACGCCGGGTAATCAGCATGAGATAGTTAAAAATAGTTACGATATAAATTGATATACTTTTTTTTTCCTTTTACTTATTCAAAAAACTCCAAGTGCGACAGGCCTAGAAGGCCCTTGGCCTACCAACCGATTGCTGGCCTCACGTTCACATGTGTTAATCACAGAGGTAGACGATCGTAAGCCAGTGTAGGGGTGACATGTGGGCAGCATGTCGGGTCCCCCAGCTGTTATAGTTGGTCTTCTCAACCTGGAGTCACCACTTATTGTAGTAGCTATCCAAATGCCTCACGATGCTGGGTGGGTACCAGGCCGAAATTCCATATAAAATTCTTCCCCCATGGGGACTCGAACCACCGCCAAGTCATCTTGCCTTACCCACTCGGCTATGGCGTGAGACTTTCACTTATTAACCCTTAAATACGTATTGTATCCCTTTGGATACATCAGTTGGTTCAATTAATTTAATATTTTAAATAAATCAGAAGAAAACGAACAAAAAGAAACCACTTAAATATGTGTCTAATTATACAATATACCTAATAATTACAGTTCCACAAGATTCCGTTTTCACTGCGGTTCGCCACATTCAAATAACTAACAAAAGAAATTTGTGTTTTGCCAATTTAAGTGTTCACTAAACATAAAAACACTCTAATTTTCATTTATTTAGCAGTAGCAGCGCACGCCGGGTATTAGCTAGTTTCTAATAGAAATATCAGGGAGGCATGACCACCCTTGTAGAGGGAATATAAGAAAACATTCGTTATCATGCAGTATATTTCTTTTTTTAGAATCAGTCTCTTGTGGAGCAGTAAACCTGATAATAATAGCTGCTGAGGAGCCACATCAAAGCAGATGTGAACACTGAACAGCTTGTTCACAACACATTTCACAATTGAGCTATCTTCTTTGACGAACACCATTATACAAAAGCTTCAAAGTAGCTATTTTGAATTGCAAAGAAATTCAAGTGATATATGAGCCGTGTTATGAAAGTGAATAAGAGCTCAGAAATTTACAAGAAAAGATTTCTATGGCTTTAAGAATTGACCGATGGAAGACTAGATTTTCTGGCCTAATGGTATATGTCATTATTTACAACTTTAAAATGAACTGAAGTTCATAAAGCTTTTCTGTGGTTTAAGTGGGGTTGTTCGAAGATCGAAGTGAACACATAAATCATTGCATTCATCAAAACATCTGCTATAAAGTAAAAATATATTCAGAATAAAATGTAACTTACCCTTTCATGGCTGATTGGAGAAGTATACAACTTGCATTTGAGTCTTCTGGTTGGATTCGAAGGTTTCATTTTTCGACTGCATGTACATTTCATCTGAAATATGAAAAAATATATATATACACACGGTGTTTCAGAATAAGTAGCCTATTACTGACGTCTAGGGGATGTAGAGGGGACTTAGTATATTACGTTTTGACAAGGAACCCATTTCGATGTATAATAAGTTTGAAGATCACACATTGGGCTGATACCGTGTCTTGTGTTTCAGAATAAATATTACTGAATTCTAGGGCTTCTACTACACCTGTCGAGTCGGAAGATCTTCTTGCACGAATTCTAGAGTCAGCAGAAATTATTGAGCACACACCAGCTCTTGTGGGGCATGTGTACGAAAACATGCGTCGCAGGTACACTTTTGTGCAACGAGCAACAGGGTCGCCACATGGGACTACACTTGTAGTATTATCGCAGGTGCCACGCGACAATGCTTGACAATGACTAACATGCAATTATTATAGTGACGGTAGTCGGCATCTTTGCATTTAATTAGGCCTATATATAACAGCTCAAAATGACATCTATACGAAAACAAGTGTAACTAAATTAGTATGGTTCAAATTCTTCCCTGTAGGGGGAGCGCCTAAATCTCTGTAAAGGGAAAATATAGGCATACAATACAATACATAACAGCTGCGGGGAAACAAAGCGAGCCGCTGGACAGCCATCATAGTGAGGCTATAATACCTAGAAGTCTGTAATACGTATTCTGAAACACAAGACCCACGATATCAGCCCATTGTGCTTCGATCTTCAAATTTATTTTATATTCAAGTGGTACATCCTAATTCCCCTCTACAACCCTTAGAAGTGTGTAATACTTATATATATGGATTTAGTCTGTACCGTCTCAGTTGTACATAGATTATCCAGGAGTCCAGGTTCGATTCCCGATTATATCAAAGACATAATAAACTCTCTGCTCGTGCCCGGCGTAATAACAGATCGTGGAATGAGATGAATCTTATCTTATTAAAAAACTGTGATATACACATATGTCGAGAATCAAGTCTGTCGCACTATTACAGGAGCAGACGAAAACATGAGACTAAATGGATGAGATGATTATGGAAAAGTGGTGTATTAAAGTTTTCTGCAGGGGAAAACAGAAGAAATCCTGAGCAAAATCTGCCATGGCTGCGGTTCGTCCACCACGAGCGTCGCTTGGTGTGAGTGAGGCAAGAAGTCGGGACCCAGAGGTGGAAGGAAAGTTATTAACCACATGTTCCATGGAGCTACCATCAAAGAAATAAGTTAAATAGGCCTATATGTAATTTGTTATTGGACTTTTATTTTTTTTCAATTCATGTGAGTTATTCTTCTGTGGCCAAACAATATAAAAACTAAGAAAGTGCGATTGAGGGGAGCTATAAATTCTGTTGCCAAAACATCATTCATGATAATTATGTTCAATAGGAATATGGTAACACGGTTCTGACATAATAGTAAATTAATATAAAATTATAGAATATTCACCTGAAAGGTCCGTCTCCTCAACTTAATTATCATTTAACTGTAGCGCTTTCGGGACTTGTCCCATCATCGGCAGGATTCAAAACTGGTGTTTCACTGAAGATCTGGTAGAGGGGGTTGCATGTATTTGGTTCGTTTTCGTTTCGTTTTCTGCAGGGGAAAACAGAAGAAATCCTGAGCAAAATCTGCCATGGCTGCGGTTCGTCCACCACGAACCTCGCTGATAAACGAAAACGAACCAAATACATGCAACCCCCTCTACCAGATCTTCAGTGAAACACCAGTTTTGAATCCTGCCGATGATAGGACAAGTCCCGAAAGCGCTACAGTTAAATGATAATTAAGTTGAGGAGACGGACCTTTCAGGTGAATATTCTATAATTTTATATTAATTTTGAATAAACCTCAACGGAACACATCATGAATCTTATAAAAGTTGATAATAGTAAATGTATTTCATATATATATATATATATATATATATATATACATATATACGTACATAGTGTTCTGCCCAAGAGCAGGTCTTTCACTACAAACACAGCATTCTCCACCGTTTCCTTAACTCAGCCTTCCTTTTTTGTATCCGCATACAATTTATTTTAATATTGTTTTTATCATCTGATGTATTTTTCTACCTCTAACCTTCTTTCCATTGACCATACCTTCTAGGGCATTCGACAGCGAGCAGTTTCTCCTTAGCCACTGGCCAATCCAATTTCTTTTCCTCTTCTTTATGACTTCCAGTATTTTTCTTCCGTCACCCACTCCGTCTAGCACTTCCTTATTTTTTATGTAGTCTGTCCATTTTTATACACTCCATCCATCTCCATATCCACATCTTAAAAGCTTACAGTCGCTTTTCCTCATTCCGTCGTAATGTCCAAGTCTCTGCACCATACAATGCTACACTCCACACAAACCACTTCACTAGCCTCTTCCGTATTTTTCTTCCCCCCCCACCCAAACGTCCGCAGAAAATGCTTCCCTTCTTGTTAAAAGCTTATTTTGCCATTGCTATCGTCTGCTTTAATTCTAGACAGCAGTTCATGTTTCAATTGATAGCCTACAACCCAAGCATTTTAACCTCTCCACTTGCTCAATGACCTCATCTTTAATCATTATACCTATCTTTCCTTTCCGATATAGAATTCTCAATTGTAAGAGGCAGCGGTGCCATCTTACGGCTTCTATAACAAGGAAGCATTTTAATTAGATTATTTTAGTTTATAGCAGTAACTTTTTTTTATTACTCAATGTCAAAATGTAATTAACAACGATATATATATATATAGCTATATATAAAAGCGCTGTATACATGAAATTGGGGGTTCGTACCCTAACACAGAATTGTGGGAACTTGCACTACAACGTAACCGCACACGGATACATGCATGATGTCCCTAATCTTGTTCTGGTGTGCAACATCGATCTCTCATGTTTGAGAGCTTGAGGTTCGATACAAGGTGCGAACCAAGAGCGGATTAGCTTACACAGTTGGACAATCACTTATAATCCAGAACTTCCAGTTCACTTCCTTTCACCTGTGATACCTTTATTATTTATTTAACTCTGCATGCTTAAATGTGATGTTTTAATTATGAAGTAAAGAATTAAATTAAATAATAAATTAAATAATATTTATTTTAATGTGATCATCATTGTGTTAATAAAGCTTTACAATTTGTTTACACTGAATATGTAATCTACATTATTTTCTTATTCAATGCCCCTGGTTGTCATTTCGACATTTATAGTATTCTCTCCTGCCATTGGCGTAATTTATTGTAGCACTTCTGAGGTTGGGGCGACTGGGCTGCCCCCATGATATATGGGTGGTGATCATAGTGGTGCGCCAGGAGTCTTTAATCCTAAACTTAATATAAAGCGAATGTGAATGATGATTATGGTGACAATATGATGTTCGGGGACCATTTGGGCCTTAACGTTTCGTGCCATTCGTCTTACAAGTGAGGAAATATCCCGGAAAAACCTCACTCAGGAGACTCGGAGATAGAACCTGGGCGTGACAAGGTAGCACGCTAGCTCTTGATCACTGCGGTGGACTTCAATCTACATTATTAGTATTAGTTTGATGAATCAATTTGTTAAATGTTAAGCAAGATATTTAAAGTAAGATACACTCAGAAATTACATAATTTAGCAAAAAAAGTTTTTATTAAACATACACATAATATAAATGTTGATAAAATCTAACTTTTAGGATGAAGTGACTCATTGACACTTTCGAAACAGTCGGGTAAGGGCCATGCTGATTAAACATCCCTAACCAGGGCTATTGTTCTCCAATGATATCCTGTATAATTAGTCTAATTATTATTAATAATAATACTAATTATACAGGATATCACTGGAGAACAATAGCCCTGGTTAGGGATGTATGTAGAACATATTTAATCAGCATGACCCTTACCCGACTGGTTTGAAAGTGCCAATGAGCCAGTTCATTCTAAAAGAACGATTTTTATCAACATTTATATTATGTGTATGTTTAAAAATTATTTTTTTGCTAAATTATGTAATTTCTGAGTGTATCTTATTTTAAATATCTTGCTGAACATTTAACAAATTGATTATTTAGGATGTGACGTCAGCTACGGTTATGATAAAGATATTGAACACAAAACACATCAGTTTCAAGCTATTTGTGGTACAATAAATAGAACATTGAATAATAAAGCCCATAAACAAACAAAATTAAAATTTTATAAAACAATGGCTGTCCCTGTCCTTTTGTATGGGAGTGGATCTTGGATTACCACTACCAAACAAGAAAGTAAAATCAAAGCAGCCGAGATGAAATTTATAAGAAGAGTAAAAGGCTGCACTAGAATGGACCAGATAAGAAACGAGGATATCCGTGAAGAACTGCAGATCTACTCCATAAAAGAAAATATATTTAACAACAAGATATAGTGGAAAGAACATGTAGAAAGAATGGACGAAAGTAGATTAGCAAATAAAATCTTCCATTATTTTCCAAGAGGAAGAAGAGATGTCGGACGTCCTCGGAAGAGATGGTCTTAGATCTATTAGTGAAGACGGAACAGGCAACTCTTGCCTAAACCAGGAAGTGAAGAAGAAGAATATTATATTATTATTATTATTATTATTATTATTATTATTATTATTATTATTATTATTATTATTATTATTCATCCAGGGATTAAGCCGTTGTTCCGTTCCGGTTTTATGAAAACTAGAATTGTTAGAATTGTTCAGACCATCTTCTGTGTGAACGTCCAACATTTCTCTTCCCGAGTGGTTTATAATTCAGCAAAAATCTTTCTTCTGGTATTCTATTAACATGTTCTTTTCAGGCATTCCTATATATTATTTAACTATCGGATTGTACGTTTTAAAATATTTTGTTCCTTTCTTATATCTTCATTTATTTTTATCCAGCAGAGTATATCCTGCTATAGGCCTATTTCTTAAAGATCTCATCTCAATTGCTTCTTGTAGGCCTATAATTCATTTTCCTGAAATTATAGTTAATATTATTATCTCTTCTCATAATTGGTCTACTTACTTGCACTTCGCCTCTGGTTTTCCTATAGGCTAAGAAGTTTTCATGTCTCTCTTTTTTAGGATATTGGCATGAATTGTACAAGTAAAGAAATGCAAAATAAATTATAACAACATAAGCCATGTAAAAGAAGGAATTAGAAGTCTTCTTCTTCTTCACGGTTTAGGCTTATTTACTAGTCTATTCCGGCTCCAAATTGCTGCTCTTTCCATATTTTCCTTGGCCTTCCTAAGCTTCTTCTTCCTCGTGGTGAATAGTTGTATGCTGCATTTGGTATTCTATTCTCAGTCATCCTTGCGAAGTGTTCTTTCCAGTTTGTTCTGTATTTCTGTATTGTTGAGTTTAATTCCTCTATTTTTAGTTGTCTTATTTCTGTGTTGTGTTTTTTGTCTGTTCTTTGGTATCCTGCTATTGGTCTGAGGAATTTCATTTCAGCAGCTTGTATCCTGGCAGATTGTTGTCACTGTCCATGTTTCGGATCCATAAGAAATAATAGGCACTGCCATTGTCTTGTATAATTTCATTATAGAGTCTTTCCTGGCTTTATTTTTCAAAGTTCTTTTTGGAGTACCTGTTATATAATTAAACTTATTTATTTTGTTATTTATATCTGTTTCTGCTGTGTATAATATTTCGCAACCTAGGAAGTTATTTGTTACTACTTGTTCTATTTGTTTATTTTCTAATATCATCTTTGTCCGAACTGGATGAGCACCCTTGAAGGCCATTGTTTTTTATTTTTGTGAGGATATTTCCATGTTGTATTTTTTTATATTTCATTTAGTTTATATAGCATTCTTTGTAGTTCGTCTTTTGTTTTTGCTATTAAAACCTGGTCATCTGCAAAGGCTACTGTTTTTATTACTATATTTCCTAAGTTAATTCCCCCAGTCGTCATTTGCTTCCATGATCTTATCATATCGTCGAAATAAATGTTAAAAAGCGTGGTTGATAGTGGAATTAGAAGTGTCATATTAAAATGATGGGAATAGATGTATAAAAAAATTGGTTACGAAGATTTCTTGAAAATTATAAATCTATTTATGGCAATTATTTTCAAAACTAGGACTTTTCACAAAATACCATACAATAAACGTGTAATTTTATATCTACAATATAAAAAAGGCGTAGCCAATGTTGAGTCTTAGCCTATCCTTTGTTTAGAAGTTACTAGACCAAGTTTGTATAGTTACGTATACATGTCAAAAATGGTTTGAAGTCAACATACAGACCCAATGAGACATCTATGAGGCAACTAAGGTATTACTAGGATGATTGGGTCGGTAAATTTTGCTTAGAGGCCTTTTATTCAGGCATAAGGATCTTTTACGAGGCTGGAAGTCTTGAGACTCAGGACCCACGGCTCTAAGTTCCTTCCGGAAAACTTGCTCCTTGGATTTTTCCATCCAAAAATGCCCCGGCCGGGTTTGATCCTACGACTCTCGGGACCAGAGGCAAGGTGCATCGCGGCCGACAAATTTTAATATAAAAAAAATAATTATTGTCATAATTTCCCTAATTGATCATATACCGGTATAGTAAATTGTTTTTGTAATGATAATATTATTCATGATGCCACTTAAGCTTATTAAACGTTCTAAAATACTAATTTCATAATTTACCGATATATTAGATGTGTCTCGCGCTGTAGTCGAATAGTCTAAGGCCTTGGCGCAGATCTCCGGGACCCGACGAATCTAGTCCCCACGAGGGTAACATTTTCATCATCATCAACAAGGATTAGGCCCAATGGCCTGTTCCGATCTCATTATAGGTCGAATTGGTCCTTCCATCTCTTCAATGGTCTTCCCAACGTTTTTCTCCCTTTTGGTTTATAATTATACATTCTTCTTGGTATGCGCTGTTCATTCATGCGTAATACGTGCTGAAGATAAGCATTTTGGTAATATGTTATTCTTTCACAGTGATTAAATATATTAAGTTCTGTTCTTATATCTTCGTTGTTCTTTTATCGGTTCTTTGGTATCCTGCTATTGCTCTCAACATCTTCATTTCAGCAGCCTCTATTTGTTTACTATCTGCCTTTGTTAATGTCCAGGTTTCACATCCATATATAAGAGATGGAACTGCCAATACTTTGTAAAACTTCAAAATATGTTCTTTTCTAGTCTTATTCAATAAAGTGCGTGTAACATTTTTTAAAAACATTTCTCTCATGCAATTTCATGAAGTTATGAGACAGGCGCCCACTCTACATCGTAAAGAATTTGGGTGAGCGAAATAAATATCGATTCAAGGACGAGAAAACCAGCTATAACAGCCGGGGTACTCGGCATGCTTAATGGCTGTAAGAACTCCATCGCTGAAAAATTGGCTGAAGTGGGATTGAGGCCAGCATACGGATGTTAGGCTAATGACCTCCTATGTCTGGAGTTTAGTGAGTTTATATTAGCTATGAAACGGATAGTTGTTTCGCCGGATACCGGATATTCGACCTACTTTGAGGCCGGATAACAAGATATCTGACCGAATATTGCCGATTGGCGCATAGTAACGAGTGAGCTCGCGTAGGTGACGCACGAACGACCGAGCGGACTCGGGGGTGAATACGGGTCTTTTCGTTCATGAGTTTCATTGACTTGTTGAATTGATTGTAAACATTGATCATTTGAGCTTATTAAATAACGTGCTATTGTAGCTTGAGGTTATATTTTAAGTAATTCTAAAAATATTTAGCGACGACAAATGACAGTAGAAATTGGTATTCATTCACCATAATTTGCCCATAGTACAATACGAGTACAATTTTTTTGTAAAATGAAAATATGGTAATTAGATTTGTTATGTGGATTAAATTAAAAATCCCCCCCATGGGCTAGACATTGTCGTGGTGGAGGGGCTCAGTACCTAACGACCCAGATGACTAGATAGGGAAGTCTGGTTTTTTACTAGCTTGTTATCTAGTAAGAGGAGAAGGGAAGCGAACTAGCTCCAACGAGGGATACCTCAACGGCTTCAGAAGCGGATGAAGAAAATTGTTCTCAACGGTAAAGAAGGCGGAAGAGCAAACCTTCAAGCCAAGGGGTAGATGGGACTCCAAAGCTTTGGTTAGCAACCCGTCTAGGAGAAGGTAACTCCGAAATAAATTCCCGATCCACTAGGAAGGTGGTTGTGCGTCTGGACTGGTAACCCGACCATGTACAACAATTTCCAAACTCATCTCTCTTACAGTGTGGAACAGGCAATTTATGCCTGGCCCGTGAAGTGAAGAAGAAGAAGAAGAAGTGGATTAAATAAAGTACCTAAATTTTACTTTCATACTTTTTAATCCGGTATCCGACCGTATAGTAAATTCAGACCGAATACCGGATAGTTACCGGATATCCGTTTCATCCATAGTTTATATCAAGTCCTTGCCACAAAACAGAAGAATGCCAATAGCGCTATAACAAAATCCGTTTTAATTATGATGTTACTGGACTTTTATCATAGGTAATGCCACGAGCGTTTTCCAAATTATCGATAAATTCACGACTCACGAAGTGAGGAGTGAATTTATGTAGAGAATTTGGAAATCAAGAGTAGCATTTGTTAGTACTATTTAACGAATAAAATTAAGCTGTTTACTCACAAATCATTATTTAACTATAGTTATTTTAAAATATTTATATATTTAATGTAAACGGCGATGTTTGAAAACAAATGACAAATGATCGGTTAGTTATTCTTAAATATTTATATATTTAATGTAAACGGCGATGTTTGAAAACAAATGACAAACGATTGGTACGTTTCATTTGCTTCTTTTGTTCATCACTGCAACCAGATCATAATATTATTTATTGCCAAAGGATCGCAATGTTGTAAGAATGCACCCTAGTGGAGAAATTTATAACCAACCCAATAAGTATTAATTAATTTCTGATTTCTGATGTAAATATGTCAATTATATTTTTCTGCAACGTCATTTCCTGGAAAATAATTCGTTTAATAAAGTGCAAACAGTGTTTTTTTTGTGGTATAATCAATTGTTACAAATGTTTTTATATTATCTCTCGCATGCGCTTTCTGCTGACATTCATGTACTATATATACAATCTGGTAGCCGTATTTCTTACGGAGTAAGTCACTGCAAAATAATGCTATGACCTATTCAGAATGTCGAAAAGGAGGTGCTTTCTTTATTATGATAAACTTTAGTTGGTAAATTATAGGCGAAACACGACTGTGATTCGCTGTAAATAAAAAAAATCATTAAAATGTGATTGGTCATTAACTCCCTTTTGGGACATGAGTTAAATAGTCACTGAAACACCAGAAAACAGCATGTTTCCTAATTCAACCGTACATTTATAGGCACTATATAGAAGTAAAACATAAAACTTGAAATAATTTGTAAAAGAAATACATACCGTACGTTTTTTAAAGTTATCCCATTGTTATTGAAAATTAAGATGCCACGTTTCGAATCTAAAATTCTCAATAATGCCGATATTAAAGAGTTTCAAGAACTTGTTCAATGTCTAGAAAGCTCCTTGTGCTTCCTAACAAAGAATAAAATAATTGCACGCGTGTTTGTAATATTTAATTGATGGCATTTTGAAGTCCGCGCTGTCTACGTTTTGAAACGATTAGAAAAACTAGTTTGAAAAATTATCTCTTGAACTTCAGTTTGTTTCCGCTCTGTTCACAATGGAGCAGTCAGTCAATCCGTCCTTCCCTTTCCATCTGTCACTCTGAATTACTATGTTGTAATTAACCTTAATTCCGACAGAGCCCTAACCATGTCAACCCAATAAACAGTACAATCAGTCTCTGGCTACAACTAGCCACGCATCAATCTAGCCTCATATAAATTTTGGACATCACCGCCATTATCATTGTTCACCATTCGTCATCCGGAGTATGTATTAAACTTCAGTATCTGTCACTGTTACGTACAAAGCTGCATACAACTCATACATCTTACGCAGCCATAGCAAATTTATTTTCTACCCGACATCATAGAGTACAACATTTCTCTACAGTAGATTCTCTGTTGTTAGAAGACTTCGGATTTTTAGGTTTTAAGTGATGTAGATTTAGGCACCTAAAATAGGCTTTAAAATTTTAAAATGGGTTATAAAATATTACACTAGATTCCTAAAAATGCATATCACCACAGGGTATCAGTCATTGACAGCATCATCAACATAATCACCATCAGCAGCTGCATAGTACATTCACGAATTTAGAGCCATTTGTTGACCTGTTTCGACCTCAAAAGAAACACCATCCAGAAGTCTTTTTTTTGAGTGGACGTCCTGGTCTTCTTCTTCCTGCAGGTTGATATCTTAACATTTGTTTGGGTATCCTGTGATCTTCCATTCGATGAACATGTTGCATCCATCTTGACTTATAATCAGAAATGTTGTTTTCTAAAGGTTCCATGTGTAATTCTTCTAAGATGTCTTCTTTTTTTGTGATCTAGTAGTGTGTATCCTGCAGTCCTCCGAAGGTATCATTTCAGCAGATCTAAGTCTCTGTATATCCTTCTGTTTCAACGTCCATTCAATGTCATTGACAGCAAAATTAATAAATTCATATTATTACTTATTTGAGAAATAAGACCCCAAGGGAAACTCAATTGAAATTTTACAAAACAGTAGCCGTTCCAACGTTAACATACGGGTATGAGACTTGGCCTTTAACGGTAAACATAAATTGAGACAATAGAAATGGGATTTCTGAGATCCGTTGCAGGAGAATCTTTAAGAGATCAAAAGATAAGTCAAGATAGAGATGATTTACAAATATATAATATAAACGAGAGAATATACAGAAATAAATGTAAATGGTTTGAACATGTACAAAGAATGCCAAATAAACGTTTATCAAAACAGATACTTTATTATAGACCTGAAGGCCGAAGAAATGTAGGAAGTCCGAAACGAAGTAGGAATGACAACCTGTAGCATAATGTGCAGCGGGGAGCGAAACGTCAATAGGCCCATACCTTGAAGAAGAAGAAGAAGAAGAAGAAATAACTAGTAGAGTTAAATGGATTTTTAAAGAAGATCTGGACGATTCTCTTAATTAACATGATCAGCAATAGTATTATCCGACAAAAAAATTAAATTTAACGAAACAATTATGCAATGTGTGGGAAATACACAATTACAATTGTTTGGACACGTGAAGAGGTTGAATGAAGATAGATTGCCAGATGGGAATTTGGGCTGGGTTCCAAATGGGAAGAAAAGAAGAGGGAGACCTAAAGAATCATGAATAAAGGGAATTATGAACTTGATGAAGAACAGCGGTCTGCAGGATGGTGACTGGAAAGATAGAGATGAATGGAGGAATAGAATAAAAAAATAATATTGGGCACAATTAGATGTTGTATACATTTATATCCTGTTGATTAAAAAATAGCATTAATTAAATACATTAAACTCATTTATTGATCACAAAAGTAAAATTATTGTATTTTTAAATTTCGAAGATTTACGGAAATTTTTGGAGATATGACAGTGCTGAACTGGGACGAATTTGGTATATATAATTTTAAAAAGATTAGGCTCAAAAACACAATTAGGTAGGCCTATTAATGGATAAAATATTCAATAAATGATAGAATTCTACAACACTGCGTCGACTGGGAAGAGCATATTCAGAGAATGGAATAAACAAGATTGCCCAAGATAAATAGCATATCATTATAAACCAAAGGGAATAAGGGATGTAGGAAGTCCTAGGAAGAGATGGAAGGAATTATCATGAATTCGGAATAGGCGAATCGCCTAAACCTTGAATTGAAGATGAAGATGGATAAAATAAGCACTTTATATACTGTATAATTATCTATCTTCGGGTTTTTACAGCTACTGCCATCTTCCCGTTCCAAACCTCCAAAGCCTACAATCTTGGGCATCTTCAATGCTTAGCCCTCTTGCTCGCAGTCTGTCCGGATTTTACTGATTTGGTCTTTTAGCATTTTATGTTTTTTTTACGTGTGGGGAACCTGCACACAGCATAAACCCCAACCTGGAGGACCAGGAAAATTTCTGTCTGGGTTTTCCTCCCATAGCCTTTGAAGATCCCTCTTCACCGCAAGGCAGTGTTTCTCTATTTCCCTTAGAGATAGGGTTGCCTCTTCCGCCACATCCGCCGTGTTGAAGGACTCCTTCTGCGCCGACTCTGCCGTTGAGGTCTTCATCGTAACCCTGCCTAGGGGCCCTTACAGAGTACTATCAGTCGGAGCCAACTGAACCCTGGTTTTTTAACGAGGTTGTTACTCCTCCCCCTCCTCCTTTCTCATCCGGGCTTGGGACCGGCCATGGCGGAGATTACTGTATAATTAGGCTATATAGTATATTCATTAAACATGGGGGCACGCCGTAGCGTAGTGGTTAAGGCACTGAGCTACAAGCCGGAAGGTCGAGGGTTCAAGTCCCGGTGGGATCAGGATTTTTAAACTGACCCAAACCTTCTGGCGGCACTATGGCCCTGGGGTCGACTCAGCCTCTAACGTAAATGAGTACCAGACGCTTGTTCTGGCGGTAAAGGCGGCCGTCACGCAGGGCTGACAACCCGGCTGACATCAAGTGCCGATTGTCCAGAAATAGTGGGAGCCTTAACCTCCTACTGCCCCAAGGGCCTCCTGAGGCCTGTAGTGGGATTACTTTACTTCATTAAACATGTGCCAAGATCATCTTTCTTTTAATAATTCCTTCAGGAAAGATAGACGTAAAACCTAAAATATGGTTAATAGTAAGTTATAAATGGATCCAACATGCATATACTTAATCCTAATCGACATAACTTTTTATTAGGTAAACCCATTTGAAATTATTTTTTCCGGAGCCCAAACCATTTATCAAAATTGTCCTATAGTCTACGTTTTTAGGATATTTATCCTAGTCCTTTCTCTCCAATAAAAAAATAAATATTCTTTCACGAACATTTGTTCCTTTGAGAATTTCAAAAATAGTGTAAAATTAGATTATTTCTGGTAATATTAATTTCGTGATAAGACAAATTGGACGGCATTAAGCATTGTCACAAATCAGATCACATCTCAACTTATTCCCTCTTTCAATTAATTAAAAAACTAGTGGTTGCCTATGTAACGTTACTGAAAATAATAGCCTACTGTAAATTTTTGGGTTTAAATATGTCCGTCGTCGAGCCGTAGTCGGTAGAGTCCCTACCTTCCACTCCGGCGACCCGGGTTCGATTCCCGGCGGGGTAGGGGATTTTTAATCTTCACCTTGGGTCTGGGTGTGTGTCTTGTCCTTGTGTCTATATGTGAGAATAACAGAAAGTTAACAAAAAAGGTAAAACAAGAAGGAAAACAGTGTTTAACAAAAAGGTGAAACAAGAAGGAATAATATTTTTTTTTCGTCCGTCGCCGCGGCGTAGTCGGTAGAGTCCCTACCTTCCACTCCGGCGATCAGGGTTCGATTCCCGGCGGCGGGGTAGGGGATTTTTAATCTCCATCTTGGGTCTGGGTGTGTGTCTTGTCCTTGTGTCTATATGTGAGAATAACAAAATGGTAAAAACAAGAAGGAAAAACGTGTAAACAAAAAATAGAGAAAAAAAAAAAGGAATTAAAAAATGGAACAAGATAACAGTCGGGCAGAAAACGGAATAATAAAGTTATTATAAGATAAACAGAATTCATTCTGCTTGCACCAGACTGTATGAGTTGCTAACAATATAAATGCTTGGCTGCTAAATGCCAACCATTTAAAAAATTGAAGGTTTTACAATGGAACCAATGCGCGCGCATTGTTTTGTTCTTTGCGCAACGGGGTTCAACAGGAGTCTACCATTACATCAATTAGCTTATACGGCCCACCAGTAACCGTCCCTTGTCGGAGATCTAGTGCTGTTTCCTGGCAGAATAATTAGAAAATAGAGTTCCAACTTCCTCTTCTAGGCAAAAATAAACAAATAAAAAAATAAAGTGAGATATTTCTAATCTAATACAGTTAAAATATTGTATTCTGAATTAACTCGTTAAAATATTGAAAACATATTACTTAGAGGAAGAAATTCAAAGAGGAGATTAGATTTCGATAATTAGATTATTTTAATCAATTTTCATATCGCATCTGAGATGTATGAGTGTATATCAGTAGGATGTTTGTGTCTATCGTTACAGGGCCTAATCAATTTTCTTTAAATTTTATATTGGATATATTCAATTTTACACGACTTATGAAGTTCTTAAAAGAATATAAAATAATTCTAAAGGAAAATTTAGATCACTACAGGCCATAGGAGATCCTTGGGGTAGTAGGAGGTTAAGGCTCCCACTTTTTCTAGACAGTCGGCACCTGATGTCGGACGAGTTGTTAGTCCTGCGTGACGGCCGCCTTTATTCCCAGAATAAAGAACAAGAGTTTAGTACTCATTTCCGATGAGTCGACACCAGAACCATGGTGCCGCCAGAAGTTTGGGTCAGTTTACAAATCCTGACCCCACCGGGACTCGTACCCTCGATCTTCAGATTTGTAGCGTATTGTCTTAACCAACTACGTTACAGCGTCCCCCTTAAAATAATAGTAATAATGAAAACCCAAATTAGCATTGTTCTTAACCCTTAAATTGCCAATACAATATTTTATCGTGCAAGTTATTTAAATGTTCCGGACCGCAAGGAAAATAAATTCTTGTAAAACTATGTTATTATTTTATATTATTGCGTAACTTGAGATAAATTTAGGTAATTTTTACTCGTTTCTTTTTCTATTCTATTCTTTTCAAATGCCCCCGGTTGTCATTTCGACATTTCTGGTGTTTTCTCCTGGCACGGCATACTTGTAACACTTCTGAGGTTGGGGCGCCTAGAAGGCGGGGTTAGGCTGCCCCGATGATATGTGAGTTGATGATGGTGGTAATGAGTGCCAGAAGAGGACTTAAACTAAACTTGAGCTAATTAGGCGAATATGATATTGATGATAATGATGGCCAGATGGTGTTCGAGTACCGTTCGGGCCTTAGGTTCCTGACATTTATCTTACAGGTGAGGAAAAACCCCGAAAAAACCTCACCCAGGAAACTTGTACCGACCGGGGATCGAACCCGGGCCCGCTGCGTGACAAGACAGCACGCTACCTCGAGACCACAATGAAATAAATTAAATCAATGCATCCAATAGAATTCTTTTTTAATTTAAAGGTTAATGATAAAAAAAGTACGAATAAAATATTGTCTGATTGGCCGGTTCCATGATTTCAACTCCATGACCTCCAGAATAACAGCATAATAATCTTCGATAACAGTCGCAGACGCTAATATCTAACTGGTTCGGTTGATAGATTCTTCTTAGGGGATAAAAACTGCATCAGCTAGAAAAAAAACTACCAAGTTGCCTCACATGTTTATATTTTTTATTCACGAGATCTCGAATTCAAATATTTGTGATTTTTTTTTTTCTTTTTTCTTTATTCACTCGACATTGTAAATACTGGGTTGGATTTTCACTACAACGAAACATTAAAATATCCATTTCATAATCAATTAAATATTAAAATTAATCTTCTTCTTCTTCACTTCACGGGCTAGGCAAATGCCTGTTCCGCCTAACAGTTGTTCTGTCCATCTTTTCACTGGCCTTCCTACATTCCTTGAACCTCTTGGCTTGTAATTAAATGCTGCTTTAGGTAATCTTGTTACGTTCATGCTTTCTACATGTCTTAACCATTTTTCTCTATATTCTTCGATTTTATCGTTTAATGGATATATATTTAACTCTGTTCTTATATCTTCATTCTTTAACCGATCTATTCTTGTGCACCCTTTTCTTCTTCTAAGGAAGTTCATTTCTATGCTTTGTATTCTACTTTGTAATTTTTTGGACATTACCCAAGTTTCACTCCCATAAAGTAACGCAGGAACTGCCAATGTTTTATAAAACTTCAATATAGTATCTCTTCTCGTTTTGTTCTTTAATATTGTAGTTCCACATATCATTTGAAATCTTGACAGTTTCACATTTACGTCTCTTTCAGCTTTTGTGTTTTAATTAATTTTGTGTTGAAATTAATTATAATTTAATAAACACATTATTACACACAACAGCAGATATATTAGGCTACATATCTCTGCTTATATACTAGTTCTACACACAAAGATCCTAGACAAAATGTAATCTAAGATGTTAAAGTAACTGAACAATGTTTTTAATCTATTCAAGTTTAATAAATAATTTTATATCATCATGGTGACTAGTGGTTATGCTCCTTGCCTCTGGTCCCGAGGGTCGCGGGTTCAAACTCGGCCGGGGTCGATGGAGTTTTTAGGACGTAAAAATCCAAGGAGCAAGTCATCCGGGAGGGACTTTAAGCCGTGGGTCCCGAGTCTGAAGATTTTCAGGCTCGTAAAAATTCTTAAGCCTGAATGAAAAGGCCTCTAAGCAAAATTTACCGAATTTTCCCGTCCTAGTACTACCTCGGTTTCCTAGATGTCAATATGAGGCGGAACGCTGACCACGGACCACTCAAAATGGCATCTATACGAAAACAAGTGTAACTAAACTAATATGGTTCAAATTCTTCCCTGTAGGGGGAGAGCGCCTAAATCTCTGTAAAGGGGAAAAAAAAAAAAAAAAAACATGGGCTTACAATACAATCATCACAGCCAAAGACTCTGTAACATGCTTTAGTGTAGAACTACAGGACACGCACGCAGTTGGATTATGAAGACTTTTTTTTTTCTCATGCCAGAATATGAGACAGATGTTTACCCAACATTGTGTGGAATTTTGTAGCTATAATCAGTAAGCGAATCCAGCTAAAAGATTGGTGAATCCAATAATGTCATACACCATATTGTCTGGATTATATTTCACCTTTGCAATTACGCTGTACGCTGATGATGTAGTACTATTGGGTGATAGCGAAGAGATATTAAAGGCCAACACGCACACACTATTGAGTAACACTAAGAAATTGGGACTGGAAGTAAATATCAATAAAACTAAATATATGGCTACACATAGAAATACATTATATAATGGAAATGGACAGCTAATGACAAATGAGGGAAATTTTGAGGAAGTGGCTATATTCAAATAGGTCTACCTAGGGACAATAATCACAAGTAGGAATAAGATGCACAAAGAAATTAAACATAGGCTCAATTCTGGAAATGTATGCTATTACGCGTTACAGAGACTCTTGACGTCCCAACTCCTTTCAAACAACGTTAAACTGAAAATATATAAAAATTGTTATTCTCCCAGTTATATTATACGGATACGAAACATGGACTCTTACTTTAATGGATGAAAGAAGTTTACGAGTATTTGAGAATAAAGTTCTTAGGAAAAAATTTGGGTCAAAAAGAGTTGAACAGACAGGTGAATGGAGAAGACTACTTAACAGTGAACTACACGGTCTTTATAGAAATTCAGATTTAATAAGAACAGTTAAGCCTCATAGACTGCGATGGGCAGGACATGTTGCGCGTATGGGGAATGAAAGACGTGCATAGAAGCTTCTTGTAGGAAAACCAGAGGGAAAACCCCTAGTAATATATAAAAATGAATGTTTGTTTGTTTGTAGGTACTTTATGCGCGGACATACCGTTGATCCGATTGTGATGGGTTTTTTGCAAAATGATTAGGAGATTTCTGGGATGAACATAAGCTATAAGAGAGTTGAGATACTCAACACCTACACCCTTAAAAAACACCCTTCACAGTGAAAACCGTGAAAAGTCCTTTTTTATCCGTAAATGGCCTACGCTACCTAAACCATAACAAATACACAAACTTAATGTACACAGAATTCAATATCTCAAAAAAAACTCTACAAAATGTCCGCGACAGCATATGTTTATGTATTACAGATTACACAGAATAGCCATTTTTTGTCTTTTACTGATGCGAAGGAGATCGGGATAAGTAGATTCCAGGGCAAGCATGTGCTGTCAAACCATTCATCCGATTGTCATGGGGCTTTTTGCAAAATGTTCAGGATTTTCCCCTGAAGGTTGTAGGTTATAAGAGAGTTTTAATGCTCAAGCCCTTCATCCATAAAAATCGCTTTCTGTAGTGGAAAAATGTCGCTTTTTTGTAAGCTTAAATGGCTTATACTGCCTAAACCATATAAAATAAACAAAATTATTGTACACAGAATTGAATATCTAAAAAAAAAACTCCACAGAAAAGTCTGCGACAGCATATGTTTATCTTTTAAGAATAACTAACAATAATCATTTCTATCTTTCATTGATGCCAAGAAGATCGCAATAAGTAGATTCCCGGGCAAGCATAGCAGCGCACGGCGGGTATTCTTTTATGGATAACTCAAAATAACGAATTTTGTTTTTCAGCTCATTTATGCCAAGTACATCGGGATGCGTAGATTCCCGGGCAACGCTGGGTAATCAGCACGGAGTATCTAAAAATAATAACGATATAAATTTATATTTATTTTTCCTTTTACTTATTCAACTAAATGCAAAAACACATAATTTATTTTGGTGTAGCAGCGCACGCCGAGTATTAGCTAGTATACTATATATTTTCCCTTCTCTTTCACTCTTAATAATAATTTAATTTGTTAATTTTATTCAATCTAATTTGATTCCCAGTCGGGACAAGTTTACTGAGTGACAAAGATTAGCAAATTTTAAGGCCCAAATAGTTCCCGAATCTCATAGACTGCGATGGGCAGGACATGTCGCACGAATGGGGATTGAAAGAGGTGCTTGGAAGCTTCTTGTAGGAAACCAAAGAAGATAAAGCCCAATTGGTAGACGAAGAATGAGGTGGGAGAATAATATTATCCATTATTTGAAGGAAGTTTATTATACAGGGATGATTGAAAAACATTAGCTCAAGATAAGTGATGTGTGGTGAGCTAATGTCCGCGCGGCCATGAACGTACGGATTCGATAGAGCCAGTGAGTTAGTTAAATAGTTCCTGAATACCATCTGGCCATCACAATCATCCATATCATATTTTACTTGTTTAATATGAATGTTTAAGTGAATGGTTTGTGACTTAAATGTTTGTGTTGTCTGAGAGGTGGCCCTAGCATTGATCTTATTGCCCATTCAGAGAGACCTTATATGTCCTTGAGTGGTCAAAAACTTGTGTGTGATCGCTTCTTCTTCTACTTATTCTTCTTCGGCTATCTCCCACTTATAGGTTTGACGTCTTCAGTTTCCATTATTTCTATCATTCCAATCTACTTCTTCCAAATTCCTATCATCCATTATAGTTTTGACATAAATTTTCCATTCCCATCTTGGTCTGTCACGTTAATTTATTTCAGGGGTGACCGACCATTGGTATATATTTTTTGGCCATCTTTCATTTTTCATTCTTTGTACATGGCCATACAATTTAAGAGTTTGATTTTTAATCCTCTTAACAACAGAAGTGGTGACATTCATTTCTTTCTAAAGGAATTAATTTCTTAGTTTATCCTGTCTTATTTTTTGAAGACTTCTTCTAAGATGATCAAATTCAATTGTTCTAATTTCATTCTTTTGTAATTCCATCAAAGACCAAGTTTCACTTCCATATGACAAAATATTCTGTATTATGCTCTTATAAATATTCATTTTAGTTTCCTTTGTAATATGTTTGTTTGAAATTATTCCATGTAATGTATTAGTTGCATTTTTTGCCATTGCAATTTTAGTTTGTAGATCTCTTTCACATGTACCTAAACATGTAATTATTGACTCAATATATTTAAAAACTTCACTTTTTTTATCTTCCTCGTTCGAGTATGAGGTTATCCACATCCTTTCCCAAATACATATATTATGTTTTCTGTAAATTTATATTCAGTCCCGATTTTGTATATTCTTCCATTAGCTTATTTATCATAATTATATCAGATACAGAGTTTTAAATCCTCTCCCAACATACCGTGTCGCTGCAAGCCGTGGGTATGTAGAAGTACCTACAAAGGGAGAGATTAAATTAAGGTAAAAAAATGGGAAAAATACAGTCTTCTTCAAGGGATCCATAATACGAACGTAGCATGCCCAAAAATTGATACAAGAATTCAAGTAGTTTCGAATGGTATTGCAGGAGACTCGACTTCCTCAAAATAGGGCCCAAAAAAGTGGATAATAGATGGAGGAAACACAGAGAAAAGCAGAAGAGGAATATTGGAAATGTTCCAACATCATTACAGAAGCATCTGTCATTTGTTCGTAACAAGATGGCAGGAGCGTCGTCGTCCTCATCTACAGCCATTAAAAGAAAAGGTGACTGTCGAGAAAAATGAAACTGAAGTTTTGTGCTAAAGAAAAAACACAAAGGGATTCAGACTAATCTACTCTGCTTCTGGGATGACGAAGATTCCCTTTAATTGTTTTAATTAAGCTAGAAAAGTTCCCAACCCATGGAATGTTACTAAACCAAATATATACTTTTAATAATCAAGTTTGAACACCGTTGAGGTTAAAATTACTTCAATTATAAAATTTGAACCTTATAAAACAGTCCTCCTCAACTTAGTATCTTATGTTATAAAAGTCGTCACACTATTAAAATTCAAGGCCTTTCAAAGACATGCTTCATCTTCAAGAATTCATATGGTACTGCAATTATTTGTATATTTCATAAAGAGGGCTTTGGTTGTTGGGTGTGTTCTCATTTAGCATATATATATTTTCTGCTTTCTTGATAATTTCAATTTCTACCAGGATATTGATTTTTTGTCTATTGTTTTCTTTGTGGATTATTGACATTGCTTTATCTATTTTGTTAAATTGACAAAAAATCAGTATATAAAAAAATTAATTGAAATTATCAAGAAAGCAGAAAATAAAAATATGTTAAATGAGAACACCCCGAACAACCAAAGCCTTCTGTATGAAATATATAAATAATTTCAGTACCATAAGAATTCCTGAGGATGAAGCATGTCTTTGAAAGGCCTTTGATTTTAATAGTGTGACGATTTTTATAACAGAAGTTATTAAGTTGAGGAAGACTATTCTATAAGATATACATTTTAAAATTAAAATAAACCAAATATCACAGACACTAAGTTGAAACATTTAAACGAATTTGGATAATAAAACCAAGACTGAAATTAGCTTATATCGATATACGGATTATGGCACTGAAAGTACATCTATAAAAAAATTTTAGGAGTAGCTACTTTTTTCCCCCAATAATATCATCTACTGATGATAGTTTAAAAATGTCCTTGATCATCGCTCTAGCCTATCGTTCCCTATCGGACTGAATGTATTAGTTCAGATTTTTCAAGATTTTCCTACGTCAAAAATTTGATTTACTATTTCGATTTATATCTAGCATAAAAAAAGGCTTGTTTAATTTCTTTAAAATGTTTTACCACTTCAAATTACGACTTGATAGTTCAGGATGTGGCCGATTAAACTTATCTGTAACCTCTCTCACCAACACTATCAGCATCGTCTTCTTGCCTTTATGGTTCATAATGAACTTTTGGCTTCCCTCAAAATAGCCTTCACAACAGTGAAGATTCTGGGCTATAAGGGCATGCTCCACAACTGATGTTTCTCCCAGACGTTTCTCCCTCGGCTAAGGAGAATATCTTCAATAGCGAGTTCTAATTATGTGATGTTCCCTGGTCCGAGGATCGGCTAGAAGAACTCGCCATTGAAGATGACCGTAGCCGAGGGAGAAACGTCTGGAAGAAGCACCAGTTATGGTCCACGGCTTGAATCTTCTATTACCACGACTACTTGCCGTGAAAGCCTGCATTCTACAAGTACAATATTGTTTTATTTATATACAGATTTTTAATGTTACACACCTTTCTGTGCCTAAAGTTATATTTTCCTTCGCCAGTCGTCTCTATCCATTCACTCCATGCCCACCAGGCCTCTTGTTCTCATCCCAGTTCTTATTTCTTGCATCCACGAGTTTCGAGGCCTTCCTTTCCTTCTTCTTCCAGGTGGACAACATTCGAATGTTTTTCTGGGTAACCTTTCTTCTTGCATTCGTCGTACATGCCCATACCAATTTAATTGCTTGTATCTTATATAATCTACTATTGAATATCTAATATTAATTTTTTCTCGTATGACAGTATTTCTTATTTTTTTCTAATTTCGAACGTCTTGTTGCTCTCCTCAAGAAATCCATTTTCATTTACATAACTTTTTGTTGAATTTCCAAACTTCAGCTCCATATGTGACAGTACTTTTCACTATTGAATAATAATAATAATAATAATAATAATAATAATAATAATAATAATAATATAATAATAATAATAATAATAATAATACATTATGAAACAAAAAAAATACATTCATATGTCCTAACTAATACAAATTATATATATTTTAGGAATCCACAAAATATCGTAGTAAATGAACAAATTAATTATGAGTGAAATTTAACTAAGGATAAATAATTTATGAAACTTAAAAAGTAAGATAATATTGGAAAAACCTAACTGAAAATAACAGAACAGGTAAGATTTAAACACGGATTAAAGGCACAGGACTATCTATACTTTCTTAATCCAGGAAATTAAAATTTTCTCCACATATAAAGTCCCATTTTTCAGAGGCTCAGATATCATCAAATATATTTTCTAAGTAACTATTCAGAAACAAAGTCAGAATTATTTTAAAAAGGTATATTTAAAACTAAAACACTGTATATTTAAACAACTATACCTCACAACACTTCAACACAGATGAGGTCTACTAGAAAATGAAAGCGCAGGCTTTACATGGCACAAACTGGCGAAGTTTTAATTACATTTGGCATTAACGTTTGTAACACTGTTGGAATGACCACTTCAGTGTGTGGCAAATGTTCTCTTAAACAAGGTTTGCTGCTGACTTTGAAATATGCAATTTAAATATATTGTTTCCATAAGCACTTACTAACCTGCACACTAAACTTATGAACTACTTGCCTTAACCATGTTCTTCATTCATTCATTCATTCATTCATTCATATTGTTCTGCTCAAGAGCAGGTCTTTCACTGCAAACTCAGCATTCTCCACTCTTTCCTTGACTCAGCTTTCCTTTTTGTATCTGCATACAAAACCATTTATTTTAATATTGTCTATCATCTGAGGTATTTTTCTGCCTCTAACTTTCTTTCCGTTGACCATTCCTTCTAGAGCATCCTTCAGCAGGCAGTTTCTTCTTAGCCAGTGGCCAATCCAATTTATTTTCCTCTTCTTCATGAGTTCCAGCATTGTTCTTCTTTCACCCACTCTGTCTAGCACATCTTCATTTCTTACTTTGTCCATTTTATACATTCCATTCTTCTCCATATCCACATGTTCTTAACGAATGATATTGTTTTATCTGGAATATTATGGGAACTTTTATAAATTTTACGGATATAATAAATTTAATTTTGTTTCCTGTCCAGTTAAAGTATTTATTTAAATACGTCGTTACAGATATCTCAAATGGCGATTGTTTAATAAGTAAAAATAAACATTTTAAAAGATGCTGATCCCTCGAAAAACTTGGGATACAGTCATTTCAGGATATTAAAAACGTCCGTTATGCAGGAACTGTATAAACTAGGCGAATTCCTCAACTATACTGCAGCCACTGATTCTCCGGCCTTGACGTTTTCACGACAGTGTAGCCGATATGGATATTCAGTGGGAGTGGCCGCTTTATGTATGCGGTCAGCAGACATACAGCTGACAACATCTCAGCAATTTCAAACTTTACTAGCGCGCTATAGCTACAACCATTTTATTATTGGCAGTAGAGGGTGAATTCTCCCTTTACCCCTCGTATAACCTAAACTTCAGAGCCGGAAATATGGCGGCCGGTGTATAGTGAATTTGTGCTCCGATTACCTGTTTACGGAAGAGCCTATATATTTCTTTTGTTAAATTAAATCATCCGCTCTTAATGCTCAGTTTTTTTTTTATTTACGTAATGCCTTCCTTTTGATAATTGAAAAGTGTACCAAGTTTCATTGCGAGATAAAAATAGCGGTTGCTAGAGCGTTTGTTTCTTAATCTTATTTATAACATTTCAACATCTATGATCATATCCTCTGTGATTTATTTGGGTGATATCTGTTGACTATGTAGCTCTATCTATTGTTTTTGTGTATTTATATGTAGGCTTTGTCTATTGTTGGACATTTATATATCTTTTGTATATTAATTTATCACTAATAAGAAATGAAATATGAAAAGATGAGATGGATGGTTATAACGAAATTCCAACCCAGCATTTGCATTGAGAACTGAATACATTGCTAGAGAGTTGAAAATGTTACCACTAAAGGTTCGGTTTTCATGTTAACCTTCAACCTAAATAGTTCGACTTTGCTGAATAACCAACCTTGGTTTTCTTATTCAAATATTGTGAGAGAATAACCTTTAGTGGTAACATTTTCAACTCTCTAGCAATGTATTCAGTTCTCAATGCAAATTACTACTTTGCTAAAAATGGCGGCCGCTAGAGCGACTATTAAATTAGTTTCTAATGGATGAATTTGGGTGTTTTTTTAGAGAATAAATTTTTTATTTTATTTCAATGGCATAGGTTGCGAAAAATCGAAAATCGGGGCCATTAGAGTGCTTTTTAATTTTCGCTTCAGGTTAATCCCCTCTCCTAATGGTCCGATTTTACTGGTTAACAAACTCGACATAACTGTTCTTAATTTATTGCGATAGGGCCTATGCCGAATTTGGTTGCGAAAAATAAATTGGGTCTCCAGACCGTTAAAACACACCTACAAAGGCTATAATATACCTAATATGTATTTTTCATTATCATTTTTGGAGTCTAAGAAGTAGGCCGATTTAAAAAAAATGTTTCAAAAGTATTTTTATGGATACAAACTCAATAGGTAAATTACTTCGAAATTCGCTAAAAATTATAAATGTCATTAAGCCTAATATATCGGAAATCATATATAAAAACCATCTGCCATAATAATTTTAATTGGTTTAATTCTTTTTCATAATTTTGGACAATGCAATATGTATTCCACTTTCTCTTCCCAACACATTTAGATGTAGAAAAATATTCAAGTTAATAAAAATTAATAAAGTAAAATATCCGAAGAAAATAAATTGTTCTTTGTGAAATGTTGTATCGTCTATTGCTTTATTAATTCAATTTATTGGAGTTTTAGGTCCTATTCACTATCAATATTATTAAAAAGTATAGTGTTAACAAACTGCAACTGTTATTCTCTACACAAACCAGACATTCCGTTTCATCAAATAAATTAACACATTCATAAAAAATTTAAAATAATTGATTCAATTATTGATAAAGTTTTTAGGTCCTATGTGGGTAAATGGAACAATAAAAACAAAATTTCATAATGTAAAAACGCATTTAACTCTTACAACATAAAATATTATGTATTTTTAATAAGAAAGCAGCAGAATAAATTAATGCATATTTGATTTCGAAAGTCAGGAATAATTAAATTATTGTATTTAGGATTCTCATCACACTAATGAGATATTAGTGAGTTTTCATGTATCAAAAAAATCTATCTATAAAACATATATCAATAGAAATGTATCTACTTACTTACTTACTTACTTACTCACTCACTGGCACTATCGAACCCGTAGATTCATGCCCGCCCGGACATAAGCTCTCCATACATCCCCATCCTGAGCTAATGCTTTCCAATCATTCCCTGTATAATCTACTTCTCTCAAATCATAGTTAATGTTGTTCTCCCACCTCATTCTTGGTCTACCAACTGGGCGTTTTCCCTCTGCTTTTCCTAAAGAAGCTTCCATGCAAGTCTTTCATTCCCCCATACGTGCAACATGTCCTGCCCATCGCAGTCTACGAGACTTAATTGTTCTTATTATATCTGGCTTCCTATAAAGACCATGTAGTTCATTGTTATGTAAGTCTTCTCCATTCACCTGTCTCTTCATCTCTCTTTGGTCCAAAAATTTTCCTAAGTACTTTATTCTCAAATACTTTTAATCTCCTTTCCTCCCTTAAAGTAAGAGTCCATGTTTCGCATTCATATAATATAACTGGTAGAATAATAGTTTTATATATTATCAGTTTAACGTTTTTTGAAAGGAGTTGGGACATCAAGAGTCTATGCAATGCATAATAGCACGCATTTCCAGAATTGAGCCTATGTTTAATTTCTTTGTGTATCTTATTCCTATTTGTGATTATTGTTCCTAGGTATTTGAATTCAGCCACTTCCCTCAAAATTTCTCTCATTTGTCATTAGCTGTCCATTTCCGTTATATAATGTATTTCTACGTGTGACCATATATTTAGTTTTATTAATATTTACTTGCAGTCCTAATTTCTTAGTGTTACTCAATAGTGTGTGCGTGTTGTCCTTTAGTATCTCCTCGCTATCGGCCAATAGTACTACATCATCAACATAAACTAACAGCTTATTAACACCATTGAGTTGTAAGTCTTCCTCATTCTCTAAAGATTTGATGGCATGCTCTAGTACAAAATTAAATAGTAGAGGAAATAGTGCATCTCCTTGCTTCAACCCATTCTGGATTTCAAAATTATCCGAAAACTGTTTGCCTACACGCACCCTACTCTTTGTGCCATTTAGACACATTCGTATAAGTAACTTTTTAGGAATTCCGAACTCCAGCAAGATACTATATATGTTCTCCCTCTTAATTGAATCATATGCTTTTTTGAAGTCTACATATAGTTGATGTACAGTACCATTATATTCCCATTTCTTTTCTAAAATTTGTTTTATACTAAAAATCTTATCTGTTGTAGACCTGTTTCTTCTAAATGCACATTGATGATCTCCTAGAATGTCATCAATGTATCTTCTTCTTCTACTACAAGGTTTAGGCTATGCAGCCTATTCCGGCGAAGTTAAAAGTGGAGTCCATCTTCTACGTAGTCGGCCAACATCTCTTGTTCCTCTGGGATTATACAGGAAGGTTCTTTTTGGTATTCTTTCGTTGTTCATTCTCATTAAATGTTCTGTCCATTTCTTATTATTTTCGCTGATTTTATCTTCAATTTTATATATATTTAATTCTTCTCGTTTAGTTTCATTCATTATTCTATCCGCTCTTGTGCATCCTTTCACATTACGTAAAAACAGCATTTCCGCAGTCTGTATCCTGCTTTTATCCCTTGATTTCATTATCCAATTTTCACTTCCATACAACAACAAAGGAACAGCCATTGTTTTATATAATTTAAGTTTCGTATCTTTCCTTGTTTTCCGACCTAAGGTTCTTTTTATGGTTCCACAAAATCAATGTATCTACTAAATGTAATAATTCATATGGTTTATTAAAGTTACTTCTCTTACTCTTGCAGGGTTGGGAAGATGGAAATTATAATTATACATGTACTATGTGACGCAGAAACGAGGGCAGCTGCTCAGCTCTCAAATTAATATCCTGAGTACAGTAATATTCATAAGTCCACGCTTTCCCACCCTCCAGAGTTTCAACGGTTTCCCAAACTTGGTACTTTCTAATTTGCATTCAATTTATTAACGTTCATAAAGTAGGTGCATAAGTACGTGCGTATTAACGAAACGTCTCCTTCATCTGCGATATTCATATAATAAAAGAAATGTATTATCATTATATCTTTTATAAAGAATAATCTCGAATTTCTAGGAGTTATTGAATTAATTTATAGTTTTAAAATTAGAAAAGTAGCATAAATGAAATGAAAATTTACACATATAGGCTAGTGAGCTTATATATATATATATATATATATATTCTTCTTCTTCTTCCGTCCAAGTATTAGGCCAAGACCTGTTACGATCCTATAGAAAATTTTCCCTCCAGCGTTTGAGGGAAATTCTCATATAAGACTTGAAAGCATAATAATAGTCCCTTCGATTGGTTGCTGGCCAAAGGAAGGCAAGACCAGTGATGGGCTGCCATCTTATAGCCTCTGGTCAGGCTTTTCTGGAGAAGAAAAGAAAATAAAGGAAGAAGAAATGGAAGAAAGGAAAGACTCCCTAGCCCTCGGATGCCCTAATAGCATTGGCGTCAAAAAAACAAGAGTTAACCAAGAGAGGTTAGATAGTAAAGTTAAAAGAGTGCAAAACACAAGTAAGTGGAAGAAATGTTTTGCACAGCTTGGGCACCTTGTGGTCGCCATCCACATATCACCTAGATGAGGACCCCTGAGGGGTATATATATATATGGTATGATAAGAAAAATAAATGCCTGGACGGGATTCGAACCCGGATCTCTGAGTCTGTACCTCGGCGTGATATCCATTACACTACCAGGCGAATCCAATTCAAACACTTATTTTTCTTATATATGTATTATACTCTCCATTATTACTAGATGTCGCGGGAACACTGTCTTCACTGCCATCTAGTAGCTGACTATATCAAGTAAGCAAATTAAAGAGAATATTTATTTTACTTTATAGCAGTGACTTTTATCGATGTTATAATTAAATGTTTAACATTGAGCAATGCAAGCTTATATATATCTTTTCGAATAAAATCATCCTCCATATTTGATCTCAATATCTTCTTCTTCTTCACTTCCTGGTTTAGGCAAGAGTTGCCTGTTCCGTCTTCACTAATAGATCTAAGGCCATCTCTTCAGAGGACGTCCAACATCTCTTCTTCCTCTTGGAAAATAATGGTAATTGATCTCAATATATTTCTTGTAATTCTTTGACCAAAGAAGTCAACTCTCTACACAAGGGAAGCTGTTATAAGCAATGTTATTAAACTATGTCATTTTACATTTTACGTCATCAGTTACTGAATAACGCTGAATATTTCCAGGACCTGAAAAATTATATTAATAGGACTCTTATTTTAAACTTCGGTTATTCTACGTGTCGTAAATCTGTTTGAAGATACCCGGGACTTTATTTCGCTTCCGAAGGAATACTCAGAATTTCAATGCTCTAAAATATCAATCACGGACAGGTTTTAAGTACAAGCTCAGATTAAAAAAAATTTGTCCATTAGCCCACTGGTTCGATAAATGGATGATCGTAATGTTTCAACTGATATGAATAGGTGTTATAAAAAGAACAGAAGCTCAGATCCGAAAAAAAAATACCCAATAGTCCACTGGATCAACAAATGGATGACCGTAATGTTTCAACTGATATGAATAAGTGTTCTAAAAATACTTCAGTTTTAGTATTTAAAATAGAGTGTAAAATGCATTACAACAATAAAAAAAACAATCTTAAACTAAAATGTTTTGAGAACTACGGAGTTTAGTACGTTCCTAGCACAAGAAGATCATTCATTCTGTTTCACGGTCTAATCTTCCATTGTAGAAAATCAATATTAACTATATTTTAAAATACCTTTCATTCCAGAATCGGCGATTGATAAGAGACGAAAATGTGAAAGATTAATATCAATCCAAAATGTTTAAAATTACACAGAAATATTTGTAACAACAGAGGAAATAGGGGGAGTAGTTTCCTAAAACACTGATTTGAGATTGGTTTTGAAATTATTGTAAACGGTTGGAGAAAAACTTTTATAAGGGCAATGTTCTTTCTTAGAACAATGGTAATAAATAACAATAAAGTAACCAACTATTTTTTTCCTACACAAGAGGATCACGACTTTCTTTGACTAATGCTAAAATCTGTTGCTCATATCTCAGAAAGTACTTATTTTAGGAACCAGGTTAACAGGACACGTTTTTTCTTGTGATTCTTGTATCGTTTTCTATAATCTACATAATGGCATTTCTTTCCACTTGCACTAGACAACCCGGAAGTTAATGGCTGCGCGAACATAAGCTCTCTATACATATTTTTCAGCCATTCCCTTATTTCATCTCCCAGAAATCATGATTAACGTTATTCTCCTACCTCAAGCTTGGCCTAACTTTTGGACGTTCATTTTTTCTTGTTTTCCTTCCTGAAGTTTCCATATCCCTCTTTCATTTCTCATTCGTGCCACATGTTTTTTTTTCTTCAGAACTAGTATGATTTATGTAAAATCACAACAAAACTTTTAATAATAATAATGAGAATGTTCACACATTGTGTATTGTTTTGTATTTTTATTTGTCCCGTGCATATTCACTTATGGTTTTCTTTCTGTTTTTACACACTGTGATGTGGTATCGGTCACATCTTTCCTTGCACATCTCGCATACACATGCGTCTTCTGGTACGTGATATGTCTTCTTGGTACATATTCTGTGGTGGAAACCGTGTACCGCCATCCTGGTCACCAGGTGTCGCAGCTCGTAGTTCGCCGACATCCAATTGTTGTTTGCCATCGCCTCTGTGGAGTAGAATTCGTCCCAGATCTCGTCTTGTTTTCTCCTTCTGTTGTGTAGTACCTTTGCTGCTGCCTCTGTTGTGGGTAACAAGAATTTCAGCATCAGGTCTTGAAGCAGGAATGTTTCTCGAGCCATCACATATGTCAGCCTGGATGGGATATATTTTGATAACCCCATCACTCTCTTTAGGTATCTGGCTTTCAGATTTTCCAGGCTCTCCAGCTGTCTCTCCGTTAGCCGTTCCCATATTATTTCCAGTCCGTACGTTGCCGCCGGTAGTATCTTGGCCTCGAATAGTCTCATTGCTGTTTCGAGTGAAAGGGCTTGTATGTTCTTTATATCGTTTATGGCCCTCACTGCTTCTATATATATAAAACTTTTAAAATACTAATTAAATTACAGAAAAAAAATTGAGATATTTCCTGTGAAACATTTAATGACACTGGTTTATAAACTGCTGAATTTCGGTATAGTTTTGAGAAATAATGCGTAAATAAATAAGAAATAAAGAAAATTAGTAAGAAAATAACAAAAGCAATTTATGATCTGGTCTATGATCAATTCTTTGTGTTCTTAATGAGTATAACTTGGCATGCGACGGCGATTAGAATTGATTTATGAAAGTCTTTGAGAATATTTAAAGATATTAAAATATTTAGTTTTTATGTTATTACACTAATGAATCCAAATTGACAGTTATAACTCTACGTTATAATTATATTTCAAGTAGGTCTATTGAATTAAAAGCAGATACAGTACTAGTATATAATTTAAAAATTCGATCATATTCAGTTTAAAAATTTTGTAATATTTTTCTGTGATCTTTATTCATGATAGTAGAAGACATTGCTTCTTACATTTCTATCACTTGCTCCCATACAGTACTGAGAAAGTCTTCAAAGGAAAGCATTCCAAATACTACCAAATTAAAATTTATATGTAGGATAGTACATTAGATAGCCCTTCCAATATTAGCAAGAAATTAAGAAAATATTAACTTCGGTACCTATATTATTTTTCGTTAATTGAAGTTTATGTTATGATTGGCTAACTCTATTCAAGCGTATGTTGAAGCTGAATAGTATATCACAGGAGTCGATGTTGATGTTTAACTTTTATTTACAGACGCTTTAAAATCCAAGGTCATATCGCGTCTACTTTTGTTTGAATGATATTATAACACGATGAAATAAATCCTGGTAATAAAATTTCCACCACGCATTTCCCTTTACGACTGACGTAAACCAGAAACGACCTCAGCCAGATTGATCGCTACCGCGGTTTGAACCCTGAACCTCCCAAATACGCTTCTCCTTCAGTCAGCTTGCTCGTTAAGATTAATATTTATTATTCATTTATTTGGCATTGTGGAGTTATGACCATGTGGCCTTCTTTCCATTCACCAGGACAAACATATGTTATTATTGCCTCACTCTGATAGTTAACCGTTTATATAAAAGTGGGTGCCGCGCGGCAATGCTTGACGTGCGTGTTGTCACGTTTCTCATAGCGCTATGGGCGTTTATTACACAAGGACAGACGACATTGATTATATTTATGTCATTATTTAATTTTTATGTTATTATTTGGTATTGTCTAACTTTTAAAATGAAAGTTATGTATGTATTTATTTATTTAATAATATTTCTACATTATGTAACTTGTAGGACTACATAAATTTAATATTCATACAACATCATGTTGAAAATATTGTTATTTTTTTTATTAACTGTTCGGTCTGAAATATTTTCCCATGGCAGCCACATGTTGAAATCACTTATATATTAAATAAATATATTATGTGAAGAAATTGTATTATTATTCGAGCTACATATCACAATACATCACTGATAATTATAACAATTAATTACGGTATACAATTTTAAAACTGGATCGACTGGTCCACGTTCCGAGTTTTAATTGAAACTGAGGGAAGAATAGCAATGTGGCAACATCGTGGTAGTCGCGGCAGTCGAGAACTTTCTATTTTAATAACATATAACAGCTGCCGGGAAACAAAGCAAGCTGCTTGTTAAGCATCATAGTGAGGCGATAATACATGAGAAAATAGCACACAATAATATTAAATACAAAGTGCAGAAATGACTTTTCTAAGAAGGACCTAGGAAGAGATGGAAGGAATCATTGTCAATTTGGAACAGGTGAATCGCTTAAACCTTAGAGTGAAGATTTTTACACACTTAACTGCCTTTATATTTTATGAAACTTGGCCCCTTCCATATTTAATACAGAATTCCACTTTTTTAAATAAATTCCCATTAGCGCCCTAATCGTAGTTCCCGATATCCCTATGTGCCATAATTTCTGCCATAGAGCATTGCGTTCAACAGAGTCAAAGGCTTTCTTAAAATCTATAAAAGTACAGTATAACCTGTCTCGTTTGACACTCAAACATCTGCTAATTGCTTCGGCGGTACCTATATACAAATTGGAATGATACAGAGATGATAGCATGGCCCCTGCGCAAGGATGATACGTAAATCGTGGAGTGAAGATGATTAATTCTAAATTAAATTTTGATCAATAAGGTAATATCTTTGATGTTAAGATCGATAACACAATAAAGTTAATGAAAATTAAAAGTAAAAGTAGACGAATTAAACACAACAATAGTGAAATACAGAACAAACTGGAAAGAACACTTAGCAAGGATGACTGAGAATAGAATACCAAAAGCAGCATACAACTATTCACCACGAGGAAGAAGTTTGGGAAGACCAAAGAAAAGATGGAAACAGCTGCAATTTGGAGCCGGAACAGGCTAGTAAATATGCCTAAACCGAGATGAAGAAGAAGAAGAAAATTAAAATTAAGACTAAAACTAATAACAAAATGTAGACAAGCAAGATGAGTTAAATTACTTGGTAGACTGTCCCTATCCAATGTACATGAATAAAAATAAATAAAAAAACTAATTTTCGGTTAAATAATATATGAAACAAAGAACTGAAAATATTTGTTAATCTTAATAATATTTTCATATTGTATTGTATCGTAAGCGCATGTTTTCCCTTTACAGAGATTTAGGCGCTCTCCCCCTACAGAATAATTTGAACCATACTAATTTAGTTACACTTGTTTTCGTATAAATGTCATTTGAGTGGTCCGTGGTCAGCGTTCCGCCTCATACTGACATCTAGGAAACCAAGGTAGTACTAGGACGGGAAAAATCGGTAAATTTTGCTTAGAGGCCTTTTCATTCAGGCTTAAGGATTTTTTACGAGCCTGAAAATCTTCAGACTCGGGACCCACGGCTTAAAGTCCCTCCCGGAGGACTTGCTCCTTGGATATTTCCATCCTAAAAAAATCCATCGACCCCGCTAGGGGTTTGAACCCGCGAACCTCGGGACCAGAGGCAACATAAATTCAATTGTTATTAACTGTTAAAAGAATACTATCAGTGAGGCGTATAAGCTAGTTTGTTAAATAACTCTTCAGTTTGTTTATGAACGATGTTATAGTTTGACAATCTCTGGCATAGGCAGAAAGGAATTCCATGTTCTATTAGTGAAACTGTAAAATATAGTTAATAATTCAGTGTGATGAGGAGGGATATAAAGGACAATGTGTTGATGGGATCGAGTGTCTAAATTATTTGTGTCGGAGAGTCTAATGGAACGGCGTGATAAATAATTAGGCGATGATGTATGTAGTATTTTATAGAGAAAGGATAGGGAATGGATAGTTATACGAACTCTTAGACAAAGCCACGATAATATTGTATTACCTCAGAAGTAACCTATATTAAACTAAAAACTGAATCAACTTTTTATATTCCTGTCATTTATGGACTCAAAACTACTAGACCGATTTTCTTTTTTCTTCATCATCATCATCTTCTTCTTCTTCTTCTTCTTCTTCTTCTTCTTCTTCTTCGAATGCAGTATTGGGTGATGATGCCCGTTCTGCGACTACAGAAACTGATCTTTCCATCGGTTGAAGGGTCTTCCGAGGTCTCTTTTGCCTTTAGGGTTGAGGTGGTAAATCATCTTTGGTAAACGGGAATTTGACATTTTCTGGACGTGTTGGAACCATTTAATCTGATAATTTTGTATATGTTCAACCATTTCCCTACTATTCCACTGCATCCTTATCTCATCACTTTTCATTCTATCCCTTAATGTTACTCCAGTTAGTGATCGGAGGAATCTCATTTGCGAACTATTAATGCGAGATTTATCTTTTGCTCGAAGTGTCCAGCATTCACTTCCGTATAGTAGAGCAGGTTTGGCTATGGCATTATGAAATCTCAATTGGATTTCTTTCCTCATTTGTTTTCCAAAATTTCTCCTAATTATACCATTTAATCTATTATATTTTTCTAAGTTTGTTTCCACATCTTTTTGATTATGAAACTGTGATATATTATTACCTAAATAATTAAAGTGTGTTACTTGTTCTATTGGTTTATTATTTATTATTATTTTTACTCTCGAAAGTCCCTTTCCAGTGATTGCCATGGATTTGGTTTTATTTTCAGATATTTTCATGTTGTATTTTTCCAGGGTATTCTGCAATTTAAACACTGATCTCTGCAATTCTTCATAATTTAGATAATTGTTCTGGAACAATTAACGTATATAACATATTACCTTACGTACTAGCGAGAAGGAGCTAAAACAATTAAAGGGCATCGACACACTTAAAAAGAAGTCGCTTTTTGGACGTTTAAATAGCTTACGCTGCCTGCACCGTAACAAATACACTAAATTAATGTACACAGAATTAAATATCTAGGAACAGGGGACGAACTACAAAGAATGCTATATAAACTAAATGAAATATCAAAAAAATACAACATGCAAATATCATCAAAAAATTAAAAACAATGGCTTCAAGGGCGCTCATCCAATTCGGACAAAGATAATATTAGAAAATAAAACAATAGAACAAGTAGTAAGATATAACTTCCTAGGTTGTGAAATATCATACACAGCGGAAACAGATATAAATAACAAACTAAATAAGTTTAATTAAATAACAGGAACACTAAAAATAACTTTCAAAAATAAAGCCACGAAAGACTCTATAATGAAATTATACAAGACAGTACTTTATGCGCGGCCATACCGTTGATCTGATTGTGATGGGGCTTTTTGCAAAATGTTCAGATTTCCGGGATGAACATAGGCTATAAGAGACTTGTGATACTGAACTCCTACGCCCTTAAAAATCGCCCTTGTAGTTGAAAACGTGAAGAAAGTAGCTCTTTGGACGTTTAAATGTGTTACGCTGCCTAAACCACAACAGAACTCAAAATTAATGTACACAGAATTGAATATCTCAAAAAGCTCTACAAAAAATTCAGTCACAGAATATGTATCTCTTACGGATAACTCACAATAAGGCAGTGCCTATTATTACTTAAGGATCCGAAACATGGACAGTGACAACACAACAATCTGCCAGAATACAAGCTGCTGAAATGAGATTCCTCAGACCAATAGCAGGATATCAAAGAACAGACAAAAAACACAACACAACTAAAAGTAGAGGAATTAAACACAACAATAGAGAAATACAGAACAAACTGGAAGGAACACTTGACAAGGATGACTGAGAATAGAATACCAAAAACAGCATACAACTATTCACCACGAGGAAGAAGAAGTTTGGGAAGACCAAGGAAAAGATGGAAAATGCAGCATTTTGGAGCCGGAACAGGCTAGTAAGTAAGCCTAAACCGCGAAGAAGAAGAAGAAGAAGAAAACCAATCTATAAAAAAGCCCACGACAGAATGTCTATCCTTTACGGATAACTCATAATAACCATTTTTGTCTTTCAGCTCATTTATATCAAGAAGATCGGAATAAGTAGATTCCTGGGCAACGCTTGGTAATCAGCACAGAATATCTAAAAATAATTACGATATAAATTTATGTTTTTTTACTTATTCATCTAAACATAAAAACGCATTTAATTTATTTAGGCGTAGCAGCTAACACGGGTACTAGCTGGTATATATGAAGACAGTAACATGATAAGTCACATTGTGTTAATAAATATAATTTATTACAATGACTAATTAACTCATGCCCCAAATGGGAGTCAATGACCAATCACATTTCAATGATTTTTTATTTACAACCAATCACAATCGTTTTTCACCTCGATTTTATCAGTTTAATTTTATCACTTTAAAATCGAGCTCCTCCTTTTTAACTTTCTGAATAGGTCTTAGCATAAATTCGCAGTGACCAGATGTGGCTACCAGACTGTATATATATAGTGCATGAATGTAAACGCATAGTGCTTGCGGGAGATAATATAAACATATTTGTAGCAATTGATTATTATATTGTAAGCCATGTTTTCCCTTTACAGAGATTTAGGCGCTCTCCTCCTACAGGGGAGAATTTGAATCATATTAATTTAGTTACACTTGTTTTCGTATAGATGTAATTTTGAGTGGTCAGTGGTCAGCGTTCCGCCTCATACTGACATCTATGAAACCAAGGTAGTACTAGGACGGGAAAATTCTGTAAATTTTGCTTAGAGGCCTTTTCATTCAGGCTTAAGGATTTTTTACGAGCCTGAAAATCTTCAGACTCGGGACCCAAGGCTTAAAGTCCCTCCCGGAGGACTTGCTCCTTGGATTTTTCCGTCCTAAAAAAATCCATCGACCCCGGCCGGGTTTGAACCCGCGATCCTTGGGACCACACGCAAGGAGCATAACCACTAGTCCATCGCGGCCGACAGCAATTGATTATACGACAAAAAAAAAGAGACCAGTTTGCACTTTCTTAAACAAATTATTTCCCAGGAAATAACGTTGCAGAAAAATATAATTGACATATTTACATCATGGGACATCAGAAATTAATTAAACCTATAATGCTGGTTATAAATTTCTGCACTAAAGTGCATTCTTACAATATTGCGATCATTTGGCAATAAATAATATGATCTGGTTGCAGTAATTAACACAAGACGCAAAATGAAGCGTACCAATCGTTTCTCATTTGTTTTCAAACATCGCCGTTTACATTAAATATATAAATATTTTAAAATAACTATAGTTAAATAATGATTTGTTAGTAAACAGCTTAATTTTATTCGTTGAAGAGTCGTAACAAATGCCACTCTTGATTTCCAAATTCTCTACATAAATTCACTCCTCACTTCGTGAGTCATGAATTTATCGATAATTTGGAAATCACTCGTGGCATTACTTATGATAAATACTGCACAATTAGTTTTTATATTTTTTTGAAACATTAAAATCCTTGTATCTCAGAAAGAACAATATGTGGCTTATCATGTTACTGCCCTAAACCCTTCATATATACGTTATGTGTGTGTGTGTGTGTGTGTGTGTGTGTGTGTATATATATATATATATATATATATATATATATATATAGACCGAGTTCTCGCGACATCTAGTAATAATGGAGAATATAATATGTATATATATATATATATATATATATATATATATATATATATATAAGAAAAATAAGTGCTTGAATTGGATTCGCCTGGTGGTGTAATGGATAACATGCTGAGATACAGACTCAGAGTTCCGGGTTCGAATCCCGTCCAGGCATTTATTTTTCTTATCATAACATATTAAGCTTGCATTGCTCAATGTTAAACATTTAATTATAACATCGATAAAGCGTCACTGCTATAAATTAAAAATATTCTCTTTAATTTGCTTACTTGTTATAGTCAGCTACTAGATGGCAGTGAAGACCGAGTTCTCGCGACATCTAGTAATAATGGAAAATATAATACATATATAAGAAAAAAATAAGTGTTTGAATTGGTTCGCCTGGTGGTGTAATGTATAACACGCTGAGGTACAAACTCAGAGTTCCGGGTTTGAATCCCGTCCAGGCATTTATTGTTCTTATCATAACATTATATATATATATATATATATATATATATATATATATACATACATACTAGCATATGTTAATAAACTGTTCAAATAATACACCACACGGTACATATACATTCTAAACTTCTTTCTCTCTATCCCTCCCTCTTTCACACAAACACATTAGCTATGACAAAGAATAGAGTAATGTTTCCTTAACTTTGTCACGTGCAATAAATTAGTAAAGTTGAGTGATTGTAAAATTGATATAAATTAAGTAGTGACGTTGTAAATATTTCAACATTGTAGTGATAATAAATAAGAAGTTTATTATTACGTGCGCCATTTTGTTTGTTTGACAAATAGGAAGCACTTGTTTTGTGGTGGTGTCGGAGCTTGAAACATCTTGTCAGAGTTTTCGGCATGCTTTTCAAGCACATTCATCTCTCGTCATACACTTTTTGTACGTCTTCATCGCTCGCATAACTACGTTGGGGTATGTCGTTTGTAAGTCACATTATATACACATAAAAGAACTGAATATTATTTTCTACCCAGGAGACCACACATCTAAATAAACTACAATAGAAACAGTTTCACTATCACATTAATAATTCAAGCAGCAATTCAACAACCACAAAAAAATAAGGATGCAGGTGAAGAATGATTTCTCTAAATTTACAGGAAACAGTGTTCCACTAAAAATATTTTTATCTCTCATATTCAGCAATTATGTAAAAAACGAAGAGATAGATTTTTTATTTTATTTATTTTGCCTGATGGAGTTAAGACCGTAAGATCTTCTCTTCTACTTCCACCAGGGTTAAATTATACATATAACAATTATGAATTACCTATATGTTGATTAATGATATTACATAATAGATAAAGGCTTCACAATATAAAGTTGACAAGGGAAAGAAAGAAAAATTGTAATGATAATAATAATAATAACAATAATTCTATTCTGTAGTTTTCTACCCGAGGGCAGATCTTTCACTGCAATCATAGCATTTTCATGCTATGCTTTGCAGCTTTACTAGGGAATTATAGGTGCGGTAGCCTCCCGTTGCTTTCCACACCTGTGAAATTATGATAATGATATGCATAATGATAATGGGCGGGTGATTTTCGGGGACCGTTGGGCCATAGACTTCCTGACATTTGTCTTACAGGTGAGGAAAAACACCGAAAAAAAACCTCACCCAGGAACCTGTCCCGACCGGGAATCGAACCCGGGCCCGCTGCATGACAAGGCAGCACGCTACCTCGAGACAACAGCGGTGGACTGATAACAAGAATAATAATAATAATAACCTATAATTTGTTTAAGTAATTGGTTTAGTAAATAAAGTTCTTGTCCCCCTCCCATATATCATACTTGCATTATTGCAAAATATCTCACGGAAATCGTATATATTCACAAAAAAAGTGAAATTTCAGATTTGATAAATAAGGAAAGAGTCTCTCTCTCTCTCTTTTTTTTAATACGTTCACTTGAAAAATAAACAGACAAGTGCTTTATAATAATCGTTAATATCCTAAAAATTATTTACAATACATATATATATATATATATATATATATACATGTATTTATTTATTTATTTCAATATACAGAATGTAACAGAACTCTATTAACAAACTTTCACAGGTTATGTCAGACACATAGCACATGGTTTGTACTGTGACAAGATGGACCAGCTAAAAGAAAGAAAAATGTGCAAGCTCTACAATTTATTGTCATCATGGCGGTCGACATTTCGAACAACTACAACAAAATTGAGAAACCGTACATAAAGCATTGAAGAGGGCACATTATACCACACAGCACAGTGTCTAACAAACAAACATGCGTTTGTTCTTGGTTTTTTGATTAACCACGTAAGCTTCGTATTATTTGTATTGCAGTTTGCTATTTTTATAGAACATGATAATTAGTCAATTCATTTTTAGTTTTTCTATCCACTCCATCGAACCAATCTTGTCACGATAGACATACATTCCACCCTATATAAAAGGAAGTAATAAATATTACATTGTTTTACCAATTTTAATAACACATTAAGAAGGAAGACTACCTAAGATAGTGATGGATTGGGAACCACAGAGAAGGAAAAAGAAGGGTAGACCAAATATTACGTGGATTCAGGGAATCAATGAAACTAAGGGGGAATGGGAAATAGAAGAAGATATATGGATGAACAGACAAGAATGAAAAAAATGTGTTGAAACAAATGTGTAGTTAACTGTGAACACGGGTACCGGAAAAATGTATATTCATTGTAAAAGCCGGAATAATAATAAAAAAACAAAAACTACTGTAATTGCTTAATGACAAAGGAAAAATAACGTATCAATTAATATGTAAAGTAAAGTAAAGTGATCCCACAACAGGCCCGGAGGCCCTTGGGGGTAGTAGGAGGTTAAGGCTCCCAGTTTTTCTAGACAATCGGCACTTTATGTCAGCCGGGTTGTCAGCCCTGCGTGACGGCCGCCTTTACCCCCAGAACAAGCGTATGGTACTCATTTCCGTTAGAGGCTGAGTCGACCCCAGGGCCATAGTGCCGCCAGAGGGTTTGGGTCAGTTTAAAAATCCTGACCCCAACGGGACTTGAACCCTCGACTCCGGCTTGTAGCTCAGTGCCTTAACCACTAAGCTACGGCTTAATATGTACACTTCTAATTATTTTACAATAAAACAAATGCAAGATAGATATTTCAACAATAATTGTGTGGAAATAAAAATAGACCTATAACGATTTGTTTCTATAGGCATTTTTAAACGCATGTTTATAACGAACTGTCTCTGTGACCAATTTTAATAGTAACGAATTATTTTTGTAACGAATATATGACGAATTGTCTCTATAACAAAAGTTCTGTACAGAGCTTTCCCCAACACCTGTAAATATACGACACGAAATCCACCACAACTTTACTTCTCTTCCGAAGAACGCCACGCTCAGGATTATCAAGTTGTGTGTCGTGGCTGAGAACAGTCGTTATTTGAAAATATTAGTCGATTTCATGACCACTCGATTGCAAGATGTGATCGAGTCAGGAGGATGATAGTCTAAATGCTGAATCATGGATTTATATTTTACTTTTAATTGTTTCAATTTTCCTAACCAGACTTCAATACGGTTCTTTGGTTTACACCACGAACTATATTTTTGCTAAGAACAAAATAAACCATAATGTAAAAATAAATAATAAGGTCACGGCGTAATAAATCCATGCATATGTTATTAAATACTAAAACAATCATAATTACAAAGAAATAAACGCTATCTCAGTCAATATCTTGTTGGAAATGATCTCACATAAGGAGATTGAAACGTCGACACAATAAATTTATGATTCGACTGAGATAACGTTTATTTCTTTGTAATTATAATATTAATTACTCTCAGTGAAAAATAATTATTTTTTTTAAATGCCCCAGGTTTCTCTTTCGACATTCCTGGTTTATCTCCTGACATGGCGTACTTGTAACCCACTTCTGAGGTTGGGGCCGCCTGGAAGGCGGGGTTACGTTGCCCCGATGATATGATGGGTGATGATGATGATAATGGTGCGCCAGGAGAGTACCTAATCCTAAGCTTAACCTAAGATGAATATGAATGATGATGATTGCGATGGCCTTATGATTTCGGGGACCGTTTGGGCCTTAAAGTTTTCCTGATATTTGACTTACAGGTGAGGAAAAACCCCGATAAAAACCTCACCCAGAAAAACTGCCCCGACCGGGGAACGAACCCGGGCCCGCTGCGTGACAAGGCAGCACCCTATCCCGAGACCACAGCGGTGGACTTTTAAAAAATATATAATATACTAAAACAATCATATTGGATGAAGCTGTAATTATATTTTCTCTCTATAAAAATATAAAAAAATAGATAAATAAAAGCACCTTTTCGGGTTTGAACGCACAACCCCACGAATACCAGCCCACAGCGTTACCACTAAGCTATAACAATAACATGCAGCTTTTACTATATAACTATAGACAAAGATCCAACAGCGTGTAGTTACCTTTTCCGAATAGTAGCGAAAACACTCGAATGAACAGTTTTGAAGTCAGCGGACACGTTCATTTTTGTCAGCTGTACAATATTCTCAATTTAATAACTTTGTTCATAATCATTGCTGATCTATTGGTCCCAAACATGTCAATATATGAAAAGTCACCAGCGATTTTAGAGAATTGAAAAGCGAAAATCTTGTGAATAATACATTAAAAAGCTAAATTAGTACAAGAATAAAAATATATAATACTTTAATATTACCCTCTCTTTTATACGGAAGTGAGATTTTGACATTAAGAAAAACAGACACGAGCAGAATCAAAGCAACGGAAATGAAATTTCTCAGGAGGACAGCAGGATACACTTTTTTAGATCGAAAAAATAATTAAGAAATTATTAGAACAATTAGAAGTAGAATCAATAGAAGGAAACTCAACAGATATAAATTAAACTGGCTAGACCGTGCAAAAAGAATGGAAAATTCAAGAATCCATAAAATGATGCAATATAAACCCAAAGGACATCGTCGACCAGGAAGGCCTCTGAAAAGATTTGCTGAATGAGTCCGAAACAGGTCAACAAAGGCCTAATTCGTGACGGATGATGATGATATGCGAAACTTTTGAAATAACTGTACAACAAAAACATCTCCGCATACCAAACTTATAGAACCACTCTAAGTATAACCTGAGCAATAAAAAAAGAAGAAACGGTAATAAAAAGTCGGTTAGTTTGACCAAGGTAATAGATTTATTTCAGCACTCTTCTAGACCGACTGACTGTTACTTCCACCTCAATCAAGTGCGGTGAATCATCAACATTTCACTTTTTTCTTCCACACATTTATCACCTCGCATGTTATAATAATGGGCTTTAATAAGATCCACATTCCCAATATGAGAGAGATTAGTACTGCTGAATTGCTTCTAAGAACAACACTTCCTCGGATGCTGAAAGACTCTCTTTAGAACGTATAATTCCGAAATAATCATGACAGCGGGATTACTGAAAACTTGTTATGTCCAATTAGTTTCAAGTATGCAGTTATCAATGCAAATAATTGAAAAATGAAAAGAAACGAGAATGTATAAAAGAAATTCCGAACGAGCTGTTCTAACTCTAGCCTTTAATTCTAAGAGTTCCCGAGTTATTTATGTTTGCTAAAATGACAGTTATTTTTTATTTCTATATTAGGGAAGACAACATTTGAGTTTCGTTTTCAACATTGCTACTAATTTTTTTCGTAAGCTATCTTTTTCAAAATCATTCACAATCAGTATCATTACGTTTGTACAAAATGCATACGATTATCTTCTTGTATCTTGTAAGCCCATGTTTCCCCCTAACAGAGATTTAGGCGCTCTCTCCCGACAGGGAAGAATTTGAACCATACTAATTTAGTTACACTTGTTTTCGTATAGATGTCATTTTGAGTGGTCCATGGTCAGCGTTCCGCCTCATACTGACGTCTAGGAAACCAAGGTAGTACTAGGACGGGAAAATTCGGTAAATTTTGCTTAGAGGCCTTTTCATTCAGGCTTAAGGATTTTTTACGAGTCTGAAAATCTTCAGACTCGGAACCCACGGCTTAAGGGGTCATGGTAGTCTGAGCATATGGTTACTATGCAGCAGTGAAATCAAATTACTATTTCTTATGACTGGGTTGGAAATAATAAAGCCTGAAAAATTATTACACTAGGCAACACACCAATAAGTGAGAATATTTATATCTCTACCTTATATACTTGATTTAAAGAAAACAATTTAAATCTGAAAGTTATATATTTTGATATCCTAAAACTAATCTGAAGGGACTTGTGGTACCTAATTTTCCTCGAAAACCCCCTTTTAGTGGATATAGGAATCATAATCTTCTGTGCTTATTATCAGTATAATTAATAATATGCATGGCCAAAATAATTGAATTATCTCTATTGGTTCAATGGGAAAAAATTTGCATTTGGAAAATAAACAAATATTAATACTATTTTGTCATTCTTTTCAGAGTTTAAAATCCATGATTTTTATTATAACTTTGTGAAAGTGGCGGCAAATATTCATAAAAACGTGAATAGAAGTATGCAAAATTTCAGCTTTCTACCTCTAGTAATTTTTGAGAAAATGGTACCTAAATATATAAAAATAACATTTTGAGAAAATTTTATTTTCCAAATGCAAATATTTTTCCCCATTGAACCAATAGAGATAATCCAATTATTTTGGCCATGCATATTGTTAATTATAATGATAATAAGCACAGAAAATTATGATTCTATACTACAAGGGGTTTCTGAGAAAAATGTACCCAAAATCCTTCTTGTTTTGATTTCACTGCTGCATAGCAACCATATGCTCAGACTACCATGTCCCCTTAAAGTCCCTCCCGGAGAACTTGCTCCTTGGATCTTTCCATCTACAAATAAAAAGATATGAAAATGCCAACATGCAGATTTGTTGGTCCTGGAGGACTAGAGATTACCAAGCTCGCCTCCAGTGCCGAAGTTCACGTGATTAATTCCGGCCGATGTCGATGGATTTTTAAGGGCACAAAAACATGATTTACTTCGGAAGAAAATTAAAACCGTGGGTCCCGTGTCACAGGTTTACGGCATGTAAAAGAACCTCAAGCCTGAAAAATGTTCGGCCCTTTCGCTTCTTATTTGAACTATGACGCTAATATTATAGAGCTTCGTTAAATAGAATATTCAGACCCAAATATACACCACCTTATGGAACCCCAGATATACAAAGATTCTATACGTCCAATCAGGCATATATAAAGTAATTAAATCGAAAATCTATTTTTTATTATTAGCATTTTTTAGAATAGAATAAATTTATTTAGCCTAGTGGAGTTAAAGCCATGTGGACTTCTCTTCCACCAACGAGGACAAATATATCCACCCATCCATTGTAATTCTGCCCGAGGGCAGGTCCTTCACTGCAATCATAGCATTTTCATGCTATGCTTGCAGCTTTACTAGGGGATTGTAGGTGTGGTCGCTTCCCGTTGCTTTTCACACCGGTGAAGGATGATGATGACCATATGATTTCGGGGACCATTTGGGCCTTAAAGTTTTCCTGACATTTATCTTACAGGTGAGGAAAAACCCCGATAAAAACCTCACCCAGAAAAACTGCCCCGACCGGGGATCGAACCCGAGTCCGCTGCGTGACAAGGCAGCACGCTGCCTCGAGACTACAGCGATGGACGACAAACACATGTTACATTTAAATACAAAAAAATAATAATTGTATTAATACATATTATCGCCTCACTATCATGGTTGTCCGTATATATAACAACGGGTCCCGCGCGGCAATGCTTAACATGCGGAATTAGCCTAATGTAGTGGCGGTAGTCGGCAATTTGTATTTGATTATATATAACAGCTGCGGGGAAACAAAGCGAGCCTCTGTACAACCTTCATGGTGAAGTGATTATATTAACAATTAATTATCTGGTCAATCCGAATAACAATGAAAATAGTGTCTAATAATACAATAAAACTAAATACAATTAAAATTGAATTAATGAAAGAATGTATACACAAAGGAATGATACCTCGAATTAAGTATACATAAAAAAAGAAAAGAAAAAAATACAAAGAAAGTAATAAACTGTAATTAATTAATATATCGCTTATGTGTAAAACATTAGGCAAATATATTGACAAACCTTAATACCATTTTTATTAAATATTTTTTTTGTAAGCCCATGTTTTCCCTTTACAGAGATTTAGGCGCTCTCCCCTACAGGGAAGAATTTGAACCATACTAATTTTTAGTTACACTTGTTTTCGTATAGATGTCATTTTGAGTGGTCCGTGGTCAGCGTTCCGCCTCATACTGACATTCTAGGAAACCAAGGTAGTACTAGGACGGGAAAATTAGGTAAATTTTGCATAGAGGCCTTTTCATTCAGGCTTAAGGATTTTTCACGAGCCTGAAAATCTTCAGACTAGGGACCCACGGCTTAAAGTCCCTCCCGGAGGACTTGCTCCTTGGATTTTTCCATCCTAAAAAAATCCATCGACCCCGGCCGGATTTGAACCCGCAATCCTCGGGACCAGAGGCAAGGAGCATAACCAGTAGTCCACCGCGGCCGATTTATTAAATAATATTAAAAAAAATACAAATTATCCTCCTCCTTCTTCTTGCATGGATTAAACATTTTTGGTTCGTTCCGGCTCCAAGTAAAAAAGATATATATACATATAAATTGTTAATAAAATATATATTAGTGATATGTTTCTGTTAATACGAGTATTTTTTTTTTCAATTTGATTCTGAAAGATGGTAAAGTTTGGCAGTCTCTGACATAGAATGAAAGAGAATTCCATGTTCTAGCAAGAGAAATTTTAGAATATTTCGAGTAATAGGTAGTGTGATGAGGAGGGATATAAAGAAATGGGATCGGCTATCTCATTTGTGTGTATCAGAGAGTCTAGCGAAGCGGTGTAATAAATAATAAAGCAATGATGTGTGTAATATTTTACAGAGAAGAGAGAGAGGGAATGGGTCGTTCTACGATCTTGAAGACGAAGCCATGACAATTGTTCTGGGGATGGTGTAACGTGATCAAATCTGCGTGTACCACAAATAAAGCGTATGCAAGAATTATGAACACGTTGAAGTCTTTGGATAAGAACAGTATTTAGGTCAGTAAAAAGAGTATCACAATATTCAAAATGGGGCATTGCAAGTGTTTCTACTAACATTTTCCTTAGAGTAAACGGTAAACAATTTCTTATACGATTTAATGAGTGTATTATTGAAAAGATTGTTTTGTAAATGTTGTTTATTTGTTTATCCCAATTAAAAATTTTATCTATAAATGCTCCTAGATTTTTTACTCTCACTATAAGGGATTTGAACCCCATTAAGTGACACATGTAATACTGTATTTGTGTTAACTGACGCTAATTGTCTCTGATGTCCCATAATGTTTTTTCAGGATAGGTCAAACATTTCAATCCCATGAGTGATCGCCTTGACACTGCTAATTATTTCTCCACTTGTTTCAGTCTGGAAAAGGAATGTTCAAAACTGGAAGATTCGTTGTATTCTCAAACTTTGGACATGAAATATGATTATTTCTATAAATAATTTTGCAAGGGAAAATGGAATATAGTTATAAGGCAATCAAGTGATACTTGAAATATTAATTATAGTTAATTTAAAAGTTTTGAAAGTGTTAATTGACTTCTATTGAGAACTATTCTCTGTCCAACGTAACAAGCACACTTTGACATTTAACTTCCGAATGCATTACTCCGCGTAACACGTGTAAAAGTGAAGGCGAACTCTTCCAGATGTTTGTTACAAACCGATAAATTAATGCACAATAATCGTTTTAATTTTTAATATTGCAGGTTATATCAAATTCTTCCCTGTAGGGGGAGAGCGCCTAAATCTCTGTTAAGGGAAAGATAGGCTTACAAGATTAACATTTACAATGGTATGTCGAATACTAATTAAATTATAATTGTTAATATTAAACAAATTAATTCAAATCAAACATTTAAATTAAAGTAACTGTACTTACAGTAATAAAATAAAAAAACCTATACACCTTTGTAATGAACTATACACTTCACAAAATTGTCCACCACTCTTAAAACAGGTTTAGGCATTTTCCTCCTTTTGTTGGGCATTTTGATATTAACAGTTTATTTTAATTCCCTGCGAACATGTACAACACTACTCTCCTACACACAAGTATATTCTGCAGTCAATTTAACAAAACATAATTCGTTCACTTCAGTGCCAGGATTATGCTCCATAAACTTACAAAATATATTTAACACCGTTTTTCACCACTCTTTAACAATTTCCTTCTATGCTTCTAATAATTTTGATCTCACATTTTATCACCGTGTTAACATAAACTACCCGACAGCCGCCATATTTGTAACTGGCATTCAACTTCTTCTCAAGAATCGTTCAGATTCAAACAAATGCGAATTTTTAGTTATTCTCCGACTTTCGAAGAAATGTGTAGGTGTATACTGTATTCTGATCAACTACAGTTAACATATATAGCTTTAAATACGTAATTATATTAATCGAGTACATGCTCTATTTTTTCGCTTCCGCTGAACTGTGCTTTGGTCATGAACGATTCACAATAACTGCAGCAATCATGTGCTTCGTGGATTACCCGCCCATTTATTTTCTTGAAGTGTTGGACAGAAGATAGTGTTGTTTTCATTGTGATCCACACTGCGGAGATATCACTCCATCATAATTCATGCTATTCTCAAATTAACTCTCGATTATTTTCAGAGAACTAGAATGGTATTAGGTTCATACAAATTTTTCACGTCTTATTTTCCTCACTTTTTTTCCATAACATCAAAGATTTCGCTTTGCTGTAAGACTCAAATGTATATGTAAGCATCTGCATCATAGGGTACAACAGTAGACATATTTTCTATGCCAGAAAACAATTCCGACTATTTAACTCATGTCCCAAATGGAAATCAATGACCAAATACGTTTCGATGAATTTTCTTTTACAACCAATGACAGTCGTGTTTCACCTCGATATTTATCGAATTCTGTTTACCAAAATAAAGAAAGCTCCTCCTTTTTAATATCCTAAACAGTTCAGAGCATTATTTTGCAGTGACTGACTCTGCAATAAATACGGTGAATATAGCAAATAATTAACAGATACCTTTGAACTACACAATTGATAATTTGGTGTTCAATAATTGTGTTTTTAAATTATGATTTTTACTGAGTTGTTCCCTAAAAAAATTAATAACCTATAATATTGATTATAATATGTAGAGTGATGCGTTTCATTTTTTCTCACTACTGAAATATTGTTGTATTAGCAGTGACATGCGATCATTCATGGGATTGAAAATGTTGCCTTATCCTGAAAAATCATTATGGGACATCAGAGACTACTAGCGTCAATTAATACAGTATTACATGTGTCACTTAATAGGGTTCAAATCTCTTATAGTGAGACAGTAAAAAATCTAGGAGTATTTATGGATAAAAATTTAAATTGGAATAAACAAATAAATAACATTTGCAAAACAATCTTCCCAATAATACACTCATTAAATCGTATAAGAAATTGTTTACCGTTTGCCCTAAAGAAAATGGTAGTAGAAACCCTTGCAATGTCCCATTTTGAATACTGTGATACTCTTTTTACTGACCTAATACTGTTCTTACCCAAAGACTTCTCCACTAGGGTGCATTCTTACAACATTGCGACCCTTTTTGGTAATAAATAATATGATCTAGTTGTAGTGGATGAATAAATGAAACATAACCAAACATTTCTCATTTGTTATGATTTTGAAGAAGATTTTCGGGCTATAGGCCGTGGTCTTGAGGCTTAAAGTTCCCCGATGTTTTGCCAGAGACAAAGTTAACCCTGTGAGACATTACTCATTTGTTTTTAAACATCGCCGTTTACATTAAATATATAAATATTTTAAAATAACTATATTTAAATAATGATTTGTGAGTAAACAGCTTAATTTTATTCGTAAAATAGTCCTAACAAATGCCACTCTTGATTTATAAATTCTCTAGATCAACTGGAAATCACTCAAGACATTACTTATGACTATTTAACTCATGCCCCAGATGGGAGTCAATGACCAATCACATTTCAATGATTTTTTATTTACAACCAATCACAGTCGTGTTTCGCCTAGAATTTACCAACTAAAGTTTGTAGCGATTAATATGATAGGAGACATATAAACTAAGATACAACTCTAATATGCATGGATCTGAAACTAAAATGTTCCGAAATATATTAAATTGTTATTAAAATTAAATAAATCTATAAATAATGAAAATAGAATATATTACTAAATCGCTATAAAATATGTATGTGGAAAAGTAGAAATATATCCAGGTAAAAATTCCACGTACATTTGTCCAGAATAAAATACTGTAAAACGCTACCTGCTATACAAATGACAAATAATATAATAAAGAGGTATTGTCAGAACTCTACCTACTACCCAAGTTACAAATAATATAGGAACACAAAAAGGGTATTGTCAAAAGAATATAACTAATTCCAATTAGCAGGCTTTACAACTAATAAGACATATTAACTCTTTAATAAAAGATAACATTAGTTATCTATTAAAAATATTAAAAATCTATTGACCCAATTCTTATAAACCAATTAACGTTACTAAGCAATTCCAAGAAATGATGATAAAGAATTACTACCTGGCTAATATAGACAACAAAAGACATTCATTCACCTCTAGAAAAGATAATCTTTTAATATTGACAGTTTACAAAGAAACGTTATACATACTAGTAAATAAGATTATTTTAACATAAATATATATTCAATTGTAAGGAGTGGATTCCAGAGAAATAGGAGGAGCCACCGCCTTTATAAGCGAGAACTTATATCAAAATACGATCACTCTCAGTGACTCTGTGATCAGTGTTGAAACATAGTAGATCTGCAGACCGCGATCTCCGATTCAGTTAAAGATCACTCTCAGTGACTCTGTGATCTGTGTTGAAACATAGTAGATCTGCAGACCGCGATCTCCAATTCAGTTAAAGATCACTCTCAGTGACTCTGTGTTCAGTGTTGGAACATCGTAGACCTGCAGACCGCGATCTCCGTTTCAGTTTAAATATTAGATTCGTCCGAGAAATAGTTAAATTTAAAGTTATAGTCCGTTAAGCATTTGGACTTTGAAAATATTTGATTCGAGCACGTGGACCTCTAAGTATTTCATCGACTCCACTCATAGATAAAAATGTGTAACTGGATTAACAAAAGTGTATTTCTCCGTAAATAAACAGTTTCTTGGATTCGTTAAAATTGAGTGTACATTTGTACGTTGTTCTTTTGCTTATAAAGAGTTCATAACCCTGAGATCTCTTGCCTACCACCGAGCTCCGGTACAAGTTTATCATAATAAAGAAAGCACCTCCTTTTTAACATTCTGAATATTTTGCAGTGACCTACCCCCTAAGAAATACGGCTACCAGGATGTACATATAGAGCATGAATGTCAGCAGAAAGTGATAATATAAAAACATTTGTAACAATTGATTATACCACAAAAAAACACTGTTTGCACTTTCTTAAACGAATTATTTTCCATGAAATGACGTTGCAGAAAAATATAATTGACATATTTACATCATAGGACATCAGAAATTAATTAATACCTATTAGGTTGGTTATAAATTTCTCCACTGGGGTGCATTCTTACAACATTGCGATCCATTGGCAATAAATAATATGATCTGGTTGCAGTGATGAACAAAAGAAGCAAATGAAGTGTGCCAATAGTTTCTCATTTGTTTACAAACATCGCCGTTTGCATTAAATATATAAATATTTTATAATAACTATAGTTAAATAATGATTTGTGAGTAAACAACTTAATTTTATTCGTTAAAGAGTCTTAACAAATAATAGAGAAGCGAAGAGAATTCAACTTAGAGACGCACATTCTCTTTATAGATTATAAGAAGGCCTTTGATAAAGTGTCTAGACCAACATTATGGAACATATTAAGTGAAAAAGGAATTCCACTACACTTGATAGCAATAATTAAGGCAATGTATGAGAAAACAAAAATAAAAATAAATCAAACGGAACCAATACATATCACAGGAGGAGTTAGACAAGGTTATCCACTATCAACCACGCTTTTTAACATTTATTTCGACGACATGATAAGATCATGGAAGCAAATGACGACTGGGGGAATTAACTTAGGAAATATAGTAATAAAAACAGTAGCCTTTGCAGATGACCAGGTTTTAATAGAAAAAACAGAAGAAGAACTACAAACAATGCTATATAAACTAAATTAAATATCAAAAAAATACAACGTGGAAATATCCTCACAAAAAAAAAACAATGGCCTTCAAGGGTGCTCAACCAGTTCGGACAAATATAATATTAGGAAATAAACCAATAGAACAAGTAGTAACATATAACTTCCTAGGTTGCGAAATATCATACACAGAAGAAACAGATATAAATAACAAAATAAATAAGTTTAATTATGTAACAGGTACACTAAAAAGAACTTTGAAAAGTAAAGCCAGGAAATACTCTACAATGAAATTATACAAGACAATGGCAGTGCCTATTATTACTTATGGATCCGAAACATGGACAATGACAACGCAACAATCTGCCAGGATACAAGCTGCTGAAATGAGATTCCTCAGACCAATAGCAGGATATCAAAGAACAGACAAAAAACATAACACAGATATAAGACAACAACTACAAATAGAGTAATTAAACTCAACAATAGAAAAATACAGAACAAACTGGAAAGAACACTTGGCAAGGATGACTGAGAATAGAATACCAAAAGCAGCATACAACTATTCACCACGAGGAAGAAAAAGCTTGGGAAGACCAAGGAAAAGGTGGAAAGAGCAGCAATTTGGAGCCGGAACAGGCTAGTAAATAAGCCTAAACCGTGAAGTAGAAGAAGAAGGAGATAATCCTAACAAATGCCACTCTTGATTTCCAAATTCTCTAGATAAATTGGAAATCACTCGTGGCATTACTTATGATAATTACATAGACAACGTGAAGCTATTGCAATAATTTAGACTCGCATTACAACACTAATAACATGAAACTGAGCATTCATTACAAAGTTTATAAACTATAAAAATGTACATGTGAAGCGTTTCACTACTCTTAATTAAAATCAATGAACTAGTATATCCCGCCGAGAGTGTTGTTCCACGTGTTCAAAACCCCCTCCCCACTACCCCTTTCCAACTGTCCGGCACAGGGTTAACTTTGCCTTAATGTATAAATAAAACAAGCAGACAGGGATTTTGAATTCCGACATGGATTGTTTTTAGGGGAGACATGGTTTATTTTTCAACATCACACATAAAAATGGCATGCTACTGAATGGACTATAAAAATCTACTTTTTTTGAGGTCAACATTCACCGGACATATCAGTCAGTCGACTAACTGTTGATGGCAAAGACTGATTTCATTGTTTGTGCCATGGAACAATTCATTACAACATGACAGAGAGTAAATGATACCATTAGCATTGCTCTGATTCTGCCATAAACCTTTTCATTGAAGTCATTAATCTGTGTTGAAGTTAAGTGCAAGTTCTTAGTTAAAGAAATTCTAATGTTAACTAATGGAAAGGAAGATGATCATTCGTTCCATAAAATAAAATAACACATTTATAAAATAGGACGAAGAAATTCATGTTCTAAAAGCTAGTGAATGTGCAAGCAAGTGTGCTTTAAAAAAATTAAAGTATACCAATAAATATGCACTATAATATAGTACGATGCGAAATTGGGAAGTGCTTTTTACAGAATCGAGAGAAAATGTTTAAAGACCGAGCGATAGCGGGGTTTTTAATTTCCGAGATTCTGTAAAACACTTCACAAGCGTGCATTGTACATTTTTTTTGCGCGATGGTATTTTCGAAGTAATGAATAATAACATCTTTGTTGGAAATATTTGCGTTCATTATAAACAATTGACTAACGTTAAACAGTGTGGGCAATGTTTATTATTTGAAACTGCAGGAGGCCTTGATAATTATTGATAAAATGGCAGCAAGTACCGTATTTATTGTTTTATATTGTTTAGAATCTCACAAAAAAAATCTCTCACACATTCAAGCCACTGAAATTAATTTTTTAAGATCCGTAAAATTATGTACACGCATGGATAGATTACACAATGTATCAATAAGAAATGAACTGGAGATATTTTCTATAGTTGATAAACAAGAAGAGCACACATACCGATGGAAAGGACAATTTAGACATAATGGACAATACAAAATTACCCAAAAATATCAACCTCTACAAACCACATGGAAAAAGATCTTTGAGACGGCCAAGGAAACGATGGACTTGAGACCAAAACAGGTCGCATTGACCTAATCCTGGAAAGGAAGAAGAAGAAGAAGAAAAATATATTGTTTAGAATAAAGTTCAGTTCATTTAAAATGCAGCAATTTGTTTCGTATAATGTACAATAACACTACGTTGTTTTGTCGTACCTACAGCAATGGAGACCATGATTGAAAGTTCAACTTCCTACATTTCGGGGTTGCCAACCTAAATAACTATATTGTAATATTACATACCCCTACTACAAACCTCGTGTGGGAAGTAAAACCACTGCCCTCTATGCATACTATACAATGTATTTACAAAAATATATCCAAAAGGTAGTGTTAATATACATTACGCGAAACAAATCACTGGATTTTAAATTAACTGAACTTTATTTGAAACAATATAAAACAATAAATACGCACATGCCGCCATTTGATTACAGATTCGTGTCATGATCTGCTGTATTTTCAACTAATAAACATTGCTCACAATATTAATGTTAGTCAGTTGTTTATAATGAACGCAAATATTTCCAACAAATTTGTTGTTATTTTACTATTATTTATTATTTTGAAAACACCATCGCGCAAAAAATAAAGTAGAACGCACGTTTGTAAAGTGTTTTAAAGAATCTCGGAAATTAAAAACCTCGCTATCGCTCGGGTTTTAAACATTTCCTCACATCTGTAAAAATCACTTCCCAACCTCGCATTGTAATATATTGTTATTGTCGTGTTCTGTCACTGATAAGTATTAAATGTAATACACAAAGTTAATAAAAACCCAAATTACCAATATAAAAAGTTAAAAGAGTCAACGCGTTTCAGTAGCGACGCTATCATTATCAAGACTTAATATTGACAAAAGACAATCCAACTGAAATGTGTAAATTAAAATCAGATAAAAACAAATTACGTCACATGTCATAAGTAACTTTAAATAACATTTGACACTTTAGAAATAATCATCCTCTCTTTTAATTAATGGAAAGAGGTCGCTGACCAGAATAGGGCACCTGTTGTTATTCATAATATAATTCTTTGTTTTTATAAATTTATAAACTTTCAAGGACCTCAAATAATTTGAAATTAATGGCTGATCTAACCAGCCTAAGATTACTTTTATCAATAATGTAATAACAATACAAGACACATTAGATGAAATTGGACTTCACTACTGAGAAATTGCATTTAAAGTATAATTGAAAAAATGATTCCGCACAGTAGCCGATTGGTTTAAGGTCTTGGGGCAGAGCTATGGGACTTGCACTGGCCAGAGTCCGCATGGAGGAAGAAATATTGTCATGGAATGTCGGATACATATAACAGGATTTAAAGCTGTTGGTGCCTGGGCAAGGCGTGTACTCTATGTATCTCAGGATTGTGGATTTTCACCGTGGGATAAGGCGAGGTTCGAACTAAGGATAATAGGGTACTATCAGGAGGCTCACCGAGACAACACTGGTGTCGATTAGATAATATTTATTATATCACATGTAGCACAAGACTGTTACAGTTCCAATTCCAGAACATTGGATTTAATTGGATATATTCCGGTATCTTTCACTTCGGAATGGTCGCAGGAATGCGACAGCGGTCGATACTGGACCTATTTTATTAAAATCGTGGCGATTCTATCGCGTTTTGGAACACTGATAATTACTGGTGTTCACACGAGCTAAGGTGTGATATAACACCAGCACAGCACTGATGCTTTTAAAATGAGTAACTTTTATAACTTGCCGTTCTTGGCCTAACACCTTTAGTGTATCTAATGGGTCGCTTGCCTGCGACCGGCGAAATATACGAGCCCGCACAGCAGCGGACTTCAACAATTAATCCTGCGCGGGAGTCTTATGTAAATTTTGTTCCATCCGGGAACGCTGCCCGGAGTAACTACTTTCACGATATTCGGAATATATCCAACTCCATCTTACAAATACACTTTACACGACCAATGTTTTCATTGGGCGAACATATAATTAACAAACATAAAGAACGCCTTACTAGCAGAATGATATTGACTTATGGACTCTGATTGGGCATTATGGTTCCCACTATAGTTCAACCAGAATCTCGGGATAATGATTGGTCTATGTATTCCCTGGGTGTGATTTTCACACGCTGGCGAGAAGTTCATTAATTTACTGAAAACAGATGGACATAATTTTTGGCTACTGTCGCCATCTGAACAGGCGGTCTAGTGCTTTTTGACACACTTAAAGTTGACCGTCATTTATCTGTCTGGAAGGATGACTTCCAGAGCAGGACAAGGGACGTTACGTCTCCAGCTGCGAGGCCGTATTATTAGGGTTGTAAAACAATCTTAACTTACATGTGTCCATCTTCAAAGAACTTGAGATACAATAGACAGAAATGCCTTTATGTATATTCAAGCGTAACAGATTGGTAAAAGTTTCTCACGAAACGTTTTCTGGAAAGGGCAACTACATATTTAATAATAATAAAATTAATTAGTGCAGTTATTTCTGCTACATACACAACACAGAAATTAGGGACAAATGTCATATCCAAGACACAACCAAATTTAATATAGAAAGACGAAAATATTGGAAAGGTCTTATAGAAAGAATTGAAGACACCGACTTGCAATAAAAGCTAAAGAAGATAGACCAATGGACGGGAGAAGAAAAAGAGGAAGACCAGCCAAGAGATGAATAGACAGTGAATGCACATCCAATACGTCTTCCTCCGAAGAGTAATTTTGGAAGTAAATAGGATGAAAATTGTACAAAATATGAATAATAATAATAAGAATTTCGGCCAGTATACTCCTTTCAAAAAACGTAGAAATGAAAATAATAAAACTATTATTCTACCAGTTATATTATATGGATGCGAAACATGGACTCTTACTTTAAGGCAGGAAAGGAGATTACGAGTATTTGAGAATAAAGTTCATAGGAACATTTTTGGACCAAAGAGAGCTGAACAGACAGGTGAATGGAGAAGACTTCATAACAGTGAACTACATGGTCTTTATAGGAAGCCAGATATAATAAGAACAGCTAAGTCTCATAGACTGCGATGGGCAGGACATGTGGCACGAATGGGGAATGAAAGAGATGCATGGAAGCTTCTTGTAGGAAAACCAGAGGAAAAACGCCCAGTAGGTAGACCAAGAATGAGGTGGGAGAATAAGATTAACTATGATTTGAGGGAAGTAAATTATATAGGGAATGATTGGAAAACATTGGCTCAGGATATGGATGTATGGAGAGCTTATGTCCGCGCGGCATGAAGCTACGGGTTCGATAGAGCCAGTGAGTTACAGTTATGGCACTAGTGATCATCCAGCATTGTGAGGAATTTGGGTAGCTTCAATAAATAGAGGCTCCAAGTTGGGAAAAACCAACTATAAGTACCGGCTGGAGGATGATCATATGTCACCCCTATAATGGCTAGATGATCGTCCACCTCTGCGATTAACACAAGTGGGTGAGGCCAGCAGCCAGCTGGTAGGAGAAGGGCTTTGTAGGCCTATCACGAATGAAGTTTTTTAAATCAAAATTAACGTCTACTGTAGCGTTGGTATATAGTTATGTATTTTAGAACGGGCCGCTGGTTACATATGATTTCGAAAACCTTTGATAACATCTCATGCTGCCAACCTAATGCAAATCCAGAAATCCATTCCACTAAAGGGATTATTTTCAGAGTAGAGTGATATTTTTGTTAACATTTGTAAATGCAATATTTACAAGTGGTATCCAATCCTAACAAACAGCCAAATCTTGGGATTATTTTCACGGTAAACATCCATTTATTTTGGTTTTTATCCTATCTCAAACACACAGCCAGCTTAGCCAGCGAGCGACCTCTCAGTCCCAAAAGTTTGCTTTGTTGTTCTATCCAAATACATTGAGGACGCGTTTTTACCAGTTCACTATTGTTAATATGACGTCGTTAGGTTATTTCAAACTCCACTTATAATTAATATTTTGGCTATTTATTATAATCTATTCGAACTATATACTACACATTCAGGTCGGTAATCATATTTGGTAACAGTAATTCGAGTTTTGTTTACTGTTTTTTTAATAAAATACTTGCTCCACAGCATCAAGGGGAAGTGGCTGAATTCAAATACCTAGGAACAATAATTACAAACAGGAGTGAGATGCACAAGGAAATTAAACGTAGGCCCCAATTCTGGAAATGCGTGCTATTATACATTACAGAGACGTCCCAACTCCTTTCAAAAAACGTTAAACTGAAAATATATAAAACTATTATTCTACCAGTTATAATATATGGGTGCGAAACACGGAGTCTTACTTTAAGGGAGGAAAGGAGATTACGAGTATTTGAGAATAAAGTTCTTAGGAAAATTTTTGGACCAAAGAGAGATGAACAGACAGGTGAATGGAGAAGACTGCATTACAGTGAATTACATGGTCTTTATAGGAAGCCAGATATAATGAGAACAGTTAAGTCTCGTAGACTGCGATGGGAAGGACATGTGGCACAAATGGGGAATGAAGGCGTGCATGGAAGCTTCTTGTAGGAAAACCAGAGGGAAAACGCCCAGTTGGTATATCAAGAATGAGGTGGGAGAATAACATTAATATGATTTGAGGGTAGTAGATTATACAGGGATGATTGGAAAACATTGGCTCAGGATAGGGATGTATGGATAGCTTATGTCTGCTCGGACATGAATCTATGGGTTCGATAATATCAGTGAGTTAGTTTAATCCTAAACGTTCAAGATTCTTAATAAATTATTCAGCGATTATTACAGACTATGGAAAATTATATACAAAAGTATAGTTTATGGTAATTTATAAATAGCAGTGATAATGAAGGAGATATAACGAGAGGTTACAATGCTACGGCTCCAACGCAAAAAGTTTTCTACCCAATTTAATTAGCTACAATCTGATATTTCCCGCCCTTTTATTAACTGAACCTTTTTAATTAAAAACACTCCAATATGCACATTAGTTTGTTTATATAAACCCATGGTTTTGCATTATGCAAACAACTAAATACTCTCCGAACACTCAAATAAGAATTTATCAGTTTTTTTTTTAAATTTCTTTTCAGAAGTTTGAACATCTTACGTTATATCGAATTTACGATATGTGAATATTTGTTTGCTCTTATCATCTGAATTCATGCGTATGTACGATTTTACTGATATCTGTTTCCCTCTCCCCTTGTACATAGGCACTTTAGTTATACCATTCCTCCTTCACGTTACAGACATGATCCGTCGGATAAGGTTCCTAATTCTGTATCACATGTATACAAACTTATTGTAGCATAGATATCGGAATACTATAATTAAAAAAAAAGCAAAAATTTGTCAAATAATTGTTATAGAATGTGGTTATCCTTTGCATAATGGAATAGATTAATACAAATTCCAAATTGTTCGTACGTTTAAATATACGAGCTCGTATGAGCTCAAAAAATTACTTGTAAAAATGACAGCCATATAGAAATTAAAAAAACGCATAATAGCAGCAAACAGATGTTTCTTTGGGCTTAGAAAATATCGAAAATCACACTTAATAACAAAGAATACTAAGTTACTGATTTACAAATTCGTATAAGACAAAAAATTACATATGCTTCAGAAATTTGGACTCTATTAAGGTCACATGAGAAATCTATGGCTACTTTTGAAAGAAAGATATTAAGAACTATTTTTGGGGCTGTGAAAGAAGACGATATTTAGAGAAGGAGAAATTGTGAATTTATGAATTATACAAGGAACCCGATTTAATGAAGTACATAAAAATAAATCTATTCTAAAATAAATAAACAAATAAATAAATTCTAAATATAGATTGGCCTGGACTGGACATATGATACGTATGGACAATAATAAAACTGTTAAAAATAATTATATGGCACAACCATTACAAACCAGACAAGTTGGAAGATAAAATTAAGATGTGACGATGAGATCTTGCAGGATATTAGAATTAGTAAATTAGAAATTGGAAGAATTCAGCGGCAAATAGAGAAGTCTGGAAGGATATTCTGAGGAAGGGTAGCACCCAAAGTGGGCTGTCATGCCATATATGACGATGATGATGATGAGAATGCGGTTAACGTTTTGAGAAATAGCATATATGTGTGTGTGTGTGTGTTTGTTTGTGTTGTTTTTGGACCTCAGAAAGTAAAAGAAATACAAAAATATAGAAGTGGAGATAAAAATAACCTAATAGACGCGATATTAATGCAAGAAACGGCTACACTATTCTGGAAGGGATACAAACAAACATATTTCGCTTTTCTATTAAGCGCTGCGACATGGAGTTATCAAACCAACAGATCTGTTCAGTGCACAGTCTAAAAACATATCGGCAGGCACGTTAGTTGCGCTGTAGTAAACATAGAACAATCTTACAGCAATGAACAGTATGCGGATATCCATTTCGTTTATGGTAGGTCTAACGGCAACGCACGACAGGCTTCATGCTTGCACCAAGAAGCGTACCATGGATGAAAGCACCACGGAATTCGTACATTGACAAGCGCCTGGGGCAAAATGGGAATTTCACAAAAAAAGACTATCCGCTCTTAAAATGATCAAAACCATGTGACCTGCTCGCTTTTCATTGGTTATGGACACCAACGTACTATGTAGAAGCAATAAGTACGCAAAAAAGCAGTTTCTTTCATTAAAGTATAAATATGTCCTCTAAACATATTTGTTATTCTTCGTGAATGAAAATAATAATATTGAAAACATAGAAAGCATTCTAAAATATATATAATCAATAATTACGGCTTAAAATAGTTTATTGCATATGGGTGATGCATTTGAGTCGTGCTTCAGTCGATTCGATGCAACAAAATGGCTGAAAGTGTCGAGTCTTCTGTTGCTGTGTCATCATATACATTTTTAAAACACAAGTCTGACAAACCTTTGACTTGTGGTCAAAAAGTTATTTTAAATGTATTTCACAAGCTCAGTGACCTTGGATCTTTAACTTCGGGCTGTCGAGGGGCGGGGATGAATGGAGGAGAGCCACATGGAAAGCGAGGACCCACTTTAGCAGTTGTGCTAATTAAGAAGAAGAATACAGTATAATACGATTCGTACGCTCAGTAAAAAAATACTGAGCGCGGGTTGTGTCGAAAGGGAACAAAACGGGAGGAGGGGGGGGGGGGGGGTTTGTGAAGTAGATTTACGGCAGAATCTTAAGCCTCAAAATAATAGGCTTTTGAGCAAAATTTGTCGTATTCTTCACTCTCAAATTTGAATTAAAGTTATTTTGGCTGTTATAGTACATCGTTTAATACTTAATAAATGCATACTGAATAGGCCTACAGTTTTGAATCCTGCCGATGATGGGACAAGTCCCGAAAGCGCTACAGTTAAATAACTAATTAAGTTGAGGAGACGGACCTTTCAGGTGAATATTCCATAATTTCATATTTTAATTTTGAATAATACCTCAACGGAACACATCATGAATCTTATAAAAGTTGATCAGGCCTACTTTTTAAGCGTGTTGGGATAATACCTAGTACATATATCCACAAATATACAAAAAAAAAAAGTGAACTTCGTGATTTTACCTTGAAAGTTCCTAAAAATAGTTTCCTACTTCACTGCTGCACCCCTGATTTATGTTGTTAACCCTTAAATTGGCAAACACTTATTTATCGTATTAGTTATTTAAATGTGGCGGACCGCAGTGAAAACGAAATGGTGCGAAACTGTTATTATCAGGTAAATTGTGAAATTCTACAAACAATAAGTAATCTCTTCTCATAATTACAAAGAAATAAACGTTATCTCAGTCAAAACATAAATTTATTATGTCGACGTTTCAATCTCCTTATGTGAGATCATTTTCAAGACATGGTTGTTATAAATTTATAGTACATAGTTACTATCACCAAGACAATTTTGGTTTATTTTTTTTAACAAATTTAAATTAATAAATTTAAAATTCCAATTCATTATAAATTGGAATTTTAAATTCAAAATTGTCTTGGTGATGGTAACTATGTACTATACATTTATAAACAACCATGTCTTGAAAATGATCTCGCATAAGGATTGAAACGTCGACTTAATAAATTTATGTTTTGACTGAGATAACGTTTATTTCTTTGTAATTATGATTATTAATTACTCTCAATGAAAAATATTTAAAAAAACGTATTATATACATAATCGCTTCTCGTTAGTTTCATCTGTTTTATTATAATTATTTATTAAATGAATGAAACCAATAATTGATCGTATCTTGTAAGATACATTTTTAATTTAAGGATTAAATGATCGTACAAAGACAGTAAATTATTATATTTTAATGAGCTTACATATCCTCGTAATCACATGCTGTCTTCACGCTGTGAATAATGCACTAAACATTCATAAACCCAATAATGTATTGCCGTTTTATCTGATAAAAAGTGAAAATGCTCGTTGATGAGTCATGAGTGACTTAGACGCAAGGATCTACTTTATTCTGCGGAAGGCATGAGCAGAAGAAATTATAATATCAATTGGATATAATAACTAGATCCTACGATAAGCCTGGGCACGAAAAAATGAATATATTTTTTTTCGCAGCTTTTGATCGAACTCGGGCCACGCTATATGTAGTCAGACGCCTGACACTGTTTTTATGATGAAAAGGCACTATATTACATCATACACTGATTAATACTAGTAAAATTCATATCAAATTCCGTTTAGGTGAAGTCATATGATGAAAGTTAAAAAATTAAATTGTACCTGTTGGTAGGACGACGGCACCTACCAATAGGTACAATTTTTTTTTTTAATTTCATCATATACACTGATTAATATTATAAACCGCTTTAAAGTTAGTAACTGTTGGTTTAAATATCGCCTTTAGAATATTATCACTTTGATTTGTTAAATCTTTGTAACTCTTACCTTGAAAGCCTCATGGCAATAATCAAAATCAATGATGTAATACGACAAACAGTGAAATATTCTCAAAAAACACGGCAAACCACAACAACGAAAAATATTTAAAACACTACAATTGCTGAAACATCACGATACACAAAGTAAAAGGCGATTTTTCACTATAACATGATCCTAAAACAACGCGCGTCTATCATGTTGAGATGCCGGAAGTAACTGAATGCTTACGTCACAAAGAAGGACAGTGGTTGATACGGATTCAGCGATATTAGATCGTCGTGTCACCACCTGAATTGTCAGAGTCCTCATCCGAACAAATAATAAATTAATAAGAACAAATACATAAAGAACCGATCTCGGTGGCCACTCTGGGAACTCGAGCTTGAAAATAGTATATTCTATTGCTCATTCGATAATAAAAACAACTGCCACTGCTGTACTGTACAAAGATATACAGGTTTCGTTCTATTGAAATCCTTTGTATAAGATCATATAATGCTCAAGCATTTCATAAATAATTTTATAAAATAATATTTTGCGAAAACAAAATCCATTACACTATAAATGCTGTGGTCTCGAGATACCTTGTCACACAGCGGGCCTGGGTTCGATCCCGGTCAGTACAAGTTTCATTTGTAAGGTTTTTTCGGAGTTTTTCGTTAGGTGTAAGACAAATATCAAGAAACTTTAAGACCCAAACGGTCCCCGAATATCATATGGCCATCATAATTGTCATCAATCATATTCGTCTTATTAAGTTTAGGATTAAGGATTCTCCTGAAGCACCACTATCAACACCTGTCATATCATCGGAGAAGCGTAACCCCGCCTTCCAGGCGCCCTAACCTCAGAAGTGGGTTACAATTACGCAATTGCCAGGTGAGTACATCAGAACTGTCAAAATGACAACCTGGGACATTAAATAAAAAGTCATTTATTTCGTTTCATACTGTGACTTATTTCAATTTCTTTACGATTTTACAGAGAGACTGAAATATTAAGAATTTACAAAAACACACGCAAATGTCTCCAAAATATGAATAAACCATGGAAAACTTCTTCTTCTCCTTCTTCTTCCTTTCATGTGATAGACCTAGTGGTCTGTTACGGTCTCAATCCAACGTTTGAAGGGTCTGCCCAAGATCTCTTGCCTGATGGCTGGTAATTTAAGATTTGACGTGGTATTCATGTTCTGCTTATTCTTCTTACGTCAGATTTCCAGTTGTTTCTGTATTTTTGTACATATTCCATGACTGGTTCTGTTTGTAATTCTTTGAGAATCTCAGAATTCCTTTTATGGTCCGTTCTTGAGTAACCCGCAGTACGTCTCAAAAATTTCATTTCTGCCACAGTAGTCTTTGTTCATCTACACTGCGAATTGTCCAGGCCTCACTGCCGTAACATAGGCCCCTAATATGGGCCTAGCCAGTGTTTTGTAAATTCTAGTTCGTGTGTCTTGCTGTACTGTGTTTGGCTTGAAAATATTATTTATAATTCCTGATACTCTGTTAAATTTTATAATTTTTTTTACTAAAATCTTTTTCCTCTTCGTATGTAACTTGGTATCCGAGATAGTTAAATGTGTTAGTTTGTTCTAATATTTTATTATTGGCAAACTTAATTAATATTTCACAATTAAATAAACAAGGTTTTTTTCCATTTCCATAGTGTTCTTCCCAAGAGCAGGTCTTTCACTGCAAACTCTGCATTCTCCACTCTTTCCTTTACTCAGCTTTTGTATCCGCATACAAACCATTAATTTTGATATTGTCTATCATCTGATGTATTTTTCTGCCTCTAACTTTCTTTCCGTTGACCATTCCTTCTAGTGCCTCCGTCAGCAGGCAGTTTCTTCTTAGCCAGTGGCCAATCCAATTTCTTTTCCTCTATTTATGAGTTCAAGCATTGTTCTTCCTTCATCCACTCTGTCTAGCATATATTCATTTTTTTGTTTTCTGTATATTTTAATATAATTTATATGTACATAAATAATAAGTTCATATAATTTACACTTATTTCTTTACGAGGCTAAATAAAAATAAATCATTGTTCGTAAAAATTACATTTTAATAGTTGTAATACAATTTGTATATAGGCCTAATGTTTAAATTATTGATAATGATTTCAATGACTTTAATTTGTTTCAGGGTTACAGGTAACATGTCACTGTACACTCATAAGAGTGTAAGCAATTGTTAATATGTTACGGAATACAATTTTATTCAAACTACTATGAAGAAACTATACTGCATATGGTGAACATATAGCAGTTGTAATTTAACAATCGAACATACAACTTAACAATATACACAAAAAACTTCAACATAAAAAACTGACAAAAATAAGTCATTCTAGTCCACCGCTGTTGTCTCGAGGTAGCGTGCTGCTTTGTCACGCAGCGAACTCGGGTTCGATCCCCGGTCAGGACAGTTTTTCAGGGTGAGGTTTTGTCGGGGTTTTTCCTCACATGTAAGACAAATGTCAGGAAAATTTTAAGGCCCAAACGGTCCACGAAATCATATGGCCATCGCAATCATCATCATTCATATTCATCTTAGATTAAGCTTAGGATTAGGGACTCTCCTGGCACACCACTATCATCATCATCACCCATCATATCATCGGGGCAACGTAACCCCGCCTTCCAGGCGCCCCAACCTCAGAAGTGGGTTACAAGTACGCCATACCATGAGAGAACACCAGGAATGTCGAAAGACAACCTGGGGCATTTGTAATAAAAAAGTCATTCTAACCTTATTCTGTTCTTTTTGTCTAGGATAGGTTATGTCACATTTCAGTTAGGTTTCAATATTTCTTGGTTGTAAACTTAATATTTAAATTTTAGTATTGGATAACTGAGATCACTTGTTATAATTTCAACGTACGTCGTTTCTTCATAATTACCGTATTTTTTCTTGAAATATTCTAATAGCCCCTACATTTCTCATGAGGAAATTCATTGTGAGGATATTTATATGTGTCGTTTTGTACCAGTTGATGAATACCTAGTTAATATGAATACATATTTATCGTTTTTTTTTTTGCAAATGCCCCAGGTTGTCTTTCGACATTCCTGGTCTTCTCTCCTGGCATGGCGTACTTGTAACCCACTTCTGAGGTTGGGACGCCTGGAAGGCGAGGTTACGTTGCCCCGATGATATGATGAGTGATGATGATAATGGTGCGCCAGGAGAGTCCTTAATCCTAAGCTTAATCTAAGATGAATATGAATGATGATGATGGCGATGGCCATATGATTTTGGGGACCGTTTGGGCCTTAAAGTTTTCCTGAGGAAAACATGTGAGATAAAACCCCGATAAAAATCTCACCCAGAAAAACTGTCCCGACCAGGGAACGAACCCGGGCCCACTGCGTGACAAGGCAGCACGCTAGCTCGAGACCACAGCGGTGGACTTTTATCGTATTTATTAAAACGATGAAATTCGACATAATAGCAGCATAAAGTTCAATAGATAGGACTTAGAAAGGTATTGATTTATTTGTCTTCTTATAGTTTGGAATTACTTTTGAAGAAGCTGTACCAGCAGAGCCGTTGTTTACCAGACAGACAGCTTGGCAGCACGTGAACCGGCGACCCCACAGAGACCTTCTCAAGAGGAATTCCAAACCTTCGTTACAACCTTCAACTCAACAAGACTTTCCCTTCTTTGGTTTCTATAGCAACATCTTCAAAACAGTAACAAAATCTAAAACAAAAAACTGATACAATATTATTATTATTATACCGTCTAGGTAGACGCGTGGCGAAGCGCGCGCGAGGTTGCCCCGACAGGGACCCAGGTTCGAATCTTGGCGGTTCCTAAGGGCATTGGCGGTGTTCCAAACCGTGATTTTCGATTTTAGCCTATTCCGGTTCCTCATTCGACCGCCTTCTTGATCTTACTTGGGATCTCTTGCCTACAATTGCATATTTCTAAGTTATTTTGGATATTTGGTTCTCTTCCATTATTTTTTGATGTAGAATAACGCAATAATTGAAAATAAAATAAAATCAATAACCTAACATAGGCCTAGTACATTAATAAGATGATTAAACTTGTTCTGTAAGGGATGCTTTTTTTGCAATATTTTTACTTCTAATGTGGTATTTTAATAAGCATCCCTTTACTGCTCTTAAAAATTTAATTTCCGATGCATTTATTCTGCTTTCGTCCTTCCTTATTCAGCACCTAAAATTCACTACCATACAAAAATTAAGGCACGGCCATTGTTTTATAAACATTTAATTGAGTATCCCTTCTTGTTTTTTTTATCTTAATCTACTTCTGATTGTTCCATATATACTTTGAAAACGCGAGACATTTATTTCTACGTCTTTATCATAGCTATAAGTATTGTTATTTCCAAGATTGCATCTTCATGGTTAGGCCTTCGGCCTGTTCCGCTCTCAAAATTCATCTTCCCATCGTCTTCTAGGCTGGTAAAACAGTGCTTGTTTTTATTCTTAAAATATTTTATACTATTTTTGTTTATAGCGTTGTATTTTTTTCATTTAGATTAAAAATTGTGAGTTCTTGCCTAATTGTTTCACTAGGGATATGATCTCTTAGAGTATATCCTGCAACGTATCTGAGGAACCTCATCTCTGATATTTCTAGTAATCTTCTGTCTGATCTATTCATGGTCCAATTCTCTGATCCATATGTCACAATGGGAACTGTCATTACCTTATAAAACTTTAGCATTGTTTCTTTTGTTGTTTTTATTTGTAGTGTTCATTTAATAGTCCCACACAAACTTCGAAATTTATAATTTGTTCATGTATATCATTTTCCCAATTGTAAGATAAATGTGTGGCATCCTAAATATTTAAAACTCTGTACTTGTTCGATAATTCCATCGTTCAAAACTATTTTCGATCGAACTGCATGTTTTCCCCGAGAGGCCATTGTTTTTGTTTTCTTCGTTGAAATCTTGAGATTATATTTCTCCATGGTTTTATTGAGTCCAAGAATGTGAAATTTACTTCAGTATTGTGTCATATATTACAATTTTAAATCTAATCTTATCTTTACCCTTAAAAGCCATAACTTGGGGTTTCTCCGCTCATCTTATACAATTGTACTTTTACATAAATCATTGTTATCGAGTTGGTAGAGAGAATTAGAATAAAAATGCTCATAATTGCAAAACTCTTATGGACATTGAAATTGAATTGTCTTTATTGTAAACTATATTCTGCTGAACGAAGAAAATCTTTAGCCGATAAGAAAATGTTTATAAACAAACACTTCCAATGTACGCAGTATTCAGGGTAGATAAACTCAGAATAGATAAATATTTTGTAAAAGCCACTCTTCATCAATTTCTATTTTATTCACCATTCACACTTTTTTTTCTTTAAAGTCGCTCTTTAACAGATAAAGCCATTAAGCGTTCGGAATTAAAATCTAGGCATGAATGCACCGACAGATTTTGCACACAGACATTTTTTTCAGACTTAAGGTTCTTTTTAAGTGCCGTAAATCTACGACATGGGATCCACGGATATTAGTTCCCTTCCAACGGAATCTATGCTCAGGGCATTTATACCCTGAAAAAGCCATTGACTTTCAACCTTAATTTTTAGTACATAATACCCACGTTCTATAATTACACATTATCCTACTGCACTTTGCTGCTTACATTATTGAGACCGGCTTCAAGGAAATTGCAAATTGCGATCTTATGTGTGTGATAAATTGTATTGATTGTTATTAATAACATACGTTCGATATCAAATGGACCCGTCTTTGTGGATCAATGCAGGAATAATTCATTCACAGTCTAAATGCAGGGTACTTCTATCTTATAAAGGTTTCTTGTATCTGAAGAAAAATATCACAAATGGAGAAAATTATGCACGCTTCAAAGATAGTAGTAGAATACCAGACTACTTACAAAGTTGTGGAATGCAGGCTTTCACGGCCGGTAATCATAATATTAAAATATTCCGGGCTATGTGACCGTGGTCTATAACTGGTGTTTCTTCCAGACGTTTCTCCCTCAACTGCGGAGGGCATCTTCAGAGTGCTTCGCAGTTGAAGGAGAAACGTATGGAAGAAACACCATTTATAGACCACGGCTACAAAGCCTGGAATCTTTTAATATTACTTACAAAGTTGTGGGAATAACTTAGTTCTACAAATGTAATTTAATAATTTCGATCACATTAACCATTTATTAAACCAACTCTTCATTGTGCTAGAAAAAATGCAGTAGACGAAGTGTAATAGAAAAAATACAATAACGAAGTGCAATGTACGAACTCTTACCAGGTGAAGTGTATTGGACGATATTGGATGAAGTTACAGTAGTCAAATATTCCGAATATGGTCGTGGTTTCTTATTTCAGGGAATTAACGGAGAAATTTCGTGAGTTCAATACAATCTAACCGGTTATTAATTTATCATAAGTAATGCCACGAGTGATTTCCAAATTATCGATAAATTCACGACTCATGAATTGAGGAGTGAATTTATCTAGAGAATTTGGAAATCAAGAGCGGCATTTGTTAGGACTATTTAACGAATAAAATTAAGCTGTTTACTCACAAATCATTATTTAAATATCGAACCATAGTAATTCTGCCCGAAGGCAGGTCCTTCACTGCAATCATAGCATTTTGATGCTATGCTTGCAGCTTTACTAGGGAATTGTAGGTGTGGTAGCTTCCCGTTGCTTTCCACACCGGTGAAGGATGATGACGATAATGATAAGGATGAAGATAATGATGACCAAATGATTTCGGGGACCGTTTGGGCCTTAAAGTTTTCCTGACATTTGTCTTACAGGTGATAAAAACCTCGCCCAGAAAAACTGGTCCGACCGGGGATCGAACCCGGGCCCGCTGCGTGATAAGGCAGCACGCTACCTCGAGACCACAGCGGTGGACTATTTAAATATAGTTATTTTAAAATATTTATAACCTATATTTAATGTAAACGGCGATGTTTGAAAACAAATGAGAAACATTATGTTTCATTTATTCATCACTGCAACCAGATCATAAATATTGCCAAATAGAATCGCAATATTGTAAGAATGCATCCTAGTGGAGAAAAAACGAAACACACCATTATAGGATACTAATAAATTTATGATGCCCTATCATGTAAACATGCCAGATACATTTTTCTCCAACGTTATTTCCTGGGAAATAATTCGTTTAAGAAAGTGCAAACAGCGTTTTTTTTTGTGGTATTATCAATTGCTACAAATGTTTTTATATTATCTCCCGCAAACGGTATCAGCTGACATTCGTGCACTATATATACAATTTGGTAGCCGTATTTCTTAGAGAGTCAGTCACTGCAAATTAATGCTATTCAGAATGGTAAAAAGGAGGTGCTTTCTTTAATATGATGAACTTCCTTGATAAATTCCAGGTGAAACACGACTGTGATTGGTTGTAATTAAAAAAATCATTGTAATGTGATTGGTCATTGACTCCCGTTTGGGGCACGAGTTAAATAGTCATAGAAAAAGGGGAAATCCTGCGGTATTTTGATTGTCATTTTATAAGAATCTGTAACTATCAGCTTCTTGCCTTCATAATAAACTTATATTAATTTAGTTTTAAACTACTTTAATGGAATAAAGACGTCTAAGCTAGAATTTAATTGTTGTAACGGACCCATTTTCAACAATATAAAAGGGGGAACACGTTCGCTTTATGCATTCTGAAGTTTTTAGTACCTCATGACAATTTTCCTTAGAGTAAAAATTAATTTCAAATTTTACAGTGTTTAAGCACGACCAAACTTTATTGCAGTTTAATTTACACCTAGCATGAAGAACTTACTTCCCTTCGTTCGACATCACGCTCATCAAGTTCTACGTGGTTTTATAGCACTTCAAATTATGCAGTTCCCATGAAGAGGGTCTTCTATATTCGTCATACCTTCCGTATAAAGAATTTGCAAAATGTTTATTATGTTCTTTCTGTCCAGCCATCATAAATATAATATGTAAGTAAATAATTCAATAAACGATGGGTTACTGATGAAGCTTAACCCTTAAATTGGAAAAACACTGACTGACTGACTGGGTGATGGCAATGACTGGCATTGCCCAGTGTTCCGTTTTTCTGGGAACCTGTTGTGGTCACTTGGCGGTCGAATTCCATTGAGCTGTTCATTATGGAGTTTAACCACTTGGCTGGAAACAGAAATTTCTTGTCTCAGTTATTTGAATGTGGCGGACCGCACTGAAAACGGAATCTTGTATAACTGTTATTATTAGATATATTGTATAATTAGACACACATTTAAGTGGTTTTTTTTTTTCATTTTCTACTGACTTATTAAAATATTAAATTATTTAAACCAACTGATGTATCTTTAGAAACCAGATATAGGTCCTACAAAGAACCAGTTTAGTCTCTTAGGCTGCGGTGAGCAGGATACATGCACGAATGGGAAATGAAAGAGAGCATGGGAACTTCTTGTAGGGAAACCGGAAGGAAATCGTTCAGTAGGTAGACCAAGAATGAGATGGGAGAATAACATTAATCATGAATTCAAGTAGGTAGCCATAGGATGACTAGAAAACATTACTTCAGGATAGGGATGTATAGAGAAAGAGCTTATATACGCGCTGCTAAGAGCCTCCGAGTTCAATCGCATCAGATAATTAATTATCTCTTATTCTAGGCATGACTTTTCATGTGTCATAAATCTATAGCACAGGATTCACTTTTATTTACCCTTCGAAGGAAACCATACTGAGAACTTTCACATCCATAGAAAATCATCAACTGATATAAATATTTAAATATATTCAGTTCACAGCCGTTAATCTTACATATATTCAATACTAATAAAATTCATAATAAATTCAGTTGAGGTAAATAGACATACAGTAAAATATTAAAATATATACCTTTTGGCAGGTGCCGTCGTCCTCAACTGTGTTATTTTTTTTAAATTGGTAACTGTAGGTCTTTCGGAAGTCGGCTTCCATCATCAGCAGAAGAAATATCATTGCTACTAATTGTTGTTGTGTGACGCTTTAGACGTTGACGGTCTAGAAACGTCGTCGGTACCAACTGACGGGTGTGTAGCAATCTCATATAAGAGATTGTATGATTGGGGTGTGTTCTCATTTAATATTAAAATGCTGTTCGTTTCCGTTATAATTTCAATATCTTCTAGTAGATTTATTTAAGCCGGAATTATTTCTTTATGAATTATCGTTAGGGTGTTTTCTGTAGTATCCATTCTGTGGCCAGCGTTCATTATGTGCTTAGCATAGCTTGACCTTCCACCCGCGTACATGGTTCATTTTATCTTGTATTAATGATTCTGCTTGTCCTGCCTATATAAAATTGATTCTAATATTTACATGTTAATTTGTAGACTCCTTTGTTATTAAATTTATTATTTTCTTCTATGCCATCATTTATTAAATTCTTTGTTTTCAGGTTTATATGCTATGTTTATATTTTTTGTTTAGTTTTTTTTTTCAAATTTCTAGCTAATTTTATTGTTCCATTACCTGTATATATGTTAGTGATATCCAGGTTTTCTTAATAACAGATTTTCTTTCGAGTTTTGTTATTTTATGCATATAATTTTTTTCTTATTTTTTTACTAGTTTATCTATCATTTGCCAAAAGGTACACACACACACACACACACACACACACACACACACACACACATATATATATATATATATATATATATATATATATATTAAAATTGACCAGCCTCATGGGCTAGTGGTCAGCGTTCCTGACTACTGTTCATGAGGTCCCGGATTCGATTCCCGGTCAAACGATAGGAATTTTTCCTTAAAGGGAATTATTCATGTGGTTTCCAATTGTCTGGAACTTAGATTACGTTTAGGTTAAGAACTCTCCTGTCTCTTCATTATCATTTATCACCCATCATATTATCGGGCAACGTAATTCCGCCTTCCAGGTGCCCCAACCTAAGAAATGGATTACAATTCCGCCAATGCTAAGGAAGAAAGCCGGAAATATCATAAAAGGCAACCTGGTGGCATTAGACAAAAAAAAAACATATATATATATATATATATATACATACATACATACATAAAGTATATTCAAATTTTAAGTTATTACATATAATTACTTATATTAACATAGTTTAACAAATATTGTTCATTTATGTAAAATTCCAACTAAAAATGTTATTAGAATACCTACATAAAATGATTACGGATCACTTTGTACTGTCTTAAATTATATTTAATCCAACGTTCTGAAGAAATGCTGTCAGCAATATAAATTGAAAGGGACGGATCTTTCTGAAACATCTGGGCATGAAAGTGTAGTTGTGTTATGATAACTGATGACCACATGTGTTGCTTGTGGACTAATCAGTGTGTGTGCAGGAGGTGACATGTGGCAGTCGTTCATATCTCGAGTGAAGCATCTGCCACAACGCTCTTTCTGTTTCAAAACTGCTTACATCTGGGAATAGTATTTCTCAAATTTAATTTACACTAGTCCTTGACCTCACGTTTATTAATAATATATTATATTATATTTTTGTTTAGAGACGCTTTAATATCTGGAAGACTGTATTCAGGATTTTCATTACGTACTTTTTTGCTGTATGAAGAATAGCCAAGTACCACGCCAATATTCCTTCCATTAGCTGCCTTGCTTCTCTACGGTTTGTCCTTTGAGTATTATTTATTAATATCTTCTTCTTCTTCTTCCGAATGCAGTATTGGGTGATGATGCCCGTTCTGCGACTACAAAAACTGATCCTTCCATCGGTTGAAGGGTCTTCCGAGGTCTCTTTTGCCATTAGGGTTGAGGTGGTAAATCATCTTTGGTAAACGGGAATTTGACATTCTCTGGACGTGTTGGAACCATTTAATCTGATAATTTTGTATATGTTCAACCATTTCCCTACTATTCCACTGCATCCTTATCTCATCACTTTTCATTCTATCCCTTAATGTTACTCCAGTTAGTGATCGGAGGAATCTCATTTGTGAACTATTAATGCGGGATTTATCTTTTGCTCGAAGTGTCCAGCATTCACTTCCGTATAGTAGAGCAGGTTTGGCTATGGCATTATGAAATCTCAATTGGATTTATTAATATTTATTTATTTATTTAGCCTGGTGGAGTTAAGGCCATATGGCCTTCTCTTCCAGGACAAACACATATTATAACTAATTTTAAATTCAATAATATTTTAAACTTTTAACTACTTATATAGCCGCGGTGGACTAGTGGTTATGCTCCTTGCCTCTGGTCCCGAGGGTCGCGGGTTCAAACCCGGCCGGAATCGATGGATTTTTTAGGATGGAAAAATCCAAGGAGCAAGTCCTCCGGGAGAGACTTTAAGCCGTGGGTCCCGAGTCTGAAGATTTCCAAGCTCGTAAAAGGTCCTTAAAGCCTGAATGAAAGGCCTCTAAGCAAAATTTACCGAATTTTCCCGTCCTAGTACTACCTTGGTTTTCTAGATGTTAGTATGAGGCGGAACGCTGACCCCCGGACCACTCAAAGGACATCTATACGAAAACAAGTGTAATTAAATTAGTATGGTTCAAATTATTCCCTGTAGGGGGAGAGCGCCTAAATTTCTGTTAAGGGAAAGATGGGCTTACAAGACAAGAAGATAAATTATATAAATAAGCTTATACCTGCCTATATTATACTAAACTCAAAAATCAATATCAGAATATAACAATCATAATTAACTGTAACATTAAATGAAGATTTGATCAATAAGATAATATATATTATATACTATCTATAATAAAACAAGTTAATGATAGTTAAGATTAAGACTGAAACTAATAATAATATACATTCTTCTTGTATCTTGTAAGTCCATGTTTCCCTTAACAGAGATTTTAGGCGCTCTCCCCCTACAGGGAAAAATTTGAACCATACTAATTTAGTTACACTTGTTTTCGTAAAGATGTAATTTCAGTGGCTCGTGGTCAGCGTTCCGCCTCATACTGACATCTAGGAAATCAAGGTAGTACTAGGATGGGAAAATTCGGTAAATTTTGCTTAGAGACCTTTCATTCAGGCTTAAGGACCTTTTATGAGCCTGGAAATCTTCAGACTCGGGACCAACGGCTTAAAGTCCCTCCCGGAGGACTTGCTCCTTGGATTTTCCATCCTAAAAAATCCATCGACCCCGGCTGGGTTTGAACCCGCGACTCTCGGGACCAGAGGCAAGGAGCATAACCACTAGTCCACCGCGGCCGATATGATATGTGTTAAAGCAAGATAAATTAAATTAAATTGTTCGTGGTCCGTCTCTGTCTAATGTATATAAAAACAAAGAAAAATAATGAGATATAGAAAGCTAATTTTACGGTTATACAATATTTAAACAAATGAAAATATTTGTTAATTTTAATATTTTCATAAATAATTAAACGTATTAATTGTTAAAAGAATACTATCAATTAGGCGTATACGTTAGTTTGTTAATAAATAATTCTTTAGTTTGTTTTTTATGGATGTTATAGTTTGACAGTAGCCACTCCTTATTAGGGGTTTTCGGGTAGTTCTACCGTAAATTCCCTCCCCCTGAAATCTTGTATATTTTTCTGTGTTTTCTTACCCGATGAAGATCAAAGATGAGGACAGACGGAATCTTGATAATCCTTTTAGTGATTTTCGAAATAATGCAACTATTGAGGCTGTATAAGGAAAATATTACTGATAATACAGATCTTTATCCATTCAGAATGGACAATTTAAAAATATTAAATATTTTAATGTATGCTGACGATGTGGTTATTATTCATGAAAATGAAAATAATTTGCAGTACTCTTTACATCAATTAAATCAGTTATGCCAAGAATATAATTTAAAAATATAAAAGGAAAAAACGAAATTAATGGCATTTTCGGGAAGTGAACATATAAGATCAAAAATCATAATAGACAACAAACTCTGGAACAAGTAACACATTTTAATTATTTGAGTTTTAATTTTATTATAAACACAAAAACTGAAAGAGGCGTAAATGTGAAACTGTCAAGATTTCAAATCATATATGTGGAACTATACATAGAACATTAAAGAACAAAACAAGAAGAGATACTAGATAGAAGTTTTATAAAACATTAGCAGTTCCTGCATTACTTTATGGGAGTGAAACTTGGGTAATGACCAAAATAGAATACAAAGTGTAGAAATGAACTTTCTTAGAAGAACAAAAGGCTGCACAAGAATGGATCGGATAAAGAATGAAGATATTAGAACAGAGTCAAACATATATCCATTAAATGATAAAATCAAAGGTTATAGAGAAAAATGGTTTAGACACGTAGAAAGAATGTACGTAACAAAATTACCAAAAGCAGAATTCAACTACAAGCCAAGAGGTTCAAGGAATGCAGGAAGGCCAGTGAAAAGATGGACAGAACAAATGTGAGGCGGAACAGGCATTTTGCCTAGCCCGTGAAGTGAAGAAGATCCTCATCCAATCTATGTGTATATATATGAGTGTGTTTTGTGTGTCTATTCACTCTCTAGCGACAGAAATTATTGTATTTTCTTTTTCGGAAGAAAACTCTGCATATAGCGATCAATTAAGAAAAGTAGAGTCGAGTTCGTTAACCACAAAATCGGACATTAGGATGGGGTTAACCAGAAGCAAAAATTTAAAATTCACTCCAGGGATCGGATTTTTTTTTTGTAACAGAAATCGGCATAGGCCAATGAAATAAAACAGGGAAGATATTCTCCATAACTCAGCGAAATCCGACCATTTGAAGTCGAGGTTCATCCGAAATTCCAAAAATTTCAAAATAGCTCTGGCAGCCTCTATGTTTTTTTCGAAATAAAACTGCATGAAAATGCTATGATTGCAGTGAAATACCTGCCCTAGGGGTGAACACTAAAAAAATACTGTGTTAACAAAATTATAAAGTGGTAAATGAAGATTAACACAATGTATATTATCTATTTTGAAAATAATTATATTTGCGTGACCAAAACATAAACACAGGTAATACGTAACAATCCGTGTATGACGCAACAGTGGGGAATCCCCATTACAAGAAGTCACCTGGCATATAACCCACGTTCATTAAGTGGAAGGAATAGTTTTATTACAGTGTTTGTTCACGAAATACCTGATGAGGTAATAAAACAAGAAGCGATGAACTATTAAAAAGTTGTTAATGAACTTGGGTTAGGATTTTTAGGTGCGTTTTTTTTTTTGCATGAAAAATTAGAGTTCTCTGAAATAAATCAATAAGTGAGATGTCTGAAATTGAAAATGGGGGCAATTTTCTTACATTTTCCACCATTTTTTTAAACATTTAGCCTTGTTTGCCTTATTCTGTCCACAATCCCCTTTTCCCCATTTTCTAATTGTTTTGTGTTACTTTTTAAATATATTTATATAGCGAATTCTGTCATTTAACTTACTGTATAATGTCCAATATAAATTAAATTACTATTTATAAATATTATATTAACTTCTCGTCATCTTGCTATAAACATGGAGTAGTGAACCTATCTGCTTTCGGTGACGAACACCTCTGAACAAAATTTAAATTCAGCACAGCTGTAACGAAGGAAAATTGAAATGGCCAGATGATATTCGGAGAAATTTTAGGCCTTAACGTTTTCTGACATTTGTCTTACAGATGAGGAAAATAAGCTTACTCAAAAAAAAAACCATCGTCTAGAAAGTTAGTCCAGACCGGTGAACGAATCCGGGCCCGCTGCGTACGAAGCAGCGACGCTATCCCGAGAACACAAAATTCAAATTATAAACACACAAAAGTAATAACAGTTAAATGATTTCGTTAAAATTATATCGAAAAAAATGTCTAATACTTTGGTGATTAATAATAATAATACTAATAATAATAATAATAATAATAATAATAATCTTTATTTAAGCTGACAGAGTTAAGGCCATGAGGCATTCTCTTCCCCTCAATCAGCGAATAATAAAATAATACAAACATTTATACATTAATTACAATTTTAAAATATGTCCACCACTGTGGTCTCGAGGTAGCGCGCTGTCTTGTCACGCAGCGGGCCCGGGTTCGAACCCCGGTTGGGACAGGTTTCGTGAGTGAGGTTTTTTCGGGATTTTTCCTCGCCTGTAAGTTAAATGTCAGAAAACTTCAAGGCCCAAACGGTCCACGAACACCATCTTGCCCATCATCATCAATATCATACTCGCCTAATTAGATTAAGTTTAGTTTAAGGCCTCTCCTGGCGCATCATCATCAATTCTCATATCAGCGGGGCAGCGTAACCCCGCCTTCCAGACGCCCCAACCTCAGAAGTGGGTTACAAGTTCGCCATGCCAGGAGAGAACACCAAAAATGTTGAAATGACCTGGGGCATAGGAGAAAATAAATAAATAAAATATTTTTAAGTCGTTACTAATATTAGGAAGAATTCTATACAGTGTCACTAGTAGGAAAAACTTTTATGTTGGCAGCAATGAAATCAACCCAACAGCTATGAATTTGATAATATAGACAAATTGGAGACTGAAATGATGGTTAAAAATGTTGCATGTTGTTCTTTGAGGAGCAACTTAGATTGAATTATCTATAATGAGTACTCATAATGAATGGAACTTATTTACAAATAGAATTTAATGATATGCATAAGTAAATAAATAATAGTTTTAAAAAACTAAACCAACACGCTTTATTAGAAAACCGATCTAAAAAAATAAAAAATAATTTTAATTTCCAACACGCTTGGGATAAAATTAATGTGGTCAACAAAAAAATTATCTCCAACACATCTAGAATAAAACTAGAGTTATCTACAAAAAGAAAAATTACCATAAAAAGCGTGGGGTGCTCAATATCAATTAATATATTTGACAATAAACATATATTGATAAATGTAAAGTCTCTAAGAAGAAAATGTAAAAACCATAAAAAGCACCCCACTCTTTTGATGGCAAAATTATTTTTTTTTTGTTCATAACTCTAGTTTTATTCTATATGTGTTGGAGATATTTTTTTTGTTGACCACTTTAATTTTATCCGAAGCATGTAGGAAATTAAAAGTATTTTTCATTTTTTAGTTTGATTTTTTAATAAAGCGTGTTGTTTTAGTTTTTTAAAGTATTATTTATTTAAACTATTATTTATTATTTAGTTTTAATATTTTACAGAATAAGATAAAAATGCAAATATCTTTAAATTCGATACTATTGTAGTATGAGCAAAAAGTAATACTCTACTAAAAAAATCCTCTGGCCGGATTTGAACCAGCGATCTATGGATTACTGAAATTATATACCACTACAGTCTACCGCTGTACCAACTGAGCTCTTACAACGATTGAGTAAGAAGTCGGTAAGTCCGCAACCTATTATACCAGTATTTTGATTTTCTGCTGATTCTGGCAAGGATTTTAGATATATTTATGAAATTATTGTATTGTCACTGGTCCTTTACAAGTATACAAAGTTTCAAGTCGATCCAATGATTTTAAGTGGGTGAAAATCGTGTTCAAAAATTGCGTTACATAGATACAAAGACACTCTTTTTATTTTCTGATGATTCTGGCCAGGATTTTAGAAACAAATATGAAATTATCGTATTGTCACGAGTCCTTTACAAGTATATAAAGTTTCAAGTCGATCCAATGATTCTATGTGGGTGAAAATCGTGTTAAAATATTCCGTTACATAGATACAAAGACACTATTTTTGATTTTCTGATGATTCTAGCCAGAATTTTAGAAAACAAATATGAAATTATTGTATTGTCACGGGTCCTTTACAAGTATACAAAATTTCAAGTCGATCCAATTATTTTAAGTGGGTGAAAATCGCGTTGAAAAATTCCGTTACATAGATAGATAGATATATAGATAGAGGTCAAGCTAATATAAAGCGCGTAAAAACAAGAAGCAGGAACAACTCATACAATATCAAAAGTAGCAGGTGGACTATAACCCCTCTATCAACCTCCTTATGACAGACATTCCGTTGCAGTAAGCCGAACAAACGTTTTAGAATGGTTTCAATATGGCAGTAAATCTTATTTCATGTCATGTCCTTAAGTAGTCTCTCACAGTCTTAACAAATTCCTGAGGGCAGAAAAACTCTCTTCTCATGCACTTTTTTTTTCTCCTATTTCTAGTGGAGCAGTCACCCTTAAAAAATATGGTCTCAACCCTCGGAGCTAAGTAACTTGGTCTGTTTTTCTTTTAACTCCCCCTTCCACGCGTAATCTTATCGAGTTGCAAGCCAGAAGGAGGCTGCTAATGACTGCCCTTGATACAGCTCGCAAACAACACAAATGCAACATTAAAAATAACGCAACTCAACATCAAAACAGGGTATATCTCTAATTACACAAGAATAATACTTGAAAATTAACATGACCAGTAAAAGTTGAATTCAATAAAACAAAATACAGGCTGTTCTTTACAACATGTGACGCGACGTTTTTAATTCCTTGATGAACTGTCAAATTGTATTCTTATGGTACCATGTTTAAAATTATTTACTACCATTTACTATGATGCTTTACATTGTTTCTAACGATTATTCATAAATAATGCCACGATGCGAGGAATTAATTTATCTAGAGAATTTGGAAATCAGGACTATTTAACGATTACAATTAAGCTGTTTACTCACAAGTCATTATTTAAATATACATTCACACACACTCACTGGCACTATCGAACCCGTAGGTTCATGGCCGCGCAGACATAAGCTCTCCATACATCCCTATCCTGAGCTAATGTTTTCAAATCATTCCCTGTATAATCTACTTCCCTCAAATCATAGTTAATGTTATTCTCCCACCTCATTCTTGGTCTACCAACTGGGCGTTTTCCCTCTGGCTTTCCTAGAAGAAGTTTCCATGCACGTCTTTCATTTCCCATACGCGCAACTTAAATATAGTTATTTTAAAATATTTATATATTTAATGTAAAGGGCGAAGTTCGAAAACAAATGAGAAACGATTGTTATACTACATTTGTTTCATCACTACAACCAGATCATATTATTTATTGCCAAAGGATCGTAATATTGTAAGAATTCACCCTAGTGGAGAAATTTATAACCAACATTATAGGTTATTAATTAATTTCTGATGTCCTATGATGTGTCCCGCGCCGTAGCCGAGCGGTTAAGGTAGGAAGCCTTGGCGCAGAGCTACGGGACTTGCGCTGGTTCGAGTCTCCATGGGGGAAGAAATTTTCTCATGGTATTTCGGCCAGTATGGGACCGGTGCCCACCCAGCATCGTGAGGCAATTGGGTAGCTATAATAAGTAGCGGCTCCAGGTTGAGGAACTAGCTATAACGGCTGGGGGACTCGACATGCTAACCACATGTCACCCCTACACTGGCTGTTGATCATCTACCTCTGTGATTAACACATGTGGATGTGAAGGGCCAGCAGCCGGCTGGTAAAAGGGCAACCGCTGAAAAGTGGAAAGACCCTCAATCGGATGTCCTATGATGTAAATATGTCAATTATATTTTTCTGGAACGTAAATTCCTGGGAAAGCGCTAACAGTGTTTTTTTTGTGGTATAAGCAATTGCTACAATTTTACATTATCTCCCGCAAGCACTATCTGGTAACATTCGTGCACTATATATATACACATACAATCTGTTAGCCACATGCAGTCACTGCAAAATAATGCTATGACCTATTCAGAATATTAAAACGGAGGAGCTTGATTTTAAAGTGATAAAATTAAATTGATAAAATCAAGGTGAAAAACGACTGCGATTGTGAAAATAAAAAAATCATTGAAATGTGATTGGACATTGACTCCCATTTGGGGCATGAGTTAAATAGTCAATATAATGTTCTATTACATTTAACTATATACGTAGCATGAAGACGTGGCAGCCATGTTGATTTTAACGAATATTTTAAGCAAAAACAAAGTCGTGTTCCAGTGCAGTCAACATAGAGTATGTACTAATTAACTGTACGCATATACTTCACAGTTTCTGAACTTACTATTTATTTTTGGGCGTTCTATTCTTTCACAGGTTACAGTGCTAAAATTACGTTAGGTTAGCATTTAGGTCGGTCTTTCACAGGTTAGAGTACTTAAATTGCGCTAGATTAAATTTTAGGTTCGTTAAATATTGTGTATATGTTGGCTACACCCCGTGATTCCATGGTGTAAACCGCTTGGCATGTTTTGGCGCATGCGCATGGTGTATGATTGTAACTTAGAAAACATTTTCGCGTCAAATGTAAAGAATCCCCAAAATATTAATTTCATACTCGAAATCTACCCAAATATCTAACAGTTCGTTAATCGTTTTCTGTAAATGTCTGGCGGAAGACTGTCACATTGTTAATGCGAAGTAATACTTAGCTTTCCATTCCACGAACGCTGTTTAACCTCTCTCCTTATAGGTACTTTTGTGTGCCACATACCATCCGGGCCTTACCGTGACGCGATGTCATATCGAGTTCCCTTTTATAAAACAAATAATTCATTGTTATTTATAACAAACTACGCGCTGCTAACTAGCTAACTAACTCACTGGCTCTATTGAAACCATAGGTTCATGACCGCGCGGATATAAGCTCTCCATACTTCCCTATCCTGAGTCAGTGTCTTCCTGTCATTCCCTGCATAATCTAAAAGTAAAAGTAAAGTAAAGCAAAGTGATCCCACTACAGGCCTCAGGAGGCCCTTGGGGTAGTAGGAGGTTAAGGCTCCCACTTTTTCTAGACAATCGGCACTTGATGTCAGCCGGGTTGTCAGCCCTGCGTGACGGCCGCCTTTACCCCCAGAACAAGCGTCTGTTACTCATTTCCGTTAGAGGCTGAGTCGACCCCAGGGCCACAGTGCCGCCAGAAAGTTTGGGTCAGTTTAAAAATCTTGACCCCACCGGGACTTGAACCCGCGACCTACTGGCTTGTAGCGCAGTACCTTAACCACTACGCTACGGCGTGCCCTGCATAATCTACTTCCCTCAAATCATAGATAATGTTATTCTCCCACCTCATTCTTGCTCTACCAACTGGGCGTTTTTTGTCTGGTTTTCCTATAAGAATCTTCCATGCACCTCTTTCATCCCCCATACGTGCCAAATATCTTGTCCATCGCAGTCTACGAGACGTAATTTTTCTTATTATATCTGGCTTCCTATATATATCATGTAGCTCATTATTACTGTATGTATAGTTTTCTCCATTCACGTCTGTTCATCTCTTTGGTCCAAACATTTTCCTAAGAATTTCATTCTCAAATACTCGTAATCTTCTTTCCTCCCTTAAAGTAAGAGTGCATGTTTCGCATCCATATAATATAACTGGGAGAATAACAGTTTTATTATTTCAAGTTTAACATTTTTTGAAGGGAGATGGGACGACAAGAGTCCCTGTAATGCATAATAGCACGCATTTCCAGAATTGAGCCTATGTTTAGTTTGTTTGTGCATCTCATTCCTATGTGTAATTTTATTGTTCCTAGATACTTGAAATCAGGCACTTCTTCAAAATTTCCCTCATTTGTTATTAGTTGTCCATGTCCATTATATAACGCATTTCTATTTGTGAACCTGCGCACTGCTATTTTTTTTAAATATACTACATACAGTACGACATAGACACACGATATATTGCGAGTTCTATTTACATATGGATCATTGAATTGGTCAATATTTCAATGGCATTTGGAGGCTTGAAATGGTCAATGTTAGGAAACGTAATGTATTAGGCAAACAGACAAACTAACAAATTTAATAAAAACACAACTTCAAAGGTTACAAATTCCCATAAAGGAATTTAAATTTAATTACACAAACATCTAATACGAAATATCAGATGAATTCCTTAGCCAAGATATTTTCAAGTCTCGTTCTCCGTTTCACGTTTTAACTGTTAATATTGGATATCGGATTGTTAGGTACGAAATTGAAAATTCTGTACATTCATTTATACCACAAGAATGATTCAAATATATTAAAACCCTGAAATAGAAAATCTGAATAAATATTTTAAATACGCGATAAAAAACTAGAATTCTTCAAAACGGGACATTTAAATTATTTCATTCATATAGTACAGAGTTTACTAGTTAAGCAATTTATCATCTTTATATGTAAAAATGAGTGTGAGTCTGTTTGTTTGTGTTGTTTATGGACTCAAAAACTACTTCACCGATCTATGGTTTTCACCGCCATTTCCACAATTTTTCTGGGACAATTAACGTACATAACATATTACCGTACGTACTATAGGGCTGGAACTAAAAAAAAAATGCTTAGGTGCACTAGAAAATTCGCTTTTTGGTCGCTTAAATTGCTTACGCTGCCTAAACCATAACACATACACCAAATGAATGTACACGGAATTGAATATAAAAAATCTACAAAAAATCCGCGACAGCATATGTTTATCTTTTCATCTTTGTCTTTCATTCATGCCAAAAAAATCAGTATTACCGGGCAAGTTGTGTTTGCCGTAAAATTTTTCATATTTATACTATTATTATTATTATTATTATTATTATTATTATTATTATTATTATTATTATTATTATCATCATCATAAGTAATATTAATGTTAATATTTTTATCGTATAAAATATTGTTTGTACATGAAATTTCCATGGCAACATTTAATATATTTATAATTCTTTATAATTAGTGGTATAGTGTATATATAATCTATATTGTCAAATATGTATTTGTAATTTGTGCTAGTTGAGTGGAAAAGAAGGTCTTATGGCCTTAACTTAGCCATAAAACATTATTATTATTATTTTATTATTATTATTATTATTATTATTATTGTTCTAAGCAAATTTAAGGGACAGAAACAATATTATTTGAGCGGAAATTTATATAATAACAACGTTTTAGTATATCATATAGTATTAAATGTAAAAGTAAAGTAAAAAGTAAAGTAAAGTGATCCCACAACAGACCCGGAGGCCCTTGGGGTAGTAGGAGGTTAAGGCTCCCACTTTTTCTAGACAATCGGCACTTTATGTCAGCCGGGTTGTCAGCCCTGCGTGACGGCCGCCTTTACCCCAGAACAAACATCTGGTACTCATTTCCGTTAGAGGCTGAGTCGACCCCAGGGCCATAGTGCCGCCAGAGAATTTGGGTCAGTTTAAAAATCCTGACCCCAACGGGACTTGAACCCTCGACCCTCCGGCTTGTAGCTCAGTGCCTTAACCACTACGCTACGGCGAAAAAATCTTATAGGCCTATTATAATAATATGGGCGTAAATTCAATATGGGTAAATATATTGAATGAAAAAAAAATAGACCTATATGACAGAAAATTTATGGTATAACAATGTGAAGATAAACTATGTACATTAAAAGGTTGTGTGCTTAAATAGCAGTAAAATTTAATTAACGATAATCTATCTTCTGGTTTTTATAGCTGCTGCCGTCTTCCCGTACCAAACTTCCAAAGCCTAAGATCTTGTGCATCTTCAATGCTTAGTCCTCTGGCTTGTAATGCTTTTCTTCCGTGTTAACTTTCGTTTTCTTTTTTCTTCTTTCTGGTCGGTTGCCATTGATGTAGGTCATCGGTCATCTTCCATTCAAAAAATATGTCATAACCATTTTAATTCCTTCTCAATTCTTCAATTATGCTTTCTTCTACTTCCATTTGTTTCTGATTTCCTTATTTGTAACATGTTCTAATTTTGACTCCCTGACACTTCTGCGAAAATAATCCACTTCTAGAGCTATTAGTCTATTCTTGTAGTACTTATTTATTGTTCATACATAATAATAATAATAATAATAATAATAATAATAAATTAATTAACAAGTATTGACAGAACTATACAAGGTAATCTTATTTTAAGATGATTGAGCAATTTCAGTCGCGTATGTACTGTATAGTTTTACATGTTCCAGTAAACTGCGTATACATGTTTGTTTTTCTGCCATCGTGTATCTCGTGAATTTGAAAGTCATGTTGGATTTAGTCGATCCTGGTAAACTATTGTTCCCTCTTTAACTAGATGTTTCAACAAGATATTTAAAGCAGTAGACACTAAATCAGTTTAAACTTCCAGTTTGACATTAAATAATATTCTTGGAAACATTTGAAAACATCCGGTATTTATGAAATTGGATGTAACGACTGGGATAGGAAATATGTTGGACAAACAAGATCTATTTTACACGCTTTATTAGTTTGACCTGTATCTATCTATTCTAACGGAATCTTTCAACGCGATTTTCACCCACTTAAAATCATTGGATCGACTTGAAACTTTGTATACTTATAAAGGACCAATGACAATACAATAGTTTCATAATTGTTTTCTAAAATCATGATCAGAATCATCAGAAAATCAAAAAAAAGTGTCTGTGTAATTATGTAACGGAATCTTTCAACACAATTTTCACCCACTTAAAATCATTGGATCGACATGAAACTTTGTATACTTGTAAAGGACCAATGACAATACAATAATTTCATTTTTTCTAAAATCATGACCAGAATCATCAGAAAATCAAAATAAATAATAGTTTTAAAAAACTAAAAGAACAAAAAAATCATCTCCAACACATATAGAATAAAACTAGAGTTATCAACAAAAAAGAAAATAATTTTACCATCAAAAGCATGGGGTGCTCTATATCAATTTAATATATTTGGTAATAAACAGATATTGGTAAAAGTAGTCTCTAAGAAGAAAATGAAAAAATCATAACAAGCACCCCACGCTTTTGATGATAAAATTATTTTCTTTTTGTTGATAACTCTAGTTATATTCTATATGTGTTGGAGATGATTTTTTTTTGTTGACCACTTTAATTTTATCCCAAGCGTGTTGGAAATTAAAATTATTTTTCATTTTTTAGTTGGGTTTTCTAATAAAGCGTGTGTTTTTTACTTTTTTTAAACTATTATTTATTAACCAGATTTAATGAACATATTGCACATTTTAGATTCAATAGAATTGAAAAATCTGGAGTTGCTCAGCGTATTTCTGATTGCGGTCATGTTATCGATAAAAATAACCTTGGGCTGGTTCGTTCGGTCATACTTACTTACTTACTCACTGGCACTATCGAACCCGTAGGTTCATGGCCGCGCGGACATAAGCTCTCCATACATCCCTATCCCGAGCTAATGCTTTCCAATCATTCCCTGTATAATCTACTTCCCTAAAATCATAGTTAATGTTGTTCTCCCACCTCATTCTTGGTCTACCAACTGGGCGTTTTCCTTCTGGCTTTCCTACAAGAAGTTTCCATGCACGTTCGGTCATACATTTTAAATTCCTTGACGTGCTTGAAAGTTTAGAAATCTAAAAAAAAATAAGGACAAAATTAAGAATAAAGACAAGGTCCCTTTTCCATACATCGCCCTCTTTTCTTTAATTGAAAGAAAAGAGGATTGGTTTTATTATGTCATACTGTTTACGTGTAATTGACTCTGTCATGTGACGTAGTTTGTTTTTAATTGGATTCTCTTTATTAATTTACCGTGTTTGTCTTTAGTCATTATTTAGTCTTGAAAATGACAGCTTCGCCATTGAAACATGTTGGCTCCTTTAATTTTTAATTGGTGAAATGGGTACCTTGACTACATGTTTTACGATTTTATCACCAAGAAGTTCATTAGTTTATTAAATATTATAATGATGCTCATCTCTTGATCTGATATTCAAGCATTCTTATCTGGCCAGGGACAAAAGACTTTTCATGTAATAAGGGTGTTGAGATGGAGTAAGTCATGTAACCCATGTCATAGAACCTCAAGCCTAGGATATGCTCTAAATTATCCATCCATCCATCCATAGTAATTCTGCCCAAAGGCAGCTCCTTCACTGCAATCATAGTATTTTCTTGCTATGCTTGCAGCTTTACTAGGGAATTGTAGGTGTTGCTTTCCACACCGGTGAAGGATGATGATGATGGCCATATGATTTCGGGGACCGTTTGGGCCTTAAAGTTTTCTTGACATTTGTCTTACAGGTGTGGAAAAACCCCGATAAAAACCTCACCCAGAAAAACTGCCCCGACCGGGGATCGAACCCGGGCCCGCTGCGTGACAAGGCAGCACGCTACCTCGAGACCACAGCGGTGGACAAATTAACCATACGGTTACAATAAAACATTGGTTATGAATGATAAAAATAGATTAAGTGTTTAACCACTGATCATAAATAGATTTTAAATGTACATGTTTTTTTGTTGTTGTTCTAGTGTTAAGCATCGAAAGTCAACACCAATTCAACGGTGCACCACGTATCGAGTGTATTTTAAGTGCTAGTTTAATTAATTAAATGAAATAAAGTTATTTTCTTTATTCATGATTGTCTGTTCCCACGCAACTCTCCTTTCGGTCCCTATATGAGATGAGAATCTCAGCGCTCACCCTGAAATAACAGGAACCGACTTGCTACCGAGGCAGGGCAAACAACTATTGACACCCAAGTGACAATTAGCAGCCATTTAAAAATACTGCCCCAAAATATGAGGCGCCTGAATAAAAGCTAATCATCCCTTTCACGTCCATATTTGAATTGAAATGATAATGGCCCGAGTTGTTATACATAGTAATTAAATATAATACTAAATAAATTTAATAAAATATTCTCAACTCGCGTCCAACTCAGGGTCGCGTCGAGGAATGACATGAGATGAGCCCCTATATAGAAGTCTGTGAATGACAATGGTTCCGGCAGACCACGCCTGATGCACCAGATGAACGAAATGAAATTAAATGGATGAGATGAATATGGAGAAATGGTGGAATGAGATTGTGGCAGGAGAAAACGGGAGAAAACTCCGAGAAAAACCTACCCACGAAACCCACTTGGAGTGACCGAGACTCGAACTCGGGACCCAGCGGTAAGATATGAGAGTCCAACTAATTGAATTTAAATAGTTATTAAATTATTTTATGGTGGAATAGACTGATAACGAAAATTTTGTCTGCCATTTCCCTTTAAGACTGATGAAAACCACAATCAACTTGTTGCACCGGGTTTTGAACTTACGACTTTCCGTTTACAAATCTCAAACGCTATCGTCTTAGTCAATTCATTCTTAAACAGTATTTATGCAGGTTTTCAATGAATGTCAGTCCGTTGAATCCGTACTTTCCTTTCCAGCGGCCCGGTTTCAATTCCAGGGATAGAGGTTTAAATACAGTATCAGACATGCGTTTGGATATTTATGTGCGAAAAAAAGTAAAATAAAAACAGCAAAACAAACAAAGAAGCAAGGAAAATATAAAACAAGTCGAAAAATAAATATAAAGTAAACAAACAAGAAAAATATGAAAAGGAGGGGAAAACATTACTCGAACATTAATTTGTTTACATTTTTATGTGGTTTACCTTCATTTGCAGTATATTGCAGCGTCTCAGGATGTATTTGTAAACGTTTTCATAAAACTAAGTGAAAAATCTGTCTTGTAATCGTGAGAGTAGGGCACTGTTGAGTTAAATATTTGATGCAGCAGACAAACCAATACCGTAGCTATAATCGTCTTTCCAACAAACATAATAAGATCTACTTTAACGACAGCAATTCACTTACAAAACGGAGATACAGTTAGGAACTGAAAATTATTCATACTTATTGATGTCGATCGGAGAGACATGCGAATACTATATCGAATACAGTTAGACATGGCCTCAACAGCATATTTTTCCCCCTTTCTTCTTCTATGTCCTATTAACTGATATAGGGCCTACTGTAAGTCACCAATAATCATCTATGCATGCGAATTACAATTTCCACTTTGAAATTTAGATTTTAAATAAGATTTTTCTGATTTTTAACGCGTGCAGAACTCATCCAGAATTTATTTTTTTTTTAATATATATATATATATATATATATATATATATATATATATATATATATCCGTAATAATTCTGCCCGAAGGCAGGTCTTTCACTGCAATCATATCATTTTCATGCTATGCTTTGCAGATTTACTAGGGAATTATAGGTGTGGTAGCTTCCCGTTGCTTTCCACACCGATGAAGGATGATGATGATAAGATGAATATGAATGATGATGATTGCGATGGCCATATGATTTCGGGGACCGTTCGGGTCTTAAAGTTTTCCTGACATTTGTCTTACAGGTGAGGAAAAACCCCGATAAAAACCTCACCCAGAAAAACTGTCCCGAGCCCGCTGCGTGACAAGGAGGCACGCTACCTCGAGACCACAGCGGTGGACTATGTGTGTGTGTGTATATATATATATATATATATATATATATATATATATATATATGTGTGTGTGTGTGTGTATTATATATTGATACAAATTAAAAAAAAAAACATGTAATTATTCAAAAGGATAATACAGGACGAGTTTTAATTATACCGACAAACTGCAGGGACTCATTCCTGACTGGAAATGGAGGAAAAAAGTCCTATGAATAAGTGTCCATAAATGCATCGTTGTCACGATAGATGGCACTGACGAATGACATTATTCACTCAGCCCTGTTGGGCCTGCTAGATCATCGGACTTAAACCCCCTGGATTTTTACCTCTGGGGGAATCTGGAAAGTATTGTGTATGCTGAACTAGTTCCTGATGTGCATGCCCTTCAACAGCGTGTCCACGTCACCTGTGACGCTATTCGGAGAGAGGCCATAACATGCGAAAGAGTGAGGTAATTCATGGTACGAAGTATGAACGCGTGCATTACATTCTATGGGGGACACGTTGAACATCTGTTGTGACGTGGATGCGATTATGCCATGTACTTAGTGCCAGGACGATCTGTTATCGTTGCACGCACATCGTTCATTTCCGGATACATGTTTATAGGACCTTTCTTCCTTCATTTCCAGTCAGGAATCCGTCCCTGAAGTTTGACGGTGTAATTATCGTTCACTCTGTATATCCATCACTGTTTATATAAAATGCTACTTATAAAATTTTAGTTCTATTTAGAGTAGAATTTTCTGAACTATAACGTGTTTCAAAATTGATAAAATTAGTAAAATTAGTAAAGGAAATACAGTAAAACAAACAAGGAAACAAGGAAAATATAAAAAAGTGAAAAAAAAAGAAAATAAAGTAAAAACATGATGATCTTGAAGAAGATTTCCGGGCTGTAGGCCGCGGTGGACTAGTGGTTATGCTCCTTGCCTCTGGTCCCGAGGGTCGCGAGTTCAAACCCGGCCGAGGTCGATGAATTTTTAGGATGGAAAAATCCAAGGAACATTCCTCCGGGAGGGACTTTAAGCCGTGGGTCCCGAGCCTGAAGATTTTCAGGTTCGTAAATGATCCTTAAGCCTGAATGAAAAGGCCTCTAAGCAAAATTTACCGAATTTTCCCGTCCTAGTACTACCTTGGTTTCCTAGATGTCGGTATAAGGCGGAACGCTGACCACGGAGAACTCGTATGACATCTATACGAAAACAAGTGTAACTAAATTAGTATGGTCCAAATTCTTCCCTGGATGGGAGAGCGCCTAAATCTCTGTTAAGGGAAACATAAGATTACAAGAAGAAGGCCGTGGTCTTGAGGTTTGAAGTTCCCCGACGTTTCGCCAGAGACTGCGTCTGGCATCCTCAAGGGTTTTCTTAAGACTAATGATAATAATGATGATGATAATAATAATAATAATAATAATAATAATAATAATAATAATAATAATAATAATAATTTGGTAGAGCGTATTTGCGTAAATAAATAACTATGAGACTGGATGAAACTAATACAGCAATTGCATTATATTAATCGGGAATTTAATTATATTCAATAGGTAAAGTATTCCCACTACAGCCTTTATAGATCCTTGGGATAGTAAGGGGTTAATGCTCCATTCTTTCTGGACAATTGGCACTAGATATCAGCTGAGGTGGCAGCTCTGAACATGCATCAGATACTCATTTTCGTTATAGGTTGAGTTGATGTCGCCAGAGGGTTTGGGCCAGTATAAATATCCTAACCCCACCGGGACACGAACCCCCGACCATCCAACTTTTAGTGTATTGCCTTTCCCAACTACGCTAGAAAATTTCAGTTTCATCATAAATATAATAGAGATTACATTAAATAGTTGGTTTTACTTCTAACGTAATGGTTTTTTAATACTGACTATTTAACTCATGCCCCAAATGGGAGTCAATGACCAATCACATTTCAATGATTTATTTATTTACAACCTATCACAGTCGTTTTTCACCTCGATTTTACCAGTTTAATTTAATTACTGTAAAATCAGGCTCCTCATTTTTAACATTCTGAATAGGTAATAGCATTATTTCCAAGCAAAGACATGTGGCTACCATATTGCATATATAGTGCACGAATGTAATCTTATCGTGGTTGTGGGAGATAATATAAAAACATTTGTAGAAATTGATTATACCACAAAAAAAAAGAAAAGAAACCACTGTTTGCACTTTCTTAAACGTATTTTTTCCTAGGTAATAACGTTCCAGAAAATTATAATTGACATATTTACATCATAGGACATCAGAAATTAATTACAGTTTGATGTGTTTCATTTTTTCTCTACTAGGGTGCATTCTTACAATATTGAGATCCTTTGGCAATAAATAATATGATCTGGTTGCAGTGATAAACAAGTGAAATATAACGTTTCTCATTTGTTTTCAAACATCGCCGTTTACATTAAATATATAAATATTTTAAAATAACCATATTTAAATAATGATTTGTGAGTAAACAGCTTAATTTTATTCGTTAAATAGTCCTAACAAATGCCACTCTTGATTTCCAAATTTTCTAGATAAATTTGAAAATCACTCGTCGCATTATGATAATTTGGGATAATTTCAATAAAGGAATTAGCCCGGAAATTGAAGTGTGTTAAAATTTAGCATCTATAAACTATTTAGTGTTAAAATTATTTATTAAATATTAGCTAATACCCGGCGTGCGCTGCTGCGCCTAATTATTTGATTTCTTTATGTTTAGTAGAATAAGTAAAAGGAAAAATAATTATACACTTTTATCGTAATTATTTTTAGATACCCCATGTTGATTACAGACGAATCACTTACAACAGTGGCACATAGCTTCCTAACATGTGTACCGTGTAGGGATTTGCAATTTCATGCAGGAATGTGGTGCACAATTTAGATATTAAAAATTGCTCAAAACCCCTATCCAACCTGGTTTGATAATTTTACATTTAAATTAAATTAGATTAATTCTGAAATTAAAATTTTCAACTCCGAATGGTACCGAACCCGGGTTCGCTAGTCAGGCATGCTACTGCCTAAGGCAACACGGGGAACTGCATCTTGAGAATAGTTCTCTTTCTAATTGCAAAGAATCAAAGTAAATTTTCGACCATGGTTATTTAAACAAAATAATACATACAGTTGGCTCCGATTAAAAAAGTTAGTGAAGACAACAATGCTAATCGCATTGGATATACGGAGGGTTGTTTCCGATCTCTGATAACGAGTTGCCAAGTAGATTGTGACGTTGGACTGTGAGGACAGGAGTGTGCAAGGTGATCACACCAGTCAGTGTGATGCTTCTGTTACACTCGCATGCGTGTTGCTCTCATAATGCCTAATCAGATAGACCCGTTTTGGTAGAATGCACTACTGTCATTTCCGACGCTAATTATAGTTATTCCGCGATTATTGAGGCTTGCAAAAACGTAATTTTATGGTGTCAAAGTGTGGAATTAGCTCAGTGCTTAATAAAAAGGGAAAGGGTCGCTTGGGATTAATTCCAAAAGGGGAAAAAAAAACGGGCAAATCAACGACCTCCTACTACCCGCACCCCAGGTGTAATCAGAAAGGTCAAGGTCCTTATCTCTAGTGGTAACCCTGCCACACAAAGAGTGACTGAGAACAGATTGGGAATATCCCTTGAAACTGTAAACACCATAATAAACAAAGATTTAAACATGAAGAAGCGCCACAAAAGCAGGGTTCATAAATTGTTGCCATGTCACAATGCCGAATGCCGCACGAACAGCAGGAAACTATGAAAAGCACCGAATGCCGCACCAACAGCAGGAAACTATGAAAAACATCTGGCAGGAGAAAAATGGAAATTTTTGGTCACACTTGATGAAGCTTATGTTTATCTAGGAGACTGCAACACACCCCGGGTAATTTACTATAGAGAAAGGGGTGAAAAAAATTTCAAAAGTGGTATGCCGAATGCAGAGAAAGTTTCTCCAATGGATTTATGGTTATCGCGGGATATTGCTACAATGAAAAACTGACCATTCGTAGAGTAGCTAAAAAGGCCAAAATCAACTCCCAGTACTACCAGGAAGAAGTTCTCACCCCAATTTACCCGACTTAAATCCCAGCTCTCTATTGTATAGACAAAAACTAAGTCTGGGTGCACCAAGACAAGCCTCCAGTCACACTTCGGGTTCAACCCTGACATTCCTGGAGAAATGGAGCAGGAAACTGGAATACATGCTATTCCATTCAGCAACATACCAGTGAAGTCTCCCGATGCATCACCGATGGACTTTGTGTCTTTGGACTCTTCAAAAGGGCACTGGGAAACAGGCGTCCTCGAACAATAGACGGTCTCTGGAAAGCATATAAAGAGGAGTGGGAACTTCTAGACATGGCTGTGCTGCGTAAGAGTCTTCTGCAGCGGAAACTCCTATGCCGAACCATAGCTCGGGTGAAGAGCCATCAATTAGAGCATGCTCGATGGTGGATACATGGCTTTTCTTAAGGTAAAACTTAAAAATCATTTATCAGAGATCAGAAACAACCCTCCGTACACATTATTTCCCTTCTAAAGAACTCTGGATTTTTATGAAAATAAAAAATCGTGTTACGAAAATCGTTCGCTAACACAAGTGTAGATGGCAGTGCGAGTACTTATTATCACTAAATTAGTTATTCATGATTTATGAGCAAAGATACATAGATACTTGTTAATTAAATGAATACTTATCATGTTTAAATATCTGGTATTAATAGTTACAGAGAGAAACCCTTGGACTTGATGTTACAGTATTTATTCTAGGAGAGATTCACTAAACGTGCCAACTACTGGGTTCTGTTCGCCATGTTTAAGCACCATGTATACTTTTTTTGCATTCTTTTGTACTTTTCCGTACTTAAAGTAATGGCGACCGTGATTGAAAGTTAAACTTCCTACATTTAGAGATTGCCAATCTAAGTAACTATACTGTAACATTACATTTACACCCACGTGCGGGGAAATAAAACCACTGCCCTCTATGTATACTACCTAAATGTATATACAAGAAAATCCATAAAGTAGTGTTAATATACATTATACGAAACAAATCACAGCATTTTAAATGAACTGAACTTTATTTGAAACAATATAAAACAATAAATATATACTTGCGGCCATTTTATCAATAATAATGGTCTCACGGCCTCCTGTACTTTCAACTAATAAACATTGTCCACACTGTAAACGTTACTCAATTGTTTATAATGAACGCACATATTTCCAACAAAGATTTTATTATTTTACTACTGTTTACTATTTTGAAAACACCATCGCGCAAAAATAATGTGCAACGCACGTTTGTGAAGTGTTTTACAGAATCTCGGAAATTAAAATCCTCGCTATCGTTCGGTTTTTAAACATTTTCCTCGATTCTGTAAATACCACTTCCCAACCTCGCATCGTAATATACTATTTGCAATACATGTATTAGCAAATTTTTTGATAGGATTTTAGCTTCTTGCCTTAAAATCATGAAATTTATTCATCCCGGCGGATTTGAAACCGACGACCAGAGGAAAGCAAGTTGCCCACTAGGATTGTAAATGCAGTAAATAAATGTGAATTTTTTTGCTGTTCGGAACCGAAATATGAAAAGATTTTTCTTACCGGATGAAGTCCTTAATGTTGTCAAAGCAGGCGTGTCTAAGTACTTCCGCAGAATGCTTTATATGTTTATCAGAAAGATTATACTTACAATATCAGTAGCTAGAGGATACAAAAAATCATCAAATTCGTTACTCATATTGCTATGAACGACAAACCAAAGCTCAAATGTAAAATATTTACAGAGAAGCTTAAATACTAAAATGTGAGTCGTACCGTGCACACCTTTTTTATTTCACACTAGCTAATACCCGGCGTGCACTGCAACGCATTAATAAATGAAAATTAATGTGTTTCTTATATTTAGTTAAATAGGTAGAAGGGAAAGTAACTATAAATTTATATCGTCATTACTTTTTTATACTCCGTGCTGATTACCCGGCGTTGCCTGGGAATCTACTTATCTCGATATTCTTGACATGATTGAACTGAAACACGAAATTCGTTATTGTGAGCTATCCGTAGAAGAATACCCGCCGTGCTCTGCTACGCTTGACCGGGAATGTATTTATCCCGATCTTCTTGGCATCAATGAAAATAAAAATGGGTTTTTGTGAGTTATCCGTAAAAGGTAAACGTATGCTGTCGCGGACTTATTTACAGTTTTTTTTGTCGAGATATTCAATTCTGTGCACATTCATTTTGTGTATTTGTTTAGGCAGCGTAAGGCATTTAAGCGTCCAAAAAGCTACATTTTCACGTTTTTCACTACAAAGGGCGATTTTTAAGGGTGAAAGGGTTGAGTATTACAACTCTCCTATAGCCTAAGAAACTTCCCGGGAAACTCTGAACATTTTGCAAAAGCCCAATAACAATCGGATGAATGGTATGGGAGTGCATAACATACAAACAAACAAATATTCATTTTTATATATTAGATTTCGTGTTTAAATTTAGCATTTATAAAATATCTAGGTTCGTTTACGTGGGGTAATTTGTTTCCTCTTATGAGCATTTACTCTAAACATGTTGTAAATTTTATGAATTCACTAAGTACCTGACATTCTGACTATATCGAATTCGAAGATTTCTCGCTGCAAGGTTATAAGTTCTCCATGCATCCCTTTCCTGAGCTAATATTTTCCAATCGGTCCCTGTATAAATCACCCGGCTCAAATAATTTTATGAATACATGCTAACAGAATTAAATTGTACACATTATCACTGTTTAGTATTTAAATTGTGAACATATGATTTCAATTCGAGTACTAAATATTCTAATATTTTCATTTGTTTAAATATTGTATAATCGTAAAATTAGTTTTCTATATCTCATTATTTTTCTTTGTTTTGTTATATACATAAGACAATTTAATTTATCGTGCTTGAAAACATTTTATTAGTAATTTCAGTTTTAATCTTAACTATCATCAACCGATTGCATTATAGATCGTAATATAATAGATGTTATCTTATTGATCAAATCTTCATTTAGTATTTAATATTGGAGTTAATTGCGATTGTTATATTCTGATGTAATATATGTTTGTCCTGGTGCTTGGAAGAGAAGACCACACGACCTTAACTCCGCCAGGCTAAATAAATAAATAAATAATATTTGCTATAGGTTTTTTATATAAACATAATGGGCAAAACTGTCATTTCGGTTTTAAATTTTACTAACCGGATCTAATTTCAAACATTGTCCAACGAAATATAACCTTTCTGTAAATTGTTAGTAGTTTAGAATTGTTCATATCTATTTAAACTACAGCTGTTATCAGAGGAACAAGTTAAAGAAGTTGATGTCTCTACGTATTTAAACATCTAATAAACAATTCGAGGATGCAGTAATTAGTAAGCTGCAGTTTATACTGAAATTGAAATATATTCCTTTTTTGAAACTCCTAAACTTTTTGTTCAGGATAATAAAGCATGCTCCTAATATGTATACAGGCAGAAGAAATCTTTAACACGTTTTAAGAATCTAAAGTTAACAAGAGAATCACAAATTATTTCCCAGGGATTCATATAACTCTCTGAAAAGTTTTAAGGTGCTTTAGAAGATGCTGAAATATTAACAATATCCCATGAGTATCGACTTATCAAATCTTGATTAGTTATTCCTGGACTTTCCATGTATTAATTATATGTTCAGCATGACACCTGTTCTTAGGTAACTCTTTACTAAATACAGTTTTCTACCTTCAACGCAAGTACCATTATTAATTAAAAGTGCTGACATAATGACAAGTTTCTAGCTGCTACAAAAAGCCATCTAATCGTGTATTCTGATGAAAATAAGCTATGCGAAACTTTCGTGAAAGAATTATAAATGACAGAACAATATTAATGAACTCATGGCACAAGTTACATGACATAATTTAAGAAAAGGCTATTATTATCGCTTTGAAAGAAACAAATTTACTCAGAAGCAGATTACATTTCAAGATGTTTGACTTGGTAAATTGCTCCTTACAATTATTATGCTATTACTATAACATCAAAGAATTATATTGGATGTTATGAAAATGCTTCAAAGGAGGGAAATTTTGAGGAAGTGGCCGAATTCAAATACCTAGGAACAATAATCACAAATAGAAATGAGACGCAAAAAGAAATTAAACATAGGCTCAATTCTGGAAATACACACTATTGTACTTTACAGAGACTCTTGTAACTCCTTTCAAAAATTACCAAAAAATTGTTAGTTCTGCTGCTCTAAAACAAATAAATGTTTATAGTGGATCTGTATTATTGTTAATAGTTATTTTGCATACAATCATCTGTTATTGATATTTTCCAAGCCCAGAGAGATTTGACGGTACATATATACTATTTATAACTATACAGCCGGCTTAGAAATCGCTCGGAAGTAAGCTCGGAATACATAACCTCACATTTGGTAAATATTAAACATTATAATAATTTTTATATTTTATTATATGGTGCAGAAACGTGGACGTTGAAGCAAAATCATAGAAATAAATTATTAGTCACAGAAATGAACTTTTAAGAAGATCGGCAAGAATATCAAAATTAGATAAAAGTAGTACAATAAGAGAAACAATGAATGTAGAAAATGATATTGTACAAGAGATTGAAGAAATCCAATTAAGATGGTATGGACATATAATGAGAAGAATGGACACAAACAAAGAAGTATTGAAATGGATACATCCTGGAAAAGGGAAACGTGGTAGACCAAAGTCAACGTGGATAAAGGGAATTCAAGACAACATGAAGAAGAGAAATATGACAGAAGCAGACACGCAGGACGGGAAGTATGGAGGAAAAAATTGTATATTTTGATTGAGGATACCTGTGTAAATAATAGAAACAATCCTGAAATAATGAAATAATTATTTTTAGCTTCTGTTGTTGTAAACATTCGCTAAATAGTCACTCCAAATACAACGTGGGGTTGAGTTTTTCATTAGACAAAATCACTTGCGACTTCGTTGCTCGTGATTTTTTCAGAAAAACACAACCTCTTGTTAGATTACGATTGATAATTACCGTGGATTTTCAGTTTTTTAATAAGGACAATGACACAATAACAAATACAGTGAGTTTCACTCGACCTGCGGCCGATAGCGGGAAAAGTGACTGTTAGATCGAGTCATCAATTCGCGCTGCCCATGCCAGTGGCCGCAAGTCGAGTGAAACTCACTGTATAAAACTGTGGTCAAGGTTCAGATCATTTTTTAAAATTACCTTTCCTTGTTTTACTCAATTACAAAATGTTACGTGTATGAAAAAATCTTATTGTTGGCCTAAAAAATATATTGACTCCTTATATTTTACTATCCCCAACGTTTCCTTGATAATTCTACATTATAGTAGGCTATATAGCTATGTGAAAATTGTGAAACTTCGCAAAGGCGTCATTATAAAGAAATGTGATATTGTAAGAACAATTTATCGCACAGCGGTACAAATGCTACATAAAAGGTATAATTACATTCCTGAGATGTATCTTTCTCTCAAGGTCAGCTTAATTGAGAAGAGATGCAATGGTAATAACAGACGCCGGGGACACAACACCTTATAATCATCGCTAGAAAAATAATTCGTAATGTCCAAACCTCTACTTAGATCTGAGTGCATAGAAGAGACCCGTCTGGACAATATCGTAAATATAGGAGTGTGTTATATTGAGACACTCCTCGGCATGGCGTGGTAAATCCGCTCTGAATCTTAAACATATATCATTCAAAAAGTAATTTCTAATTTAAGAAAAAGGACAAGCTACGAATTACTCGTAAGAGAACTTTTACAAAATGTGCCCCATTTTGATTTTAGAGATCATCATCATCATTATATGGCATGACAGCTCAATGTGGGCCCCAGCCGAGAATGTCCTTCAGATTTTTCTTTTTGCTGGTAGTTTTTTCTAATTTCTAATTTTACTAATTCTAATATTCTGGAAATGCTTATTATTATATTACGCTTTACAGCAGGCGTGTCCAACATTTTTTTTTGAAAAGGGCCACATTCGTTAAGGTGAAGTGGTTTGCGGGCCACATGATCCGATTTTTTACGGTATTAAATATGATCTAAGATAAACCAATTAATTTAAATATAAAATAGGGATGTGGTAGGTTTTATGTCTCTCACAATTCTACACTTACACTCTTATGCCACTGATGCACTAAACACTTGTAAACATGTTTTGTACTGTTTTAAACATTTTCCAATGATCTTCAAGCTTTCTTTACAATATTTTATATTTATATATTTACGTAAAACATGATCGTGGATAAATTACTTGCTTGCTACTTTCTCATGTTGTTCCAACGTTGCCACCATTTCAAAATAATCGTAAACCATATTTAGTGTTAGTGTACGTAAAATTAGTTTATAGTTCATTCAATAGTATGCATGTAAATTGCTTTGTTACGTAAGGAAATGAGAAGTTGGTTTACGTCCATTTTTTTAAGCATTTGTGAATAAATAATATGCATGTAAATTGTTTTCTTTAGTTAAAAAATGGCAAGTTAGTTAACGTCCTTTTTTTTTTTTGCATTTGGAAATTTATTCCCAAAGTTGGTAACGCCGACTGCAGAGCCATTTACCGGAGGCTATATTAACCATTACAGCAATTCCCGCAACTCGCGCATGCGCACTGCGATTCTGTGGAACTTAGAAGAATTCGTCTGAGACATATAACCGACTTTTTCCTAAAATAGTTAATATATTATGATGTTATTTTTATTAAAATATTAATCATATATTATTTAAATTATTTTTAAAATTAAATTAAATATTATTTTCAAGTATAATCTAATTCTAAAATCTAAACGTTCTTGCCGTTACACTTAGAAACCATAATTAACACTTATAACACCCACAGAATTAATTATATTCTTAAAACATCTCACTAACACTGACACTACAATATGATCGAACAACTTCAAACTGGAAACTAACTTGAAATGTACAAAATGTAACGATAATAAAACATCTGGCACACACTCACTTTTGAAAATAGTAACCGGGCGATCAACAATGCACAGAGATTTCAAAGCGATGCGCGGTAGGTAGGATCAAAAATAAAAATGTGGGCTGGGCGTTTCTTAAAACGGGTGTGATTTCTCTATGTTTAGAGTAAGAGGATGAGTAGGATGAACTTTTGCACACACATGTGTTGGAAACAAAATGTCTTCCTCTTTCAAGTTTATTTTACACCAAATAGAATTACTTATTTCATAAATTATATTAGACTAGACTATAACTTACAAATATCACTGCGGGCGGAATGCGATGTGAAGAGCAACTATCATAGCGGGTTGGACACACCTGGTGTAGATACTTTAGTGAGCTTATCAATGAATGGCGAGTAAAACTGTCTATGTAGAGTAACCTGAGAAAATATTTAATTTATTTTAATAAAAAAAATGGAAGTAACATTTCGAAGTGTGGAATGTAAAGAAATGCCACGTGCACGATGTCTATTTTGATGCTATTTCTGATATTTTGATCAAACTAATTTTACATGAAAAGCTGTTAATTACCACTGGAAAGTGGTGGAAAAATCAATTTAGATGTAGAATTTGAAGGTAATAAAGTCGGCTGTGAGCGATTTGCTGGAAAATCCTGTGACACGTATAGTGACCGGCCGCTGTTAATTGAGAATTCCTGTACTGCAAGCGGTAATCAGATTTCGCGGGGCTCTTCTACTTTCCATTTCCTGCAATACCGCAGGGTGCCGCATCCCGCAACGAACCATCTACCACGTATACTCACCTAATTCATAGACATTACATTATTTATAAATATTCATTATGATGTGACTTGGTTCGATTCCGATTGCGTCAATTCCTATATTGATGTATTTTCTGGATTGTCCCGATCTTTTATATATCCTAAAAATGTGAAAAATATGCACACTGTTTATGCAATATCTACCACAACTTGAAAACGTACCGGTTACGCTCAAAAAATTTATTCATATTTGTCTCTTACTTGTCAAAGATTTATTCCGCTTAAAATAATGTAAAATAGGATTTATGTATATCGGATTAGCTTATAGAGTTACATACCGTATATATTCATCCTGGAGTTTATGGAGTTAAAAAAATTCTGACGAATTAAGAAATCTGAAATGAAGTTTGTCAGAAAAACCGGATGATATATGTCTTACTTCATCCGAACACTAGACCAGATAATAAAATGTAACTGAATTTAAATGTAACTGAATTTAAAACTCACGGAGTGTCTGTGAGTCTGTCTGTACTTTATGGACTCAAAAACAACTTGACCAATTTGAATGGGGTTTTCACCATCATCTAGACAATTGTTCTGGAACAATTTACATGTATAACATTTTGCCATACCTACTGTAGGGTCGGAGATCAAAAGAAATGCAACGATGCACTAAAAAAAATATAGCTTTTTGGGCGCTTAAAATGACTTATGCTGTCTAAACCATAACAAATATACCAATTAAATGAAAATAGAATTGAATATCTCAAAAAAATCCGCGACAGTATATGTCTATATTTTACGGATACACTCATAATAATATTTTTTGTCTTTAAGCACATTGATGCCAAGATGATCGGGATAAGTAGATTGCCGGGCAATGCCGAGTAATCAGTACTATAGCCTCACTCTGATGGTTAACAGTTTATATAAAAGCGGGTGCCGCGCGGCAATGCTTGACAAGCGGTGTTGTCACGTTTCTCATAGCGCTATGGGCATTTATTACTGATTATTTATGTTATTTAATTTTTATGTTATTATATGGATGCGAACATGGAGTCTTTAAGGGAGGAAAGGAGATTTCGAGTATTTGAGAATAAAGTTCTTAGGAAAAAATTTGGACCAAAGAGAGACGAACAGACAGGTGAATGGAGAAGACTGCTTAACAGTGAATTACATGGTCTTTATTGGAAGCCAGATATAATGAGAACAGTTAAGTCTCGTAGACTGCGATGGGCAGGACATGTGGCACGAATGGGGAATGAAAGAGGTGCATGGAAGATTCTTGTAGGAAAACCAGAGGGAAAACGTCCAGTTGGTAGACCTAGGATGAGGTGGGAGAATAACATTAACTATGATTTGAGGAAAGTAGATTATACAGGGGATGATTGGAAAACATTGACTCAGGATAGGGATATATGGAGAGCTTATGTCCGCGCGGCCATGAATCTACGGGTTCGATAGTGCCAGTGAGTTAGTTAGTTATTATTTGGTATTGTTTAAGTTTTAAATTAAAATTATATTGGCCTACGTATTTATCTATTAAATAATTTAATTCCAACATTATTAAATAATTGTAATATCCATACAAAATCATGCTGAAAATATTATATTTATTATTATTATTAACTGTTCGGTCTGAACTTTTTTCCATGGCCGCCACATGTTGAAATCACTTATATAAACTAATATAATATGTAGATACGGTATTATTATTCTAGCTACATGTCATAATAAATCATTGATAATTATACAATTAATTACGGTATACAATTTTATAACTGGATCGAATGTTCCACATCGTTCCGAGTTTTAATTGAAACTGAGGGAAGAATAGCAATGTGGCAACATCGTAGTAGTCGCGGCAGTCGAGATCTTTGTATTTTAATAACATATAACAGCTGCGGCGAAACAAAGCGAGCCGCTTGTTAAGCATCATAGTGTGGCGATAATACAGGTGTACCTAAAAATAATTACAATATAAATGTATTATTATTTTTCTTTTTCCCTATACAACTTAACATAAAAACAAATTTAATTTATTTAGGCAAAGTATCCTCTCAAATGATTAATGAAATACTTTACCAAAGGCCACAATAATTTAAGAAAGTTCATTGAAACAGCTGTTGATTAACAATTTGGCCCTAATCCATGAGATGTGTTATGTTTACGATATTTATTGCAGAGCATATTTGAAACTTACTGATACAGTAAATCGCAGCATACTGCAGGATAAATTAGATACAATTGCCATAAAGGAACCGCTTTAGAACTATTTAAATTGTATTTAAGTAATAGAACTCAAACAACAAAAATCGACGATAACTACAGTAATATACGTAATATTAATATAGGTGTCCCTCAGGGGACTGTTTTAGGACCAAGTTTATTCCTAATTTATATTAATGATTTACTCAAAATTAACTTAGAAACATTTTCTGGTTCTATATACGCATATGCTGACGTCACGGTTGTCTTATTTTCCGGCTCTACATGGACCGAAACCATACATAATGCTAATAAAGGAATCAATGTAATTAAAGAATGGCTAGACTCAAATTTACTTTCTTTGAATATCTCAAAAATTACATTAATTCCTTTTTCTTTAACATCACGCGGTATATATATATATATATATATATATATATATATATATATATATATATATATATATATATGAATTTCATTCAAACCCCAGTCTTGATATTATAGTACACAATTGTAATAACGCATATTGCACATGTCCATCCTTGAGAATATCAACACAAGTGAAATATCTAGGTATTATAATTGACCAATATTTAAGATATGACAAACACGTTTCCTTGCTGTGTAACAAACTAGGCCTACGTAAAACTATTCACAAATTTATCATCGTTCGATTATATTTACCAATGTATGTATTGCGAACTGTTTACTTAGCTCTGGTTCAATCGATAATCCAATACGGAATATTAGGTTGGGGTGGAATCGCAAATTATATCCTTTCTCCCTTAACATTACTACAAAAACGAATCATAAAAATCTGCTTGCAGAAACCTTTAGATTACCCTACAATTTTTTTTTTTTTAGAATTCAACGTGCCAAATATTAAACAAATATTCAAGCATACATTGCTTACTTATTTTCATAAAAATAAAAACGAATTTAAAGTACACAATCGAAGTTTTTACAGCACCAGACAAAATACTACTTCTTTGCTACATGTTCCAAAATTGTATACAACCTCTGGATCTGAACATAGTAGATATCCAGGACCCAAATTATATAATGAATTAATTAGATCCAATCCAAAACTAAGTAAACTAAACACAGCTAGTTTTAAAAAGCAATTAAATTAATTATTTTTAATTAATTAAGTGAATAAAATTAATCATTTGAATATTTTAAAATAATAAATATGAAACATATATTTTTGCTTATATTATTATAAATCAATATATTACTAATTACTTTCTTCTGTATTATTGGTTATAATCCATTACATTATATGGTTTATATTATTTTATGTAAATCATTCCCCATTCCATTAATTCTTTTGTTAGAATAAGTCTTATTCCCAATACATTATTATTTTTTATTTGTATGTGTCATAAATTATGTAAAAATGAAACTGGCCCCTAACGTTAAATGTATATATTCTATTTGTATTATTCATGTAACTGAACTGCACCCGAGCACGAGCACTTGCTCATTCGGGTGTCAATATTGTGTATAACATTTATTTGTAAATAAAATTTATTCTTATTCTTAAAACATTATCCCAACTCAGGTACGTGTGATATATTTAGTCTGATTTGGTGATAATTCCTTACAGCATTGTAGGCTGAGGTGGAATTTCGAAGACGAATCTATTCCACTTACATATATTATTTACGGAGTTCCAGAGACTATCCAACAAATCAGAATTTAATGTCCCTAACATTAAATAAATTTATAATATATACTTTACTAATCTGATATTCATCTTACAGCGCGACAACTTCAAAAGTAAAAGTTATGTCCTTCTCACCAATCCTCCTCCATGCCAATCTATCTCTTGCCATATTCAAGTTAGTCACTTTCATTGTCTTTAGATCGTTCATTGTGTCATCCTCCCATCTGATCTTCGATCATCCAACTGCTCTGCCTCCTGTAGGTTTCCACTTTACTAATCTATTACCACAAAAATAAAAACAAATTTTATCTACTAATCTCTCTAGACAGAATTCATGTAAGGCATTAAAATAATCGTAAATAAGAACCGAAATTAGAAATAGTATATAAATAATCATTAATTCATCCGTTGATGTTTATAAAAGGTAAGCTCTAATTTTACTATAAAATAAATAATTTAGGTTAATGTATAAACGATACTAGTAAAATTCACGGTAAGTTTCCGTTGAGGTGTTAGTTCACAGTAATATAATGTACGGTTAAAATCTATAAAATAGTTACCTTGTAGATCCGTCTCTTCAACTTAAGTTGTTTTAAAACTCTGTAGGCTTTCGGGACTAGTCCCATCATCAGCAGAATGCATTAGGTCCGTGCCTCAACAAGGGTCAACAAGTACGGACCTAATGTATTCTGCTGATGATGGGACTAGTCCCGAAAGCCCTAAGAGTTTTAAAACAACTTAAGTTGAGGAGACGGACCTACAAGGTAACTATTTTATACTTTTTAATCGTATATTATATTACTGTAATTTATAAATATAGTAATCCAAATGGAGTTTTTATATTTGCTCCCATAATAAATTTAATCTGTATTTAATAAAAAAATATATATGTTAAAACATAGAAATATAGAAAGCTAAATGGAATTTCATTTTAGAGGTCTAGTGAATCTAAAAATTGTAATTTTAAGTCTTACTTTGGACATCCCTGAATTAATCAATGTATGAAGGCTGTGTAGGAACTGTCAATAGGCTGATTCTGAAGGTGACCTAAATCTTTCACTTAATACAACTTGCACAAGACGCCAGACAAACGCTCAGATCTGCGTCGCCATCTCAACCTCCACATGACATTTTCCTTGTTATTCCATTAATTAATCATTTTCCAAAATCATATACGTAACTGACGTATATCTAATCTTAATCCATAAGATTTTGCCCCTGATTATTCACATTAAATGTGATTCTAAACTGGTGGTTCAAATATATATCAGAATAAACTTATGAATCTAAAAGTAAGGAATTTCAAGGACTTTTTTTAAGTCATGTACGTTTTAAATATCATTACTGATAATGGTTACGTTATTTCATAATAATAATAATAATAATAATAATAATAATAATAATAATAATAATAATGAAATACAAATTATTAATCGCAATTCAAAACACTTTGTGGATAATATTTCACTTATTACACTGGTCAACATAATTTTTTTTCTTTCACAAGAATAAAAATATGAGATTTTAGAAGTATTTTTCATCCTGAATTTAAATATAATTTCAGTTTTTTCCTATCAGGCAAGAGTTTTCTGTGATATTCATTTACATTTTTTTATAATTTTTATTTAATAAAATCCATCTAACTCTAATTCATGCTGACTTACCTAGAAAGTGGTAGATAGTGATTTTCGGGCATATTTCAAGTAAGATCATTTTTATTTCCATCTGAATCATTTTCAATTTGAGCTAGGTCAGAATCAGAGTTATGAGTTAAGGTCACATCTCCATATACTGCTACAGGGAACTCTTCATATAAGGTAAAGGTTCCTATGACAGGTCAAAGAAAATGCTAAAATAAATTAAAAAAAAGTAGTTGTCACAAAAATAAACTGTGCCTGATGGGAACATTCTGACTATATATCTGAATTCAGTATGAAAACATGCACTTACTTACTTACTCACTGGCACTACCGAACCCGTAGATTCGTGGCCGCGCGGACATAAGCTCTCCATACACCCCTATCCTGAGCTAATGCTTTCCAATCATTCCCTGTATAATCTACTTCCCTCAAATCATAGTTAATGTTAATCTCCCACCTCATTCTTGGTCTATCAACTGGGCGTTTTTCCTCTGGCTTTCCTACAAGAAGCTTCCATGCAAGTCTTTCATTCCCCATACGTGCAACATATCCCTGCCCATCGCAGTCTACGAGACTTAACTGTTCTTATTATATCTGGCTTCCTATAAAGACCATGTAGTTCATTGTTAAGTAGTCTTCTCCATTCACTTGTCAGTTCTTCTCTCTTTCGTCCAAAAATGTTCCTAAGTACTTTATTCTCAAATACTTGTAATCTCCTTTCCTCCCTTAAAGTAAGAGTCCATGTTTCGCACCCATATAATATAACTGGTAGAATAATAGTTTTATACCCCACCCATTCATACTAATTTTTGAATTGGATTTTTACCTGACCGGGTATTAAAATCTATGTTATTGATTATATTAATCTCTTACATATTGGGATTAATATCTATATATTGTTTATATTAAACAGTAGTATTTTCTTGGAATAAAATTTATTTTACCGCATGGTGTTAAAATCCCTATATTGCCTATATTAAACTCTTTATCTACTGGGATTAATGTCTAAAAATGGTTTTTATATTTTCAGTTTAACGTTTTTTGAAAGGAGTTGGGACATCAAGAGTCTCCGCAATGCATAATAGCACGCATTTCCAGAATTGAGCCTATGTTTAATTTCTTTGTGCATCTCATTCCTATTTGTGATTATTGTTCCTAGGTATTTGAATTCAGCCACTTCCTCAAATTTTCCTCATTTGTCATTAGCTGTCCATTTCCATTATATAATGCATTTCTACGTGTGACTATATATTTAGTTTTACATGCACTAGATTCACTAATCAGATTTCTTGTGAAAAAAACCTTGTTGACCAGTGTTATTTTTCAAGTGAATTTTTCATACTTTTTCAACCAAATTAAGATTCGATATTTAAAAGAAGTTCTCCCAGTATGGTTACCGGTATGGTAAGACCTAGGCTTAAATGGTTGGAATTAGTGGAGAAAAATTTGAGAGGATTCGGGTATCGGAAGTTGGAGAGAGTGGGTCGAATGTGAGGGAGGTCATGGTTCCCATTGAACTTACATATTGCGGATTATTGTAATTATTACTATTATTTCGGTTATATCGCCAATTGAATAAACATATTTCCCCAGAGTTAAGACAGGAATTTTTAGAAACATCAGGGACAGACGTCTACAGGAAGGGGAATATTACTTTCAGAATCTAGGCCTGCTAAAAAGATAAATTGATGCTATTACAGACCTTTAGGAGGCCTTGGGGAAGTAGAAAATTAAGGCTCCCAATTTTCTAAACAATCAGCACCAAATGTCAGCCGGGTTGTCAGCCCTGCGTAATGGCCGCCTTTATCCCCAGAACACGCGTAATTATTTTAGTTTAGAGAGGATGAGTCGACCGTAGAAACACAGTACCGCTGGAAGGTTTAAGAAAGTTTAAAAATCCTTACTCCATTGGTATTCGAACCCTTTTTCTTGCGGCTTGCAGCGCTTTGCAACCTTCCCTTACAGTAAAAACAAATAGCTAGTGCTCCTAGTATACTGTGCATTTAGAAGACTTTTTTTTTTGTGAATCTAACTAATTCGAACTAGGACCTACAAACAAGCAGTTTAAAAATCCGTCCTGTTTATGATAATGATGATGATGATAATAATACTAATGCTACTACTACTATTACAAATATATCAAACCATAATTCAGAGCATTTTAACATTTGGTGCTGAAGTCTGGCAAATTCCTACCAGGGAAATGAAAAGAATTTTAAGTACAAAAATGGATGTTTAAGAAGATCAGCTGGAAAATCTAGAATGGATAGAATACGAAATAAAGAAATAAGGGAAATTATGGGTGTACAAGAGGAGCCAGACATGATAGACATTATAGAAAAGAACAATTACAGTGGTATGGCCATGTCAAAAGAATGCCAGAACAAAGATTGCCTAAAATTGTTATGGAATGGATCCCAATAGAAAGGAGAAAGAGAGGAAGACCGAAGAAAACTTGGATAGAAGGAGTACAAGCAGCTATGAATATCAGAGGATTGGAGGGAGATCAATGGATGGACAGAGAGGATTGGCGTTTGGTTTCCGGAAGACGGCGGCAGCTGCCATGATAACGTTTGAATAATAATAATAACAATAATAATAATAATAATAATAGGCCTACTTACTTAATACGAACTTTTCACTTTACAGCAATTCACCCTTAATTCCTGATTTCCATAGAATCCTATCTTCCTATTGCCCGTTTTCCATACCCCTCATGGCATCATATATTCCCTCATACCATGTTCTGCTTGTTCCCTTCTTCCTTATGCCTGGTACCATCCAATCTAACACCCGTTTAGGCCAACTGTTCTTCCGACATCCATTGTACATGTCCATACTACTGTAAAGCTCTCTTTGTTATCATATAGGTAACAGGCTCTTGTGCATCCATTTCTTGTCTAATATGTGTATTTCTAATACGTTGTAGCTTGGATATTCTCATACTTCTTCGTAATCCTTCCATTTCTGCCACCAAGATAATAATAATAATAATAATAATAATAATAATAAATAATAATAAATAATAATAATAATAATAATAATAAATAATAATAATAATAATAACTCGAAGCACAAAATTTGTAGTGAGTGGCATTGGAACATACAGGAGTAATACTCTATACTGGTTTATATTTTAATGGACATAGCTTATATTGAAGATGCGTACATTGTTTTAAAGCAAACTGAAATGTAATTTTTTAAGAAGAAGAAGAAGAAGAAACAGAGAGATTTACGCCCATTATTGATTTTTTAATGGAGCAAAAACGATTTAAATTCAGAACATAATTTGCTTTCATCTCTAATAATATTACGAAATTAGACCTCGTATATTATTTAAGCTAATTATTCTGCCACAAGATGTAAGACATATTCTATACGAATTGCAATTTCATATATTATGATGAAAATTTTAGATATTTCACGGGACGTACAAAGAGACGACATAATTTTACATCTGTGGAATGCCTGAAGGCGCCATGCACTGCTAACATCAGGTTCAAAGCAAAACGGCACGCCTGTAAAACAATATTATGAAAATGCCTGCAGCAAGCGCTATGGATGCTTTCAGAATTAACCATTCCTTGATCCCGCATGCAATCACGTCAATTATTAGACACCAAATCCTCTTCCTGTACTTTCATCTTCATTTCTACCATATTCTCAAATCGTAGGAGGTGAACATAGCACAGCAGTTTATTCTGTGATGACAGCAGTTTAGTATTGCCTTAAGGATTGTATTAACCGAGCATGCAAACTCAAACAGTAATACTTGAGATTCATATTCTGGAAATCCCGGTTCTTAATCCTAGCCCCGAAAAATCTTACCGATGTTTTCCATGATATTCCGAATGCATCAAAGGTAAACATCATCATCATCATCATCATCATCATCATCATAGTACATTCACGAATTTAGGTCATTTGTTGACCTGTTTCGGCCTCAAGACAAACACCATCCAAAAGTCTTTTGAGTGAACGTCCTGGTCTTCTTCTTCCTGCAGGTTGATATCTTAACATTTGTTTGGGTATCCTGTGATCTTCCATTCGATGAACATGTTGCATCCATCTTGACTTATAATCAGAAATTTTGTTTTCTAAAGGTCCCATCTGTAATTCTTCTAAGATGTCTTCATTTTATGTGATCTAGCAGTGTGTATCCTTTAGTCCTCCGAAAGTATCTCATTTCAGCAGATCTGATTCTCTGTATATCCTCTTTCAACGTCCATACTTCGCTACCATACAAAAGAGTTGGAAAAGCCAGTGTTTTATAAACTTTTAGTCTTGAATGCTTTTGGACTAACTACGGCTTGAAGATAGAATTTATTAACCCTAAAATTCTTAAAAATTTAGATATTTTTGCATTTACATCCTTTTCTTCTTCATATGAGATATTTCATCCTAGATATGTAAAATTATTCACCAGCTCCAAAATGTCATTGTCCAGTACAATTTTACTTCTGACAGGATCTACACCTTGAAATGCCATAATTTTTGTTTCTTCTGTCGATATCTTCAATCCAAAGGTAAACACAGAGTTTAAATTGCATTAACAGGTCAATTTAATCGTAAATTAATATATTTATACAATGTGTTTCAGAATAAGTATTAAAGACTTACAGGGGTTGTAGAGGGGGGATTAGTAGACAAAGTCTTGATAAGGAACCCATGTCCGGAAACGTACCATTTCGATTTAAAATAGGTTTGAAGATCGAAACACAATGGGCTGATATGGTGTGACTTGCGTTTCAAAAATATGTAATATGTGCTACAACTACATAAAAATAAATTCACAATGTCGAAAACCAATTAAATTATAATTGTTAACATTAAACAAAATTAATCCAAATCAAACTTTAAACTAGCATAACTATAAAAAACCTATGCACCTTATACACACTTCATAAAATCATCTACTACTCTTAAAACAGGTTTAGGCATTTTCCTATTTTTTGTTGGATTTTTGATATTACCAATTTATTTTAATTCCCTGCTAATACTTAGGCCTACAACACTACTCTCTGATACACCAGTACGGTATATTCTGCAGTTAATTTAACTCTATCGTTCACTACAGTGATAGGATTATGTATCATAAACTTAAAAAATACGTTTAACGCCATATGTTTTTCATCACTCTTTTTAACTATTTCCCTTTAGAACTTTTTATAATTTTGATCACACATTTTATCACCGAGTTTTATTACTACCATAAACTATACGATAGCCGCCATATTTGTAACTGACATTCAACTTCCTCTCAAGAATCGTTCAGTTTCAAACAAATGAGAATTTTTAATTACTCTCCGACCTTCGAAGAAATATATAGGTGTGTACCGTATTCTGATCAACTATAGTTAACATAAATAGCTTTAAATACGTAATTATATTAATCGAGTACATTATATATTTTTTCGCTTCCGCTGAACTGTGCTTTGGCCATGAACGAATCGCAGTTACTGCAGCAGTCATGTGCTTCGTGGATTACACTGGTCAACATGATTTTTGTCTCATGAGTACCAATAGTTGTACTTAATGCAGTTTTTATCGTGTTTTCAAATATGTATTCGGAATTTCTCCATCACCCACAGTTTTTCATTTCAATTTAAATTAATGGATTTAAATAATTATGTTTTAATAAACGTCTTTTCGTCCATTTGTCCATTGTAAAATAAAACCAAATGAGCTAACTCAAATGATTTCAGCTATGGAAAAGAGATATCAAGGCAAATGGAATCCTAATATGTTGGCCGATTATTGTTGGACTATCCAGTGGGATGCTCCACAGGCGAAATATAGCAGAAAAGCGCCATTTCTTACATTCTAGGTGAGTCCGAATGTTCGAATATTGTGTAGTTACGAATGTAGAAAATATTAAAGTGTGTGAAATTATAAATTCCTGTCTCTCGGAAACCTTGCGTGATGGAGAAAAACCGATATCATATTTGAATTCAGGAGAACAAATAATATCAGAATCACGCATTTTTCTTTCTGAGACAAAAAAAAAGTTTATTTTTTGTTGCTCAGTGTTACCAGCCCATTTACTTTCCTTAAGTGTGTTTCTTAGGCTGGACAGAGTATTGTCCACCAGGAATGACGACATGGGAAATATATCTAGAGACGTTTTATGTCTTATTTCTAACTGTAAAAAAGACATTATATAATAATGTTTGATGAACTTGAGAACGACACACACGTCTCGGTTATGGATGAGAAATGGCTGTAATACATTAACGGAGCCCCTTCTTACTATACGTGTCGGCGAAGAAGAGAAAATCTCAGATGTCATCTACAGAAGTTACATTTTAAAATGTTTTTGTGCCAACTTCCTCTTGCCACCCCCCATATTCCTCGTCACTTTTAAATACGTCTCACCCCTCAACATTTCTACCCTCACTGTCAGTCTTCAAGGCGTGTCGCGAAATTTGTGAAACCGAGTTTTATTTATACTATTTCACCAATCTACTTAAGCGAATCTAAGTAAATATATATGGCGCATAGCGTTGGCAATTGTAGCAATTGCAGAAAAAAGCCTACACTTAGAAAATTTGATCGTAAGGAAGAAATTTTATCAATACTGTTGGAAGCTCTAGAGTGCTTTCTAAATGTCCTCTAATAAAATGGTTTGAAATACAGTATATTCTTAGTTATTCGTACAGCACAACAACGTAAAATGACATCTTAGGTATTACCACTAAGTAACTGACAAATATGCATATGAAGATCCAACTGTATAGTTTATGTCAGTCCGGTGCAGTATTGGTTACCATAAGACATATGAAAATCAGAATGATTGGGAGGTTAATCCTGTAAGGATTGAAATGAAGGTAGTGTGATATGGTTACAAATAAGATTAAAACACCTACTGATCATATATGTAGGAATTTAAATGATCCATAGTATATTCCTCGTCCAATATGTAAGTAGATACATACAAAGAATATAGAGGCTTCATTTGCATGTAAGGTTCGTTGGCTCGCCTCTGGTTTCGAGATTTGTGGGTTCAAAACCGACTGGGATCGATGTGTTTTTTAAGAGTGTAAAAACCCTGAGCATACCTTCCTTCGAACTAACTCACTGGCACTGTCGAACCCGTAGTTTCTTGGTCGCGGAACATAAACTCTCCATACATCCATATCCTGAGCCAATGTTTTCCAATCATTCCCTGTATAATCCACCTCACTCAAATCATGGTTAATCTTATTCTCCCTTTTCATTCTTGGTCTACCAACTGGGCGTTTTCCCACCGGTTTTCCTACAATACGTTCCTATTCATAAAAGGGAAATAAATCTATGGGCCGGTGTCTTAAATTTATGGCACGTAATAGAACCTGAATTGCGAAAAAAAAGAGGCCTCTGAGCAAAACATGTCCAGACTTGAATTGCATTGTTAATGATTTGAGTTTATAAAGAGCGTTGTTAAATAAATTACTAACTAAATTACTTACAAAGCATTATAAAATATTACGTCACTTTCAGACAAATACAAAATGATTGTAAATCACTGCTGTGGCCCAAAAGTCTCTGACCGCAGCAGGCCCTAGTTCATCTTTCGACCGTTTTAATTTCCTGCTCGATGTTTTTAGGACTTTTATCAACATAAGGCAAATGTCAGGAAATTCAGTCCACAATTAGCTGAAAAATCACCGGCTTCATAATTTATTACTATCAATATATAGGATATTCACAATAAAGTAAGAAGTAAAGTTCCAACAAATTTTAGAATCCAGGTTTGATGAAATCTTATTCGGTGGGGAGTGAATAGACAAATTAAATTGAAATATTTCTTGGTCACACCGGATATCGTAGCACCGAGAGAGCACTCCGACCGATAGGCCTATGCAAAACAAGGAGCGTGACGACGAACTTTATGGACCACACATAGTAGGCCCTAATAACCATCTTCTTCTTCTTCCTTCCAAGTATTAGGCCAAGGCCTGTTACGATCCTATAGAAAATTTTCCCTCCAGCGTTTCATAGGACGGCCCAGTGATCTTCGTCCTCTTGGTATATAATTATAAACAGCTTTGGGGATCCGATTTGAACTCATTCTTTCAAGATGGTGTTTCCAATTTAGTTGGTACTGTTTAATATATTCCAAAATTGGCGTAGTCTTCAATTCTTTTAAGATATCGGTGTTCCTTTTCAGATCCCATCTGGTGTAACCCGCTGTTCTGCGCATGAATCTCATTTCACAAGCCGTTATTCTGCTTTCATGTTTTTTTTTTAGTGTCCATGCTTCACTACCATAGGTCAACACTGGTCTAGCCAAAGTGTTATATAAACGTAATCTGGTGTTTTTTTTGTACAAGGGATGGTTTCATAACTTGATTAATAATTCCTAAACTTTTATGCACATAAAAACCATGATGCACATAAAAACCAAGATGTCACGATTGTTCAAATCGGCCGCGGTGGTCTATATGTTATGTTCCTTATCTCTAGTTCTGAGGGTCGCGTCTTCAAACTTGGCCGGGGTCGATGGATTTTTTGGCTGGAAAAGTCTAATGGACAAGTTCTCCGGAAGGAACTTTACCCCGCGGGTCCCGAGCCTGAACATTTTCAGAGTCGTAAAAGAATCGAAAGTTTGAATAATAATGTCTCTGTTCAAAATGTAACCTACCTGCATCCTACCAAGTAATATGTTAGTTGCCTACTAGATGTCTCATTCTGGCGATATACTAACTGGGACTTGAAAAGTATCTACACTACAACAATCCTTTTTAAAGGCTGTGCATAATTAAAATTTAAAATCGTATTTTTTTAAACACAAAAGTATAAGAATTAATTTAATGTTTTTACTACCTCACCTTATGAGAAGACTGCATAACAATGAATTACATGGTCTTTATAGGAAGCCAGATATAATAAGAACAGTTACGTCTCGTAGACTGCGATGGGCAGGACATGTGGCACGAATGGGGAATGAAAGACGTGCATGGAAGCTTCTTGTAGGAAAACCAGAGGGAAAACGCCCAGTTGGTAGACCAAGAATGAGGTGGGAGAATAACATTAACTATGATTTGAGGGAAGTAGGTTATACAGGTGATGATTGGTAAACATTGGCTCAGGATAGGGATGTATGGAGAGCTTATGTCCGCGCGGCCCTGAACTTATGGGTTCGATAGTGCCAGTGAGTTAGTTAGTTATTACCTCACCTCATATCCTTTTTTCTTCTAGACTGCAGTTTCGGAGCTTATCTCCATCATCAGTAGCCTCTCGTCGACCGGTGTTATGTCGATTTCAGGTAAACATCCACTTCTAATTGTCGGATTTCGCTCATTTTTGGACAATACATGCCTCGGGTTATTTTAACAGGATATACTGAGTTTCGTTATGAAACTTAGAAAATTGTGATCGCTAGAGCGATTTTTAAATTTTCACATGAGGTGAACTACACCCAATGATTTTAGAGGGTTCAATTATGAATTTAAACCATCCAGAGACCCAATCAGACACACGCAAAGAATTTCATCAAAATCGGTCCAGTCGTTTAGGCAGTTTTTAATTTCCAATTTAAAGTAGGCCTAAACCTCCACTAAAAATTGTCGGATTTCCCTCATTTTTAAATAGGATATATCGAGTTTCATTGTGAAACAGCAAAAATTGTGACCACTATAGCGATTTTTTAATTTTAACTTCAGATGAACTCCTACACCTAATGGTTTTATTGGGTCTAATTGTGAATCTAAACCATCCAGGGACCCAATCAGACACACATAAAAATTTCATCAAAATCGGTCCAGTCGTTTAGACAGTTTTTAATTTCGGATTTCAAGTAAACCTCCACTTATAATTGTCGGAATTCGCTCATTTTTTGATAATACCTACCTCGGTTTATTTTAATAGGATATAATAAGTTTCTTTGTGAATCATCAAAACTTATGATCGCTAGAGCGATTTTTAAATTTTCGTTTCAGATGAAATACTACACCTAATAGTTTTAGAGGATCCAATTGTAAATATAAGCCATCCAGGGACCCACTCAAGCACACAAAAATTTTCATCATAATCGGTCCAGTTGTATAGGCATTTTTTTTTAAATTTTGGATCTCAAGTAAACCCCCACTTCTAACTGTCGGATTTCGCCGATTTTTGGTTAACAAATTTCACGGTTTATTTTAATAGGATATACCAAATTTTGTTGTGAAACATTGAAAATTGCGATCGCTATGGCGATTTTAAAATTTTTCGTTTCATGTGAACTCCTAGACCTAATGATTTTAGAACACAATAGATAACGGCTAAACACTCGCCGCATCTAAAACTCTGTATATACAAATTTTCACGAAGCTAGGTTGAACGTTTTATAAGTCTATGAAGGACAGGTATACATGCATTCATTTTAGTCTATAGATAACGTTATTATTTTCATTAGCAGCAAAATGTTTTAATAATACAATATAAGAGACTATTTAACTCATGCCCCAAATGGGAGTCAATGACCAATCACATTTCAATGAATTTTTATTTACAACCAATCACAGTCGTGTTTCGCCTAGAATTTACCAACTAAAGTTTATCATAATGAAGAAAGCACCTCCTTTTTTAACATTCTGAATAGGTCATAGCATTATTTTGCAGTGACTGACTCTCTAAGAAATACGGCTACCAGATTGTATATATAGTGCATAAACGTCAACACATAGCGCATGCGGGAATTAATATAAAAACATTTGAAGCAATTGATTATACCACCAAAAAAATAAACCACTGTTTGCATTTTCTTAAATGTATATATTTTTTTTTTTTCCAGGTAATAGCATTCCAGAAAAATATAATTGTCATATTTACATCATAGGACAGAAATGAATTAATTAATATACAGTTTGATGTGTTTCATTTTTTCTCTACTAGAGTGCATTCTCACAATATTGCGATCTTTTGGCAATAAATAATATGATCTGGCTGCAGTGCTGAACAAAAGAAGCAAATGAAGCGTACCAATCGTTTCTCATTTGTTTTCAAACATCGCCGTTTACATTAAATATATACATATTTTAAAATAACTATATTTAAATAATGATTTGTGAGTAATCAGCTTAATTTTATTCATTAAAAAGTCCTAACAAATGCCACTCTTGATTTCCAAATTCTCTAGATAAATTCACTCCTCACTTCGTAAGTCATGAATTTATCGATAATTTGGAAATCACTCGTTGCATTACTTATGATTATTGCTTCCATCAAACAATTGTTAATATTCAGCAAAATATTCGTGTCATGGAGAGAGAAAATATTTTTATTACATATATAAATTCATATAATATCTCGTTTCAGCCACAATGTGTCAATATAAACAAAAGTAAGCCCTAGCAGATTGAATAGAGAAATCCTATTTCATTACTCTGTTCATTAGCCAATGTAACTGAAATATTAATGGTTCGGCTTTAACACAGTTGGTATAAAAAGGGCAGTCCGGAAAATTTGCCATAATTCCCCACAATCTGCGGTTAATAAACCGTATTATATTTGCTGAGCTTCGCGTTTTGGAAAGTAAGAGTTATTTTCCGTTTCATTCGGGAAATGCAGATTATTAGCGGCAATGCTACGGTATATTTTAATCCTCGGAGTATTGAGTAGCTTCTCCCCTAAGCCCAGCTAATATTGATTTTGGGTTTAAACTGATAGCCTGTGTGCTGATACTGTCATTGCAGTGCATAAGTCATAAGTGCTTAGGGCATGCTATTCATTGTGTCCTGCACAATACGCGAAGCCAAGTAACACATCGTTATCATCTATTTGTGCTAGAAATGCTTTGACACACAGTGTTCTGCCCTACAGCAAATTTCGTAACTTATTAATGGTTGTATTGTTGATTCATCTGTTTAAATACTTAGAACTGTTAACATGAACGATAATAATAATAATAATAATAATAATAATAATAATAATAATAATAATAATAATAAATATGTATTATTATTGCAGCCTTTTGTTCTTCTTATGAAGTTCATTGTATATAAATATAAATATATATATATATATATATATATATATATATATATGGGGGCACGCCGTAGCGTAGTGGTTAAGGCACTGCGCTACAAGCCGGAAGGTCGAGGGTTCAAGTCCCGGTGGGGTCAGGATTTTTAAACTGACCCAAACCTTCTGGCGGCACTATGGCCCTGGGGTCGACTCAGCCTCTAACTGAAATGAGTACCAGACGCTTGTTCTGGGGTAAAGGCGGCCGTCACGCAGGGCTGACAACTCGGCTGACATCAAGTGCCGATTGTCTAGAAATAGTGGGAGCCTTAACGTCCCACTACCGCAAGGGCCTCCTGAGGCCTGTAGTGGGAATACTTTACTTTATATATATATATATCTTTATATATATATATATATATACAAAGAACTTCCTAAGAAGAACAAAAGGCTGTACAAGAATGGATCGGATAAAGAATGAAGATATAAGAACAGAGTTAAATATATCTCCATTGAATGACAAAACCAAAGAATATAGAGAAAAATGGTTTAGACATGTAGAAAGAATCAATGTAACAAGATTACCAAAAGCAGAATTTAATTACAAGCCAAGAGGTTCAAGGAATATAGGAAGGCCAGTTAAAAGATGGACAGAACAACCGTGAGGAGGAACAGGCAATTTGCCTAGCCCGTGAAGTGAAGAGGAAGAAGAAGATAAGATATTTATATATAGATTTTCTATGTTTACTGTACACGTCTTTCTGTGCCTAAAGTTATATTTTCCATCTCCACTCGTCTCTATTCATCCACTCCATGTCCTACAGTATTCTTGTTCTCATTCCAGTTCTTATTTCTTTCATTCACGAGTTTCGAGGTCTTCCTTTCCTTCTTTCAGGTGGAAACCATTCGATTTTTTTTTCTGGGTAACCTTTCTTCTTGCATTCGTCGTACGTGCTCATACCAATTTAATTGCGTATATCTTTAAATAATCTACTATTGAATATCTAATATTCATTTTTTTCTCGCATGACAGTATTTCTTATTTTTTCTATGTTTGAACATCTTGCTGCTCTCCCCAAGAAATCCATTTTCATCAACATAAGTTTTTATTCTAAGTTTTTGTTGAATTTCCAAACTTCAGCTTCATATGTGATAGTACTTCTCACTATTGAATATAATAATAATAATAATAATAATAATAATAATAATAATAATAATAATAATAATAATAATAATAATAATAATAATAATAATAATAATTATTATATTTTTTTATTTGAGAATTTTCCTCATCATTGACAGTTTTCTCCGACCAATCTTAGTAATTAACATGAATTAAAAATAAATGAATAAATACAAATGACTACGGACTATCAATTTGCAACAAACATTCACAATTTTCCCTTAATTAAAGTTCTCCATAGTTCTCTACCCTCTGTGTCTTCATCTGTTATTCCAAATTTTCTCATTGAATTTTGAATGTTGTTCTTCCAGATTGTTCTATGTCTTCCTTTTCTGTTCCTTCTTTGAATTTTCCATGCATAGACGGCCTGTGGTAGTCTTCCATCCTGCATTCTTCTTACGTGTCCATACCATTTTAGTGTTCTGTGTTCAATTTTATGCATTATATTTCTTTCTGCGTTCATCCATTTTCTAATTTCTGTATTTCTATTTTTTCCAGTCAATAATAGTAATAATAATAATAATAATAATAATAATAATAATAATAATAATAATAATAATAATAATAATAATAATAATAATAATAATAATAATAATAATAATAATCATCATCATCATCATCCGGTATCATGGAGCTGCCGGCGTCTTCCGGAAACCAAACGCCATTCCTCTCTGTCCATCCATTGATCTTCCTCCAATTCTCTGATATTCATAGCTGCTTGAACCCCTTCTATCAAAGTTTTCTTCGGTCTTCCTCTCTTCCTCCTTTCCATTGGGATCCATTCCATAACAATTTTAGGCAATCTTTGCTCTGGCATTCTTTTGACATGGCCATACCACTGTAATCTTTTCTTTTCTATAATGTCTATGATGTGCGCTCCTCTTGTACACCCATAATTTCCCTAATCTCTTTATTTCGTATTCTATCCATTATAATACCGGTAATAATAATAATAATAATAATAATAATAATAATAACAATAACAATAACAAAATAAGAAGATACAATGCTACCATGAAAACTGCCCAAATTCTATTATAAAAAATAAAATAAATACATTTATTGTTGCAATATGTGAATAATTACCTGAAAGAAATACATATCTTGATTTTTTTCCCAAAACGTGAGAAATGCCTTAAATGAAGTGAGAAGTTAAACTCACCATATTCATATTTTAAATTATGTATTAGTCACTGATCAGATATTGTAGCCAACTAATCACAAAAACCCGCTAACAAACAAGTGAATGCTAAACTAATTTGTTGTAGACTAAATCACTCATTTACTCACTCTTAACTTATCCAAACTAACGCTAACTTGTCCATTTTCTCACCCTAACTTCCCCATTAATGTAGGTGGACTCCTGCGATAGAATCTCCTTATATGCGAGTAAACATGTTGCTATTGGATCTAGCGGGAACGTGTGTTATCATATTGCCTACATGACGCTAGTAGTCAATTTTTATCCGATCTAATATTTACAGGTGATACAAGGAAAACTTTTGGAGCAAAGAGAGGTGAACAGACAGGTGAATGGATAATACTACATAATAATGAAGTACATGGTCTTTATAGGTAGCCAGATATAATAAGAATAGTAGACTGAGATAGGCAGGACATGTGGCTCGAATGGGGAATGAAAGACGTGAATGCAAGCTTCTTGTAGGAAGTCCAGAGGAAAATATTAACTCAGGATAGGGATGTATGGAAAGTATATGTCCGCGCGGCCATGAACCTGCGGGTTCGATAGTGCCAGTGAGTGAGTGATAGAGTGGCTTAGAATAGCCCGACATAATAAAGAATGTTGACAGTGCTTCACATTTTTTCTTTTTTTATGATTTCTACAGTTTTATTTTTTAAAATGTTGTTCTGATTTATTCACTTACGTAGTATAGTTTTCCCCTGCTAACGTGATACTAACAATCCACCGAGTCCACAGCGGCGTGGACAAAAAACATGTATTTCAATTTATAAATGCAAATAGGGTAACAATAGATCTTACATAATATGCTTACATATAACTAACTCAACTAAAAATGAAGTAAGTAAAAATAAAATTCATACTAATCAAGGAGTTAAACAAGGATGCAGTATCTCTCCAGTTTTATTTAACTTATACATCAATGATATAATAAAAAAATGGAACGAAGAAACAAATAAAGGAATAAAATTAGATAAAACACACTACTTGAAAACATTATTATACGCTGATGACCAGGTAATAATAGCAAATATAGAAGACGAACTTCAGAGGAATATTTTTAAACTACATAATATATGTGAACAATATAATCTCAAAATATCCATAGAAAAAACTAAGGTAATGGCATTCCAAGGGAAAAATCAAATCAGATCGAAAATAGTAATAGGAAACAAAATCATAGAACAGGTGAACCATCTCAATTATCTAGGATGTGACATTTAATTTAATTATGATAATGATATAAATAATAAAATAGCAAAATTCCAGGGAATATGTGGTACGATAAAACGAACACTAAATAACAAAACAACAAGAGAGACCCAACTGAAATTTTATAAAATGTTGGCAGTACCGGTACTGCTCTATGGTTCAGAAGCCTGGATACATAAAAAACAAGACCTAAGTAGGATAACGGCGGCAGAAATGAAATTTTTGAGATCTGTTAAAGGGTGCACTAAGGAAGACAGAATCAAGAACACAGAAATAAGACAGGAACTTGAAATATTTGCAATAACTGATAAAATGGATACATATAGATAAAAATGGAAGCAACACATAGACAGAATGAATGAAGGTAGATATCCAAAACAAATAACAAAATACAAACCTAAAGACACCCGAGATGTGGGCAGACCTAGAAAGAGATGGGCTGAAGTCGGAACGGGTCAACAGACCTAATCCATGAATGAAGATGATGATGATGATAACTAACTCACTGGCATTATCGAACCTGTAGCTCTCCACACATCTCTATCCTAAACTAATATTTTCCAATCATTCCCTGTATAATCTACTTCCCTCAAATCATGGTTAATGTTATTCTTCCACCTCATTCTTGGTCTACCAACAGGGTGTTTTCTCTCTGATTTTCCTATGAGAAGCTTCCATGCATCTCATTCGTGTCGCATATCCTGCCCATCGCGGTCTATGATACTTAACGTTTCTTATTATATATATTTTTTCCTATAAAGACCATGTAGCTCACTGTTAAGTAGTCTTCTCCATTCACCTATCTGTTCATCTTTCTTTGCTCAAAACTATTACAAAGGTAAAGGTAAAGTGATCCCACTACAGGCCATAGGAGACTCTTGGAGTAGTAGGAGATTAAGGCTCCCACTTTTTCTAGACAATCGGCACTTTCAGCCGGGTTGTCAGCCCTGCGTGACGATCGCCTTTACCTCCAGAACAAGCGTCTGTTATTAATTTCCGTTAGAGGCTGAGTCGACCCCTAGGGCCATGGTGCCACCAGAAGTTTCGAGTCAGTTTAAAAATCCTGTCCCCACCGGGACTCGAAATCCTTCGACCTTCCGGTTTGTAGCGCACTGCCTTAACCACTACGCTACGCTGGGTTTAAATTCAAAGGACTACCAATGCTGTGAGCAATTCATGTTTACCATTGATATGAAAGACAATACACATGTAACATTATCATCTGTTTGTGCTACGTACGCTTTGAGACGAAAGCTAATAACCAGAGGCACATTTTTGTACTAATTGATGGTTACCCATCCTACCGTCATCATTTACACATCAACAATACATTCACGCTATTTGTTGACAATATAGACAAGACTTTGAAATCCGTAATCTCTCAATCAACTTTGTTCTTTTTTTTCCTGAGGAAAATGTTTTACATACATAAGGACTTTATTAAACTAAAAGTAAGATACATACAATGTTATTTACAAATATGGATCGCACAGGCAGTAAGCCGTACGTGATGTTGACAGTCCGTTACATAAAGTTGATGTTAAAAAAAACACACACACAAAATAATATTATAATTAGATATCAATACAATACTCCGCCGTGGCCGGTCCCAAGCCCGGATGAGAAAGGGGAGGGGGAGGAGTAACAACCTCGTAAAAAAACCAGGGTTCAGTTGGCTCCGACTGATAGTACTCTGTAAGGGCCCCTAGCCAGGGTTACGGTGAAGACATCAAAGGCAGATTCGGGTCAGAAGGAGTCCTTCATCGCGGCGGATCTGGCGGAAGTGGCAACCCTCTAGATGGGGTTAGTACATCCAGGAGCTGGACCTAAAGCTTCGAGGTGGCAGCCCCACCAATGGTGTACTCTGCATAGCGTTGGTACCGCGATCAGATGAAAACATATTACTCGTATTCTTCACAATGACGGAACAGGCAATTCTTGCCTAAACCAGGAAGTGAAGAAGAAGATATCAATACCATTATATTATACATTAACTTAGTTATGTAGAATTATTAAGAATTAATGCTATTGCAATTTGTTAACATATTTATTTATTACTGAATAAGTGTTGTTCTTATTATCCGCGTTTTGTCCAGAAATCTACCCAAGTTTATCCAATTTTCTGGGTTTACCAGTAACTCGTAGCATGCGAATCTTCCACGATTTGAATTTAGAAATATTTCCGGTAATAACTGATGCCTCCAATATTCTAAATCGTTACATTTTCCTAATATATGTATTTCGTCTTCAAAGCTCCCGCACATTGGACATATTCGCATATCGTGATTTTAATGATAGGCCCATTTTCTTCTTATTTACGGCATTTATTTCTCCATTTTGTAAGAAGTGGTATACTTTTGCTCGTCACTTACAGTAATATATTTTATGTGAATGTACATGAATAATGTAATTGAGACATTACTCACAAAAATTATTTCCTAAAGCGTATCGAGATTACTGGCAAAGAAAAAAACAGAGTTCGGTGGCGTGCTTTAACAAAAGGAATTATACTTCCAAGATACTACAATTTACTATTATTGAGATTACAGTAGAAAAAAAAAATCTCCTTCTTCAAGGTTAGGCTGTAAGCCTGTACACGACTCGAAGCATATCCCTCCATCTGGTCATGGGGCATCCAACGAAACGTATACCTTTTGGAATATATTGTAAAGCCTGTTTTGATAGACGCGATGTTTCCATTCGATTTATATGTTGTAAACATTTTAATTTATTGTCTGTCAATTTATTTGCTAATACGATTAAAAGTATTTGAGAATAAAGTTCTTAGGAAAATTTTTGGACCAAAGATAGATGAACAGACAGGTGAATGGAGAAGACTACAAAACAATTAACTACATGGTCTTTATAGGAAGCCAGATATAATAACAGTTAAGTCTCGTAGACTGCGATGGGCAGGACATGTTGCACGTATGGGGAATGAGAGACTTGCATGGAAGCTTCTTGTAGGAAAGTCAGAGGGAAGACGCCCAGTTGGTAGACCAAGAATGAGGTGGGAAAATAACATTAACTATGATTTGAGGGAAGTAGATTATACAGGGAATGATTGGAAAGCATTAGCTCAGGATAGGGATGTACGGAGAGCGTATGTCCGTGCGGTCATGAACCTACGGGTTCGATAGTGCCAGTGAGTAAGTAAGTAAGTAAGTAATAGAATATATTTGTAATTGTTTTCTAATGTTCTCTAATAAGATATTTGCTATAATTGTATTTACATTTTCATCACATTGAAATACTATCTTCGTATTGACAATGTGGTAATAATATAATAATAATAATAATAATAATAATAATAATAATAATATTAATAATAATAATAATAATTGTAAGTTATTGTAATCCTATGTTTTCCCTTTACAGAGATTTAGGCGCTCTCCCCCTACAGGGAAGAATTTGAACCATACTAATTTAATTACACTTGTTTTCGTATAGATGTCATTTTGACTGGTACGTGGTCAGCGTTCCGCCTCATACTGACATCTAGGAAACCAAGGTAGTACTAGGACGGGAAAATTCGGTAAATTTTGCTTAGAGGCCTTTTCATTCAGGCTTAAGGATCTTTTACGAGCCTGAAAATCTTCAGACTCGGGACCCACGGCTTAAAGTCCCTCCCGGAGGACTTGCTCCTTGTATTTTTCCGTCCTAAAAATCCATCGACCCCGGCCGGGTTTGAACTCGCGACCCTTGGGACTAGAGGCAAGGAGCATAACCACTAGTCCACCGCGGCCGACTAATAATAATAATAATAATAATAATAATAATAATAATAATAATAATAATAATAATAATAAGATAAAGTGATCCCACTACTAGCCTTAGGAGATCCTTGGGACATTAGGAGATTAAGGCTCCTACTGTACTTTTTCTAGACAATCGACATTTTTTGTTAGCCGGGATATCAGCTCTGCGTGACGGCCGCCTTTACTCCGAGAACAGTCATCTGGTATGATTTCCATTAGGGGATGAGTCGATGGGCCATAGTACCGCCAGAATGTTTGGGTCAATTTAAAAATCCTGACCCCAACGGAACCCAAACCCTTGAACTGCCGGCTTGTAGCATATTGCCATAACCACTATGCTACGGCGTGCCCCGATAACAATAATAACCCCCTGATAAAAATATAACATTTTCATCTGATTATGATTTTAAACACAGACATATTCTCACCTTTTGCATCATAGTTTAATCTCTTACCTTGTAAGTACTTTTAGATGTTCCATATTGCCCGGGCCTTACAATGGCACGGCCTGTCGGCAGAGATATACCGTATCAAACTTTGTATCGCATATATACTTTTTAGACTACACAATGACATGGAAGATTTTCCTGAATGAGTGATCAGCTCAATCCAGGTGCCTCCTCCGAGACAACACAACATTCACATACACATTCATACTAAACATGGCGAACATGACAATGATGATTATGATAGTTTATATGCGAGGACCATGTGTGCTTTGAAGTTTTTTGTCCCAAAAAAAATCACCTTGGAATCGAGCCCGGCCCCGCTTCGTATGAAGCAGAGACGCTACCCGGAGACCACAGCGTATATAATAACGATAATACATATACAGGATGCAGAATATATCAGTAAACCGATAATGTAAATACAGTAAAACTTGCTCAAAGCGGAATCGCATGGGACCATTTTTTTTATACATTAGACAAAATTCCGCATTATAAAAAAACTAAAAATGATTAATAATCTTAGATTATAAAGTACCGTGTATGTCTTTTTACGTACCTTGGATTAATTGTAGTTCCGCTGCCTTTGAAAAGTGAAGTATATATGTATGAGCGACTTCGACGGTAACGCGCGAAAGAAAAGTCCTGTTTCGTCAGCGTTAAAAATGTCTCTTAGGCGCGTATCCCGAAATTCAAGTGTATGCAGTTTCGATTTTCGCTCACTAAGTACACTTTCGTCCACATCCTTTGATTCCCCGCAAATTCCATTCCACACTAAATTTGTCCAGCCAAACTAAACATGCATTTAAATCGTTATTTCCTAGGGATTTATCAACAGCTAGAGCTTGACTGTGGAGCATCGATCCGGAAATTTGGAGATTTATCTTCAATCACTTTCACTTTTTCATTTCAACGACAACGATACATACGTTATAGCCATATTTATTCCGTAAATTCAGAACGCTACCTGTGAAAGATCGGTCTCAGAACTTAAACTAATATACTATTTTACAGTGCAATGGTTATTTGTAAGACAGGTATCTGTGTTTCGCATAACGGGTGTGCAGTGAGGCCGAAATAAAATTTCAGGTACAGGTAGAATCTCTACTAACTCGGCAGCAGGAATCATTCCTTATTGTTTTCTAAGCCTAACGGGAATATAATGAAGTGGAAACTAATTTATTTCTCTGCCTTCCCGCTTTATAATTTTTTTTCATGAATTGTACAGAAATATCTTACCGTTTCCGCGTTGGACAGATTACGTTTTATACAAAATAAATATACTAAAATTATTATTATTTCGCCGGGACCAATACTTTGTTGATATTGGACAGATTTCCGCATTATTCACGTTCCGGATTAAACAAGTTTTACTGTATATTATTTTCTGTAGCTTACAACATCTATACTGGACAAGATGTATTCCCTAGTTAGCAAATTACCGCAGTAGTGTTTGAGATTATATTCTGATCCAGTTTCAACCAATCTGATAGTTTTCCTTGCAACTATGTGCAATGGTTAACTGACTTATACCGTACTCTGTATATTTCTAAATAATAAATAAATAAATAAAATATAAATATACTCAACTCGTGTCCAACTTAGGACCTGTCGAGGGATGAGATGAGATGAAGTCTCCTATATAGAGGTCTGTGAATAAGGGTACCGACTGACCACGCCTGACGCACTAACACGGGGGCAGTATGGAAAAATGGTGGAATGAAATTGTGGCAGGGGAAAACGAGAGAAAACCCCCCGAGAAAAATCTGCTCAAGCTCTGTTTCGTCCACCGCAAAACTCACATGGAGTGACCGAGACTCAATCTCGGGACTCCAGCGGTGATAGACGAAAGTCTAACCGCCTGCGCCATGGAGCCGCCTATTCCTAAATAATATCGGTCCTAATAAATTAGATAATATTTAATATCCATCCATCCATAGTAATTGTGCCGAAGGCAAGTCCTTCACTACAATCATAGCATTTTCATGCTATACTTGCAGCTTTACTAGGGAATTGTAGGTGTGGTACCTTCCCGTTGCTTTCCACACCGGTGAAGAATGATGATGATGATAATGATAAGGATGATGATGATGATGGCCATATGATTTCGCGGACCATTTGGGCCTTAAAGTTTTCTTGACATTTGTCTTAGAGGCGAGGAAAAACCCCGATAAAAACCTCATCCAGAAAAACTGCCCCGACCGGGGATCGAACCCGGGTCCGCTGCGTGAGAAGGCAGCACGCTATCTCGAGACCACTGCGGTGGACAATATTTAATATATATTAGCGTAATTTTGCAGGTAGTATTTTAAATACATGTCAGATTCTCTTTTTCTAGTTCTCTTTTTTATTTCATTTTATCATCCAGTTGTGTGTTAATTATTCAATTTTTATCCTTTCATACATCGCTTTATTAAACAGATTTTTAATTTAGTTGAGTTATAATAAAAATTAATTTTGCAAACGTACTGAACCGTTATTAGTTTGGAGTGTTTTTGACCCAGAGGTCAGTGTTTGCAGGCAGGGATTATACTTTTGCACGTGAGCAGAAAGTATATGGCGGACATGGAAGCAACAATTAATCCGGCTCAAGATTAAAGCTGGAAATGCCACCACGGCCAGCTTCACTCTACAGTAATACAAAAAATTCCAATAGCAACACAAGTCATGATGCATTCTCTTATTTACGTCAGGAATGTTCACATAATTTATTTTAATATAAACATTCAGTATCTATCTATATTAGCGTATTTTCTCGACATTCTATAGCATAAAAGCAACGAATATTATTTTATAAAATAATTCTTGCACAATAATATTCGAGTATAGATTCGGCAGAGAAGATAGAGTTTAATATTCGAATTTAGATATCATCATCATAATGAAGAAATCCGTTTTGGCCCATGTGGCCTGTGATGGTAAATCCAACGAAGATGGTCTTGATTTCTCTATCAATGTTTTGGTCTTCCTTGGTCCCTATGTCCAGTTGGAGTGTGTTGGAACGCCAATTTTGGAAGTCTATTTCTTTCCATTCTTCTCAGATGATTTTTCCATTCTTATTGGTATCTTTATATACATATTAATTTAAAGTTGTACTCCAAGTTTTTCTCTGATGATAGTGTTCCTTTGGTGATCCAGTCTATTAACTCATAACAGTGGCATAAGAAGCGCATTTGGCTTACTTTAAGTTTATGAGAATTTCTTTTATTTAAAATCAAGATTTCACTTCCATATTTTAGAGCAGTTTTTGATGTGATGTTATGTAATTTTAGTTATGATTCTGTCCTCATCTGTTTACCATAATTGTCTTCTTATTACCCCAATCATTTTATTTATTTTTTTGTAATTTTTGAATAAATTGCACTCTCATGTTCTGCAAATACACTTCTTAAGTATGAGAAATCATTGTTCTATAATCTTTCCATCAATTTCAATTTTTCACCCGATTAACGAGATTTCCTATGCCCCTATCTACTATCTATTATGTTTTTGTATGTTTTATGTGTAATAAGATCAAATCCTAGAACCGACTAAATTATCTAGTCTCTCTTTCTCTTTTTTCTCTTCTTCTTTTCGTTATTTATTCAATCGGCAAGCAAACGAGGTGTAGAATTCGGTTTCCATTATCCATTTCACTAATAGAGTTTCGGATTTATTTTGTATTTACTTATTTACTTTAGGCTGATAAGGTTTAGAGGAATCTTTCCCTGATCGATAACACTGGTCAACATGGTTTTTGTCTCATGAGTACCAATAGTTGTACTTAATGCAGTTTTTTATCGTGTTTTCAAATATGTATTCGGAATTTCTCCATCACCCACAGTTTTTTATTTCAATTTCAATTAATGGATTTAAATAATTATTTTTTAATAAACGTTTTTTCATTCATTTGTCCATTGAGCGATGAGCACGGGGAACACTTTCATCAGGAGATTTCAGCTATGGAAAAGAGATATCAAGGCAAATGGAATCCTAATATGCTGGCCGATTACTGTTGGACCATCAAGAGGGATGCTCCACCGACAAAATATAGCAGAAAATCGTCATTTTTTACTTTCTAGGTGAGTCCGAATGTTCGAATATTGTGTGGTTACGAATATAGAAAATATTAAAGTGTTTGAAATAATAAATTCCTGCCTCTCGGAAACCTTGCGTGATGGAGAACAACCGATATCACATTTGAATTCAGGAGAAAAAATACTGTCAGAATCACATATTTTTCTTTCTGAGACAAGAAAAAGTTTATTTTTTGTTGCTCAGTGTAATCCAAGCTGAACTTAAATTAATTTTATAATTTATATACCACAGTATATTCAAAATTCATGTGGAATTATCTTAAAATCAACACTTTTATTAAGATACAGCAATCACAATAATTATAATATTAGGTACGAAATAAAATTTGGTCAAACTGAGGTTATAAAACTAATAGTTATAATAATGTTAATGAGAAGTATAATTAATAATAATAATAATTATTATTAATACTAATTAATAATAATTATTTACTTCATTTATTTTGGCAGAATAAAGGCCATAAGGCGTTCTCTTCCACTCAATCAGAAAATATACAAATACATGTTTAGAGTAAAATTATATATACAATATACAATTATAATAAATTTAAAAAAAAAACATTACAATTACGATGTACATATATACATTTGAATAATTAGCCATTGTAGAGAATTTTCACAATAAAATAAAATAAAATTTCCTGGGGAGATTATCATAGAGCTTATATATAAATATACAAGCTTAATTAGTTATATAACATACAAATAATTAGAATAGAGTTTTATATTGCGATCTATAATCTTAAAATACGAAGTCGTAGTAAAAATTTAATTTTGAATATAAAATATGCTGCCTCATACACAGCGGTCCCGGGTAGGGTGGGGAGAAGTTTTCAGGATGATTATTTTTTGGGGGTTTTCCTCACCTATAAGACAATGTCAGGAAACGTTAAGGTCCCATACTGTCCCCGAATATAATCTGGCCATCATAATTATCATCATATTCACCATATTTTGTATAAGTATGTGTGTATTAACTGGTGTGTTTCGTTCTAATGTTGTGTTGTCTCGAAGGAGGCACTGATATTAAGCTGGGGAAGGGCCTCCATGTCCTTGTGTAATCCATAGTTCAAAATCTCTCTCTCGACAGGTCGTGTCATTCTAAGGACCAGGTGGCACGTGTCACGCAAAAGTACCAATAAGGCAAAATGGAACGAAAAACAAATCATACTCAATAAGCAAATACAGTTTTATTTTAAAGTATATAACATTGATTGAATATTTATTCCCTCAGCATATTCTAAAAAAACATTTAATATTTAATAAATATACTCACCGATACTACTGAACCCGTAGGTTCATGGCAGTGCGGACATAAGCTTCCCACAAATCCCTATCCTGAGCTAATGTTTTCCAACCATCTCTGTGTAAATCTACATCCCTCAAATCATGGTTTATGTTATTCACCCACCTCATTTTTATCTACCAACTGAGTATTTTCCTCTGATTTTCCTACAAGAAGCTTCCATGCAGCAATTTGATTTCCCATTCGTGCCACATGTCCTGCCTACCGCAGTTTACAGGAGTTAACTGTTTCTATTATATCTGGCTTCCTATAAAGACCACGTAGTTTTAAGTTATGTAGTTATCTCCATTCACTTGTCTGTTCATCTCTCTTTGGTCCATAAATGTTCCTTCTTCTACTTCATGAAATTAGGCCTTTTGACCTGTTTTCACATCAAGTGGGGTTTAATTAATCTTTTCATCTAGTGAATGGGCGTCCAACACTTCTATGTCCTATTGTGTGTACTTTAATAACAGCTGGGTGATTCTATCTGTAGGCATTCTTTTAATTTGTTCATACCAGTTGTTTCTCATATTGTCAATTATATTTGTTAAATTTAAAATATTTAAGTCTTTTCTAATATCTTCATTTCTTTTTCTGTCCAAAATTGTCTCACCTGCTACTGAACGTAGGAACTTAATTTCTGCAGTTTCTATTTTTCTTCTGTCTGAACGGTTGAGAGCGTAATCCTCACTTGCATAAGTTAAGACAGGCACTGCCATAATTTTGTAAAATTTTAACAGTGAACTCCTCAAAGTTTTATTTTTCAGTGTCCGTTTTATAGTGCCACACATTCTATAAAACTTATTTTAATTTTAATATCTTCCTTCTGGCAGTTTGATACATTACATCCTAAATAATTGAAATTGTTCGCCTGTTGTATTGTACTGTCATTAATGCTGATTTTATACCTGGTATGGTCTTTCCCGTTGAATACTTTTAACTTACATTTACTTTTCCCTATGAACTTTATTCTCAGATACTCGTAATCACATATGTATTTTTTTAATGATAGCTAGAACGAAACGGTAAATCTTACGAGCAACGATAACCGCATCAATACCAGGTTATGTAAGAGATTTATCAAAAACTCGGTGACAATGTTGTGATCACGGCAGAACAGTGAACATCTGTTTTCAACGTTTCATATTTTATAACTTCCTTCAGTCTGACATTTTAATATGGAAACATATCTTCTTACCACCACTCAAACTTCTTATATGAATATTTTATTCAAATAATTGCTAGCTGCCAGCTTGCAGAGAATTTCTGTTTCTTCCCAAATGTATTCAATATGCCTTCCAAAATGTATGATACAGGAAATATTACGAGGGCGGAAAGTAACGCACAATATTTTTTTTTAAAGTTTAATAGTAAAAAAAGGAAAAAAAATCACAAATGAACTTACATATTTTACCTACTTTTCGACATAGTCACCAACTTTCTCAACACATTTTTCCCATCGTGTTACCAGTTTCAATATGCCCTGTTCGTAGAAGTCCGTTTGGTTGGAGTGTAGCCATCTGCGCACCGCTGATTTCACTTCCACATCTGTCTCGAAGCGTTTGCCGGCCAGGAATTTCTTCATGGGACCAAACAGATGAAAGTCCGATGGTGCAAGATCCGGACTGTATGGTGGATGCTGGAGCACCTCCCAACCAAATTCGGCGATTTTCTGACGAACGACAGCAGCAACATGGGGGCGAGCATTGTCATGAAGAAGTTTAACGTTAATGTTGTGACGTTTGTCACGAATGGCACGAGGCAACTTCACCAAAGTTTTAATGTAGGCCGCAGCATTCACAGTGGTCCCGTGTTCAGCAAAGTCTACCAATAAAACACCATGCATATCCCAGAACACTGTCACAAGCACTTTCCTGGCAGATTGAGTCACTTTGAATTTTTTCTTTACTGGGGAACCGGCATGTTTCCACTCCATTGATGCCTGCTTTGTTTCGGGCGTGTAGTGGTACGCCCACGACTCATCACCTGTGACGATTCCTTCCAGAAAGTCATGTCCTTGTGCGGTGTACCGCGTTAAGTGGTCCAAGCTTGCCATCATTCGCTGGCCCTTGTGGTCGTCTGTCAGGTTCTTAGGCACCCAGCGAGCACTAACTTTACGGAATTTCAAATTTTCATGAACAATATCATACACCGCACCATAGGAAATGTTGAACTTCTGCGATAACGCACCCAGTTGCACACGCCGGTCGTTCAGAACGCCGGTCGTTCAGAATTGCCGCCTCAATGCCTCTGACATTCTGCGGGATTGCTGCTGTTGTCGGCCGGCCGGAGCGTGGCGAATCACTAAGGTTCACGCGTCCCTCTTGGAAGAATGTGCACCACCTGGAGACATTGCTACGGTCCATACAATCATCCCCATACACGCCACGCATGTCCCTGTGAATTTCACTGGGTTTATGCCCTTTGGCCCACAAAAATCGAACAACACTTCTCTGTTCCTCACAGGTGGACGACTGTAGCATGCGCGCCATCTTTGTTGCATAGTTCAAGCTTCTCTCGCAAGAGGTGCACCTGAGAAAAAATACCATCTGTAGTGAAAACTTCAAACTATATATCTGTGAAATTTCAACATTCTAGCTGCAATACCAAGGCAGAAAAAAATTATTGTGCGTTACTTTCCGATCCGCCCTCCTATTTTTGTACAATACATCACTTGATACTTATTACATTTATATAGTTAATATGAACATTTCGGTTAAATATTTATATTGTAATGCATACAAACTCTAAAGCACAAAATTACGTTGCTTCTTTTTATAGAAGAAATAAATTTAAAATTCAAATCAAATTAAATCATTTGATTTCATTATATGAATTACCATTTGGCCTTTACCTATATTAGCATTGCAACAATATAAGCTGTTTAGATCATCATCCTTCACGAATTAGGTCTTTGCCTGTTCCGATCTCACATCTGTTCAGCCCAGCGCTTTCTTGGTCTTCCCACCGGTCTTCGTCCTACAGGATTATATGTCAGCGTCATCATTAGTATCCTATCCTCTGTCATTCTTCGCAGACGTTCTATCCAATTGTTCCTGTGTTCTTCTATTTGCTGTTTAGATCTTTGTTGGAATTGATGTTACGGGATAAAGTACTTCATACAATACTAGATCTATACCTTCTTTGATTGCCTGGTATTTCATTTATACTTAAGATCAAAAATACCTATCTAATAGTCAGTTCCAATAGTCTGTTTGTTTACATTTTTAAGTCTAATGTATTATTAGACCTTATTTTTATTATTGTTTAGTTTGGCCAGATAATCGTTTAGTATCTAATATTATTGTGAATTTTGTACTTGAATGTAACATAATTATGTTTGGCCTACTGAGTTGAGGAGAAGGCCAGATGACCTTAAATTCATCAACTAACTAACCAACTCTCTGGCACTATCGAACCCGTAGGTTCATGGCCGCGCAGTCATAAGCTCTCCATACATTCCTATCCTGAGCCAATGTTTTCCAATCATCCCCTGTACAATCAACTTCCCTCAAATCATAGTTAATACTATTCTCCCACCTCATTATTGATCTACCATGTGGGCGTTTTCCCTCTGGTTTTCCTACAAGAAACTTCCATGCACGTCTTTCATTCCCCATTCGTACCATATGTTCTGCCCATCGCAGTCTAAGAGACTTAACTGTTCTCATTATATCTGGCTTCTTATAAAGACCATGTAATTCACTGTTATACAGTCTTCTCCTTTCACCTGTCTGTTCATCTCTCTTTGGTCAAAACATTTTCCTAACAACTTTATTCTCAAATACTCGTAATCTCATTTCCTCCCTTGAAGTAAGAGTCCGTGTTTCGCATCCATATAATATAATTGGTAGAATAACAGTTTTGTATATTTTCAGTTTAACGTTTTTTGAAAGGAGTTGGGACGTCAAGAGTCTCTGTAATGCATAATAGCACGTATTTCCAGAATTGAGCTTATGTTTAATTTCCTTGTGCATCTCATTCCTGTTTGTGAATACTGTTTCTAGGTATTTGAATTCAGCCACTTCCTCAAAATTTCCCTCATTTGTCATTAGCTGTCCATTTACATTATATGATATATTTCTATGTGTGACCATATATTTAGTTTTATTGATATTTACTTCCAGTCCTAATTTCTTAGTGTTACTCAGGCTAAATAAATAAATGAAATAAAATAGTATATTATTATTATACCTGTGGATTCCAGGTCGTAAATTCACAGCACATAAATGAACCTCAAGAATGAAACCGAGATCTCTGTGCAAATTGTCGGATTTTTTCAATTCCTGCAATCGATCCCAAACCTAATGTTGGTGGGCAATTTAAAAAAGGTAATTAAATAACATATTATGACTATGGTTCAAATCCCGCCCAGGTCGATGGCTTTTTAAAGTCGTAAAAATCATGAGTATAGTTTCCTTTGGAAGGGAAGTGAACTCGTGGGTCCAGAGTGGAAGATTTACCGCAGATACACGAATCTAAAATATGAATAATATACTTTTGATCAAAAGTTGTCAACCATTTCGAATTTTAATTGTGACCTGAGCTGTTGAAGTTTCCATTAGAGAGATCATTTTCATCGATTAATCATTTAGAATGAATAATTACAGCAATGATTATAGGTGAAAATATATGAATACTTTGTGTCATTATAAACATTTCTTCTTTATTAGGAGTTTGTCTACAATACAGTAGTTTTCCTACAGTCATTGTAAATTTTACTCCTTCATAAATCCCTATACTCTGCATCACTCTTTATTAATCCTCTCGACACCATACCCCTATGCACTCCTTAAATCCACTGTTCTTTTGGTCTCCCCTTTCTTATATTGCCCTCCACTTCAAAAGTTATCATCATCTTAAGTATCCTGTCATCTGACATCTTCTTTAGGTGGCCAAACCATTTTTGCTTTCTTTCTTCTATAACTTGTAGAACTTTTTTTTCCCCCATTATTTCTCTGATTTTACTATTTCTAATTTTGTCTCATAAATAAAAATACTAACTAAAATATTACTACCACTATCACCATTTATAGCAAGTCCAGTACTCGTTCTTGGTGCGCTAATCTCAGACAACCAAGCTTAACAAGGGAAAGGTGTTATCTTAAAATGCATAAATACTAAACAAAAGTATAATTTTAAAAGGAGTTTTGGAAGAAGCACGACGAAAACATAATATATTAAAAATATAAAATTAGTACCTGATAAATCAGTCGTCCTCAACTAAAATAGAGTTCTGCTAGAAAACTTCATCAAGTAGTTAAAATATGAAGGCCTTTCAAAACAATGTTTCATCTTCTGCATTTTAACTGGTACTCAGCTGAACCAGTTGAAATGCATAAGATGAAACATTGTTTTGAAAGGCCTTCATATTTTAACTATTTGACGAAGTTTTCTAGCAGAACTCTATTTTGTGCAATGTAGGCTTTCACGGCCGGTAATCATAATATTAATAGATTCCGGGCTATGTGGCCCGTGGTCTATAACTGGTGTTTCTTCCAGACGTTTCTCCCTCAACTGCGGAGGGCATCTTCAGTGGCGAGTGCTTCCAGGTGATGTTCTCTTGTCGTAGACTCGACCGTGAATGTAGAGTCGACTGTTTACGAGTCTACGACAAGGGAACACCAAACTAGAAGCACTCTGAAAATGCCCTCCGCAGTTGACGTAGAAACGTCTGGAAGAAACACTAATTATAGACCATGGTCACATAGCCCGGAATCTATTATATTAGAACTCTATTTTAGTTGAGGACGATGATTTATCAGGTACTATTTTTATGTTTGTCCCGTGCCGTAGCTGAGTGGTTAAGACAGGAAGCCTTGGCGCAGAGCTACGGGACTTGCGCTGGTTCGAGTCTCCATGGGGGAAGAAATTTTCTCATGGTATTTCGGCCAGTATGGGACCGGTGCCCACCCAGCATCGTGATGCATTTGGGTAGCTACAATAAGTAGCGGCTCCAGGTTGAGAAAACCAGCTATAACGGCTGGAGGACTCGACATGCTGACCACATGTCACCCCTACACTGGCTTATTATCATCTACCTCTGTGTTTGACACATGTGGATGTGAGGCCAGCAGCCGGCTGGTAGGCTAAGGGCCTTATAGGCCTGTCGCGCCAGGAGTCTTTTTATGTTTTTTATATTTTACTAGATTTAATTTCTGGCCCATTGTGCACCGGTCCCACACTGGCTGAAATTCCATGAGAAAAAAAGTCCTCCATAGGAACTCGAATCAGCGTAAGTCACGTAGTTCAGCGCAAGACTTCTTACCTTAACCACTCGGTTACGGCGTGGGACTCTTGGAATCAGCAATAAAGATGAAAGGTTCACCCGAATGGTTATTATTTTCTTGGTATTAAAAAAATTCAAAAATGGTTATTGTAAGTTTTCCGTAAGAGATAAACATATGCTGTCGCGGACTTTTTTGTAGAGCTTTTTGAGGTATTCAATTCTATGTACATTAATTTTGTGTATTTCTTATGGTTTAGGCAGCGTTAAGAGTCCAAAGAGCTACTTTTTTTCACGTTTTCCACTACAAAGAGCGATTTTTAAGGCTGTAGGAGTTGAGTATCACAATTCTCTTATAACCTATGTTCATCCCGGGAATCTCCTGAACATTTTGCAAAACACTCCATCACAATCGGATCAACGGCATGGACGCGCATAAAGTACGAACGAACGAACAAACAAACAAACAAACCAACCAACAAACATACAAATAAACAATAATTTTTATATTTTAGGTTATATAACCTCAACTATACTTTAAAATGAATTTTAAAAGTATTAAAACTGACCCAAACCCTCTGGCGGCACTATGGCCCTGGGGTCGACTCAGCCTCTAACGGAAATGAGTACCAGACGCTTGTTCTGGGGATAAAGGCGGCCGTCACGCAGGGCTGACAACCCGGCTGACAAAGTGCCGATTGTCTAGAAAAAAGTGGGAGCCTTAACCTCCTACTACCCCAAGGGCCTCCGGGCCTGTTGTGGGATCACTTTAAAATTAAAAACATAAGATATGTTTAATCTGATGTTGAATAATAACCAGGCAAATGGGGAAAATAAATAATCATAACTTAATATCAAAATTAATTACTTAAAGATTGGAGATTGGTCGGCTAACTTACTACTATTAATTTTGATATTTTGTCTGGAAATTCTTTAGCTACTTTAATTGATTTTTACTAACTACGAACGCAGTTAATAATACAGTTCATGTAATTAATTATCATGGCTGTCTTCTTAATTAATACATGAAGTAGTTTATAACGATTTTCTTTTGGACTAATTATGGCTTCCAAATTAAAACTGAAACAACTTTTAACAACGTAATAACATGCAGATGCTGAATGTCCATCCAAGCCTCTATAATTAAATGTAATAAAATCCGGCCAAAATAACGTGGCTATTATACGCTCAAACAAGTATATATTAAGAAACTTGAGAAATGTTATAGTTTTTTAATATTTTAATGATGCAGCAATTTTTAAAATAATATCAGATTTTTAACTTCTCAAACGCGTTTAGGACGTCTAAACGGATATGACTAATTATGCTCAACGGAGTGGTCAGGAACCTTAAAAAGTCTGGTTTATAAAACCATATACTACTACATATACATAATGTTCTGCCCAAGAGCAGCTATTTCACTGCAAACTCAGCATTCTTCACTCTTTCCTTAACTCAGCTTTCCTTTTTTGTATCCGCATATAAACAATTTATTTTAATATTGTCTATCATCTGATGTATTTTTCTGCCTCTTAATTTTCTTTCCGTTGACCAGTCCTTCTAGGGCATCCGTCAACAGGCAGGTTCTTAGCCAGTGGGCAATCCAATTTCTTTTCGTCTTCTTTATGAGTTCCAGCATTGTTCTTCCTTCGCCCACCTTGTCTAGCACATCTTCATTTTTTTATTTTGTCTGTCCGTTTTATACGTTCAATCCTTCTCCATATCCACATCTCAAAACCTTTCAATCGCTTTCCCTCATGCTGTCATAATGTCCATGTTTCTGCACCATACATTGCTACACTCAACACAAAGCACTTCACTAGCCTGTTCCGTAATTATTTTGCCAAATGTCCGCAGAAAATTCTACTCTTCTTGTTAAAAGCTTCTTTTGCCATTGCTGTGCTCTGCTTTACTTCTTGACCGCAGTTTATGTCACTACTGAAAGTACAACCCAAGTATTTGAAGCTCTCCACTTGCTCAATGATCTCATCTTTAATCCTCATGCTTATCTTCCTTGATTTCCATTCTACTCTAGGGAATAAAAGTAAGCCAAATAAATTCAAAAATAGGAACTGTAAGGCGATTTTCTTAGTGGACTAGTGCTCGCCTCTGGTTACAGGGTACAAGCCCGACTGGATTCGATGGATTTTTAAGGGCATAAAATTCCTGAGCATGGCTTTCTTCGTAAGGGAAGTATCATCATTGTATATTTAATACTGTTAATTTTGTAATTTATTTATTCTGTATATTTTTCCAATTCCTAAAATATAACAGCTCACTTTAAGTTAGTTATCAGATATTCTTATTAGAACTTTAAACACATCAGTAATTAAATTATTTTATGAAAATATTTACATATAAGATTTAAAAGTCAATGAAAACAAATTAAAAGGAGAAAAGATAAGGAAAATGATAAAACTGTGAATAAAAATAAAAATGAAAGAACCAGAAGCCAAAAAAAAAACAAAAAAAAAAAACAAAAAAAAACAACAAAAATCGGTCACACCATGGGAAGTTAGATCTACTATAAAAACTGAAGTCTCAATAAAAAATGTTTCTAAACGTGAAATTATAGTTTGTTTACCTATTTATTCGTTAACTGTATTTGTATTTAATGATATTATTACAATAACAGTAAAGTGCGAAATATTTTCATTAGGTATGATTTTCATATCTGAGAATTCTCAACTTTTTTATTAAAGCACGAAATAAAGAAAAATTGATTGACCCATTCAGTTCAAACGAAACTTACCTACAAGAGAGATTGTAACAAAAATATGATAATATGTCATAACAAAAGTTATATTCCCCACAATCCGTTGAATCCCAAGTAATATACAGGGTGGTCATAAAGTCTCGATCCATTTCCAAGAAATAATGAACTCAGTTTGATGATTTTTATGTATGTATATTGTCAAGAAGGTATGTATACATGTTCATCATACTTCAACGTGGCCTCCGTCCATTTCGAAGCATTGTTTCCCATCGTTCGAGAATTGTCCAAAAGAGTTTTGAAGCATAGCTGGTGAAATAGCCGTCACTGCATTGCGGATTCGAGTCCTAAGATCCTGGAGATCCCGTACCTTTGTCTTGTACACCTTCCCTTCATGAATCCCCAAGCAAAGAAGTCCAACGGCGTCAAATCAGGGGAACGCGTTGGCCACAGTCTTGCTGAACCTCTACCTATCCATCTGGCCAATACACTGTGGTCTTCATTATTCCAAGCCATACATTCGCTTTCGGTGTGTTTCTTTACAATTCTATGAGAGTGTGAGGTGGTTCGGTATCCCTTATTCGGGTGTTATGTTTGTTAACTTTGCCATAGATGTGGAACATGGCCTCATCACTGAGCAGGATGTGATCCATAAGGCCCTCATTGTGTGCAGCCGCTATCAAATCATAACACGCAGCTTGACGAGCTGCGTAATTTTCTGCGTCTAATTTTTGGAGCACATGAATGTGGAACGCTTTTTTTCAACTAAAATGTAAAACTTTCAATATCGTTGATTTTGGCACATCTAACTCATTGCTTAAATGGCGACTTGATGCTCTCGGGCTACTTTTGATTGCTTCTGTGATTCGCAGCACAGTCTCTTCTGGTGCAGAACAGCCTCCCGGAGCGTGGTTCATCCGCAACGTTCCGAGGTCTTTGAAATTTATTGTAAAGTAACCGGATGTTTGCTCGTGTTGGTCCTGGTTTGCGAAATTTCCAGGTGAACGCCTGTCGCACCTCGGTATAAGATAATCCGCGCAGTCGCGCACTAACAACATACACATGTTCTTCTATCGTCATTATGCTTCTTGATAATAATAAAAAAAGAAAATAATTACGTTAACACAGAAATTAATCGAGACTTTATGACCAACCTGTATTATAACGGCCTTCTATATTACTAGACCTTATCAGACTAACATATTATTCAGAACTTATCAGAATCTCTACCCAGGACTCGAGAGGACGTAATTCCGAGTCCATATTCACATCCTCACTAGGTTGAGTGTAGCATGGCGCTTGGTAAAACCAAGACTTTATTAAAAATCGACGCTTATGGAACCCAGAGGTTAGATCCCGCCTTCACTGAACTCTATATTTCTCCCTAATCTTAATAATGTGATTCCTAACTATATCTTGCAGAATCAGTTCTCTGATATACTTATAGTTTATAATCCTCCCGCCCAGAGGCGAGGGATCTATAGACGTTCTGGAAGCGCTGCTTCCTTTCTAATATTACTATTACTGTGTTTTATTTACATTTTACTTAAAGTTATGTATATTTCCTTTAAACATATATTTCATGTGCGGATGCAGAATTAATCCTAAAGTAATATATGAGACTAATTGGGTAGCCAGCTCACCACTGACTTTACTCTGATATCAGATTCACATTAGAAAGTACGCGTATCCCTTACGTACGGCATGCATACGCACCACGAATAGGATAGTCCCTTCGGGAAGTCAGTTTATGAGACCGGTGCTGCTATAAGTGATTACGGAAAGTTGTTTCTTTTTTTAAGTTTTCTGAGCTCCAAGAAAGAAGGTCAATATAAATAATATATTTCCATTATTTTCATTATATATATATATATATATGTGTGTGTGTGTGTCTGTGTGTGTGTGTGTGTGTGTCCACCGCTGTGGTCCCGAGGTAGCGTGTTGCCATTTCATGCAGCGGGCCCGAATTCGATCCCCGGTCGGGGCAGTTTTTCTGGGTTAGGTTTTTATCGGGGTTTTTCATCACCTATAACACAAATGCCAGGAAAACTTTAAGGCCCAAACGGTCCCCGAAATCATATGGCCATCATCGCCATCATCATCCTTATCATTATCATCATTATCATCATCATCATTATCATCATTATCATCATCATCATCCTCCACCGGTGTGGAAAGCAACGGGAAGCTATTATCGCATCACTAACATGGTTGTACGTGTATATAAAAGCGGGTGCCGCGAGACAATGCTTGACAATGATTAACATGCGGAATTATTATAGTGGCGGTAGTCGGCATATTTGTATTAAATTACATATAACAGTTGCGGGGAAACAAAGTGAGCCGCTGGACAACCAACATAGTGAGGCGATAATACCACACCCACAATTCCCTAGTAAAGCTGCAAGCATAGCATGAAAATGCTGTGATTGCAGTGAAGGACCTACCCTCGGGCAGAATTACTATGGATGGATGGATATATATATTATATATACATGATATAATTAATTTTTTGACATTGAGCAATACAAGCTTAATATGACATAAGAAAAATAAATGCTCGTTCGGGATTTGAACCCGGACCTCTGGATTGAAACCCCAGTGCACTTTATATATATATATATATATATATATATATATATATCTTTAAAAAATGAATGTTTGTACTAGATTTGCTAGGTAGTGCACTGGGGTATCAAACCAGAGGTCCGGGTTCATATCCCGTCCGAACATTTATTTTTCTTATGTTATATATATATATATATATATATCATTTCTTCGCAACATTGAATCGCAAATCTTAAATTCAAGTATTTTTCTCATAAATCTTGAATTCAACTATTTTCCGTGCACTACTTAAATTTCTGCCGTAAGTTCAAAAAAAAGTTAATTGTTATATTTACGGCATTTTTATTTCAATTTGATTGTAAATTGTCCTCGAAATAATGATTTGAATAAAATGTTAATTTCTTATTAATTTTATTCACTAACACCACGTGGATTTTTTTTACAAATGAAGTATTTCCTGAGATTTTCTATCACCATTATTTTACAAAAATACTGATAAATGTCACGGCACTGGAAGTAAATATCAATAAAACTAAATATATGTTCACACATAGAAATACATTATATAATGGAAATGGACAGCTAATGACAAATGAGGGGAAATTTTGAGAAAGTGGCCGAGTTCAAATACCTAGGAACAATAATCACAAATAGGAATGAGATGCACAAAGAAATTAAACATAGGCTCAATTCTGGAAATGCGTGCTATTATGCATTACAGAGACTTTTGATGTCCCAACTCCTTTCAAAAAACGTTAAACTGAAAATATATAAAACTGTTATTCATCCAGTTATACTATATGGATGGGAAACATGGACTCTTACTTTAAGGGAGGAAAGGAGATTACGAGTATTTGAGAATGAAGTTCTTAGGAAAATGTTTTGACCAAAGAGAGATGAACAGACAGGTCAATGGAGAAGACTAAATAACAGTGGATTACATGGTCTTTATAGGAAGCCAGATATAATGAGAACAATTAAGTCTCGTAGACTGCGATGGGCAGGACATGTGGCACGAATGGGGAATGAAAGACGTGCAAGGATGCTACTTGTAGGAAAACCAGAGGGAAAACGCCCAGTTGGCAGACCAAGAATGAGGTGGGAAAATAACACTATGATTTGAGGGAAGTAAATTGTACAGGGGATGATTGAAAAACATTGGCTCAGGATAGGGATGTATGGAGAGCCGTGTGGCCATGAACCTATGGTTTCGATAGTGCCAGTGAGTTAGTTAGTTAGTTATTGATAAATGTCAATGGTGGAACCTCAAGTATGGGAAGCTGCATGCACCACAAATTTCAAATTCCAACCATAAAGCTATATCTAGCATAGACATAAAGTTATATTCAAATATAGTTTCAGAATGTATTTTATGACCATTTGTTTCCGAAACAGAAACTAATCGTAGATTTTTATTTAAATACCATACTGTATTCCATATATATATTCCATTCCATCAAAAATATCGACGTTACCAGGTATTTTGTTGATATAAGACTATTACAAAAAATAACTTCATCACTAGTGTTCAAGTTTTATCACAATAGAAATATCTTCTCCATAATGCATTTCCTAAAGCGTCACAAAAATTTTCTTCCTACAGCTCTTAAAATAATTTTAATTCAAATCTTAGTGATGCCGCATTTTGACTATTGTGACGTTCTACTAACTGACATAAGTGACGGATTGTCGGACAAACTGCAGCGTGTCCATAATATGTGTATCAGATTCATATTTAATGTTCGAAAGTACGATCACATTTCTCCATTATCCCACGAATTGTCATGGCTACATCTAAAAGAGAGAAGAAAATCGCCCTGTGTAATTCTCTTATTTAAGATCCTACATACCTCGATTCTCAATTATTTATCTCGTATCCAGTATCTATCGTCAAACCATAATTTAACATAAGATCACAATATAGTCTCTTGATTAATATACCGCAACATAGGACATCACATCACTTCATGTCATATACCATCTTCACTTCTCGCAACTGGAATTCCCTACCACAAGACATAAGGGGCTGCCGGACATTGACATCTTTTAAAAGAAATCTAATTTTATATTTGCTCTAACCTCGACTTCATCATTACCCAGCGTAAGGTACATATATTAATTAGTGTTTCTCGTATAATTTATATTTATACTATTATTATTATTACTATTATTATTATTATTACCGTAAGTATTAATATTGTTATTATCGTATAAAATTTTGTTTGTACATGAAATTTACATTGCTACATTTAATGTATCTTTAACTGTTTATAATTAGTATAGTGTATATCTATATTTTTCAAATATTTATTTGTATTTGTGCTGGTTGAGTGGAAGAGAAGGCCTTATGGTCTTAACTCTGCCAGAATAAATAAAACATTATTATTGTTATTATTATTATTATTATTATTATTATTATTATTATTATTATTATTATTAATTTAGTCATGACTGATGCACCTAAGGATGATCATGATCGAATTGCACCGCTGTAAACTTTTAATCAACATCAGTTCACACTGACATTAGTCCTGTTTGAAATTTGAAACAAATGTGCAAGAAGCAAGTACCAAAGAGGGTTTCATTTAATTTCCTCGAAGATTTAAGAGGAGACGTTGATCTATGTTTGAGGAACTTAATTGTTAGTCAACGCTGCGTAGCTTGGAGTGAGTTTAGACATGTGAATAGCCACTTTTCATTCCGCTCTAGCAGCTGGAAGATATTAGTTAGAGCCCTTAATAAGGGCCTGAGGCTCAGTATACGATATAAAAATCTCGTGAGAATGCAACTTACAGTACACAATGGAAGTCGTTTAGAAGTTTGGAAATAGATAAGAACCCGAAGTGATGAAAGTAAAGAATAATGTCACAAAGTTTCCGAAATAGGGGAGAAGTTGGCATTCAAATAGAATCAAGTGGAAAAGATAATTACTTCCAATGTAATGAAACGAAATGAGGGGAATTAAAAGGCGATTGTGAGAAATAGCAACAGGAAAATGAAATACAAAGTAGAAATCTCTTAATGTAAAGAAATGTTTCTGGTTTTGATACTCCTCAATACATTTAAGCTAATAGACTTCAAGTACAATATTAATTGTTGTAATAACTAGAAAAATACAGTTTCATCATCATCATCATCATAGTACATTCACGAATTTAGGCCATTTGTTGACCTGTTTCGGCCTCAAGAGAAACACCATCCAGAAGTCTTTTGAGTGGACGTCCTGGTCTTCTTCTTCCTGCAGGTTGATATCTTAACATTAGTTTGGGTATTCTGTGATCTTCCATTCGATGAACATGTTGTATCCATCTTGACTTATAATCAGAAATTTTGTTTTCTAAAGATTCCATGTGTAATTCTTCTAAGATGTCTTCATTTTTTTTGTGATCTAGTAGTGTGTATCCTGCAGTCCTCCGAAGATATCTCATTTCAGCAGATCTAAGTCTCTGTATATCCTTCTGTTTCAATGTCCATACTTCGCTACCATACAAAAGAGTTGGAAGAGCCTGTGTTTTATACACTTTCAGTCTTGAATGCTTTTGGACTAACTGTGGCTTGAAGATAGAATTTATTAACCCTAAAATTCTTAAAAATTTAGATATTTTTGCATTTACATCCTTTTCTTCTTCATATGAGATATTGCATCCTAGATATGTAAAATTATTCACCTGCTCCAAAATTTTATTGTCCAGTACAATTTTACTTCTGACAGGATCTACACCTTGAAATGCCATAATTTTTGTTTTTTCTGTAGATATCTTTAATCCATATTCTTCTGTAATTTTGTTAAGTTCATACAGACCTTTCTGTAGATTATCTTCGGAATTTGCTATTATTATTTGGTCATCTGCAAACAGTAGGGTGTTTAATTTTCTATTTTCTGATATTCTTATTCCAAATTTATATGTTTTGTTCCAGCAACATATTACTTCATTGATATAAATTGCAAACAGTATAACGGAAAAATACAGTTTATTATGTTTATATTGTATAAAACAGCTGTTACTTTCGATAACAATTTACAAATTAATTCCTGTTTTAGGGAAAGCGAGTTATAGTAAATAAGTTACATTTTTAAAAGGTGAACCAATTTTGTACTAACAAAATACTACAAAACACTCTATAAATTAAAAACATCCGCAAACACATTAAAAATTATAATTACTCCACTAATAGATGCAAAGCGAACAGCAGGTACCTGGTGAGAGAAGACAGATGGATTTAAAATAAATGAAAAAACTTTAAAATGTATATAATCACAAATTACATCAATACTTTCTTAATAATAAGTAGGGCCAAACAGGCCTAACAGTCACATGTTAATTCAGTAGTTCATAGGATGTATAAATGCAATAAGTTACACAAAACGGGGATAAAGGAGAATGTTACAAATTCAATAGTGACTAAAATAATAGGCAAGTTGGAAAACAAGACTTGTGAAAAGTCAGAATGAGATGAGCCTCGGAATGGGTTTTGAACCCAATTCTTATTTCGAAAGAATAATAATAATAATAATAATAATAATAATAATAATAATAATAATAATAATAATAATACTAAACTATTTTAATGAATGTCTTCACTATCGTATATAATTTTTTTTCAATGTTTACGCATGTTTCTGTTCCTAAATAAGAACTGGAATGAGAACAGGAGGACTGGAGAACATGGAGTGGATGGATAGGGACGAGTGGAGAAGGAAAATAAAATTTTAGGCATAGAAAAGATAGATTAATATACTTTAGAATATAAAGCTACATTTATAATGCTTCTTTTTTCTTGAAATATCTCAATTTTTCTTTGTTCGAGCGTCAATTTTCAGGATATATACACAATTCTCTATATTCCTCCTTTACTATTTTTTTTTCACTTGGTAAATAGATAACCATCGGGCACATCGCTATTTTCATTCTTTCCCCCTGGAAATATTCCTTATTGTACCGTTTACATCTAGTCTCATTCTTATTAGTGTAGCCTGCACGATCAAACCATCTCAATTTCTATTATTGGTACTTTATTCAATGATCACTGTCATAAGTCTTTCCTTATTTGTAAACTTTTTGATATGTCCCTTATTGTTTTTGTGATACATTTCATTGTTGGATATTTAAACAATTTAAAAGTTATCATAAGTAATGCCACGAGTGGTTTCCAAATTATCGATAAATTCACGACTCACGAGGTGAGGAGTGAATTTATCTAGAGAATTTGGAAATCAAGAGTGGCATTTGCTAGGACTATTTAACGAATAAAATTAAGCTGTTTACTCACAAATCATTATTTAAATATAGTTATTTTAAAATATTTATATATTTAATGTAAACGGCGATGTTTGAAAACAAATGAGAAACGTTTGTTGTGTTTCACTTGTTCAACACTGCAACCAGATCATATTATTTCTTGCCAAAGAATCGCAATATTGTAAGAATGCACCCTAGTGGAGAAAAAATGAAACACATCAAACTTTATATTAATTAATTTCTGATTTCCTATGATGTAAATATGTCAATTATATTTTTCTGGAACGATATTACCTGGGAAATGAACGTTTAAGAAAGTACAAACAGTGGTCTTTGTTTCTTTGTGATATAATCAATTGCTAAAAATGTTTTTATATAATATCCCACAAACACTGTTTATTTATATTCGTGCACTATATATATATATATATATATACATATATATATCATATTTCTTAGAGAGCCAGTCACTGCAAAATAATGATCTGGTCTATTCAGAATGTTAAAAAGGAGGAGCTTTCTTTAATATGATAAACTTATTTGATAAATTCCAGGTGAAACACGACTGTGATTGGTTGTAAATAAAATTTCATTGAAACGCGATTGGTGATGACTCCCATTTGGGGCACGAGTTAAATTGTCAACTTAAACACGTAAAAAAAATAGCAATTTATTGTACTTTCACCCTACTTAATTTTATATTCCTATTTATTTTATATTTATATTCCTATTTATTTTAATTATGAATTATATTTAGAATAATATTTTAACAGAATTTGATGCAGAACTAAAAGAAAATATACACCTAAACATAGAAACAGTGAAAGAAGCAGTAAAGTCATTAAAGAATAGAACGTCACCAGGAAAAGGAAATATTCCAGCTGAATTAATACAACATGGAACAGATAAGTTGTTCGAATTATTGAGAAGTACTTTTGAAAAATGCATAAATGGAGAAGATATACCATCAGATTGGAAAATAGGATATATTTAAACCATACATAAAAAAGGAAAAAAAGATGAATGCAAAAACTATGGGGGAATTACAGTCAATAGTACACTAAGTAGACTATATAGAAAGATAATCAAGTATTTCCTAGAAATTGAATACAAAGAGTTAGAACCAGAGGAACAGGCAGGATTTAGAGTGGGCAGATCAACAATAGACCACATTTTCAGCATACGACAGATTATAGAAAAGAAAACAATCAGAGCACAACCGCTACATCTAGTATTTATAGATATAGAAAAAGCCTACGATAACATTCCTACATCAAAATTATGGAAAGTCTTAAAACTAAAAAAAAATAAATCCAACACTGATTGAAGCAATTCATAAACTATATTCAGAATCATATGTGCAAGTAAAAATGGGAAAGTATTTGTCTAAAGGTTTCCAAACAAATAAAGGATTACGACAGGGATGCTGTATATCTCCAACATTATATAAGATTTATGCTGAAAAAGCTATTCAAGAATGGAAAAAGAAATGTAAACCGATGGGAATACCACTAGATGATAATTCAACAATATATACACTCCAGTTTGCAGATGACCAATTGATATTGGCTCAAGAATTTGAAGATATAGAATACCTCACTAGAAAATTAATACAAGAATATAGTTTATGGGGTTTAAAGATCAATATGGATAAATCTAGATATATGACAATAGGAGATCTTCCTCAAGATTTAATACTAGAAGAAAATTTAGGGACAATTAAATACACTGAAGAATATAAGTATTTGGGAATTAAAATTACTAAAGATGGAAAACAAGAAACAGAGATAAGAAACAGGATCAATATAGGAAAGTATGCTATATCTGCCCTAAATGGAATAGTATGGGACAAACATATCTTCAAAGAAACAAAAAAAAACTATTTTTAATACAATAATCAGAAGCATTATTACCTATGGAGCTGATGTGTGGGCTTTAAATGCACAAATGAAAAAAAAAATTACTCGCCACTGAAATGGACTACTGGAGACGTGCTGCACGAATATCCAGGAAGGATAAAATCAGAAATTCATATATAAAAGAAAAAATGCAGGTACAATATTCAATATTAGATATTTATAAAGAAGAAACAATGACATTGGTACGGACACAATAGAAGGATGGAAGAAGGAAGACTACTTAAGATAATCATGGATTGGGAACCACAGGGAAGGAAAAAGAAGGGTAGACCAAATATTACGTGGATTCAGGGAATCAATGAAACTAAGAGGAAATGGGAAATAGAAGAAGATATATGGATTAACAGACAAGAATGGAAAAATGTGTTGAAACAAATGTGTAGTTAACTGTGAACATGGGTACCGGAAAAATGTATATTCATTGTAAAAGCCGGAATAATAAAAATAAATAAATTTTTTTAACATTCTCGTAGCATGATTGGCAGGCTTTATTCAATGGTACTCTTTAATTACAGGACTTTCCACAAATCCTAAATAATTAAAAATTCAATTTATATAATTTGATTTAATTAGTCTGATTTTATGAATATTTTAATTGGATCACAATATGTTAAATATATATTTTCATATTCAAGTATATAAATTTCATTTGTATAGTTATGAATGGTTTGTGAAGTTAATTATTCTGTATTTGCCACATTCCTACAAGCTAGATCGCATTAGTTGAGAACCAATAAAGGAGAGCAGGAGAAAGTGGAATAAACGACATAAATGAAGTTATGATGCACGCCCACGAAAGGGCAGCCTATAGACAGAGAGGTCAACTCACAAAGATCTTATCGCCGACTTACAAACAATTTGAGTCTTGATACTGCATTCTTTTTTATCTCTAACATTAATTAATAAGATAGATGGTTAAGAGACTTCGTTAACTTCCTCGCATGAGCTCCGATATATCGATTATTGGTTCAGTGAACTCTTCACAAAATTATAAGACTAACTTCATCTACAAAAGGAGAACACCGTTTATTTAGCTTGAAATCATAGGAATTGAAGAGGTTCATGGTACTGAAATATTAAGTTGCGCTCAAAGGAATTTCAAGGAATTCAAACTGTTGACACGTGTACAGTGGATATTTGAATTCCATGTTTCCACACGGTGTAGAAAATGTTAAACATATCTCTATTCTGCAAAAAAAAAAAAAAAGTCGGAAATGGGCGTATAAGGGTTGTTTCAAAATCAAACTAACAACCTACGTTAATCAGGACACAATGTGTAATTTTTAAGAAGGAACTCATGTCCGAATTTAAGTGATTTGGACCCTGTGAGGGTCGAAGTTTGAGAAGGGTGTTAATATGTGATGGCTATGTGTTCCATATATCTCAATTATACCTCTTCCGAGCTAAGTTCCAGTTGTTATGTAAACAAACCAGATGTATGACTGCGTTTTCATTGGTAGAATAACTATTCTACCTTTAAGCGTGTAAGATAATACATAGTTCGCTTTCTAACACTCGAAATAGGCCTAAGTAAAATGATAAAATAGTATATTACGATGTAAGGTGTGGGAAGTGGTTTCTACAGAACCGCTATCACTCGGTTTTTAATTTCCGAGATTCTGTAAAACACTTCACAAACATACGTTGTACAATATTTTTTGCGCGTTGTACAATTTTTTTTCAAAATAATTAATAGTAAAATAATAACATTTTTGTTGGAAATATTTGTGTTCAGTATAAACAATTGACTAACGTGAGCAGTGAGGTCAATGTTTATTAGTTGAGACAACAGGAGGCTGTGAGACCAATTTAGTGATAAAATGGCGGCAATTACATATTTCCTGTTTTATATTGTTTCAAATCAAGTTAAGTTAATTTAAAATGCAGTGATTTGTTTTGTGTAATGTATATTAACACTTCATTTTGGATACTTTTTGTATATAGACCTACATTGTATGTACCGCAGTATACATAGAAGGCAGTGCTTATACTTCCCACAAGTAATGTTAATGTTTTTAGTGTATAATGCTATTGTGTTATTATTTAATTGTAATATTATTATTGTGTTTTCTTTAAGTAATTGTAATGTTATTGCTGTTTTCGTTGTTTATTTTTCTTTACACTAGTACCAATTATTACTTTTTGTAACGGACTGTCAACAGCACGTACGGCTTACTGCCCGTGCGACCCATATTTGTAAATAATATTGTAAATATCTTACTTTTTGTCTAATAAAGTCCTACTACTACTTCCCACAAGCGTGTTTGTAATATGTAATATTACAGTACAGTTATTTTTATTACAGTATAGTTATTTGGGTTGGCAACCCCGAAATGTAGGAAGTTGAACTTTCAATCATGTTCGCCATTGTTTTAAGTACGACAAAACGCACTATCGCACAAAAATGCACATGTCTATATAAGTTATATGGGAGAATTATGAAATATATAATTAAATTTTAATAGATTAAATAAATAAGCATTTGACCACTGCTGTGGTCTCGAGGTAGCGTGCTGCCTTGTCACGCAGCGGGCCCGGGTTCGATCCCCGGTCGGGATAGTTTTTCTGGGTGAGGTTTTATCGGGATTTTTCCTCACCTGTAAAACAAATGTCAGGAAAACTTTAAGGCCCAAACGGTCCCCGAACATCATATGGCCATCGCAATCATCATCATTCATATTCATCTTAGATTAAGCTTAGGATTAAGGGCTCTCCTGGCGCACCACTATCATCATCATCACCATCATATCATCGGGAAAACGAAACTCCAACCTCAGAAGTGGGTTACAAGTACACCATGCCAGGAGAGAACACCAGAAATGTCTAAAAGGACACACTGGGGGCATTAAAAATAAAAATAAAAAATAAATAAGCATTCCATTGTTTAATTGTTATTAATTTCAATTGTTTCAAATGCCTGCTTCTCCTATATATTTTTTTTGAAGAATCAAAAATAGCGGAGAGAAATACATTATTTTTAATGTTTTCCAACAGTTTAGTGAAAAATATCCTACATTATTAATTGAGAATGTGGTGAAAATAACAGCAGAATTTACAAATAAGTCACTATGGCGCGTATATCCGCTCGTAGAACTAATTGAAATTGCAAATTAAGGATATCTGTCAACATCATGGAAAAAGCATAAACATATGATTAGGTAGACCCATATATAATTTTTGTCATGAATAAATAAGAAATGGAAGTTACCATTTTTTTTGCAAATGCCCCAGCGTGTCTTTCGACATTCCTGGTGTTTTCTCCTGACATGGCATACTTGTAACCCACTTCTGAGGTTGGGGCGCCTGGAAGGCGGGGTTACGTTGCCCCAGTTACTAATTTTATTGGTACCATAATTTCTCATTCATTCACTTTACACCACCCTTCTCCTTGTCTCATGTTAGGAGAAATATTTTAGTTGGCAAACCACAAGTGCTGAAAACATGTGGTGGCGGGGATCTAGTGGAGCCCACAAGTGTGATGCCTGATGACTCCGAGCCTGAACAATAAAAAATATGATAAGGGGCCAATGGGAGGGTTGTAGTCCCGCTTCACAGCCACGGGCCCAACCCAAAAATGGCTGTAAAGATCATGGGAGTAGAACCTCATGTGTCAGACCACAATATACATAACTCCGTAGAATAGACTTTCATGTCCATAATATTGGGACAGCGCAATAGATATTTCAGGTCGCGATGAACAGGATAGTCCAGTCAGAATAAATAACTAAAGCAACTATTTTAAAATTTCAATCTCTTAGTACTTTACGAAAATTATATTGTAATTCTCAGAGGAATAAATAAATCACTGAATGAAATAGCGACTTGGAATGTCAGAGGCTTGGGAAGCAAAGAATTCGAACTAACAAAAGAAATGAAAAATAAAAGTATAAATATATTAGCTGCCTCAGAAACAAAGAAAAAATTGAAAGGATCACAAATGATAAATGATATGATGATGTTTTACAGTGGAGTAAGTCAGAAAGAAAGAGCGAAAGCAGGAGTGGCGATATTTCTGGATAAGAAATGGGGATCCAAAATAGACACGTATAATTGTATTAACGAAAGAATAATGACAATGCGATTTAAGCATAATAGAGGACATATGACAATTATAGCAATATATGCACCGGAGGAAGGGAGAGATGAAGAAACAAAAACCTTTTATACTACTCTACAAAAGGAAATAAATAAGATAAACAAGAACGACATAATAATATTATTAGGAGACTTTAATGCTAGAGTGGGGAATCAACCAGTGGCAAATGTAATTGGGATCCATGGAGAAAATGTTATAAATAAAAATGGACAAGAATTAAAACAATTTGCAATTTTAATGATTTTAAAATAACAAATACATTTTATAAGAAAAAAGATATTCACAAATACACATGGTCAGCACGAGGTTTTCGTTCACTGATAGATTATGTGTTAATCAATAAGAAAGCATCATCATTATTAACAGATACTAGAGTATTTAGAGGAAGTGACATCTATTCAGATCACTATTTAGTAATCTCAAAAATAAATATATTAGCGAGATGGAAGAAAACTAAAAACAAATATAGAAATAAAGAGACACATTCAAAGTACATTTATTACAAGATAAAAGTATACAAAATCTGTATCAGAATAGGCTAAATGAACAATTAATATTAAAACTACTTCCGAAGAAATAACCGAGAATGGGATAATATAAAAGAAAGCATTGATAAAGCAGCATATGAGGCATTAGGAACAAAATATAAAATATATAACAAGAAGGGTTTAAGAATATGGAATGAAGAATTAGAGAGGATAATAAAAGATAAAAAAGAGGCTTATCACAAATATTTACAGAATAGAACACCAGAATTAAGAGCTGATTACAAACATAAAAGTGCAATAGCCAAAAGAGAAATTAAGAAAGCACACAAAGTCAGTTGGGATAGATATATAAGCAGACTAGAATACGATATACATGGGCAGCAAAAAATAGCCTATAAAGTAATGAAACGTCTAAATAAACAAGAAAAGATACAATACAGATCAATGCAATTGAGGAGAAACAATGGGAAAAACAATATAAAAAACTGTGGTATAATGAAAATAAAATAACTAAAGATAACATATATGAGTGTGAGATAGGAATAGATATGATAACAATGGAAGAATTAGAAGAAGTACTGAAAACAACAAAGAACAGAAAGGCAGCTGGAATAGACGGAATTAATATGGAATTAATAAAATATGGAGGAATTTTTTTTAAACTGAGATTATTACATTTTTTAAATTTATGTTGGAAACAAGCAACAATACCAGAAACCTGGACAACAGCAATAGTACAATCTATTTTTAAGAAAGGGGAGAACGTAAAGACTGCAACAACTACAGAGGAATAAGCATTTTAACTGCAGGCTATAAAATATACTCAAGAATCTTAACATTTAGGTTAAAACAAATAACAGAGGTAATGTTAACAGAAGAACAAAGTGGATTCAGGCCAGGGCGTTCATGTATGGATAATATATTTACGATAAAAGAATTTATAAACAAAAAAGAAGAGAATATAACATGGAAACACACATAGCTTTTATTGATTTTGTCAAGGCATTTGATAAAGTAGACAGAGGAAAACTCTGGACAATTTTAAAAGAAAAAGGAATTCCGAAACACTTAATAGCAGCTATAAAGAGTTTGTACTGGAACACAAATTTTGTTATAAAAACTAGAAATGAAGTAAGTAAAAATAAAATTCATACTAATCAAGGAGTTAAACAAGGATGCAGTATCTCTCCAGTTTTATTTAACCTATACATCAATGATATAATAAAAAAATGGAACGAAGAAACAAATAAAGGAATAAAATTAGATAAAACACACTACTTGAAAACATTATTATACGCTGATGACCAGGTAATAATAGCAAATACAGAAGACGAACTTCAGAGGAATATTTTTAAACTACATAATATATGTGAACAATATAATCTCAAAATATCCATAGAAAAACTAAGGTAATGGCATTCCAAGGGAAAAATCAAATCAGATCCAAAATAGTAATAGGAAACAAAATCATAGAACAGGTGAACCATCTCAATTATCTAGGATGTGACATTTCATTTAATTATGATAATGATATAAATAATAAAATAGCAAAATTCCAGGGAATATGTGGTACGATAAAACGAACACTAAATAACAAAACAACAAGAGAGACCCAACTGAAATTTTATAAAATGTTGGCAGTACCGGTACTGCTCTATGGTTCAGAAGCCTGGATACATAAAAAACAAGACCTAAGTAGGATAACGGCGGCAGAAATGAAATGTTTGAGATCTGTTAAAGGGTGCACTAAGGAAGACAGAATCAAGAACACAGAAATAAGACAGGAACTTGAAATATTTGCAATAACTGATAAAATGGATACATATAGACAAAAATGGAAGCAACACATAGACAGAATGAATGAAGACAGATATCCAAAACAAATAACAAAATACAAACCTAAAGGCACCCGAGATGTGGGCAGACCTAGAAAGAGATGGGCTGAAGTCGGAACGGGTCAACAGACCTAATCCATGAATGAAGATGATGATGATGAAGAAATAAATGTTTCGATAAGAATATTAAAATTGTTTCTGGGGCGTAGCGGTCAGTGTCGCTAACTGATACCTAATGGATCCGGGTTCGATTATCGATTACATAATAGAATTCATTCCTTGAGTATAGAACGGGATCCGTACAACCTCGTGAGAGCGTTGGAAGAACTACTTGTTTTGAAGTAGTGAAATTTGGTTAAGAAAACTGAACATAAAAAGGTTCAGGGGACATGAATTGCAATTTCATAAGGCAGTGACAGAACTATTTAAGTCACTGACTTGTTTTATGTACTTTGAAAAAACTCTAAGATTTCTGTAGAGGTAGAAATGTTTAAAGTCGATGGAAAGTAATTCAAACCTGGTGTTTATTTCAAGGAGTCATGTAAAATTCAACTAGAAATCACAGATAACCCAATCATGATATCTGAAACCACGACCTATTAGCATGCTAGTCCTATACGGAAACATAGAACTCTGCATGTCATGTACAGTTGTATGTAGTTTTAATTAAATCAGTATTAATTTTACAGCATTCTGTAGATAAAATATAACAATGCCTCTACCGCTGAAAGCATTTTACGAGGAAGAGCATACAATGTATTAGAGAATAAACAATAGTTTGAACTTTTATTGTCATCATTTCCGGGAATGCATGGTCAAATACTGGCTCTATATTATGAATAAAATTCGGAGTAACCGGATCAATTAGAGAAGCAATAACATAGTACATTCCATGTTAATTAAAATAATAATAAAAATGAATAACAGTTAAATGGATATCGATTTTAATACAAATAATTTCCTCTCATTGCATTTTTTGGGAGACTTGTTTAGGTTTTCATATAATTGTGATTTATTTCGATTCCACGCAGGTATTAAACTATTTTATTTATTTATTTAACTTTCACAGGGAAAGAACACTATGAGGTTTAATTTAAATTTTAAGTTAATGTTTTATTACCTCACCTCATATCCTTTTTCTTCTATACTGCAGTTTCGTAGCTTATCTCCATCATCAGTAGCCTCTGGTCGACCAGTGATATGTGGTTTCTTGGTGGGTTTCTTCTTACTTCTGAAGAAGTAAGAAGAAAACCGCTAGGAAACGACATAACACCGGTCGACCAGAGGCTACTAATGATGGAGATAAAGAAGTAAGAAGAAAACCACCAAGAAACGACATAACACCGGTCGACCAGAGGCTACTGATGTTGGAGATAAGCTCCGAAACTGCAGTATAGAATAAAAAGGAAATGAGGTGAGGTAATAAAAACATTAATTTAATTATATTTAATTTGTGTTCTTTTACCGAACACAGTCAATCTACCTTTCGACGCCATAGTTACATTGGCTCATCCTATTTTGTTATAACATTTCATGATTTACTCTATGAGTATAGGGTTATATGTCTTACTAGCATCATAGGAAACCCGGTCCCATTTTCACCTATACGACAGATATTTTTCTTTTGATACGGAACTATGACTTCACCTCCTAGTTTTAATATATCTTGATATTTCATCCAGGCCACTGGATTAGCGTTTTTCAATCTGTTTATTGTTTCGTAAATTCCGCGCTGTTATATAAAAAATGCCCACCTCTGTGGTCTCGAGCTAGAGTGCTGCCTTGTCACGCAGCGGGCCCGGGTTCGATCCCCGGCCCGGGCAGTTTTTCCTCACCTGTAAGACAAATGTAGGAAAACTTTAAGGCCCAAACGGTCCCCGAAATCATGTGGCCATCATCATCCTTCACCGGTGTAGAAAGCAACCTACAATTCCCTAGTAAAGCTGTAAGCATAGCATGAAAATGCTATGACTGAAGTGAAGGACCTACCTTCGGACAGAATTACTATGGATGGATGGGATGGATATAAAAAATATTTATTTATTTACAGTTTTCATTACCTCACGGGCACTTACAAATTTTCTAAAAACAGATATTAAGTGCGAGTTTAGATGTTTCGCCATCACTGTGTCGTTTTCATTTTTCAGGACTTTATTGCCTCGGAGCCTTTAGTATAGATATAAAAGCATTCCCAATTTCATTTTTTGGTTTAATAATTATTATAATTTGTTCCAAAAATTTCTCTTGAAGATTGAAGGTAACCACGAAATTTTCAGTCAACTTAGAAATCCATGACCTCTTGAATATGAGTCTTGAACCGAATCGTGCGCGCTAATTCAATATCGATGCGCTAATTCAATATTGATTAATAGATAGACCATCGGTTGATTAATGTCTTTGACATCGTCCGATTCCTAATAGCCAATTTTGTCGGTCCATCCAATCTCCTGGTTGTAGATGTTTCTCCTTCATGTATAAACATATTCCCTGACTCCAGGAAGTTTTAGGTCTTCCTCTGCTTCGTCTTCCCTCAGGTTTCCATTCCAAAACAGATTTTGGTAGTCGATCCTCTTCCATTTGCTGGACATGTCCGTACCATCTTAATTGCTGAGTTTTAATATAATCTAAAATAGTTTCTTCAATCTTCATTTTCTCCCTTATAACTGAGTTCCTAATTTTTTCTCTTCTTGAAATATGAATACTTCACTAATTATTTGCATGATGTTAGTTTATATTTTTAGTGATGATGAAAGATGATATGTCGGAGAGATGTTAAGGACATTTCTAGATATCATCTAGGTAGATGATGATGGTGGTGGTGGTGATAGTGAGGTACAGAAGTTGATAGAGAGGGTAAAGATGGTGGTTCTAAAAATGATTTTTAACTCACTTAGTAACAAAAATATAACGGTTTTCGCTTTAGCATCGTACACGTGTTCTTCTGGTTGGATTTCCTAATTCTTCTTGACGGGTCTGAACGGCGACAGGAATGACGCACGCATCAGGTAAAACATTGCCGTTGAGAGTTAACACGGGCTTCGGATGACAGATTGTCAATATAATTATCAACGCTTTTCGCTCGCCTAACTTTTAATACAAGTACAACAAATTATAAGATTAAACTATCCTATAGAATAGAGCTACATTTTACTTTATTTCGTACTATTTTTAATTGAAGTTCTTTATGTTTTTTTAAAAAGACCGGAAAATCGAACATTTTGTAATATTTACAAAAACGGACACAACTTTCACAAACTATGGCAAACTTGATTAACAAAAATTAATATTACTATTAAATAAGCAAACGCTATCAATAGAAATTGTATGGACATAGTAACGAGTTCTTATCAAGTGTTTACTTAAATAATTAATCAAGATTTTTAAAGTACATTACGAAACTCCGTTGAGGTCACTGTGTTAAAGTTTTAATAATTATAAAACAGTACCTGATATCTCAGTCGTCCTCAATAATTTGCAGTGTTCTTTTATAGGAGGCATTTCGATAACTTAAGTGCCAAAATGAAATCAGAAGATGATACTTTAAGTTATTGAAAGACCTCCTATAAAACAACACTGCAAATTACACTGGTCAACATGATTTTTGTCTCATGAGTACCAATCTTTGTACTTAATGCAGTTTTTTATCGTGTTTTCAAATATGGATTCGGAATTTCTCCATCACCCACAGTTTTTTATTCAATTTCAATTAATGGATTTAAATAATTATTTTCTGCTTAATAAACATTAAAGGGATTACGTCAAAATCAAAACATACAGTGGTGTACACTGACTTGCAATCTGCCAGTTCCACACTGCGAAGAATTGCCCACATCAAAGCCTCCAGAACATGTGACATCATATGAAGAGAGCTCAGAATCTGTTGGAAGGAAGAAGAAGAAGATGAAGAAGAAGAAGAAGAAACAGATTTTAGTGATACAACTTTTGAACAAAGCTGTTCATCTGAGCCTCATTTATTAACTCAAGAAGATCTTAACGATCTCTTATGAGATTTAAAGTTATCCAAAACCAGTCTGAAATGCTTGGTTCCCGGCTAAAAGGATGGGATCTCTCAGAAACCCTGCATGATGGAGAAACCCCGATATCATATTTGATTTCAGGAGAAAAAAATATTATCAGAATCACATATTTTTCTTTCTGAGATAAAAAGAAAAGTCTATTTTTTTGTTAGTGTTATTGAGGACGACTGAGATATCAGGTACTGCTGTACAATTCTTCTTCTTCTTCGGCTTTTCCCCACTTCTAGGTTTGCCGTCTTCATTTTCCATTTATCTCTATCATTCCAATCTCCTTCTTCCAAATTCTTATCATCCATTATAGTTCTGACGTAGGTTTTCCATTTCCATCTTGGTCTGCCACGTTTATTTCTTCCAGGGGGTGACCACTGGTATATATTTTTTGGCCATCTTTCATTTTCCATTCTTTGTACATGGCCATACCATTTAAGCGTTTGATTTTCAATCCTCTTAACAACAGATGTGGTGACATTCATTTCTCTCCAAAGGAATTCATTTCTTATTTTATCCTGTCTTGTTTTTTGGAGGCTTCTTCTAAAATAATCAAATTCAACTGTTCTAATTTTATTCTTTTGTAATTCCGTCAAAGACCAAGTTTCACTTCCATATGACAAAATATTCTGTATTATGCTCTTATAAATTTTCATTTTAGTTTCCTTTGTAATATTTTTATTCCAAATTATTCCATGTAATGTCTTAGTTGCATTTTTTGTCATTGCAATTTTAGTCTGTACATCTCTCTCACAGGTACCTAAACTTGTAATTATTGACCCAAGATATTTAAAAAATTCACTTTTTTTTTTTATTTTCCCTGTTTCAAGTATGAGGTCATCCACATCCTTTCCCAAACACATATATTCTGTTTTCTGTAAATTTATATTCAGTCCCCATTTTTTATATTCTTCCATTAGTTTATTTATCATATATTTCATATCATCTTCATCCCCTGCAAAAATTATTTGATCATCTGCAAACAACAATGAATGCAGTACTTTTCCTCCTATAGGAATACCCATTTCAGAACATTTTTTTATACCACAAGTTAAGAGCCTGGTCTAAATAAATGTTAAAAAAGAATTGGTGACAAACTGCATCCCTGCTTAAGGCCTTTATTCACTGTGAATTCCTCTGTTAAATTATTCTGTATTTTTACTTTAACTTTTGTATTACTATAAATCCTCCTAGCAATATTAATCCATTTATCACATATATTCATATTTCTCATTGCCGTCCATAACAATTGTCGAGGTACACTATCATATGCCATCTCTAAATCAATAAAGGTCATATGTAGTTCTTTATTTTTTGCTAGGATTTTCTCTTGAAATCGTCTAATACAGAAAATATTATCAATACATGATCTTCCACTCCGGAATCCACATTGTTCTTCTCTTAAGTTATCTTTTATCTCCTTAAGTTTAAAATATATAATTTTACTAAAATCCTAGCTGTTGAAGTTAAGACACTTATACCTCTATAATTGGAACACAGTTTTTATCACCTTTATTTAAAAATAGGAGTAATATATGATAAAACTTTAAATAAGTAAGTATAAGCATATAAATAATAATTAAGTATACATTAAGGATAAACAGAAATATATTATTTCACCTTAGAAAAATATACTTGTAATACGTGTGATACAATTTGCATTTGATTTTATTCCTTATCCGCTCTTAGAGTGATCCTAACACAAACAAATGTCAATTGTATCTTTCCGCCATTCGCACCACAAGTACTGTCACATTGGCAGGGAGCACGTGCGAAGTACATAAGACATGTGATCGTTGAATGGGGTAGATTACAAAAAAAGTAGTGAGATTTTTCACTGAGCTTGTGAAATACATTTAAAATAACTGTTTTTTACCACTAGTCGAAGGTTTGCTAGACTTTTGTTTTAGAAATTTAGATGGCGACACATCGACACCTTCAGCCAATTTGTTGCATTAGAATCGACTGAAGCATGACTCAAATGCATCACCCATGCGTAATAAACTATTTTAAGTTGTAATTGTTGATTAGGTATATTTTAGAATGTTTTTTATGTTTCCGACAGTATTATTTTCATTCACGAAGAATAACAAATATATTCAGAGGACATATTTTTTAATTTAATGAAAGCAACTACTTTTTCGCATACTTATTGCTTCTGTATCGTACGTCGGCGTCCATAACCAATGAAAAACGAGCAGGTCACATGGTTTTGTTTTGATGAGGATCATTTTAAGAGCGGACATCCTTAAAGAAACTTACAGTTTCTTTCATAAAATGTATAATTGCAGAATTTTATGATTTTACAAAGACAGGTAAGTAGATTATTACAACACAATGAAGACCTATTTAAATATTTGCAAAAAATGTAACTTTCACAAACAATTGTATACTTAATTAATAATTGATTTACTACTAAACAAGCAAGCGTAATCAATCGAAACTGTATGGACATATATAAAACATATATATCATAAGATGTTTTTCATTATGAGGCTAATAATATAGTCAATATGCTCAATTCACCAATTAATAGTTAGAATAGTCAACATGTTTCAACAGCAAAGCTGCCATTTTCAATACTAAATATTGACTCAATATTTAGTCTTGAAAATGACAGCTTCGCTGTTGAAACATGTTGACTATTCTAATTATTAATTCGGCATATTGACTGTATATTTTACGATTTTATCATCAAGATCATCGGTGTATTAAATTACGAGGCTAAGCAAACGCAATTTCAGCTTACGACAATGTATTTCTAATAGTAGTTGTGATACAATTTACATTTCATTTTGTCATCATCATCAATGACATTCATGGATTAGGCCATTGGCCTGTTCCGCTTCAGGAAAGAAATTGATCCCTCCATCTCTTCTTAGGTCTTCCTGGGTCTCTTCGCCCTGTGGGTCTGTAGTTCAATAGCTGCAGAGGTAGTCTATTGTTTGGCATTCTCAGAAGGTGTTCATGCCAATTATTTTGATATTGTTGAATGATTTCAGTTATTGCTGGTGTGTTGAGAGCTTTGCGGATATCTTCATTACGTATGTGATCATAAAGCGTATAACCCGCTAAGGGTCTTAATAACTTCATTTCTGCAGCTACTATCCTATTTAATTTACCTGTAGTAAGAGTCCAGGTTTCAGAACCATAAAATAGAGTTGGAAGAGCCATTGTTTTATAAAATTTTAGAATTGTATCTGGACGTACTTTTCGGAAAAGAATGCTTTTTATTGTTCCTATAAGTTTTTGAAATTTGACCAATTTTATGTCTATGTCTTTACATGTGTCGTACGAAAAATTGCAGCCAAGATAAGTAAAGTTATTAACTTGTTCTATTATATTGTTGTTAATAACAATTTTAGTTCGTATCGGTATTTTACCTTGAAACGCCATAGTTTTTGTCTTACTCACCGAAATTTGTAAATTATAATCTTGGGTTATATATTTGACGATCTATGTACTGCTCTTTGTAGGTGATCTTCAGAAGTAGCCAATATTACTTGATAATCTGCATACATTAATGTGTTGAGGGGTCACCATCAATCGTAAAGTGTGATTGTGATTGGTTTTGCCATAATTTTATGATTTCATTCATATATAAATTAAATAGAAGAGGGGAAAGTGGACAGCCTTTTGTCAAATGTTAATACTGGTTGAAACGACTTTCATTTGTTTCGTTATTATAAGAATGAGCACAATGGGTTTTATTGGTCGTTGTAGTTTAACGCTATAGGAAATAATTTATAGTAATGGTAAGCATATATCAAGTTAGTATTTTGAAAAAAAGCACATAACGTATATTAAAGAGAACGGAGAGAGTTACAGTTGGTACATGAGAGGATATTTGTCTATGTCCAGACCCCCGGTCTGCATCAGATTAGCGCCCGGTCGCGTTTATCTTCAAGTGAGAGTCGCTAAGTAGCAAACCTTGTCGTGTGCCCTTTCTACCCTGGACTTAGCATCAATGCAACACATCTAAACCCCGGCCACACTCAACCACATAAGGTCACCGATAAGTCGTGCAGCTTAAAGGTTAACTGCTCTTTCTTCAAGTAGGGGCTATAGCATTTCTATTATATTTAATTAGCTGATTACCGGAATTTGGCCACATATTTATATATACCAATCTTCTTGTTACCAATCAGCTTAGGATCCCTGAAATTATTATACTAATCTCGGTCATTTCGTCTTCTTCTTCTTCTTCTTCTTCTTCTTCTTCTTCACTTCACGGGCTAGGCAAATTGCCTGTTCCGCCTCACAGTTGTTCTGTCCATCTTTTCACTGGCCTTCCTACATTCCTTGAACCTCTTGGCTTGTAGTTGAATGCTGCTCTTGGTAGTCTTGATACATTCATTCTTTCCACATGTGTAAACCATTTCTCTCTTATTCTCTGATTTTCCCATCCGAATGGATATATATTTAACTCTGTTCTTATATCTTCATTCCTTATCCGATCCAATCTTGTGCAGCCTTTTGTTCTTCTAAGGAAGTTCATTTCTGCGCTATGTATTCTACTTTGCAATTTTTTGGTCATTACCCAAGTTTCGTTCCCATAAAGTAATGCAGGAACTGCCAATGTTTTATAAAACTTCAATCTAGTATCTCTTCTTGTTTTATTCTTTAATGTTTTTTGTATAGTTCCGCATATCATTTGAAATTTCGACAGTTTCATATGTATGTCTCTTTCAGTTTTTGTGTATATAGTAAAATTACAACCCAAACAATTAAAATTTGTTACTTGTTCCAGAGGTTTGTTATCTATTACGATTTTTGATCTTACATGATCGTTTCCCCAAAATGCCATTATTTGTGTTTTTTCTTTGTAATATTGGGAAATTATATTCTTGGCATAATTGATTTAATTGATGTAAAGAGTACTGCCAATTATTTTCATTTTCTTCCTTTCTTGAATAATAGCCCCTTAAATAAATCGTCAACATACATTACAACTTTTTAATAATTTTAAAACCCATCATTCTTATACCTAAGTTAACAATACTTTACCAATTTTGGATGATGTGATTAATTAATAGATTAAAAAGGGTAGGTTATAAACTACACCCTTGTCTTACAACACCTCTGTTTATTAAAATAGCTTCGTGGATCTTTTATGTGCCTAAATGATATTAATATTTGAGACTAATTACATACAAACTTCTTGATCACATAAATTTAATTTTGGCGGGGTTAGCCATGTCTTTTTCTCATTTATTTTCCATTTCTCCCCCCTCTATCAACACGATCCCATGCTTTCTCAAAAATAAAACAAAAGCAACATGCGTCTGTAGGTTATGTTCTCTTCTTTTTTTTTTTTTGGCATCTTATTTTTCATTACTTTACACTACGTCAAAAAGATAATCTGATAAAAAGCACTCAACGCAGCACTTACTCTTATTCTACTTCTTTCACAGTAGTCTCTACCCGCTCCTGGAATTCCCTCCCTTAAGGTATCAGGGGTTGCCGCACACTTAACACTTTCAAGTCATATTTATACAATTACTTATTAATATTTACATGGATGGACGATTATCTAGCCATTATAGGGCCGATATGTGGCTAGCATGTCGAGTCCCCAGTCGTTATACCTAGTTTTCTCAACCTGGAGCTTCAGCATATTTTAGCTACCCAAATTCCTCACGATTCTGGATTACACATTGGCCGAAATTCCGTGAGAAAATTTCTTCCCACACGGTACTCGAACCAGCAAAAGTCCCATAGTTCTGCACCAAGGCATGATCCTTTAAACTACTCGGCTATGGCGCAGACATATTTATCAATGACAGGACACCTAAGATGATGTTAAATTTTGAAGCGGATGCCAACAGAAGAAGGGGAAGACTTAACAACAAAAGTGGGTTCAAGGAGTGCATAGGAGTATGGTGTCGAGAGGATTAAAATTTACAATGGGTTGCAGGAAAACTACTGTATTGTAGAGAAATTTCTTATATATATGTGTGTGTGTGTGTGTGTGTGTGAGTTTGTTTTTTTCTTTAAGTTACTAGTATTGTGAAAACCGTTCCTTCATTACACCACGATACTAACAAAGTCTGATAATTAATAAGGTTGATTCAGTCGAGAGTGTCATAATCTACATTTGTTTATAATATTTTGAAATATAACCACTGTAACACGAATTTCCCTCCAGATTGTTTTAGTTTCAAAATATTAACTAAATATTTCATTAAATCTAAAATATAGGCCCGTAATTTGAGATAAAGATATAATATGTATAAACATATCGAGTTTGGACTTTAATTACTCAGAAATTTATTTGCAATCCAATGATCATATTAATGAATCAATTTTATTAATTGTATAAAACTTGATTTCCTCTTTTTATAAATGACTAAGACAACTCCTTTTGTTAAATTTGGGTTATTCCAATATAGATGGAGCCAGAAAGTCTAGAAGACGTATGGTATAACAAAGGTAGACCCAGGGACCTGAATACAATAGAAACCTATAGATACCAAACCCTTTGTTAATAGAAATGTGCCAGAACGTCTATTTGAAAACCGACTAAAATGTCAGTCAAAATAATATTTATGAATGACGAATATAACAAAACGTTTACAAGGGGAATGCCACTATGAAGTTTCAAATTAAAATTTGGACACATATATCAGTTAAAATATAACTACGAACTACATATTATAATTAACTGAAACTAACGATTTTTAAATAAGCTGTTAGGTCCGCAATAAAAAACCCAAAGACCTAACTACGAACAACTTGGCAACATTGTCAATAAATATCACGAGGATAGACACACCTATTATTAGCTACATAACAGACAGAAACAACGGAAAGTCACACCCTTTATATATATGTAATGTATGTCCACATATGTTTAAACCAATAGGAATAAAAGTGTAACCCCTTCTCCTGTAGCGATCTGAACGATCGAAGGAGTACTGAAGTTTTCCGATTCGATTGAGGGTCTTTCCACTTTTCAGCGGTTGCCCTTTTACCAGCCGGCTGCTGGCCCTTCACATCCACATGTGTCAATCACAGAGGAGAAACACCATCCAAAAGTCTTTTGAGTGTACGTGCTGGTCTTCTTCTTCCTGCAGGTTTTTAGCTTAACATTTTTTTTTTTTTTTTTTTTGGTATGTTCGATGAACATATTGCATCCATCTTGTCTTATAATCAGATATATTGTTTTCTAAAGGTTCCATGTGTAATTCTTCTAAGATGTCTTCTTTTTTTATGATCTAGTAGTGTGCATCCTGCAGTCCTCTAATACGTCAGCAGATATAAGCCTCTGTATATAACTTCTGTTTACATGTCCATACTTCGCTACCATACAAAAGAGTTCAAAGAGCCGGAGACAAATGTTCATTTTTCATATATTATGCAACACTATCTTTGTCATGTTCATAGCAAAAATAAACTAAACTAAACATATGGCTATATTGGTATTACTATATTGCATACAAATGCCTATGCGATTCAATTAACTTTTAGCTAATTTTATCATAAGTAATGCCACGAGTGATTTCCAAATTATCGATAAATTCACGACTCATTTCGTGAGTCGTGAATTTATCTAGAGAATTTTTAAATCAAGACTGGTATTTGTTAGGACTATTTAACGAATCAAATTAAGCTGTTTACTCATAAATCATTATTTAAATATAGTTATTATAAAATATTTATATATTTAATGTAAACGGCAATGTATGAAAACAACGAGAAACGATTGTTATGCTTCATTTGGTCGTCACTGTAACCAGATCACATTATTTATTGCCAAAGGATCGCAATATTGTAAGAATGTACTCTAGTGGAGACATTTATAACCAACATTATAGGTATTAATTAATTTCTGATGTCCTATGTTAATTATATTTTTCTGCAACGTTATTTCCTGGGAAATAATTCGTTTAAGAAAGTGCACACAGTGGTTTCTCTTTTTTTGTGGTATAATCAATTGCTACAAATGTTTTTATATTATCTCCCGCAAGCACTATGTGTTAACATTCATGCACTATATATACAATCTGGTAGCAACATACTCTCATTGTAAACTAATGCTATGAGCTACTCAGAATGTTAAAAAGGAGAAGTTTGAATTTAAAGTGATAAAATTAAACAAATAAAATCGAGGTGAAAAACGACTGTGATTGGTTGTAAATCAATAATCATTGAAATATGACTGGTCATTGACTCCCATTTGGGGCATGAGTTAAATAGTCCTAATAAACGTTACCTAGGAACGTTACAATAAACGAGAATTCGAAATGTCTTTTTCTTTTTCTAATTTGTTTCATTTATCATTTTTCCTCTGGATCCTTCGAATTTGTCCACAATACCCGATGTTCATAAACTGACTGGATGGAAATCAGAGAGAGGGTTGTTGACACGTTTCGGAAGGTAGAGAACTAACACATCATACAGTGTTTCGTGGAACAACAATCTTCCGTTATGCAAGAGACCGCATGCATAATGTTGTCTCAATGCATTCATAGGGAATTCGCTGCATTATAGAGATCATACTCATGCATATTATGTTGTGCTATTATTTGCTTCTGGCTATACAACTGTTGGTCCAGTGTACCAATACACTCAACCAATTACAATGCATAATGGATTCTAAATTCAAATGTCCAGGAATTTCATTATATCCTGCTTTAATATAGCTGTTTTGCATCTACTGAACTTTATATAAGATACGGAAATTGCATTTCAATTCAATGTTGCTCTTACAAATAAATCACTGGTTCATTTTATTTACGTCATTTAAATGACTGTGGGGGTATTCAGCATGCCAGATGCAATATCCGACCCAATTCATAAAAGTCAAAATGCCATATTACTGTTATAGAATCTTGTTTAAAAATTGAAAGCAACTTTATAGAGACATTTACACATTTATAAAAAATAATGAAAAATAAATAGTATTCAAATACCTAGGAACAATAGTCACAAACAGGAATGAGATGCACAAAGAAATTAAACATAGGCTCAATTCTGGAAATGCGTGCTATTATGCATTGCAGAGACTCTTGATGTCCCAACTCCTTTCAAAAAACATTAAACTGAAAATATATAAAACTATTATTCTACCAGTTATATTATATGGGTGCGAAACATGGAGTCTTACTTTAAGGGAGGAAAGGAGATTACAAGTATTTGAGAATAAATTACTTAGGAAGATTTTTGGACCAAAGAGAGATGAACAGACAGGTGAATGGAGAAGACTACATAACAATGAACTACATGGTCTTTATAGGAAGCCAGATAGGCCTATAATAAGAACAGTTAAGTCTCGGAGACTGCGATGGGCAGTAAATGTTGCACGTATGGGGAATGAAAGACGTGCATGGAAGCTTCTTGAGGAAAGCCAGAGGGAAAACGTCCAGTTGGTAGACCAAGAATGAGGTGGGAGAATAACATTAACTATGATTTGAGGGAAGTAGATTATACAGGGAATGATTGGAAAGCATTAGCTCAGGATAGGGATGTATGGAGAGCTTATGTCCGCGCGGCCATGAACCTACGGGTTCGATAGTGCCAGTGAGTAAGTAGTAGTAGGACTTTATTAGACAAAAGTAAGATATTTACAATATTATTTACAAATATGGGTCGCACGGGCAGTAAGCCGTACGTGCTTTTGACAGTCCGTTACAATAAAGAAATAATTGCTACTAGTGTGAAGAAAAATAAACAACAAAACAAAAAAAAAGCAATAACATTGCAATTACATAAAGAAAACGCAATAATATTACAATTAAATAATAACACAATAGCATTATACACTAAAAAAAGCAATAACATTACAATTACATAAAGAAAAAACAGTAATATTACAATTAAATAATAACACAATAGCACTATACACTAAAAAAACCGTAACATTGCAATTACTTAAGAAAACACAGTAATATTACAATTAAATAATAACACAATAGCATTATACATTAATTAATTTATATATAATTATTAAGAATTAATGTTATTGCATTTTTGATAACATATATTTATTCATGAATGAGTGTTGTTCTTATTTTCTGCGTTTTGTCCAGAAATTTACCCAAGTTTATCAAATTTTCTGGATTTACCAATAACTCGTAGCATGCCAATCTTTCCCGATTTGAATTTAGAAATCTTTCCGGTAATAACTGACGTCTCCAATATTCTAAATCATTACATTGTCCTAATATATGTATCTCATCTTCAAATTTCCCGCACATTGGACATATTCGCATATCGTGCTCGTCGCTAATTTTTTTGCAATTTCCATGCCCCTAGCCTAAACCAAGCAAGCCCTGATCTCTCTTTAAATCCTAGGTCGAGTATATACGATTCTTTTCCCCAGACGTGTTTTAGGTCTCCAGTGAGTAAGTAAGTAAGTGTTATGACCATGTTAAAAGAATGCCAGAGAAAAGATTGTCTAAAATTATTGTGGAATGGATCACAATGGAAAGGAGCAAGAAAGGAAGACCAAAGAAAACCTGGATAGAAGGTGTGCAAGCGGCTATGATTATCAAGGATTGGAGGAAGATCAATGGATGGACAGGGAGGAATAACGTTTGGTTTCCGGAATACGGCGGAAATTGTCATAAACCGGATGATGATGATGATGATTATATAAATAATAATTGTTGTGAGTGAAATTTTACAAATACGCTAAATTATATTTCGTCATTAGTGTCCACCGCTGTGGTCTCGAGGTAGTGTACTGCCTTGTCGCGCAGCGGGCCCGGTTCGATCCCAGTTCGGGACAAGTTTCCTGGGTGAGTTTTTTTTTCTCACCAGTAAGACAAATGTCAGGAAACTTTAAGACCCAAATGGTCCCAAAACATCATCTGGCCATCATTATCATGAATATCATATTCGCCTAATTAGATTAAGTTTATTTTAAGGTCTCTCCTGGCGCATCATTACAAAACATTACATTATTCATCAACTAAAAGACCTCACAACTATTTATTACACACGAATATCGAAAGTTCTTTTATTTTACATATCACCTTTCTTTCGCCCCTAGGACTTGAACTTATATGACATAGGGACTGTCGCCAATGAGCTTACCTATCCCGAAATCTAGGATTCGAAACTCATCTCGATCATTTTGGACATTTTATTTTCCCACCCCCTATCACCCTCCATTGCAGTGAGTCGAACTTGGACTTTCACGACATCGGGAGAGTTACTATTAATCTGAGCGACCCCGAAAAGTATGGGTTTGACGCTATTACTAGTTGTTTTAGATTATTATTATTATTATTATTATTATTATTATTATTATTATTATTATTCCATGAACCTACGGGCTCGGTAGTGCCAGTGAGTATTATTATTATTATTATTATTATTATTATTATTATTATTATTATTATTATTATTATTATTAGTCGGCCGCGGTGGACTAGTGGTTATTCTCCTTGCCTCTGGTCCCGAGGGTCGCGGGTTCAAACCAGGCCGGGGTCGATGGATTTTTTTAGGATGGAAAAATCCAAGGAATATATTCCTCCGGGAGAGACTGAAGATTTTCAGGCCGTAAAAGATCTTTATGCCTGAATGAAAAGGCCTCTAAGCAAAATTTACCGAATTTTCCCGTCCTAGTACTACATTGGCTTTCTAGATGTCAGTATGAGGCGGAACGCTAACCACGGACCACTCAAATGACATCTATACGAAAACAAGTGTAACTAAATTAGTATGTTTCAAATTCTTCGCTGTATGGAGAGAGCGCTTAAATCTCTGTTAAGGGAAACATAGGCTTACAAGATTATTATTATTATTATTATTATTATTATTATTATTATTATTATTATTATTATTATTTGATTGGAAAGCATTAGCTCAGGATAGGGATGTATGGAGAGCTTATGTCCGCGCGGCCATGAACCTTCGGGTTCGATAGTGCCAGTGAGTAAGTAAGTAAGTATTATTATTATTATTATTATTATTATTATTATTATTATTACTATTATTATTATTATTATTACATGTCGCTCCCCTCTAAACTCCTAGGGGTGCTACGGGTCAAACTGGGGCTAAAATGACATAATGAGTGCCACAATTCAGCTTAGCAACCCTGAAAATAATGGATTCGGTACTAATCTCGGTCATTTTGGATCTAGATAAAATATACCTTATATTTCAAGATATAGGGTTTCGTTTTTCTTTTCCTTTAACTTTTTTTTCACTCACTCATTCTCCCTAGCGATATTAGGGGTGAAATTTGGAGTTAACTGTCATCGGGACTATTATCAATCAGTTTAGTAACCCCAAAACTATGAATTCAACGATAATATCGGTGCATTTAGATTCTTTTTACATATCAGTTCTCTCACTCAGCTTCTAGGGGTGCTAGGGGATTGTCGCCCCCACAAAATCTTTTCCAGATTGTAATAAATTCATATATGTACCAAATGTGTTTGAGATTGCTCAAACATTCCTCAGTTACGCTGGAACATACACATATGACTACATTAATTAATATATATATATATATATATATATATATACCGCCTCTGTGGTCTCGAGGTAGCGTGCTGCCTTGTAACGCAGCGGGCCCGGGTTCGATTCCCGGTCGGGACAGGCTCCTGGGTGAGGTTTTTCTCGGGGTTTTTCCTCACCTGTATGACAAATGTCAGGAAGCTTAGGGTCCAACAGTATCCGAAAATCATTCGGCCATGATCATCATCATCACCCTTATCATTACCATCAACTTCCTTCGCCGGTGTGGAAAGCAATGGGAAGCTACCACACCTATAATCCCCTAGTAAAGCTGCAAAACATAACATGAAAATGCTATGATTATAGTGAAAGACCTGCCCTCGGGCAGAATTACTATGTATGGATATATATAGCCTATTACATTTTAGATTTTCGCGGATATAAATATGATTAAGAAAGTTTTCTTGAGTTTTCCGCGTCATAGATTCAAGGTCGGCCTCTGGCCGCTGATTCCGAAGTTTCGGCATGATTCCACATGCCATTATCAAGTTATATATAATAAGTGTTTGAATTGGATTCGCCTGGTAGTGTAATGGATATCACGCTGAGGTACAGACTCAGAGATCCGGGTTCGAATCCCGTCCAGGCATTTATTTTTCTTATTATACCATATTAAGCTTGCATTGCTCAATGTTAAACATTTAATTATAACATCTATAAAGCGTCACTGCTATAAGGTAAAAATATTCTCTTTAATTTGCTTACTTGTTATAGTCAGCTACTAGATGGCAGTGAAGACCGAGTTCTCGCAACATCTAGTAATAATGGAGAATATAATACATATATAAGAAAAATAAGTGTTTGAATTGGATTCGCCTGGTAGTGTAATGGATATCACGCTGAGGTACAGACTCAGAGATCCAGGTTCGAATCCCGTCCAGGCATTTATTTTTCTTATCATACCATATATATATATACATATATATACATATAATTTGTTATAAAATATTCACAGCAGCAGCGATGAGAACGAGATGAATGCAGTAATATTGTTAATATATGAATTATATGTCCTTAGCTAAAGAATATGCATCATTATAAGAAGTATTTATTGTTTAAAAAATATATTAATAAATACGTTCTTAACACATACAAAAACATTTTTTTTTCAATCCTATTTACTAATATAAAGTAAAATGAATGTCTCAAAGTTTAAAAGCGATCTGACTCGTCCTAGACATTCCAATTTGGAATGTTTTCTGCTATTTCGTTAAGGCAGCAAAGTGCTTTCTATTTGGAATTCTTTCTTTTCCTTTTTCCTCTCTTAGAAGTCTTCATCTTACTTTACGTCTTCTTAAAAAAAATGTGTGTGAAAATGTAACACTCTAACCACGTGTTATTTTTCTTATTTCTTTGAGTTAACAATTCGATAGCTCCTTTTGATGTTTTGAGAAAAGTAGAGGCTTAAAATTGTTAGTACTGTATAAGTGGGTACTCTCATTCTGTGCGTAGAAAGGGAGAGAATGAGGGGATACAGAAAACGTGGCAGTTGAGAAATTTCACAGTATTTTTTTTTTGTAATATCATGTTGCAAAATAAACAACACCATTAAAAATGTAAGCTATCTAAACAAATACAAATATATTTTATGACTTTACGCTGTACCTTAGATGATTATATCAATATTGCTAAGGACAGAATATTCGTATTTTTTACTTTTGATTATTATGGATAATAATAGTAAAAAATAAAAGTGATTTTAAAATAAAATTAACATAATTTTACGGGAATAATCGTGACTCTTTGAGGGCAAACCGATAACTTATTTTGCAGGCAGAAATAATACAAAGTTTCGAAATGTCTTATATTTAACGAATGGTTAATTTTGCCTGTATTATTCATTAAAATAATCTATCTCACAATTGAGGATATCTATACGCAGAATACTATACAATTATGATTATTTAATCAGAAATTGATTTAAGTACGCATGGTTTAAAAACTGATCTGAAGGAACTAATATTACAATTATTCTGAGGTAATATCATGTTTGAAAAACATTAAAATATTTGAATTCCCATACAGATTATCACAGGATGTATATATTTTCATTATCCAAAACGTATTAACCCTATTTCACCTAAGGGTTATATTTTGTCAAATATAGAAAAGAAACTATTTTGAAGTTTTACAAAGAATTGGCAGTTCCATCTCTTATATATAGATGTGAAACCTGGACATTAACAAAGGCAGATAGTAAACAAATAGAGGCTGCTGAAATGAAGATGTTGAGAGCAATAGCAGGATACCAAAAGACTGATAAAAGGAAAAACGAAGATATAAGAACAGAACTTAATATATTTAATATCTGTGAAAGAATAACATATTACCAAAATGCTTATCTTCAGCACGTATTACGAATGAATGAACAGCGCATACCAAGAAGAATGTATAATTATAAACCAAAAGGGAGAAGAATGTTGGGAAGACCATTGAAGAGATGGAAGGACCAATTCGACCTATAATGAGATCGGAACAGGCCATTGGGCCTAATCCTTGTTGTTGATGATGATGATGATTTTGTCAAATTTGTGTCGTTATATAATTTTTCTTTTATCTAAAATTAAAGTTTTTTTTATGAATTTTATTTATAAAAACATAAAAAAGTTTGTAGTTCTTTTCTGTCATAATCACTTCTGTAATGGGGGTTTACTTAAACAGGCACTGTTATTTAGAAGACATTGTTCCATCTTTCATTCCAGAACAATGGACAATCAAATATAATGTTCTACGCTTTGATTGCAAATTCCACAATTACAGCTTGCATTTTCTATGATGTTGAATCTCTGTAGATATTGGCCAAATTTTCCGTGCCCAGTGAGGAATTGTGTTAATATGAAATTTGGAACAATGTGTTTGCATTTTATTCTGTCATAAATACTTGGAAAGAACAGTTCTTTTGTTAATGTACCTGTGATACTATTGAGCCACACATTGTTCTATCTTGCTATTATATGTTCTTTTATTTGTGACTTTAGGAAAGAGATATGGCAGAGATCATATGCATACTGTAAACTGGAATCTGCTGCAGACTTGGCTAATGTATCCGCACGTTCATTTCCTAATATCCCGCAATGCCCGTGTATCCAAGATAGACAAATGTGTTTTGAACTTTGCTGCATTTGTTCCCTAATCTCGAAAGCTATTGGGTTATTGTTATATCTATCATTAATTGCTTTCAGGGCTGTTTGTGAATCACTGTGTATACGAGAACTTATTTCATTTGTTGCACACCATTTAACAGCTTCTTTTATGGCTAATAATATCACAGGATATTGGAACTGACTACTGAATTAACATATGGACAATTTTATACCTTCACCATTCCACAAATACATTCGGGACTGTAACCCTGGAACTGTTGCTCATCCAAAGTATCAGTTTTGAGCAACTAATACGTAATATAGCCTATATATATATATATATATATATATATATATATAGGCTATATTACGTATTAGTTGCTCAAAACTGATATATATATATATATATATACCTAAATTATAACATGCTACAGTTATTATCAAGAGACTTTCAAGTAATGTGAAAATCTACTGAATTTACTTTTTTTACAAGCGAAATCAAGTACTGTGTTGTATCTAATTTGTCTTCTTCTTCTTCTTCACAGTTTAGACTTATTTACTACCCTGTTCCGGCTCCAGATTGCTGCTCTTTCCACCTTTTTTTGATCTTCCCAAACTTCTTCTTCCTCGTGGTGAATAGCTGTATGCTGCTTTTGGTATTCTATTCTCAGTCATCCTTGCCAAGTGTTCTTTCCAGTTTCTTCTGTATCTCTCTATTGTTGTGTTTAATTCATCTACTTTTAGTTGTTGTCTTATTTCTGTGTTATGTCTTTTGTCTGTTCTTTGATATCCTGCTATTGGTCTGAGGAACTTCATTTCAGCAGCTTGTATTCTGGCAGATTGTTGTGTTGTCACTCTCCGTGTTTCGGATCCATAAGTAATAATAGGCACTGCCATTGTCTTGTATAATTTCATTACATAGTCTTTTCTGGCTTTATTTTTCAAAGTTCTTTTTAGTGTTCCTGTTATATAATTAAATTTATTTAGTTTGTTATTTATATCTGTTTCCGCTGTGCATGATATCTAATTTGTAAATTTCATAACCAAATCATCCACAAATTAAACTAATAAAATTATGAACAGTTTTAAGTATAATGATAAAATAAATGAAGGAGTGGGAATAGCTAACAATTTTAATATGACTTTATTATTCTAGATAAAATATTGTGACATGAAAATATGATTTATGAAGGGAATGAAAATGAATATAGTTTAAATTCTCCCTGAGACACGTGTTCACGAGGACCGCCACACACGGATTCCACTACCGAATATGTACCCAAAAAGGGTTCCACATCGCATCTGCAAACTATGTGATCAAAAATGTGAACAATACCACCTAATTGACTGTATAGCAAGAAGAAAGCCTCTAAAATTCTACGCAGATGATAATAAATTTCAATAATTGTATCCTAATGTACACAGTGTGTTTAATAAATATTTTAAAAAATATAGTTTAAATTGAACAAGCATTTTTTAATAAGCACATATTGTCTTTTGTGTGATGGTGTACTTAATGCGATAATAGTTGTTTAGATGACTAGTTATTAAACCTAATATTGTAACGTGTTGTCTACAATATTTTATCTATGTTCAGAGTATTTTAGTATATGTTGTATATTAAGTATATTTAATTAACTGTATTCATTGCAGAAACGATATGTTTAGAGGAAACGTAATGTGGATTTGAGAGAGAGAGAGAGAGAGAGAGAGAGAGAGAGAGAGAGAGAGAGAGAGAGAGAGAGAGACACAGACAGAGAGAGAGAGAGAGAGAGACAGACACACAGACAGAGAGAGACAGAGAGAGACAGAGAGACACAGAGAGACAGAGAGAGACAGAGAGACACAGAGAGACAGAGAGAGACAGAGAGACACAGAGAGAGAAAAGGGGGGGCACGATAAATCAACAAACGTTCCATTTTTCAATTTTTTATGTTAGTTTCACATCTGAATTTAAAGTAAAGTTGAGCGGAAAAAGTGATTTCCACGTTTCATCAAAAAAAAAATTTAAAGCTGTGCAAGATTCAACTATTGATATACTTCTAGAAAAGTCAGGGAAAGTTTATTTATCTAGTTATACAAAATTATAATTAAAGTGCATTTTACGTTTTGTTGAACCTGTATTTTATGTTTTGATAGCGTGTTTTTGTTAGAATATAAAGTATAGGTTTTGTTGCCTAGTAACTAAAAACTAAAGCGTCACTGATTGTTATAAGCTTAAGAGTAGACAATAGTATATTACGGTGCAAGGTTGGGAAGTGGTATTCACAGAATCGAGGAAAATGTTTTTAATTTCCGAGATTCGGTAAAATACTTCACAAACGTGCGTTGTACATGTTTTACATGATGGTGTTTTCAAAATAATAAATAGTAATAAAATAATAACATCTTTGTTGGAAATATGTGCGTTCATTATAAACATATATTGAGTAACGTTAACAGTGTGGGCGATGTTTATTAGTTGAAACTGCAGGAGGCCGTGAGACCATTATTATTGATAAAATGACCGCAAGTACGTATTTATAGTTTTTCATTGTTTCAAATAAAATTCAGCTCATTTAAAATGCAGTGATTTGTTTCGTATAATGTATATTAACACTACTTTTGGATATTGTTTGTATATAACATTGTACGTAGTATACATAGAAGACAGTGGATTTTACTTCCCGCACATGGGTGTAAATATAATATTATAGTATAGTTATTTAGGTTGGCAATCCCGAAATGTAGGAAGTTGAACGTTTCATCATGGTCGCCATTGCTGTAAGTACGACAAAACGCACTATCGCGCAAAAATATACTTATTTTACAAGAATCTGTACTGTGACCAAGTAAATATTTCTGGTCATGTTCAGTAATTGTTTATATGTTGAAACTATACTCGCCTATATTTAATCATTATTTGGGTAAATATTTGCAATAAAGAAAAATAATGCATAGTATCGATACCTCATCTTATTCATAATAAATAATAGTTTTAAAAACTAAAACAACACGCTTTATTGGAAAACCGAACTAAAAAATGAAAATAATTTTAATTTCCAACACGCTTGGGATAAAATTAAAGTGGCCAACAAAAAAATCATCTCGAACACGTATAGAATAAAACTAGAGTTATCAACAAAAATAAAATAATTTTACCATAAAAAGCGTGGGGTGCTTTTTATGATCTTTACATTTTCGTCTTAAAGACTTTACTTTTACCAATATATGTTTATTATCAAATATATTAATTGATATAGAGCACCCCACGCTTTTGATGGTAAAATTATTTTCTTTTTGTTGATAATTCTAGTTTTATTCTATATGTGTTGGAGATGATTTTTTTGTTGATCAGTTTAATTTTATCCCAAGCGTGTTGGAAATTAAAATTATTTTTCATTTTTTAGTTCGGTTTTCTAATAAAGCGTGTTGTTTTAGTTTTTTAAAACTATTATTTATATTTTATATTTTAGTTTTAATATTTTACAGAATAAGATAAAAATGTAAATATCTTTAAATTCGATTCTATTGTAGTATGAGCTAAAAGTAATACTCTTCTAAAAAAACAATCCTCCCAGCCGGATTTGAACCAGCAACCTATGGATTACTGAAATTATATACCACTACAGTTCACCGCTCTACCAACTGAGCTCTTACAACGATTGCCTAAGAAGTCGACAAATCCGCAACCTATTATACCAGTTTTCATTTTTTGATTTTCTGATGATTCTGGCCACGATTTTAGAAACAAAATATGAAATTATTGTATTATCATGGGTCCTTTACAAGTATACAAAGTTTCAAGTCGATCCAATGTTTCTAAGTGGGTGAAAATCGTGTTCAAATATTCCGTTACGTAGATACAAAGACACTTTTTTTTTATTTTCTGACGATTATGGCCAGGATTTTAGAAACAAATATGAAAATATCGTATTGTCACGGGTCCTTTACAAGTATACAAAGTTTTAAGTCGATCCAATGTTTTTAAGTGGGTGAAAATCGTTTTCAAAGATTCTGTACATAGATACAAAGACACTTTTTTTTATTTTTTATGATGAGTTTGGCACAGGATTTTAGAAAATAAATAGAAATTTATTTTATTGTCATGGGTTCCATATACAAGCATACAAAATGTCCAATCGATCTCAATGTTTTCTACAGTGGGTGCAAATCGTGTTCAATATCTTACGTTACTATAGATACAAAGACACTTTTTTTGATTTTCTGTTTATTCTGGCCAGGATTTTAGAAACAAATATGAAATTATTGTATTGTCACGAGTCCTTTATAAGTATACAAAGTTTCAAGTCGATTCAATGATTTTAAGTGGGTGCAAATCGCGTTGAAAGATTCCGTTACATAGATAGATAGATAGATAGATAGATAGATAGAGGTCAAGCTAATATAAAGCGTGTAAAAATAATCTAAGCTAATTCTCTTAATCAATAGAATGTTTTATCTTACGTGATAGGGAAATTCTAAAGAGACAACTATTTTATTAATTTACGTATATTACAAACACGACAGCTGTTCGCGGTCTGATAAAGAGGGCTGTAGAATACGCGAGACATTACATACACGCATGGTTTTCTTTCATCACGCTACTTGTTTAATATTTAATCAATGTGGAAGATTCAAGACGATTTTCCTTATAAATTATAGTAAAAATAATTGGTAAAAGGGGATGAAAAGTTTGTAATTTTTTAACGTATATGTCTAAGTAATTATAATTTCCTTTAAGAATAATTAATTGCAGCACATGTACGCGGTTAAGATTTTCGTTTATTTTCAACTACGACACAAATAAAATTACGTAGGCACAGGTTTTAGTAATTCGCTGTGAAAATAATAATCAATATTTTAATTTGGGGCCATATTAAAATTCTGAGAATTGTATAGTTCACATATTCATAATTAACTAACAACTCATGGCCGCGCGGACATAAGCTCTCCATACATCCCTATCCTGAGCTAAAGTTTTCGAATGATTCCCTGTATAATCTACTTCCCTCAAATCATGGTTAATGCTATTCTCTCACATAATTTTTGGTCCTCCAACTGAACGTCTTCTCTCTGGTTTTCCTACAAGAAGTCACGCGCGATAGTGGAGTGGTTAAGGCAAGATGCCTTGGATCAGAGCTACGGAACTTGCACTAGTTCGAGTCACCATGGGGAAGAAATTTTATCGTGGAATTTCAGTCAGTATGGCACCGGTGTCCAACCGGAATCGTGAGGCACTTGGCTAGCTACTTTAAGTAGAGACTCCAGGTTGAGAAGACCAGCTATAACGGCTGGGAGATACCAAATGCCACTCCTATACACTGACTTATGACCGTCTACCTCTATAATTAACACATGTGGACGTGAGGCCAGCAGCCGGATGATAGGCCAAGGGCTTTCTAGGCCTTTCGTGCTTGGAGTTTTTCCTACGAGAAGCTTACATGCAACTCTTTCATTCCCCAATCTTGCCACATGTCTTTCTCATCCCAATCTACGAGACCTTCTATAAAGACCGTGTAACTCACTTTGAAATATTCTTCTCCATTTACCTATCTGTTCATCTCTCTTAGGTCCAAAAGTTTCCTAAGATCATATTAATAGTTTTAATATTTAAAGTAATGTCAACCGCTGTGGTCTCGAGGTAGCGTGCTGCCTTGTCACGCAGCGGGCCCGAGTTCGATCCCCGGTCGGGACAGTTTTTTTGGGTGAGGTTTTTTATCGGGGTTTTTCCTCACCTGTAAGACAAATGTTAGGAAAACTTTAAGGCCAAACGGTCCCCGAAATCATATGGCCCTCGCAATCATCATCATTCATATTCATCTTAGATTAAGCTTAGGATTAGGGGCTCTGCTGGCGCACCACTATCATCATTATCATCATCATCACCCATCTTATCATCGGGGAAACGTAACCCCGCCTTCCGGGCGCCCCAACCTCGGAATTGGGTTACAATTACGCCATTGCCAGGAGAGAACACCAGAAATGTCTAAAAAGGACAAACTGGGGACATTAAAATATTTAAAATCACTGATTCCTTAGCAGCAATATATAGTATCATTCAATATACTCAAACAACATACGCACATAGAATAATACCAATATGGAAAAAAAAAAGGCTCGAGATAAATAACCAGGGGAAAACAACATTTCAGTGGATTCACAGTCATTGTGGCATATTTGGTAATGAAATGGCTAACAAAATTGCAAAAACTGCCACAAAATTATTTCCACAACATACAAAACTGATATCCCTAAATAAAGCAATAGCATCTATAAATATACACATCACAAAACATTGGACAAGCAAGTGATCAACATCTGAAAATGGAAAAACACTGAAAAAAATTATGAAGAAACCAATCGATTTAAAACAACTGTATAACAACATTCCATGGCATGTTCAGACATTTGCATCAAGAGCAAGAATTGGTCCCATAATGACTAATACATACCTATATAGATTCAACTTAAATGACTCACCTAAGTGTCCACTGTGCCAAGCTGAGGAGGAGGATTTAGAACATATTCTGCTGAACTGTACATCTATAAATTGTCATAGAAATACTCTAAAGTCACTATTACTTCAAGCCTTGGGTGAAACATTTCAATTCATCTTATCCACACGTAAGCTATGGACTATTGCAGAGCTTGTATACTGTTTACATAGGAAAAATCACCAATCAACTCTTCAAGTAGTGAAACTATGTAATGGAATCATATCATCAGCTACGACTGGAAATATGTAATGAAGAATGCATGAAAATCACATTTTAACATTACCTGGCATATAATTTTTGCGATTTTTTACACAAATTCTTGCATATAGGGACTTTACAATGTAAAAACGTGACATTCTTATGGAAACTATCAGTTTTAATCTTTACAAGTGAGAGAAGGTCTATCATAAACATTTTATACTTATTTTCTTAAAATATTACAGAGAAGAATCTCTTCAGAATGGAAAGTACATGAAAAGAGTAATCAATAAAAAGTCTTGAAATACAGTTTATCAATTATTCATAACGACTCCGCATTATAATTTTCTAGCAGCCTAAGAAAAAAATTAATCCATAGAGTGAAGTATCGTGTAGCAATTAGGTTTCCTCCTCGTAAAAATTAATAATTTTTTTAATAATAAGAATAAGAGTGTGGAATTGCATTTTTAAAAGCAACTAAGAAGAAGAAGAGACTTGTGGTTGAGTTCTCACAAAAATTTAAAATCATGGGGGTGGATAAAGTGGAGAAGGAAACAAAGCAGATGCTAACATTCCCATCAGCACAAAGAGGAGAATTGTTTGAATTGAGGAAATTTCTTTCTATTGTACTTGTACAAGTTGCATGACTCGGTTGTCAACTTGGACCCTGACAATACTTTTTTTAATACTAGAACATTCCCCCAAGTCACTCATTCTGAAATTCTGCATAATTCAAAGACCTAACATTACACTAATTTTATATAATATATTCACAAAGCATATGTCTTGTTTTCCATCACAAATTATTTGTATGATACCATATTGACGTAACCGAAAGCAAAATTTTTCTCCTAATATAATTGTGGGCGTATTAGGCATATATGATTATAGTACTTGGAAACAGGACAAAACATGTCTAGTAAATTAACTGTAATATTTGTAAACTTACGCAACATGTTAGTTTTCATGTTATGAATTATGTAGTGTCATCCAATCCAAACTCACATAAGATGAATTAGTGACTGCATTCAATTAATTTCAGTGACATCAACAAGCCTACATTTTGTTTGAACTTAATAATAATAATATAATAATAATAATAATAATAATAATAATAATAATAATAATAATAATAATAATAATAATCTTCCTTTCAAGTGATAGACCTAGTGGTCTGTTTCGGTCTCAATCCAACGTTTGAAGGATCTGCCCAAATATCTCTTGCCTGGTGGCTCGTAATTTAAGATTTGACGTGGTATTCTTGTTCTGCTCATTCTTCTTACGTGAGATTTCCAGTTGTTTCTGTATTTTTGTACATATTCCATGTCTGATTCGGTTTGTAATTATTTGAGAATCTCAGAATTCCTTTTATGGCCTGCAGTACGTCTCGTAAATTTAATTTCTGTCGCAGTTAGTCTTTGTTCATCTGCACTTCGAATTGTCCAGGCTTCACTGCCGTAACATAATATAGGTCTGGCCTATATTTTATAAATTCTAGTTCATGTGTGTTGTTGTACTGTGTTTGGCTTGAAAATATTATTTATAATTCCTGTTACTCTGTTAAATTTTATAATTTTTTGACTAAAATCTTTTTCCTCTTCGTATGGAACTTGGTATCCAAGATAGTTAAATGTGTTGGCTTGTCCAGGGGCCTAAGTTGGCAATAAGAATAATAATAATAATAATAATAATAATAATAACAATAATAATAACAATAATAATAATAATCATCATCATCATCAACAACAAGGATTAAGCCCAATGGCCTGTTCCGATCTCATTATAGGTCGAATTGGTCCTTCCATCTCTTCAATGGTCTTCCCAACATTCTTCTCCCTTTTGGTTTATATTTATAATTATACATTCTTCTTGGTATGCGCTGTTCATTCATTTGTAATACGTGCTGAAGACAAGCATTTTGATAATATTTTATTCTTTCACAGAGATTAAATATATTAAGTTCTGTTGTTATATCTTGGTTTTTCTTTTTATCGGTCCTTTGGTATCCTGCTATTGCTCTCAACATCTTCATTTCAGCAACCTCTATTTGTTTACTATCTGCCTTTGTTTGTTACGGGTGCTCTGCGATTAGGCAAGAGATCTCAGGGTTGTGAACTCTTTATCAGCAAAATAACAATTCATAAAGTTTTAATAATGAGTGGAGTCTGTAGATCTACGATGTTTTAACACTGAATACAGAATGACCCAGAGTGAGGAAATTTGGATATATGTTCTCGCTTAAAAAGACGAAGAAGAAGAAGAAGAATATTACATATTGTACGTTCTTACCAATTGTTACAGTAAAAAAAAATACTTAGGATTTATTTAAGATCCGAAAAAAAAAATTAAAATATTCTTGTCTCAAAAGAGTATATCTCTGCATGAAATGCAGGAAATTTTAGGTGGATTGAAGTAACTTCATCCAATGCGTGGGGAAGATGCGTGTCTATATTATATCATAACTTTGGAGCCCCAAGTCTAATAAAACATTCAGGAGATTTCTAAATGCTTTTATGACACCTCATGATGATCCATTTTATGAAGCCATATCCCGGTGTTGCAGTTTCAACACGAGGCACTGTCACGCCTTTCCAAGGATAAACCTAGGGCTTCCATAGTAGGCTACCAAACTATTTCAAAATGTATTCTCACAAAATTTTTAAAAAAATCTAACTACAATGCAGTTTCATGGACCAGATAGCTTAGAGCGTGACACTTCTATTTACGGCTGGACGATCGGAGTTTGATGCCGGGCAGAGAAATAGTGGAGATTTTTCTTTATTCATTCGGTATATATTGTTCTGGAGCCCACTCAGACTTCTCCAGAATAAGAACCTGGAAATGTTCTGGTTTAAGGGGACCGACTGGTGAATTTAAATTTTATTTTGTTTGTTTTCATCTGACTGTTTTGAACATTTTATCACATATATTATGTGCTTATAGAAGTGTTTCTGTGACCTTTGGTGTTTATAAGTAGAATCATTTCAGAATTATGATTTTTATATTTATTATTTTAATATTTCATTTTTGAACATTCTCTCGTGAAATTTCAGACTCAAAGTCTTTATGATTACACTAAACATATTTGCTATGTAAAACAAAACATGAAGGGATGATACTGCTTATTTTTCATTTTTAAAAAAATTATACACTCTCATGCATTTTCATCTAAATTTAAAAGACCACATACGTCTTAGACTACTAACTGCATAGCAAATTTCAATTAGTATATATTATAGAGTCTAACCACAAAATTTAATTTTTATAGCATAAAAAGTGCATCGTAAGGAGCATTTTAATTTTGGAAAATGTAAAAAAATGGAAACGGAAAGAAAACACGCATTAAGTTTTAAGTAGGTAATAATGCTGACCACACGTATAAAGGTATTTAAACTCTTACGTCATGGACTCAATTTTGCTCCTATAATAAAAAAAAACATGAAAATGATCCTAAAGGATCATCAGTTATTAAAAAGCAAATAAACAAAAAAAATTTTTTTTGCCATTTTTTTCTTCAAAATTTGCACCATTCTATGCACTTAAATAAGACTACGGGTCCTTTATATTTTCCAAACTTATACACCGAACTAAGGGAATATTAGAAATAAGTTCAGTAAAGTTGGCCGAGCCACACTACCTTATTTTACAGGATTGCCTAAGAATCGTGAATCCACTGTTGAGGGTCCCCTGGGTCTTCATGACCTATTAAAGTGCATTTTATTTAACGACTCTTTTTAACAGTTCAGGTCACTAACATGTAATTTAAAAAAGAATCGATAAATATTGTTCACAGGTCTCTTATTACAAACTTGCGGTACTTCTACGTGGCATTAATCTAAGACACGGGAGCCACGGGACTTTATTTCCCTTAAAAATCAACGATCAATTTATAATTTATAATTTATAATTTACAAAAAATAGGTGCCAAATTTAATATGGAAATATCAATTAACAAAACTAAAATTATGGCATTTCATGAGAAGGACCCCATACAAAGTAAAATCTGTCTCCAGAATAAAATTTTAGATAGATCTAATCAATTTAAATATCTTGGATATTATCTCTCTATCTGGGATGAAAAGGATATCCCTGAAAAAGTTACTAGTTATAATAAAAGTTTAGGAATTATTAATCAAGTTATGAAACCATCCCTTGTACAAAAAAACACCAGATTACGTTTATATAACACTTTGGCTAGACCAGTGTTGACCTATGGTAGTGAAGCATGGACACTAAGAAAACAACATGAAAGCAGAATAACGGCTTGTGAAATGAGATTCATGCGCAGAACAGCGGGTTACACCAGATGGGATCGGAAAAGGAACACCGATGTGTTAAAAGAATTGAAGACTACGCCAATTTTGGAATATATTAAACAATACCAACTAAATTGGAAACACCATCTTGAAAGAATGAGTTCAAATCGGATCCCCAAAGCTGTTTATAATTATATACCAAGAGGACGAAGATCACTGGGCCGTCCTATGAAACGATGGAGGGAAAATTTTCTATAGGATCGTAACAGGTCTTGGCCTAATACTTGGAAGGAAGAAGAAGAAGAAGAAGAAGAAGAAGAAAAATCCCTTAACCCGCCGGGTTTGAATTCCCGGTTTTTTTTACGTACCTCGTAACAAGCATGGTAATCGCTAAGTCCGACGCTTGTTAACGGGATATCTTTATAGTCTAAGATCCGGCTGCAAGATTACTACGTTCATCGAGTGTATGAACAAAATATATTTTGATCGTAATAATCTTGCAGACGGATCTTGGACTATTAAGTTTACAATTACATTGGTCAACATGATTTTTGTCTCATGAGTACCAATGCAGTTTTTGTACATAATGCAGTTTTTTTTATCGTGTTCAAATATGTATTCGGAATATCAAATATGTATTCGGAATTTCTCCATCACCCACAGTTTTTTTATTTCAATTTCAATTAATGGATTTAAATAATTATTTTTTAATAAACGTTTTTCCGTCCATTTGTCCATTGTAAAATAAAACGGGGAACACTTTCATCAGGAGATTTCAGCTATGGAAAAGAGATATCAAGGCAAATGGAATCCTAATATGCTGGCCGATTATTGTTGGACCATCAAGAGGGATGCTCCACAGGCGAAATATAGCAGAAAATCGTAATTTCTTACTTTCTAGGTGAGTCCGAATGTTCGAATATTGTGTAGTTACGAATGTAGAAAATATTAAAATGTTTGAAATTATAAATTCCCGTCTCTCGGAAATCTTGCGTGATGGAGACAAACCAATATCATATATGAATTCAGGAGAAAAAATACTATCAGAATCACATATTTTTCTTTCTGAGACAAAAATAAGTTGATTTTTTGTTACTCTGTGTAATTATAGAGTACCTTGTCAATTAATACTTCTATTGAGCACTAGCACAAAAAATGTGGGAAAGGAAGTGTTTCATAAACACCTAAAGATTCAATTAAGCCTATCATAAATAAATATCCTCAACTCCTGCCCGAATCTGGGTCAGGTCGAGGGATGAGATGAGACGAAACCCCTATATAGAGGTGTGTGAATGACAAGTGTGCCGACCGACCACGCTTGACGTATCATCACGGGGCAGATGAACGAAATGAATGAGATGAGTATGGAGAAATGGTGGAATGAAATTCTGGCAGGGGAAAACGGTAGAAAACCCAAAAAAAAACCTATCCAAGCTCCGTTTCGTCCATCATGAAACCCACATAGAGTGATCGAGACTCCATCTCGGGACCCGAACGGTGAGAGACGAGCATCTAACCGCTTGTGCCACGGAGCCGCCGACTAAGCCTATCATATTAGGCCTATTTGAAAACTGTTGGTACAATTTTATAGAAACCAAATTTGGCAATCTAATAAAAAATGTATAAAGGTGCATATACTAATGGGCGGAAGGAACCACAACTCTTAAACAACGGTGAGAGGAGCATGTGGACAGCTAACTCAATTTTCTAGCAAACGTTACCCGCAAGAAAGTTCCCGGTAATATTTTATAAGAGGCTCAGTGAGTGAACATGAGGGCCAATCTGGAGACGAATGGATGCAGAAAAATCTACACCACCCCTTTCATTATCACAGTTTTTGCCGCTTGAGAATTCCGGCCCACAAAAAAAAAAAGTTTAGAATTTATAATTTGGCCTGCATCATTCAGTGAGTGCTAAGGTCTCCTGTCCGAAGGCAGGTTAGCTCTAATTCACTCGATAGATGAGTCATATATAGTGGTTTAATTTTCATTTTTGTTCGTGATAATTTGCTCTCTGCACCACTCGCCTCTGTGTTTAACATATAATGCGCGTTTCTATTTGTACTTCTTTTGTCAGATTTTTTTCTCCTTCTTACACTCCTCGACCACTCCCTCCCTGCACCCTGCAAGAATTCGTCTGCCCATCTGATTCTCTGACTATCTGCACTCCTCTTGCCGATTCTGCGATTCCACATGGTCGCTCTCTGTGTGTCCATCAGGTTCCACTCATGCTCGCTAAGTGGCCTCCCAATTTCCATTTCAGCCTTATGGCAGCCGTTCCCTACGTTTTTCATGACTCTGCTCTCCCCGAGATCCACTTTACTAATTCGATCTTTTAATATCACTCATTCACTGGGTCTATCGAACTCGTAGGTTCATGGCTGCGCATACATAAGCTCTTCATACATCCCTATCCTGAGCTAATGTTTTCTAATCATGTCCTGTATAATCTACTTCCCTTAAATCATGGATGTTATTCTCCCACTTCATTCTTGGTCTACCAATTGGGCGTTTTCCCTCTGGTTTTCGTACAAGAAGCTTCCATGCACCTCTTTCATCCCCCATATGTGCAACATGTCCTGTCCATCGCAGTCTACGAGACTTAACTGTCCCACTTGCATTATTTTTCGTTCGTTCTTCCATTGACAGGTTGTTTTTATGTGCTTTGGTTTTTCGTTCAACGACCAAGCTTGGCAATCGTAGAGCAATTACTGGTAGCACACTTTTATCTAACACTTCAACTTTTAGACTTGTATTCAGGTATGTATGACAGAATGAAATGTATACGCCAGAATGTCTTCCAAGCGCGACCTATTCTCATTTTAATTAATTTTTTGCTGTTCTTGTAAAAGGACATGTTCTGTCCCAAGTATACTTATTCTGATATATACTCTATTTAGAGTTCGGAATTCCTAAAAAGCTAGTTAGACTTATAAGAATGTGTCTAAATGGCACAAAGAGTAGGGTGCGTGTAGGCAAACAGTTTACGGATACTTTTGAAATCCAGAATGAGTTGAAGCAAGGAGATGCACTATCTCCTCTACTATTTAATTTTGTACTAGAGCATGCCATCAAATCTTTAGAGAATGAAGAAGGCCTACAACTCAATGGTATTAATAAGCTGATAGTTTATGCTGATGATGTAGTACTATTGGCCGATAGCGAGGAGATACTAAAGGTCTACACGCACATACTAATGAATAACACTAAGAAATTGGGACTGGAAGTAAATATCAATAAAACTAAATATATGGTCACACATAGAAATACACTATATAATGGAAATGGACAGCTAATGACAAATGAGGGAAATTTTGAGGAAGTGGCTGAATTCAAATACCTAGGAACAATAATCACAAATAGGAATGAGATGCACAAGGAAATTAAACATAGGCTCAATTCTGGAAATGCGTGCTATTATCCATTGCAGTGACTCTTGACTTCCAAACTCCTTTCAAAAAACGTTAAACTGAAATACATAAAACTATTATTATACCATTTATATTATATGGATGCGAAACATGGACTCTTACTTTAAGGGAGGAAAGGAGACTACGAGTAGTTGAGAATAACGTTATTAGGACAATTTTTGGACGAAGGACAGATGAACAGTCAGGGAATGGAGAAAGCTGCATAACAATGAATTACATAGTCTTTATGGGAAGCCAGATATAATGAGAACAGTTAAGTCTCGTAGACTGCGATGGGCAGGACATGTGGCACGAATGGGGAATGAAAGAAATGCATGGAAGCTTACTGTAGGAAAACCAGAGGGAAAACGCCCAGTTGGTAGACCAAGAATGAGGTGGAAGAATAACATCATCTATGATTTGAGGGAAGTAGATTATACAGGGGATGATTGGAAAACATTATCTCAGGATAGGGATGTATGGAGAGCTTATGTCCGCACGGCCATGAACCTACGAGTTCGATAGTGCCAGTGAGTTAGTTAGGTATGCCATTTACATTTATTGGTACCATCTTGTCGTTGGCGTTAGTTGTATCTTCTTGGGATTCATTTTCAGTCCGGTACCCGAATTTACTTTTTCAATTAGACCAGCATATGATCTAGTTTCCCCGCTGATCTCGTCATGATTACAATTTCGTCAGCAAACTGCAGATGTGTTAGGGTCCCCTCCCCATCTTAGTTGCGGAGTTAATTTTCAGTAGGCTTGAGAAGAGTTTCCAGGATGATATCAAAAAGTTGGGAGTCTAGGTTACGATGGATGGACGACGTACAGACGGACCTACGGAAAATCGACATAACAAATTGGAGAAATAAGGCCTTTGACCGAAGAGGGTGGTTGTTACGAGGGAGGCTAAGGTGAAACTAAAATGACTGTCACGCCAATGATGTTGACTATTTAACTCATGCCACAAATGCTATCACGTTTCAATGAATGCTGTTTTACAACCAATGACAGATGTGTTTCACCTCGCTCTTTATCGATTAATCACCTCCTGCTTTTGTGATAAAGAAAGCTCCTCCTTTTTAGTGTTCTGAACAGGCAAGCATTATTTTTCTCCAACAAATACATTGAATATAGAAAATAATGAAAAGATTCCTTGATTTTACTGAGTTGTTTACTAAAAAAATAAATGAATAACCCGTAATGTTGATTATGATATATAGTTTGATGTGTTTCATTATTTCTCCACTTGGGTGCACTCTTACAATATTGCGATCTTATTTGGCAGTAAATAATATGATCAAACAGCAGTGAATGAACATAGTCTCACATTTCTGATTTGTTTTCAAACATCGTCGTTTACATTAAATATATCAATATTTTAAAATAACTATAGTTAAATAATGATTTGTGGGTAAACAGCTTAATTTTATTCGTTAAATAGTCCTAACAAACGCCACTCTTGATTTCCAAATTCCCTAGATAAATTCACTCCTCACTTCGTGAGATAATTTGGAAATCACTCGTGGCATTACTTATGACTATTTAACTCATGCCCCAAATGGGACTCAATGGCCAATCACGTTTCAATGATTTCTGTTTTACAACCAATCACAGTCGTGTTTCACGAAATATGTATCAGTGTTATAATTACCATATTAAAGAAAGCTCCTCCTTTTTAATATTCTGAACAGGTCTGACCATTATTTTGCAGTGACTGAGCCTACGAGAAACACGGCTACCAGATTGTATATATAGTGCATGAATGTCAACACATGCCGCATGCGGGAGTTAATATAAAAACATTTGTAGCAATTGATTATACCATCAAAAAAAGAGACCACTGTTTGCACTTTCTTAAATATATTTCTTCCCAGGTAACAATCCAGAAAAATATAATTGTCATATTTACATCATACGACATCTATCTATCTATCTTCGGGTTTTTACAGCTGCTGCCGTCTTCCCGTGCCAAACCTCCAAAGCCTACGGTCTTGGGCATCTTCGATGCTTAGCCCTCTTGCTTGCATTACTGTCTTCATGTTTTCCTTCCAAGTTAACTTTGGTCTTCCTCTTTTCTTCTTTCTGTTCGGATGCCATTCATATAGTTGCTTGGGCCATCGCTCATCTTCCATTCTTAAAACATGTCCTAACCACTTTAATTCCTTCTCCTCAATTCTTTCAATTATGCTTTCGTCTGCTTCCATTATGTTTCTAATTTCCTTATTTGTGACACGTTCTAATTTAGACTTTCTGGCACTTCTTCGTAAATAATCCATTTCTAGAGCTATTAGTCTATTCTTGTAGTACTTATTGATTGTCCATACCTCACTTCCGTACATTGCAACAGATTCCACCAATGTTTTACCAATATATTTTTTGTGTCTTTCCAAATATGCTTATCCCACCATATGGAATTTAATGATGATATTATTTTGCTACTCAATTCAATTCTATGTTTTATGTTCTCTTTTCCTATACCTTCGATGTTATCCATAATTATTCCCAAATATTTAGTTTGTTTCACTTGCTTTATTTGGATTCCTTCTTCCAATATTAAATTTTCTCTTTCATTGCTATTTATTGCCAGATATTCTGTTTTTTGTAAATTTACTGTGAGACCCCATGATTCATATGTGTTTTTCAACCTTTTTATCATGAATTCCATATCAAATTTGTCTTGCGCTAAAACCAGTTGATCATCGGCAAATTGTAATGTCATCATCAGAAATGAATTAATATACAGTTTGATGTGTTTCATTTTTTCTCCACTAGAGAGCATTCTTACAATATTGCGTTCCTTTGGCAATAAATAGTATGATCTGTTGCAGTGATAAACAAAAGAAGCAGATGAAGCGTACCTATCGCTTCTCATTTGTTTTCCAACATCGCCGTTTACATTAAATATATAAATATTTTTAAATAACTATAGTTAAATGATTTGTGAGTAAACAGCTTAATTTTATTCGTTAAATAGTCCTAACAAATGTCACTCTTGATATCCAAATTATCGATAAATTCACGACTCACGAAGTGAGGAGTGAATTTATCTAGAGAATTTGGAAATCACTCGTGGCATTACTTATGATAATGATGATGGTAAGAGTTTCGGTAATAAGACTGTTTGACTCCTCTTCCCAGATGATAATTTTCCCCGTCTGTTTCAGTTCTGATTTTTATAGAGCTTCGCTACATACAGTATGTATGCTGTGCCCCTTGTTCTATCAGGGCCTTCCATATTATGAATTCATGCTGCACTGAGTCAAACACCTTGGTGTAGTGCACGAATTCTTTGTACTCAATGTGGTATTCCTGTGATTTTTCTATTCACTGGTTCACTTGTGCTGTAACTTGATCTAAGTCCGACTTTCTCGTATGGTTGTTGCTCGTCTAGGTTTCCGATAACCTCCTGGTTACAATTTTCATCAATATGTTATTCATGTTCGACATGAGCCTGACTGACTCAATTATTTATCTCGTCTCTTGCTTCTTCCTTGTGCAGCAATATTATAACACTTTGCTTTCATTTCTCGGGCAATTCTACGGTTTCCAGAATTTTATTGAAAAGTTCCGTCAGATGCTCTCTTCTCCTAGTTTTAGGTGCTCATTTAGAATCCCGTCGTCTCCTGGACTTTTATCGTTTACTCTTCTGCAATTTTGCATCTTGCCTTCAAAACCAGACATCATTCTATTATGAAGGTGAGTTTGTGATATAGTTTTAATTAAACGATAGACACCATAGAATAATTTTCATAAAATTAATTACTTTAACTACTTTGAAATCTCCCCGAAAATACCATAAACTCGTTTTCATGATTTGGACCACTCTGGTTTTGGATGTAGGCTCCACAATTATTAAAAACTACAAATATGCGGAAGCAAATTATTTTAGAATAAACGTATTAAAGTTTTAAAACTATATCACAAAATTGATGCGATACCAAATAATGGAAAGATAAAATTGACTTAACGACATAATACCATAAAGTGACCAAGTAAAGAAATAGAATAAAATCAAACAATGCATTTCACATAAAGTAAATTTATAAAATAAAATATGTATGACCTTCGTTCTAAGCAATTCGTCCTTCTGCCTTTTGTCTAAAATAAGAACTCCTTTGAAAAATCCTTGGTTTCTGTTTCATTTGCTGATTGCACTGAAGATCACAGAATTTAACCGATCTCCTGGAGGTTAGAGTACCTAGTGTAACGTCAAGTTTTCGCGTCAAAGGAACTTCAAGCCTTTCATCAGGCGATAATAAACAGCATTTATTATTTCCTCTTAAGCTAGATGACGACTTGCATCTCAGGTACATATTTGATTATTTTAACATTTATATATTAAGCTCAACAATGATTCACAATGACATTTAAGGGGGTGATGAGTGAAATTTCTGTTTTCTACATTTTTTGAGCTAGAGACTTGATTTTTTGTACAAACATTCACTATATGATACATAATGAGATGTTTAAGTTTCATTGTTGTGAGACATTTATTTTATGAGTTATTAAATATTATATTTAAAAAATTGCATATATTATTATTAAATGGGTTCCACAATTTTTTAGTAAAATGTCTGATTTTTTTACAAGACGCCTAAAATATTTAGAAAAACATCATGCATTAGAATTCTTATAATGTGAATACAAAGGGAGAAAAAAATGTTATACCTCATGCGTGAAATTACAAAAAAAATAATTGCATACAATTTAATCTTTATTTCTTAAACAACTACTTCAATCATGAAACCTATGCACTACATTGTTACCCATTGTTTGTAGGACATGCAGTAAAATTTGAACCTTCTAGGACAAAAATTCTGAATTCCATTCAATTTTGAATGTACAAAAATTCAGTGAAAATAAAAGTGTGGGAAAACAAGTTTAAAGATTTGCATGCAGGTGGTATTTAACTGGCGCAGCCTTTTAACCCTGACGTAATTTAGGGCACTTAGAGGCGCCATAGGCCTCTGAAACTTTGCCTACATATACATTAGAGTACGGGCTAATTTTAGTAAAAAAACGAATGCCAATTTTGATCTCAAATGGTCAATTTTTCACCCATCACCTCCCATAAAATGGTTTCCTCCTAGTTGTATAGTGATATTCTAAATAACAGCAGGACTTTAAGTGAAATCGAAGGTATTTTTTATTATAAAATACACCATGAAATCAATATATACATATCCTTTTGTCAACATAAATTTAGCAGTAATTTTAATTTTAGTCTTTAATAAACAGGCCTTACTAAGAAATAATCATATGTTATAGGCCTATGAAGTATACAGGAAAAGAACCAGATGAGTAAAATTTTATCAGAACGAAGTTTGAGGTAACATTGGTTACTCCTTGAAAAGCATTACCGTAAGTAATGTCACGAGTGATTTCCAAAATCAAGAGTGGCATTTGTTAGGACTATTTAACGAATAAAATTAAGCTGTTTACTCACAAATCATTATTTAAATATAGTTATTTTAAAAATATTTATATATGTAATGTAAACGGCGATGTTTGAAAACAAATGAGAAATGTTTAGTTATGTTTCATTTGTTTATCCACTGCAACTTAATCACATTATTTATTTCCAAATAGGATCGCAGAATTGTAAGAATGCACCTTGGTGGAGAAAAGATGAAACATATCAAACTGTAGTCTATATTGTAACCAACATTATAGGTTCTTAATTAACTTTTTATGAAACAACTCAGTAAAATCATTATTTAAAAACACAATTATTGAAGAGAGAATTATCAAATGTGTAGTTCGATGGAATCTGTTCATTATTTGAAACATTCAACGTATTTGTTGAAGAGTCAGTCACTGTGAAATAATGCTCTAACTTGTTCAGAATATTAAAAAGGAGGAACTTCCTTTATTTTGGTAAACATAAATCGATATATAGCGAGGTGAAATACGACTATCATTGGTTGTAAAATAAAAATACATTGAAACGTCATTTGACTCGTAATTGGGGAATGAGTTAGTCATTTAAAAGTGTGAAACATAAAATATACAATTTATCATGGGTTTATTTACCTCCAAAGTTTGATTTACAAGCAAGGATGTGTGGATGTTGTACAACTAGAAGTAAGTTTTCTAGATTTCAAAGAAAAAGTAACTTATCTGTATTTTTTCCCTTTCCACTTCATATAATATACAAATATAAAACATATCGCTTGTTTAAGTAAACTGAACAATAATAATAGTTTCAATTGATGATCTGCAAATATTTAAACCACGAAGAGACCTCAAATTTCTCTTGATATATGAATAATTCTGAATATATATACATTTTTCTCTTCCGGAAAGTATATTAAAAAACACAGCGAATATTATATTGATTAAAACTTTCACGGCTATCGTTATTTATACTAAAATACCTTTTCGGGATTCCTGGCCGTGTCTTGCAGTGTTGTCTTTTCGACATTTCGTCACCTTCTGTGGGTGACATCTTCAGGAGATTCTGCTTGTGTAGATTTTAATAACTAGTTTAATAACTAGTTTTCGTAGTAAATGGTAACTAGTTAACAACTAGTTAGCAGTTACTAGGAAAATCTACACAAGCAGAATCTACTGAAGATGTCATCCACAGTAGGTGACGAAACGTCGAGAAGACAACACAGCAAGACACGGCCAAGAATCCCGAAAAGGTAGTATAGAATACAGCGAATATTGTTTCAAACGCCTTTGATTTGCTAAGGAAAGGGTAAGCAATCTTAAATTGAGACAACATAACCAGCAGGTTCCAGTGCAATCGATACAATAGGTATAAACAAATTCTATTAAAACCGAGAGTGTAACTCTTTATAAACTATAATTGTTTCTAAAAACACATCATACTGTATAATTAGTGAGTGCTGACAAGTCTCCACAGAACAAATTGTTTCATTACGTGGGAAATTAGACTGTTTGAATATCTTAATAAACGTGTTTGAGATGAAAATGTGGTAATGTACGACAAAGTGCTGAGATTTTATCACATCGCCCTTCTGCAGAGAATATAAACATAAAACCTGTGATAAGTGGAATAAAAAACGCTTTTGTTATCTGCTTTACATAGGGCGGTTCTTAAATGAATATTTTAATTAATAATTCGTCTCATTTGCCAGAAAGAGAGAGGGCAGGAATTGTTAAACGTTTTATGAACTCAAAAATTTATTTGCAACGTCACCAGGAAGTTTCTATCAAGTAACAAAAATATTTTATTTTCCCTGGCATCCATACTGAATGCTTTATAGAAACATTCCATAGAATAAAATGCGGTAACCAAATTTATCCAACTTCATAAATATTAAATTTAACCCACTTGTAAACATAATTTATTTTTCGCTTTGCTATAATTATTATTTTTTTCACAGTACACCCAAGCAAACGTTAAGCTATCAATCTGCAGGATGAATAAGATCAAGACGTCCGCTCAAAATACTTTAATATGGTGTTTTTATTGAGGCCGAAACAGGTCAACAAATGGCATAAATTCGTGAATGGACTATGATGATGATGATGATGATGATAGAATGATTTTTGTCATCTCAATGTAAATACAGATACCGAAATTTCAGGATTATTATAATAGATATTATAAAGGCCTAACGTTACTATAAATGCAAAAAATAAAATAAAATCCTATAAGGAAATTGATACGAGTACAAACACAGAAACAATAAGTAAAAATCCCATGATAGAAATATAGCAGATTATTACAAGGCAATATATTGTCTTGAAGATATCTACAGAGAAAACAAAAAGTATGGCATTTCAAGGTGTAGATCCTGTAAGAAGTAAAATTGTACTTGACAATACAATTTTGGAGCAGGTGAATAATTTTACATATCTAGGATGCAATATCTCATTTGAAGAAGAAAAGGATGTAAATGCAAATATATCAAATTTTTTAAAGATTTTAGAGTTAATAAATTCTATCCTCAAGCCACGGTTAGTCCAAAAACATTCAAGACTAAAAGTGTATACAACACTGGCTCTTCCAACTGTTTTGTGTGGTAGCGAAGTACGGACGTTGAAACAGAAGGGTATACAGAGACTTAGATCTGCTGAAATAAGATAACTTCGGAGGACTGCAGGATCACAAAAAAATGAAGACATCTTAGAAGAATTACACATGGAATCTTTAGAAAACAAAATTTCTGATTATAAGTCAAGATGGATGCAACATGTTCATCGAATGGAAGATCACAGAATACCCAAACAAAAAATGTTAAGTTATCAACCTGCAGGAAGAAGAAGACCAGGACGTCCACTCAAAAGACTTTTGGATGGTGTTTCTCTTGAGGCCGAAACAAGTCAACAAATTGCCTAAATTCGTGAATGTACTATGATGATGATGAATATATCGACAAAAATTCTTATCAAATGTGAAAACATTTAAATATCTACAATAAGTTAATATATAAAATAATACACATGCGGAAATTAAACGCCGATTTAAATCAGCGAATTTGAGACATTATTCAGGTTTTCTCGGCTTTTGCCTAAGAATATTAAGATTAAATTTATAATACAGTAAGCTTTTAAGTTTTACTGTATGGGTGTGAAACATGGTCTCTAAGATTAAAAGAAGAGCACATGCTTATAATTATTTGAAAATATAACCCTAATACGAATATATGATTTACTAAATTATGAAAACTGAGAATAGAGGCAATTTCACAATAAGGAAGTCAATAATTTATATTACATATAACAGGAGGAGTTAGACAAGGTTGTCCACTATCAACCACTCTTTTTAGCATTTATTTTAACAACATGTTAAGATTATGGAGGCAAATGACGGCTGGGGGAATTAACTTAGGAAATATAGTAATAAAAGCAGAGGCCTTTGCAGATGACCAGATTTTAATATCAAAAACAGAGGTGAACTACAAACAATGCTATATAACTAAATGAAATATCAAAAAAATACAACATGGAAATATCAACTGAAAAATAAAAAACAATGGCCTTCAAGGGCGCTCATCCAGTTCGGACAAAGATAATATTAAAAAAATAAACCAATAGAACAAGTGGTAAGATATAACTTCCTAGGTTGCGAAATATCATACACAGAGGAAAAAGATATAAATAACAAACTAAATAAGTTTAATTATATAACAGAAACACTAAAAAGAAGTTTGAAAAATAAAGTCAGGAAAGACACTATAATGAAATTATACAAGACAATGGCAGTGCCTATTATTACTTATGGATCCGAAACATGGACAGTGACAACACAACAATCTGCCAGAATACAAGCTACTGAAATGAGATTCCTCACACCAATAGCAGGATATCAAAGAACAGACAAAAAACATAACACACAAATAAGACAACTAAAAGTAGAGGAATTAAACACAACAATAGTGAAATACAGAACAAAGTGGAAAGAACACTTAGCAAGGATGACTGAGAATATAATACCAAAAGCAGCATACAACTATTTACCACAAGGAAGAAGAAGTTTGGGAAGACCAAAGAAAATATGGAAACAGCAACAATTTGGAGCCGGAATAGGCTAGTAAATAAGCCTAAACCGTGATGAAGAAGAAAAATAATTTATATTATTGTCATATTATCAGCGTTAGACCTGGGTGAGGTTTTTTTTTTTGGAGTTTTCCTCACCTGTAAGGCAATTGTTGGGAAACGTTAAGAATACAACATAAACAAAAAATGCCTGTTAATTGAAAATTATCCTCTCTATTACGAAGTATTTCTAATACACTAATCAGAATTTTAATGAATATGTATGTTACTATACTATAATTACAAAGTACAATTTCTTTCAAGAAAATGTTGCAAGTTGTAATGTCAAGGACAATGAAAGTCGTCTGCGAGAAAAACATTCCTGATTGTTAATGTTCATAGCAATAAAGAAACAATAAAAATAAAACTTACCAATCTTAATTACTTGTACACGTATGCCAGCAAGGAACAAAAGCAATCTTAAAAAAAAAAAGCTCTGACAAGAAAGAAAAAATGAAAGAGATGTGGAGGGAGATGGAAAACGTTCACGTAACAAAGAAACAGATAAACAAAAGACAATGCGAGACGTGAACATGGGGCCAGGCTTGGAATCCTGGAAGCCGGCATTCCAAAGTCCTCTATATTTGCACTCAACCCACAACCTGGTAAATACCATATTAGGCAATCAATTGCAAGACAGCATCACGTACAGTTGTTGTTAATAGATTAATCTTCCATTCAAACAAAACATTGTACATGAGACTATTAAAGTGTGTTCAATGAAGTGTTTATAAACTACTTATTTATGCTGTTCAAGGAAATGTTAATTGTATGCTTTCTCATTCTTTACCTCTTTCTTCCCCTCCTTCTAGTGTTGAATTTTATGAGTTTTCATCAATCATGATGCATCCATATTTTTTCCATTGTTTTCTCCCAGTATTTCGATATCCCTCTTATCTTGCTCAATCCATCTGCCTTTCAGTCCATCCCCTTCTACTGACAATGTTATTATCTAATTTTCATATGGACGAACAATCGCTAACTTCATTCTTCTGATAAAGTAAAGTGATCCCACAACAGGCCTCAGGAGGCCCTTGGGGTAGTAGGAGGTTAAGGCTCCCACTTTTTCTAGACAATCGGCACTTTATGTCAGCCGGGTTGTCAGCCCTGCGTGACGGCCGCCTTTACCCCAGAACAAGCGTCTGGTACTCATTTCAGTTAGAGGCTGAGTCGACCCCAGGGCCATAGTGCCGCCAGAGGGTTTGGGTCAGTTTAAAAATCCTGACCCCAACGGGACTTGAACCCTCGACCCTCTGGCTTGTAGCTCAGTGCCTTAACCACTACGCTACGGCGTGCCCCCTCATTCTTCTGATACCATTCTTAAATATGTATATGCATATACTCCTTAGGTCCCTCATGGAAAAATCAGTGCTCCCCTAGCGGGAGTTTCTTGACTAAGGCGAATTTAGTTAAGTTTATTTTCCTACGTATATCAATGACATGTGGCCAATATGTCGCCAAAATATATCTGGTAGGCAACTAGGTTATTACTTGGAGGGGAAAGGCTGGTTAAATTTTGCTCAGAGGCACTAATTGAGGCTTGAAGTTATTTTAAGATCCCGAGATCCCTCAGATTCGAGACCCACGGCTTAGTCCATCCCGGAGGACTTGTCTCTTGGATTGTTCCATTCAAAAAATCCATCGACGCCGGCTGTATTTGAACCCGCGATCCTAGGTACTGGAGGCAAGGAAGATAACACTAAACCACTGAGGGCGGTCATTTTTAAGTGCCTAAATCAAGTTCATTGATGGCAACCTCCAGAAGAAGATGGAGAGGAGGGCCAAGAACAACTTGGAACAATGATATAATGAGGGCAATGAAGAAGAGACGCTTGAGAATAGGAAGTAGATTCAGGGGCATCTATAAAATCCTGAGTTATTGTATGTTGTTGTTATTATTATTATTATTATTATTATTATTATTATTATTTAGACAATAGATAAATATAATATACATAATCAATTATATTGTCTTAAAGTAGGAGATTAGTGTTTCTATTCAGTTAGGCTTTTTGGCTTTTATCTAAGGATCTTAAGATTTAAAAATTTATTAAATGATAGTCATGCCTATGATATTGCAAGGAGCAAAACATAATTAAAAAATACCATTGTATTAAGGGAAGGAAACAAGCTAACAGTAGTAGAAATTAGGATCGAATATGCGAATATTCGGTCACGTAAGCAATGATAATGGAGAATGGCGGGCGTTTCCCAAAGTGGAACACAATAATTTATATTTATCTGCTAATATTGTCAGGTTTATTAAGTTCAGAAGACTGAAATGGGCGGATCAAGAACCTCGAATTAATGACAGTATTTTTTTTTCAAAATTCGTATTAAGAAAACCTTAGCAGTAAATACATTAAGAAGGCGTAGGCATAGGTGGGAGAATAATATTTGGATGGAACTTAGAAACTGCATGTCCGAGTTATGAACTGGATTATTTTCGTTGAGGATAGGGACCGATGGAAGGCCTCAGTGAACGGTGTATTAAATGGCGGAATCCTTAAGCCATAAGATTTGATGATGATGATAATAATAATAATAATAATAATAATAATAATAATAATAATAATAATAATAATGATAATAATAATAATAATAATAATAATAATAATAATAATAATAATAATAATAATAAAACAAGAGATGAATGTTCAAACTTCAATTGTAGATTTCATAAAAAATAACAAACAATTGAAATTCTATGGTCATATCAAAAGAATGACCAAAGACAGATTCCCAAGAAGAAAACTAGAATGGGTGTCACTTGGTAGAAGAAGAAGAGGACGGCCAAAATTAACGTCGATTGATGGTGTTTTGAACAGCATGAGGGGAAAAAGGGTTGGGCGATGGGAATTTGAACGACAGAGAGATAAGGAGGGAAATGACAGTAGATTAGTTTGAAGTAGGAAGATATTGTGAAATTTGCTAAATAATAATATTATTATATTATTATCACCGTATTATAATGTTTATTAATAAAAAAATAAATTATATGCATAAGCCATCAAATAACTTGCCAATGTTATTACCTGTTTGGTGTATTTTTAATTTAGAATATTTGATATCTTCTGTTTCGTAATTGCACTCAGATATTTTGTTAAAGAAATATATATACATATATATATATATATATATATGGAAGATGGGATTGGATGTATCTACGGATGTGAAGAATGTAATTACCTAAGGATCAAAATTAACTCAAAATGTAACCAAGAAAATTACATAAAATATAGAATTCAAAAAGGCAGATCGGTAATAACAATGTTAAACGGAGTTTTTTGGGATAAGAACAAAAGAACAGGTACCAAATTACAAATTTATAAATCCATAATTCGAAACACGATAACATATGGTGCAGAAACTTGGCAGTTGAATAAAAACTTGAGTTTAAAACTTATATCTACTGTAATGGATTGTTTTAGACGCTCAACTAGACATTCTGAATTGGGGGGGGGGGAATCAGAAATACAATATTAGAGAGTTTGTGAGATACAGACAAGTAGAATGGTATGGTCATATACGTAGAATTTCAGAGAAAAGGTTACCCAGACAAGGTTTGGAATGGATTTCACGTGGAAAAGGAAAGTGAGGTCGACCTAGATTTAAATGGATGGATAATATAAGAAGAGGTATAAGGGAGATAGGTCTGGAAGAATTGGAATGTGAAGATAGAGAAGAATGGAGAAAAAATAAAATTAAAAAAAAGTTTTGGGCACAGGAAGATGTTTTTATTATATTGTAAATATATATATATATATATATATATATATATTCGATGGAACTGTGTGAAAACAAAACAGTAAATATAATAAGGTAAAAGTAGAATTGATAATAATTTTACTTAATTGTTGAAATAGAATTGAATCTTACAGTTAACCATTTATCCTTAAGTCTTCACCTTGAAAACTGATTTCAATTTCATTTCCCCTTCTCTCAGCCTATCACATCTTTCAGTTCACACCCATTCAAATTTGCATATAACAAAGAATGGGAAATAAAACAAGAAACGGACTACAAGGCACAATCATTTTATCCAGTTCTTTATTAGGAACAAATAGACAAGCTATTGTCTGGTCTACGTGCCAAACACACTTGCATATATTTTTTTTGCAGTATCTTAGTACATTACTCCAAGTCATGTTGTAGGAAGGAATCTCTGCTACATGTACCAAAACCTACCTTGAACTATACTTTTTTGAGCAACAAATGAAAAATGAAATTTATTTGTAACTGCATACATTTACATAACTAGTAGATTAGCTTTAGAATGAATACGTATAAAATAATATTGTGTCGTCCGCGGTGGAATAGTGGTTATGTTCCTTGCCTCTGGTCCCAACAGTCGCAGGCTTAAACCCGTCCGGGGTTGATGGATATTTTAGGATGAAAAAATCCAAGGATCCAACGGATCCGAAACATGGACAGTGACAACATCAATCTGCCAGAATCCAAACCGCTGAAATAAAATTCCTCAGACCAATAGTAGGATTTCAAAGAACAGGCATAAAACACAACACAGAAATAAGACAGTAGCTAAAAGTAGAGAAATTAAACACAATAATAGTGAAATACAGAACAAACTGGAAAAAACACTTAGCAAGGGTGAGTGAGAACAGAATACCAAAAGCAGCATACGACTATTCACCAAGAGGAAGAAGTAGTTTGGGAAGACCAAAGAAAAGATGGAAACAGCAGCAATTTGGAGCCGGAACACGCTATTAAAAAGCCTAAACCGTGACGAAAAAGAAGAAGAAGAAAAATCCAAGGAGCAAGTCCTCCGGGAGGGACTTCAAGTCATGGGTCCCGAGTCTGAACATTTTCAGGCTCGTAAAATAACCTTAAGCCAAGCCTGAATAAAGAGGCCTCTAAGCAAAATTTACCGATCTTATTCATTCTAGTAATACCTTAGTTGCCTAATAGATGTCTCATTGGATCGGTATGTTGACCGCATACCACTCATGACATCTTCACGAAAATAAAAGTAGTAGTAGTAGTAGGACTTTATTAGACAAAAAAGTAAGATATTTACAATATTATTTAAAAATATGGGTCGCACGGGCAGTAAGCCGTACGTGCTGTTGACAGTCCGTTACAATAAAGTAATAGGCCTAATTGGTACTAGTGTAAAGAAAGATAAACAAAAACAGCAATAACATTACAATTACATAAAGAAAACACAATAAAAATATTACAATTAAATAATAACACAATAGCATTATACACTAAAAACATTAACATTACAATTACATAAAGAAAACACAATAATATTACAATTAAGTAATAACACAATAGCAATAACATTACAATTACATAAAGAAGACACAATAATAATATTACAATTAAATAATAACACAATAGCATTATACACTAAAAACATTAACATTACAATTACATAAAGAAAACACAATAATATTACAATTAGGTAATAACACAATAGCATTATACACTAAAAAAAACATTAACATTACAATTACATAAAGAAACACATTAATATTACAATTAAATAATAACACAACAGCATTATACACTAATTAATTTATATATAATTGTTAATAATTAATGGTATTGCATTTTGATAACATATATTTATTCATGAATGAGTGTTGTCCTTATTTTTCGCGTTTTGTCCAGAAATTTACCGAGGTTTATCCAATTTTCTGGATTTACCAATAACTCGTAGCATGCCAATCTTTCCCGATTTGAATTTAGAAATCTTTCTGGTAATAACTGACGTCTCCAATATTCTAAATCATTACATTTTTCTAATATATGTATCTCATCTTCAAAGTTCCCGCACATTGGACATATTCGCATATCGTGATCGTCGCTAATTTTTAGGAATTTCCATGCCCCTAGCCTAAACCAAGCAAGCCCTGATCTCTCCTTAAATCCTAGGTTGAGTATATAACTAAATTAACTTGATCTAGTAACTCCTAACAAAGGAGATATTACGGCCCAACATTGTGCCGTTACGCCATTCTTGATAGATAAAATAATATTGTAGCAAGAAATGCATTTGTTATAACTTGGGTTAGGATTTTGAGGTTCGCACTTTTTTATGGCGAATTAGAGCTCTCTCAATGGAACAATGAGCGAGGCGTTGTCTGAAATTGAGAATGGAAGGAATTTTATATCATATTTTTCCTATTGTTTTAGCCTTCTTCTTTGTCCCATTCTGAAAAATAATCTTATTTTCCTCCCTTTTCTGACTCCTTTGTGTTACTTTTTTAAAATATTTTATATAGTAAATTATGGTAATTAATTTACTCTACAATGTCCAATTTGTATTTAATTATTATTTATAAATATTAAATTAACTTCTCATCAGATGTGTTCGGAGACAGTTTGGACTTTAGAGTTTCTTGATTTTGTCTTACAGACGAGGAAAAATCCATAACAATCATCATCCAGGAAACTTGTCCTGACTGGGGATCGAACCCGGGCGTGTAGCGTCTCTACCCCTAAGTCATACTACAATAAAATAAAAGAGGAATGATGGGATTCTACAACAATTGAATACAGATTATACACTTCCAAACATGCATTCACAGAAACAAAATTGGCAGAATCAAAATTAAAGGAATGGACTGAAGAAGAACCCCATGAATTTCTGTGCTACATACCTCGTGGGAAAATATCTATTGGACGACCGCCAAAGTCTGAATTCCCAATAATCACGCCTAATGCTCTTTTTCCCTGCTGATCATATATTTGTTTTAAAATAACACCAGAAGCTAAATAATATAGTTAATGACATTTCAGGTAATCCCATGATATTTATAGTCCAGTTCTGGAACTGTAACCGTCTTGGTGAATCTTAAGGCGCTGAAAGGACGGAACATTGTCGAGTGGGGGAGGGAACTAGTAGTCATTCAAAGAAACGTTCTCATTAAAGATAATAATAAAATAAATTGTTATAAAAACAACAGTCGGCCGCGGTGGACTAGTGGTTATGCTCCTTGCCTCTGGTCCCGAGAGTCGCGGGTTCAAACCCGGCCGGGATCGATGGATTTTTTAGGACGGAAAAATCCAAGGGGCAAGTCCTCCGGAAGGGACTTTAAGCCGTGGGTCCCGAGTCTGAAGATTTTCAGGCTCGTAAAAAACCCTTAAGCCTGAATGAAAAGGCCTCTAAGCAAAATTTACCGAATAATCCCGTCCTAGTACTACTTGGTTTCCTAGATGTCAGTATGAGGCGAAACGCTGACCACGGACCACTCAAAATGACATCTACACGAAAACAAGTGTAACTAAATTAATATGGTTCAAATTCTTCCCTGTAGGAGGAGAGCGCCTAAATCTCTGTAAAGGGAAACATAGGCTTACAATACAATAAAAACAACACTATTCTATAATGAACGTTTTAAACTTATGAGAAAACAAAAGGATTCACTAACACAGAACTAGTAGATACAACAATTCAACGTATAATAACTATTATGTTCTTTTTTTCGTTTATACTAGTTTTTCCTTATTGTTTTACCTTTTTCTTTGTTTGTTTTACCTGTTTGTTAACTTTCTTTAATTCTCACATAGACACAAGAACAGGACACACACACACACACCCAGACCCAAGGTGGAGATTGAAAATCCCCTACCTCGCCAGGAATCGAACCCGGGTCGCCGTAGTGGAAGGTAGGGACTCTACCGACTACGCACCGGCGACGGACAAAAGTTTAATCGGGATTCGAACCTGGGACCGTATGACCCGTAGTCAGAAGTTCTGACCCCAAGACTATCAGGTTAACAACTATTATGTTTTCAAAACTGAGGATAGTTGCTGGCAATACCTGCATCTCGCCCTCCCTTCTTATCGCCCCACACACCCCTCAAATGCGGCTACAGAAGCCAGAACTGCACTATAGATCAGCCCATTAACAATATAAAATTGTATTTTTATCTGATATTAATTAATTAAATAAAATAAAACTGTTAACATTTTGTACGATTTTCATATTTATTTCGTCTGAAGAAGGTATAAAGTACTGAAACAGCTATAATGAATTTGTATTGAAATAAATATGTAAATCGTACAAAACTTTAACAGTTTTATTTTATTCAATTAATAAACATAATGGATCTTCGTAAAATAAACGCCAAATCAATTGGTTATCTGATTTTTGCTCGAATAAGAAACGTTAATCTCCATAAGATATTACCTCGCTTGAACACTGCGATATAAGTTATTCTAGCACTCCCTTTCAATCTACGTGAACAGATGAAATTCCACTGCCCGGGCCACTTGAGTTACTAAAATATACGCAGCACTTGACATAACTATGCGTCTGTTTAATAAAAAAACTTGTGAATGTTATGATCTTCAATCCATGAATAAACTCTTTCATTATAGAATTTAATAAAACATTAGAACAAGTTCATGAATTCAATTATTATCTAAGCTGTAATATTTCATACCTAGTTTCAAATGACTTAGAACACAAATTAACACAAAATTCTTCAATTAATTGGCACAATAAAACAAACTATATCCAGGAAAGTGAGAAAAGAAAGTTTATTAAAACTATACAGATCGTTAGTACTACATACATTTTTATACGGTTCAGAAAACTGGGTCTTAACCACATCCCAGAGGAGGAGAATTAAGCAGCAGAGATTAAATTACTTAGACCTCTTGCAGGATACTCTTTTCTTGACCATAAAACAAACAAATCTATTCGTCAAGAACTAAATATCGGTATTATATTAGATATTATTGACGAATACTGGTTAAACTTGAATTTCCATTTACAACGCATGCAACCATTAAGGAATTTCACTACAGTCATGCAGATACAGACCACAGGGTAAATGAAGATTTGGAAGACCAAGGAAGCGATGGAGAGAACAGCTATAAATTCTGGAGACGGAGTGGATCAATTGGTCCAATCCTTGAAGCACCTGATGATGATAATACAAATTGACCAAACATCCCTTATGATTAATAAGAATACTAAAATTAATTTAAAGTCAGAGTTTCCACAAAATAAGTCCAATCTCAATTATTACTTCGGACAGTAACATTTTATCTATTTTTTTGTGTCAAGAAAGTTTTTCGGTCATGAACACATATAGGTCCGCAGATACATGATACATGTTATATGGATCCATAGTTTGGATAATGACACAACATGCAGACAGAATAACTGTAGTTGAAATGGATTTTTGGAGAAGAGCTGCCAGAAAATCTAGACTGGAAATAATTAGAAATGCTGAAATTAGAAAATGGATGAATGCAGAAAGAAGTAACCTAAAATGAATGAGATTAAATACAGGAGGCTAAAATGGCATGGACACGTAAGAAGAATGCAGGATGTAGACTACCAAAGGCAGTCTATGCATGGAAAATTGAAAGAAGGTGCAGAAAAGGAAGACCAATAACAACCTGGAAAAATAACATTTAAAATTCAATGAGGAAATTTAGTGTAGCGGATGAAGGCACAGAGGACACACAACGATGGAGAACTTTAATTAAGTGAAATTTGTTACAAACTGATAGTCTGAAAGTCCGTAGTATATTCATGTATTTTTGAACTAGTTTTAATTACCAAGATTGGTTGAGGAAAAACCCTCCATGGTAACGAAAATTCTCAAAATGAATCAGATGCATGATCACTTATTTTAATTAATTGTATTATTTTTTCACTTTTTTTTTTAGATCTATGTACAGTTATCCGTTTTGTATACAAGAAACAATAACAGGAGATTATTCCATTCCTTTATCGCAATATGACCTCTCGCTTTATACGTACTTTTGTGTGCCACACGCTACCTGGGCCTTAGAGTGACACTACCTGTCGAGAGAGGAATTTTAAACAAGAATCACATACATACATACATACATAGTTACTTTTTCGCCGAATGTGCGGGAAAACGCTCACTGTTTTTACAAAGAGACCTAAAACATGTTTGGGAAAAAAGAATCTTATATACTCAACCTAGGATTTAAAGAGAGATTAGGGCTTGCTTGGTTTAGGATAAACTTGGGTAAATTTCTGGACAAAACGCGGAAAATAAGAACAAATCTCATTCATGAATAAATACATGTTATCAAAATGCAATACCATTAATTCTTCTTAATAATTCTACATAACTTAATTAATGTATTATGTTATTGTAACATGTAATTGTAATATTATTCAATACACAAGTGATCTTCTTGGTGATAAAATATTAAAATATATATACAGTCAATATGCCCATTTCACCAATTAATGTTTTAAAATGGTCAACAAGTTTCTACAGCCAAGCTGTCATTCTCAAGACCAGATATTGACTGTCAATATCTGGTCTTGAGAATGACAGCTTGGCTGTAGAAACTTGTTGACCATTTTAAAACATTAATTGGTGAAATGGGCATATTAACTGTATATATATTGTAATATTATTGTCTTTTCTTTATGTAATTGTAATATTATTGTTTTCTTTTTGTTTTTCTTTATACTATTACCAAATATTACCTTATTGTAACGGACTGTCAACAGACGTACGGCTTGCTACCCGTGCGACCCATATTTGTAAATAACGTATATATCTTACTTTTAGTCTAATAAAGTCCTATTACTACTTTTTTGACCACGCATGGTAACTATTAGCTATTATGAATAACATAACTCTATAAAACATTACAACAATTCCATTAAACTTTAGTGACTATTTATCTCGTAGACCGATAATTTTGCCTCGTCCTGTTAATCAAATTGCTCCTTACTGTTCGTAATGAGAGAGATCTCCGCAAATTAACTCCTTTGACAAGGATATCGATTCAACAATGTACGATCAATATGGTACAACAAGAAATGCCAAAAGAAAACAACTTCAAAAATTACAACAACAAAAAAAAGGTTAGTTCTGTTGCTCTAAAAAATGAATTAAATTGTATATAATGACTCTGCGTTATTATTAATAGTTATTTCTCATATAATAATCTGTTATTGATTTTTCCCAAGCCCAAAGAGATTTAACAGTAAATATATGATATTTATAACTATAAATCCGGCTTAGAAATCGCCTGGAAGTAAGATAAAAACTTCACATTTGCTAAATATTAAACATTATATTTATTTTTTGGTCCAACGCTGTGGTCTCGAGGTAGCGTGCTGCCTTGTCACGCAGCGGGCCCGGATTCGATCCCCGGTCGGGGCAGTTTTTTTGGGCGAGGTTTTTATCGGAGTTTTTCGTCACCTGTAAGACAAATGTCAGGGAAAATTTAAGGACCAAACGGCCCCTGAAATCATATGGCCCTCATCATCATCCTTATCATCGTCATAATAATCATCATCATCATCATCCTTCACCAGCGTGGAAAGCAACGGGAAGCTACCACACCTACAGTTCCCTAGTAAAGTTGCAAGAATAGCATGAAAATACTATGATTGCAGTGAAGGACCTGCCTTCGGGCAGAATTACTATGGATGGAAGGATATTTATTTTTAGCTTCTGGTGTTGTATTATTCGCTAAATAGTCACTCCAAATCGAACGCGAGATTGAGTTTCTCATTAGACGTAATCAATCGCGACTTTATCACTCGTGATTTTTTCAGAAAAACACAACCTCTTGTTAGATTACTGTCCATAATCAGTAGGGGATTAGAAAATTACTAAATATGTATAAAAAAACAGATAATGGAGAATTGGTTTTTAGGGGCCGAAGTTATCTTTGGAGACGTGTAGCAATTTTACTTTTAAAAACGAGTTTTATATATAATTGAAAACTGTGAAACGATTATTTTATGCTACCGAGCTAAACAATATTTTAAGACAATGTTAAACATGATTATTACATATCCTACGAACGAGTTATTTGTATAGTCGGCTCAGTTGTTTAGTTTACATGCAGTTTGCTTTGTGATTAGATACGTCTATTTTGCATTCATAAGTACTTAACATATCAAGCGGCGTTGTCACGTTTTATTCACAAGAATAAATTTTTACCAACTAAAGATATTGCAAAAGACAAAAAGTTGCAACGCTGTTAAGATAATTATATACACGTTGAGCAATAATAATAATAATAATAATAATAATAATAATAATAAATAATAATAATAATAATAATAATAGCTTTATTTTACCTGGCAGAGTTAAGGCCTTAAGGCCTTGTCTGCCACTCAACCAGGTTTTAAAAAAATAAAAAAATAGTCTTACATCTAAATTACAATAAAGATAAACAATTACATGTTATAAATACAATACAATTAATATTTATAATGCATTTTGATTTACTCTAGATTTAACAAATTTAATGTATAATACGTACAAGATATATAAAAAACGAGAAAAGATTATGAATGACATAGTATAAATTTAAATAAATAGAGAAAAATTAATTATTAGACAACAGGTAACTGTAGACATGGAAACGTAATTTAAAAATGCAAAGACATTATTGGCAGAGTTAAGTTTTAAGTTTCTGGAGATTGGAGCGGCGTCTTAGAAGCCTCTAACAACTCCCCGGCTGTACCTGGCAGTAACAATGTATTTTTTAAATGAGAGGGAAACCGTTTCCTTTGATGCCGCCTGTAAACTAAATGACTGATCCGACTATATGCGAGTAATGCAGACCCTTCTGTTTGAGTGGACCCTGTTAATATCTTGTTTAATTCGTGCTGCCCTCGAACAGAAAACATTTTAACTTCTTCCCTCATCAACTTTGTCGGCTTCAAGGCCAGTTTCTTTTATTCTTTATGCGAAGACGGGTTTATTTCTGATATTTATGAAAATACCATTTTAAAAGTTTTTCAAGCTAAGAATCAATTCTTAATTTCTGTTATTCAATATTACAAATGATGAAAAACTCCTAAATGTATTATGTAGATGCTGTTTTAATATACTCACGGGTTTGGTTTGATATTATGTGACATGGTGGCTGTATAAGATAATTAAACATAACAAAGGAATTCGGTTATTGTGGACCCTCTGGGCGCACTTTACACGAATACGTATGTTTTATCAATGAGGATGCTATCTGTAAAAAACAGTCAATTAATTTTATTTAATATGCTTGTAATTTTGCTTAACCCAAAGACCGTCGCTTTCTGCAGTTAAATGACGTGTGAATGTTGTAATCAACAATAATTTTTCATCAAAAATAATTTTTCAAAACATAAAATAAATATCAACGCTTGTTGATTACGATCAGTCATAAATATTTTCAGATTAATCTGTGCCTGTCTGTATAAATCAATAGAGTAAATAAACTTAAAAGTAGACTAAAAGCTAAGGTTCATTTTATCCGAATATGGAAGTTAAAGTGGGCATTTCTTGTAATGTAAAAAAAGTTTATGAATTATGAAGATATTTCCATATTTGAATAAAATAACAATTCTATTTCATAGTTACAACACTAATGATAATCACTGTAATTAAACAAAATTCAAATCCCTTGATTAAAAGAAGAAAAACAACAAATTCAAAACAGGGGACCAAATTACCCGAAGTTCCTCCAATAATATTAATTAAACTAAAACTTTCAGATACAAGAGAGAATAAAGTCGCTATTCCATATGCGAAATTACAGCACAAATTTGTATAATTAATATTCTTTCACCTTATTCCTTTATCCACATACCTCTCATTTTTGTATCCGTTGGTATTATTTTGTTTCCTTTCATGTATCAATATAACCCTTCTCCATGTATGTAGAGTATTTAGCTCCCTCCCCTCATAACATGGAATTTTCTATTCCTAGCGTTCTCTCTCCCTTTGCACTTTGCATAATATTCCCATTACAAGGACCTCAGTGTTCCGATCTGTTGTATATCCACTGACTACAGGGTGAGAAAGCAAGACGGATCTCTTATTCACAGGATGTTAGGATATGCCATGCTTTATCGCCTTGGACTAAGTAATAATTAAATTCAAAGCACATTAATTATTGAATAGTTGCCCTGAAAACAGATCTAACCCATAAACTACTCGTACATATTGTTGAGAAACGAAAAAAAAACGCATAATGTTCATTTTGAGGTTATTACCTTTATTATATCATATACATTTTAATCTATCATCCAATTTGAATGCAAAATAGCATGCTAAGGTAAAGTGATTCCACTACAGGCCATACGAGACTCTTGGGGCAGTAGGAGGTTAAGGCTCCCACATTTTCTAGACAATCGGCATTTTATGTCAGCCGGGTTGTCAGCCCTGTGTATCGGCCGCCTTTACCTCCAGAACAAGCGTCTAGTACTCATTTCCATTAGAGGCTGAGTCGATCCCAGGACCATGGTGCCACAGAAGGTTTGGTTCAGTTTAAAACTTCTGACACCACCGGGACTTGGACCCTCGACATTCCGGTTTGTAGCGCACTGCCTTGACCAACATTTCTATGCTATGACGTGCCCCAAATATCATGCTATTAACTAAATATTGACAATTTAATACAAAATTGAGTGCAAAACTGATCTATCTTTACAGAATGCAAAAATTATCTAACCCATATTTAACTAAAATGCTGCAATAAGAAATCGAAAAATTTCTAACTGAATTAGTGTTCAATATTTATTTTCCGTTTAATGTTATTTCGTTACACTCTTTGTGTATTTCTTATTTTGAATCAATTTCTCTAAGATTCTGATGGAATTCACGGAACTGTGTTGGATGAATTTGCACAAGTACAATAATTGTTTTTGTGCACTGCTACTCATGACTTGACTAATTACTTCTGTCATTTTGTTACAGAGAGATCAATACTCGCTTAAAATCCAACTTTTAAAAATTAATAAAACAGGCCTTGAAGAGAGTAGGGATAGTTTTACATCCATTATACCACGATATTCTCCGGATAGACCACTAATCCATTGAAAACACAATTTTCGAATTTCTGTTAGTTAGATCTCTTTTCTGGACAACTATTCAATTACTTTTACAAGAGAGTAACCTCTCTCATCGGGCATATTTGTAAGACGCTTTGCATGTTTGATTGATTGGTATTCCAGGAGTGTGTTTCTTTGTGATAGGAATTGGGATGGGATATTCCAAGCCTCGTGAGCATGACTATGCCCGTTCATCAAATAATCAGTAGTGGAATCCGGATTAAAATTCGGAAACAATGCTTGAAAGGTTCGTAACGCTAGTCGTGGGAGTCCCTGTACTGTCATCAGTTAGCCACTCACAACAACCACTTCAGTTGAGCTTGATTTTTTTAGCTGTTGTGCTTCAAATTTACTTCGCTAAATCTCTCTCATTCGTCCAATAGCAGAAAGTGCTATATGCCTACAAAACGGTAGGTAAGTAGTATTATTTTAACGCCGATCTTTAATATCTGAGTTCATTAGCGTCAAAATTCTAAGTTGGGCTTGAAACAGGCAAGTTTCGGAATATATGTTCCTTAAAAAGAAAATTATCCTCCTTGTATGACCTATTAACTGAATACTTTGAAAAAAAAAAGGCCTATATGAATCTCCCCTTCTCAATTTCGATATAGAGCAGACAGAAGTATTGTGTATGCTATAACAAATTTTGTTAAGCAAACTTTAGACGCTTTTGAAAATAATAATTTAGTATGTGGACGTTCCTATGATTTCAGTAAGGCCTTCGACACAATATCTCATGATATTCTTAGACATAAATTAACATATTATGGTTTTGAAAATTTAAGTTTTAAATTAATATGTTCATATTTAAGTAATAACAACAATCTATTTGCTTGAATAATAAAATATCCAAATTTAGACAGGTTAATTATGGTGTCCCACAAGGTTCTGTGTTAGGACAAGTTTTATTTCTAATTGATATTAATGATCTTCCTGAGAGTATAAAAGATGAATGTCTCGAGGCATATTTATTTGCTGATGATTTAGCTATTAATATATATTGTAAAAATAATGACATTCTTCAAAATAGACTTGAAACAGTTTCTTTAAAATTACAAGATTGGTGTAATTTTAACAAACTTAGTCTTAATACAAGTAAAACAGTTAATATGTGAAATTTAACTTAAGTAGAATGTTTAATTCAAATGTTAAGTTTCTAGGCATTTATCTTGCTTCACATTTAGGATGGAAATCCCAAATTGATCATATTTCAGGCAAACTAAGTAAAAGTTTATATATGTTGAGAGCCCTAACTCAAAATTTAGATATGAAATCTTTATTATCAGTTTATTATAGTCATATTTACAGCCATCTGAATTACGGAATTTTATTGTGGGGTAACCAAAATTATTCGAAAAAAACTTTTTATTCCACAGAAAAGAGCTATTAGAATAATTAGTGGACAAGAATAATAGGACTCACTGTAAACCACTTTTTATGAAATAATTAGGAATTCTTACTCTGGCATTAATGTAAGTTCTTAGTTGCTTAATTCATATTTCAAAAAATTACACAAATATCCATGCCGTATATCTCTTCATAAAACTATCATAGAGGAATAATAATATGTATTTAATTATATGCAAATTTAGCAAAAGTCAATATAGTTATGAGGTTGTATCAGTGAATGTTTAATTCTCTTCCAGATGATATAAAGAATCTTCCTGTTTCAATTTTTAAAAGATTAATTAAATCAGTATTGACTTTGAATCCTCTCTACAGTGTTCACCAATATTTTAGCATTGACTGGTCGAGACATCACGGAAATTAACATTACCGGTACCTACTAATTGACGTTGCCATGCATTGTACCATGTTTTTGACTATAAAAACCTATCTATCTATCGTTCTTAAAAGATTATCAGAGATATCCTGCAATACTATGTATAAAGAGTAAAATAATTTAAGCGCTTTCTTGAGAATGCTCTTGTTTTATCAATAACAATAAATATTATAAGTTCAAATAATAAATCTTAATAATCCTTCTAATTTGATTATTTCACTAGAGAAATCATGTTTCCTTGAATGAGCTTGGTACGATTAATTATGCACTTTTTAAAAATGATATTTTCCGCTACAACTATGAATTGTATTATGTTTTGTGGAAACATGATTAACTGCTAGAAATTGTTATCCAATTTTCTTGGTTTCAATAATGATTTTGGTTCAAAAGCTAGGAAATACTGTAAAATATTAACCATGAAAATATATGCGTTTTTTTTTTCTTCAATCTGTAGAAGTAGACTACATTTCTTTAAATGTGACATCTAAAAATTTTGCAGCATTTACAAACGTTCGCTCGGCCACGTTATTTGAAGAACGAAAGCAGGTGCCTGATTCTTGTACGTATTTTAATTGGCATGCCTTGTTACCACGCCAAAGTTACAAAAGGTCGCAAAGTTGTTCTTTTGTTTTACCAACTATGCAAACCAATTAGTTCCTAACAAACGCACTTTTCTTTATTGCACACCAAATACGATAGATTCGCAGTACAGCTGGGTGTTGCTATTATATTTCCTCGCTCACATTTCGAAACATAATACTGTATAACGGTAAATTACTTTATTTTAACAAAGCAATATTGAGATCAACAGATAACATTTCAACTTTCAAAAAATTTAACCTACCATATCGTTGAGTTTTAGTTTAAAATTGACTTAAGAACGCAACAGAAAATTACATAAATTCTTTATTTAAAATCAGGAATGTTGAACGTCTCTAAAGGAATAAATCAATATTGAACGAGAGTTTTGAATAATGACTGAAGAAGTTGGTGTTACTGTCTAGTAGATGATAGAAGGCAGTAATATAAATATCGTGATGTAATGCCTGAACGTCAGATACAGTTTTCTGCAATTCAATTTAATGTAGGCCTACTTGATTATCCAGTTGCTCTGGTCACTATATATATATATATATATATATATAGATATTATAAATATATTTTTGACATTTGGCAATGAAGGCAAATATGATATGAAAAGAAAAAAGAATGCTTGAGTCGGGATTTGAACTCGAGTCTCTAAAGTCTGTACCTTTAGCGCTCTAACCAACTGAGCTACCCAAGAATTCCAATACAAGCATACAATTTTTTTTCTTATACATGTAGTATTCTCAATTCACACAAGAGGTAGCGGAAATTTGTTCCAACTGCCATCTCGCGGCTAACATGACAGTTAAGGAGTTTAGAGACTCGAGTTCAAATCCCGACTCAAGTATTATTTTTTCTTTTCATATATATATATATATATATATATATAACGGGAGATTGACTGCAAGTCAATCACGTTAATATTTAATAATAATAATAATAATAATAATAATAATAATAATAATAATAATAATAGCTTTATTTTACCTGGCAGAGTTAAGGCCTTGCCTACCACTCAACCAGAATTTATAAAAAAAATCAAATAATATTCTTACATCTAAATTACAATAAACAAAATTATTACACGGTATATCTACAATATAATTTGATTTAATCTAGATTTAACGAATTAATTATAAAAGAACAAGACAGGAAAATGAAAAAAAAAAGAATAATAATGGCATAAGATATATTTAGTTCCCTTGGATAGTAAATATTTTATTAAAAATAAAATATAATTGTACCTGTAATGTAAGTTAATTTAATCAGTTAATTAGCTGATTAATATTTATGCTATTATCATCAGGTTGAATAAAACTGCTATAATGGCTGGGGGACGGATGTCCTGACCACATGTCACTCCTATAATGGCTGAATGATCGTCCACCTCTGTGTTTAACACGTGGATGTGAGGCAGAAGCACACTGGTAGGCCAAATATCTTCTAAGCCTATCGTGTGATGGATGATGATGACGCTATTATCAACGTGTGAAGATAGTGCTGATATTTTGTCTACTTACGAATAATGGCTATTTCAGGAAACTAACAGGTAATTCTGTATGTATGTGTTTAACTTCATTCAACTGCATGTTTCCTATTTTGGGTTCGGATAGTCAGAGCAGCCCAAACTTATTCGTATCGCGGAAAAATGGAAGAAACAGCAAGGAGACGTGTGTCTTATTATTATTATTATTTTATTATATCATTATTATTTTATTATATCATTATATAATAATAATCTTCTTCTTCTTCTTCACTTCCTGGTTTAGGCAAGAGTTGCCTGAAAGTAAAGTGATCCCACAACAGGCCCGGAGGCCCCTGGGTAATAATAATAATAATAATAATAATAATAATAATAATAATAATAATAATAAATAATAATATATTATTATTATTATTATTATTATTATTATTATTATTATTATTATTATTATTATTATTATTCAAGAAATAAGTACTGGAATGAGAAGAGGACTGGAGGACATGGAGTGGATGGTTAGAGACGAGTGGAGAAGAAAAATAAAACTTTAGGCACAGAAAGATGTGTAAACATTAAGAATCTGTATATAAATAAACATATATTATTGTCATCATCATCTGCCTTTCAAGTATTAGGCCCAGTGGCCCATTACGGTCTCCCGCCATCTCCGAAAAGGTCGACCCACAGATCTTCTGCCTCGAGGAATGTAGTGAAGAATTTGTTTTGGTATTCTGTGAAGATCCATAGGCTGAATATGGGCTAGCCAATTGTTTCTATATTCTTGGAGGTATTCAGATATTGGTACGATGTTTAACTCTCTGGCTATTGTTGAATTTCTTTGGTGGTCTAGAAGGCTATAACCTGCAGTTCGTCGCAGAAATTTCATCTCCGTGGCTGTAATATGACGGTCATCCTGAGTTTTGATGGTCCAAGCTTCACTGCCATAACAGATTATGGGTCTAGCGAGAACTTTATTGATTTTCATTCTTGTGTGTCTCTGCACTTTTGATGGTTTAAAAACTTGGTTGATAATTCTTAAAGCTTTATTATAGTTTTGTATTTTAAAGGATATATCATATTCCTCATTATAAGTTAGATTATATCCTAAGTATTTAAATGAATTTACTTGCTCTCATATTGAATTCTGAATACAAATTTTACTTCTTTCTGGGAATTTCCCTTGAAAGGCCATAACTTTAGATTTTGTTGTTGATATTTCCATGTTAAATCGTTGGGCTATTATATTAAGATGATGAGTGGAATATTGTAATTCATCTTCATTATTGCCGAAAAGAGCCTGATCATCTGCATTATAAGAGTGTGTGTAAAATTGTGTCTCTTGAGATAGGAATATTACCATGAACTGTCAATCTCCAGTGTCTGATGATAGCATTGTTATTATTATTATTATTATTATTATTATTATTATTATTATTATTATTATTATTATTATTATTATTACTACTACTACTATTATAAGAGTCGATTTTCTACTTCTCTTAATATGTCGTCATAACATATATTACAAGATTTTGTTCCTTTACTGATAGACTAATATTATTATAGGCCCACCCTTAGCACATTTTAATTTATTAGAATGAATGCTCTAAGCCTACAGGGGCTAGATGAAAAGTGATGGAGGGCCGTATCCGGCCCGTGAGTCGTAGTTTGGGCATCCCTGGGATATTTGATGATAACTTATTCTTATGTAGCAATTTGGCAGAATTCTTTACTTATGATGATGTATATACGAGTATACTTTATTAAAAGCTGAATATTATTTAACAATTCTGATCATTAAATTAACATAAAAGAATGCAGGCTTTCACGGCCGGTAATCGTAATGTTAAAAGATTCAGGGTTATGTGGCCGTGGTCTATAACTGGTGTTTCTTTCAGACTTTCTCCCTCAACTGCGGAGGGCATCTTCAGTAGCGAGTGCTCCTAGGTGATGTTACCTTGTCGTAGACTCGACTGTAAGGAGACCTCGCCACTGAAGATGCCCTCCGAAGTTGAGGGAGAAATGTCTGGAAGAAATACCACTTATAGACCACGGCCACATAGCTCGGAATATTTTAACATTATGAACATAAAAGAGCTGATGCATTTGAACTTAAGGTCACTTATTTCAGGCTTGAATAACACTGAGTAACAAAAAATAAACTTTTTTTTTGTCTCAGAAAGAAAAAATATGTGATTCTGATACTATTTTGTCTCCTGAATTCAAATATGATATCGGTTTTTCTCCATCACGCAAGGTTTCCGAGAGACAGAAATTTATAATTTCAAACACTTCAATATTTTCTACATTCGTAACTACACAATATTCGAACATTCGGACTCATCTAGAAAGTAAGAAATGACGATTTTCTGCTATATTTCGCCTGTGGAGCATCCCTCTTGATGGTACAACAATAATCGGCCAGCATATTAAGATTCCATTTGCCTTGATATCTCTTTTCCACAGCTGAAATTTTCTGAGTTAGCTCATTTGGTTTTATTTTACAATGGACAAATGGACGAAAAAACGTTTATTAAAAAAGAATTATTTAAATCCATTAATTGAAATTGAAATAAAAAAAAACTGTGGGTGGTGGAGAAATTCCGAATACATATTTGAAAACACGATAAAAAAAACTGCGTTAAGTACAACTATTGGTACAAAAATCATGTTGACCAGTGTAATTTTACGTGTTGTAAATCTACGTTACAGGAATCAAAGTTATACTACAAAACCTTAGGAAGCCATACTCACGATTTTTACGCACGAAATATGACATCTATCCCGGCCGGGTTTGAACATGCTGCAATATTTGTTAGCAGTTTTAGAAACCTATTTCCTTTTTATTTGTTTTTCGAAATACGAATAATTCCAATGTTTGGGTCCACAAGCAAAAATGTCAACCACCAGACCGCCGCGCCGGCACGTACTATAAAGAAAGAAGTTAAAATTAGGAAGTATGTGCAGGTATGCTAACGTGTGGATTGATGTTGAAGAGAATTAGATAAAGTTCCGGTACAGTGAAACCTACATAATCTAATTTTTTTTATTATTGATTTCGTACATCTCAATGATGGATAAATCATATTTGAAGAGAAAAATTATACGCTCAGACCGGGACTTGAACATGGGACCCTTGGTTCTCTAGACCAAGTGCTCTACCAACTGAGCTACCTGAGCAAGTACCGATCTAAACGCAAATCTTTCTCTATATACATTGTAATTCCCATCCACCAAATGCTGTGAAGCCATGCTTCTATCTTGCAAATGGCGGCTCCTTTTATTAAGAAGACATATTTGGGAATTATGCATTACAGCCAGTACGGCTTTTTCCAAGTTTTTTTTTATTATTGATTTCGTACATCTCAATGATGGATAAATCATATTTGAAGAGAAAAATTATACGCTCAGACCGGGACTTGAACCCGGGACCCTTGGTTCTCTAGACCAAGTGCTCTACCAACTGAGCTACCTGAGCAAGTACCGATCTAAACGCAAATCTTTCTCTATATACATTGTAATTCCCATCCACCAAATGCTGTGAAGCCATGCTTCTATCTTGCAAATGGCGGCTCCTTTTATTAAGAAGACATATTTGGGAATTATACATATGATTATAATATGATTTATCCATCATTGAGATGTACGAAATCAATAATAAAAAAAACTTGGAAAAAGCCGTACTGGCTGTAATGTATAATTCCCAAATATGTCTTCTTAATAAAAGGAGCCGCCATTTGCAAGATAGAAGCATGGCTTCACAGCATTTGGTGGATGGAATACAATGTATATAGAGAAAGATTTGCGTTTAGATCGGTATTTGCTCAGGTAGCTCAGTTGGTAGAGCACTTGGTCTAGAGAACCAAGGGTCCCGGGTTCAAGTCCCGGTCTGAGCGTATAATTTTTCTCTTCAAATATGATTTATCCATCATTGAGATGTACGAAATTAATAATAAAAAAAACTTGGAAAAAGCCGTACTGGCTGTAATGTATAATTCCCAAATATGTCTTCTTAATAAAAGGAGCCGCCATTTGCAAGATAGAAGCATGGCTTCACAGCATTTGGTGGATGGGAATTACAATGTATATAGAGAAAGATTTGCGTTTAGATCGGTACTTGCTCAGGTAGCTCAATTGGTAGAGCACTTGGTCTAGAGAACCAAGGGTCCCGGGTTCAAGTCCCGGTCTGAGCGTATAATTTTTCTCTTCAAATATAATCTAATATTGTTAAACACCAATTCTTCAATGAATCGCTATGTTTGTGGATTTATGTACTAAGACGATTTTTAAATTTAATATCAGCACCACCATCATCATCTTGTTGTTCTTCTTCTTCATTTTCTTTTTAAGGTAAGGGCCTATTGGTCCGTTCCGCTCCCGCTGCACAATATGCTACAGGCCGTCCTTCTAATGTCGTTTCGGTCTTCCTGCATTTCTTCGGCCTTGAGGTTTATAATGAAGTATCTGTTTTTGATAAACGATTATTTGGCATTCTTTGTACGTGTTCAAACTATTTACATTTATTTCTGCATATTCTCTCATTTATATTATCATCATCATAAACAACAACAAGGATTAAGCCCAATGGCCTGTTCCGATCTCATTATAGGTCGAATTGGTCATTCCACCTCTTCAATGGTCTTCCCAACAATCTTCTCCCTTTTGGTTTATAATTATACATTCTTCTTGGTATGTGCTGTTCATTCATTCGTAATACGTGCTGAAGGTAAGTATTTTGATAGTATTTTATTTTTTCACAGAGATTAAATATAATATATCTTCGTTTTTCTTTTTATCGGCCCTTTGGTATCCTGCTATTGCTCTCAGCATCTTCAATTCTGCAGCCTCTATTTGTTTACTATCTGCCTTTGTTAATGTCCAGATTTCACATCCATAGATAAGAGATGGAACCGCCAATACTTGTTTATATTATATACTTGTAATTCATTTCTGATATCTAGACTTCTCTTTTGATCTCTTAAAGATACACCTGCAAACGGATCTCAGAAATCTCATTTCTATTGTCTCAATTTTATGTTTATCATAGATCGTTAAAGGCCAAGTCTCAGTTCCGTATGTTAACGGCTACTGTTTTATAAAATTTCAGTTGAGTTTCCCTTGTGGTCTTATTTCTCAAATATCTTCCTATTGAACCACATATTTGTTGAAATTTCCGTAATTTCTTCTCCGTCTCCAAGTTTTCCAGGTTCGATATCACGCATCCCAGATAATTAAACAAGTTACTTGTTCAATGATGTTTGGTCCAATTACAATTGTCCTTTTATGCTGAGTTCCAACAAATGCCATGGAATTTGTTTTCTCTATTAATATCTTTAAATTTAATACATATGACCGAACATTTCGTAATCTGCTCTTCTAATGGCGTCCTTGAATAAATATGAGCCAACTATCTCCTACCTAATCTCGATATTTCTAGTTTCATGTTTCCTATTCTTATCATCCCACTAAAATCGTCCTTGTCAGTTGAAATTTACTAAATTGGTTGTTTAATTATATACAATCAAATGCCTATGTCCTTTAAGGGAGAAGAAAAGATAAGGTATGAGTATTCGAGAATAAGTACTTAGAAAAAAAATTGGACCAAAGAGAGATGAACAGACTGGATAATGGAGAAGACTCAATAACAGTAATCTTTATAGGAAATCATATTAATAAGAACAGAAGAACAGTTAAGTCTCGTAGACTGCGATGGACAGGGCATGCGACACGAATGGGGAGTAAAAGAGGGGCATGGAAGCTTTTTGTAGGAAAACCAGAAGGAAAATGCCCAGTAGGCAGACCAAGAATAAGGTGGGAGAATAACATTAACCACGATTTGAGGGAAGTAGATTATACAGGAGATGATTGGAAATTATTAGCTCAGGATAGGGAAGTGTGGAGAGTTTATTTCTGCGCGGCCATGAACCTACAGGTTCGATAGTTCCAGTGAGTTAATTAATTACAGTTTTATAGACCTCCTCCATGTTCTCTGATTTTAATGATATTATTAAATTCAACTTGGTAATGAAATCTTAAAATAGTATTTTAATAATCGTTAAGTAAAAAAAAGTCTATTCAGGTTAAACTGTACACGTTCCTTCGTAAGTTCTCTGATTTTAGTTATATTATTAAATTTATCTTGGTAATGAAATCCTAACAGTATTTTATATAATTACTGACATTAGTGGTCGCCCAGCGGCAGAGATTCGACCACAATTCACTACTTGTTTTTAAGTTTGTCACAAATACGTCATCATGCATTAATTTTAAAAATTACGAACGATTGGAAATATGTGGTATAGCTTGGCTAAGCCATATTTAAAAAACAACGCGTCATTTGAAATTTGTATACTATGTAAATTTGCATTTGGCCCAGTGTACGGGAATATTCCATTCTTCTTCGTCTCTCACTCCGACCCGGCAAAGTTCTGTCGAGGCATAGGCTAAGGGAAGTAGGTGCGAATATGTAAATATAAATAAAAATGCAATGAAATTACTGAAACCAAGATTATACAGGGTTGAAATAATAAAATGTACTCACTTTTTTAAACCACTAATAATAAATACGCGAGAGTAAGTCAATTCACATTGCTGCTGCACAATTTTCTTTTTGCAACAATGCACATTCATTATGAACGTAAACAAATGAGTACACAACTGAATAATACACAAATTCCTTAGAGACCATTTATTTTATTTTGTTTAATTTAATTTATTGGTAACACATATTAAATATAAATTATATTTTTCTGTACTCCTTCTCTATATGAACTTTAATTATGTCAAATATCACACTTCTCCGTGCGTGCAACGTGCTTAAAAAGGAGTACAATTTTTTTTTTCTTCGCGCATTAATATATAGATAAGGGGAACTCAATTCAGATTAAACAGCCACGAGATTTGAATCTCTCGATTACGAGTCGTAATTTCTAGCTTCTCAGCCAACTCGCTCAGTTGCTGCTATTTGAAAACAGCAGTATTTTTTTATTTGAAAACAAATGAATAAAACAACACATTGCCATAAATCAAAATTATGAAACTAACGGCAGTCTATACTTTATTCTGCGCATCGAACTTTTTTATATCGGCCACAAAAAACAGATGGAATTCTTAAAGGGGAACCAGACGGCCGTGGGGAGAAGCTTATCCATCTGAAACAACGACAAGACTAATGCTAACTGTCCCACGAGCTGACCTTAATGCCCATCCCACTGTCACCTTGTTGTAACTCTGGATTTATTTCGGACATCGGAGAGTCCTTACACAGATCCACACCTGGATGTATACACAATAGTTCGTTCAGACTGCCGAATCTCAGAATGTGTTGTCAATAAGATATCTTTTTACAGTTGATTTAACCAAAAAAGGCGACTTTTTTGTAAATTGTGGCGAGGACAAGATTTTTGCGGGAAGAACACGTTTTATAAAGAATAAGGCGCCTTAGCGAAGTAAATAAAGGCAATAATCTTCAAACCGAAGGTCGGAGGTTTGAGTCCCGGTGGGTCAGGGCTTTTTAAACTATCTTAAACCTTCTGGCAGCAACACGGCTTGGGGTCGACTCAACCTCTATCGGAAATGAGTACTAGACTTTTGTTCTAGGGGTTAAGGCGACCGTCATGCAGGGCTGAGAACCTAGCTGACATTTTGTGCCAGCTGTCTAAGACAGCTGAAGCCTTAACCTCCTACCCCTAGAGCCTCCTGAACCCTAGAGTAGGATCAGTTTATTTTATTATAAGATTGATTTTATAGATCTATGCTTATTATGTGTTTCCGAGATTTTTTTTTTGCGATGAAAACGAAAATATAAGATGAGTATTTACACGTACTATATATTATTTTTGAAGATATCAGCTTCAAAAGAAATTGAAGTCGAGCCATTTATAGGGAACTAAGAATTGGAATTAAAAAATATATAACTTGGAAATGTCTTCTGATAAGGTATAGGGCTAACATTATTTCCGCAGACGCAGTGGCTCACTCAGATTCTATCCCCGGTCGACACAAGTTTTCTGGATAAGGATTTTTTTTAGGAATTTTAACCACAATTATAAGACAAATGTTAGGAAATTTCAAAGCCTCTATAGTTCCGAATACTATCTGGCCACCATAACCATCCATAACATCATAGCCGCCTTGTTTAAAAACAAGTTACTAATACACAATAAAAACATACGGATTAAATATTCTATGATGTAAACATGATGTTAAAGCGTCTATAAATAAGATTATATAAAGACATGAAAATGTCATGAAAAGTAATGCCATGACGGTATATAATAAATCTTAATAGGCCTATAACACGAATATAGTGTTGGCCTATATCCTGTATCTCAATGCAATGCGCTCTTTTGGAATATTTAATTTTGTCGTCATTTGTGATAGTAATGCATTGATTTGCCTTTTCCGAATAGTAAATGTTATATATAAAGAATGGAACGTATAAAATGGACAAAGTAAGAAATAAAGAAGTGCTAGACAGAGTGGGTGAAAGAAGAACAATGCTGGAACTCATAAAGAAGAGGAAAATAAATTGGATTGGCCAATGTCTAAGAAGAAACTGCCTGTTGAAGGATGCCCTAGAAGGAATGGTCAACGGAAAGAAAGTTAGAGGCAGAAAAAGACATCAGATGATATACAATATTACCGTAAAATAAAAATGGTTTGTATGCAGATACAAAAAGGAAAGCTGAGTTAAGGAAAGAGTGGAGAATGTTGAGTTTGCAGTGAAAGATCTGCTCTTGAGCAGAACACTATGAATGAATATGTATATATATATATATATATATATATATATATATGTATATATATATATATACACACACACCTGGAAATACTTTACAACACGTGACGCGAAAAATGTTTTAAGTTCCATGGCATACACCAAGCGCATGCACCAAAAAACGCGGAGCTGTTAACACTATGGAATCACCGGATGCAGCCAACATATACACGATATTTAACTAACCTAAAAGCTAACCTAACGCAATTTAAGCACTCTAACCTGTAAAAGAATGAAACGCCCAAAAATAAATAGTAAGTTCTGAAATTCAGACGTAGGCCCTATATGTATACAGTTAATTAGTACATACTCTATGTTGGCTGCAATGGAACACGTCTTTTTGTTGTTGCATAGAATATTCGTTAAAACCAATATGGCTGCCACGTCTTCATACTACAAATGTAGTTAAATATAATAGAAAAAATAGATTGAAATAATCGTTAAAAATTCTAAAATCTTCGTAAATTATGGGAAATAATTTGAAAAATGAAACCCTGAGAATATCATTTGCCAGGATTTTATGAAAGAATTTAAAAAGTCGCGTCACACGTTGTAAAGTTTAGCCATATATATCCACCGTTGTGGTCTCGAGGTAGAGTGCTGCTTTGTCACGCAGCGGGCCCGGGTTCGGTCCCCGGTCGGGGCAGTTTTTCTGGGTGAGGTTTTTATCGGGGGTTTTCCTCACCTGTAAGACAAATGTCAGGAAAACTTTAAGGCCCAAACGGTCCCCGAAATCATATGACCATCATCATCATCATTATCATCATATCATCATCATCATTCTTAACCGGTGTGGAAAGCAACGGGAAGCTACCTCACCTACAATTCCCTAGTAAAGGTGCAAAGCATAGCATGAAAATGCAGTAAAAGACCTGCCCTCGGGCAGAATTACTATAGATGGATATATGTCGAATATTAATCAATAAAGTACTTTAATAAATTCTGGAAGGAACAGTCTTTTAAGAATTCGATTTGGTTTATTATTCCACATGCAGATTTAACTGAAATCATTGAAATAGGCAGTACCAGAAACATCTTGAAGTCGTAGCAGAGACCAGTTGGAGACTATGTACTTGCCGACAACTCTTGCTTGTTGAATCAAACGATTTATTGCTCTCCAATCATTTCGGTACTTCTATTCTTTCAAATGACAACGAAATTTCGCATAAGTAAGTAGGCCTATTAAAAAAATCTGTATTCACGAAACTAGACCTTGAGAAGTCCTATAGAATTAAAGCAAACATTATTTAAGTTATTGTTGTTTAATTAGAGAGCCAGTTCTTTGGTATGTCTGCTTGAATGTTAGCATTAATTAACGTACAGCACTATTCATTAAGACCAAGTGTGTGTCATCAGCCCACACAAAGAGAACAAAACTTCAATCCTCTGCAGAATTCCTGGTCTTTTATTTACTTCGATAATTAAACTATCATTATGTTTTAATTTCAACAAAACCATTTATCAAACTGTAAAGTAATATTGGCACTCATAAGAAAGTTGTAAGTCGCCGTGCCAATTCATGTTGCATAAGTTAATGTTAAAAAACTGTTTTCGTTTTTAGAAAAACAGTCATGAGGAGAGAAAAATATGCATGAAAAACAAACGGCCCTCGATTTATGAGGCTAATATTAGGGTAAGTTCGGGTGAATCGGGACAAAAATAAGAGAATCTGCAATATCGGTTTACTATCGGTAAAACATTTATGTTTTGTACATCATGATCTTTGATCAACATATTATACCAGCTATTGTTTCATCAACTAAATTCGTAATGAATGAGACATTTTTATTCCAGTACTGCATGTTCTTATTCGTCCTGATTTGTTAGGGTGATAGGGACACTCATTTGGGTGAATCGGGACAGTTTTCAAATTTGTAGGGTAAATAGAGACATTCTTTTTGGTGAATCGGAACAGTTTTCAAATGACTTATTTCAGTAAAATATTTACTTCTCAGACATTTTAGCACAATTTTATAACTCAATTTTCTCTATGCACTAATCACAGAATAAGATTTATTTCTTTATATTAGGCCTACAATTTTGTTTTCTTTCCTCTGCTGCAATACTCTTTTCATGATACTATTCATGTCCTTTATCAAGGCACCAGAAGTATTCTTCCAGTTTTGATGAAATGGGATAACTATATTTTATAAATAAGGCCCACACGTAGTGGTATTCTGTTCCGCTTCTCCAGTGTCATCATCATTATATTCAACTCCTTATTCATATTATGTCGATGATAAATCTGTGCTTATTACATTTTTCTCCCCGAAGCAAATAGCCGTCTTTCTTACATTGTTGATATCTAATCCAATCCCACTTGCATACAATGGAATAATTCTTTGTATCAACTGTTTTCTTCAGCAGAACATCACTCCTACTGTTATGGTGATGGTGAAGACACGAAAGAGATATCCCAAGTAATTCCGCCGCATGATACAATCTCCTTCACTGACGGAATACTTCAATAGCTCTAGGAATATCAAGTTCTGTCCAACTCTATTTAGAATCACAAAGATTCAATGCAATAGTTGCAAATAAATGCGTCAAACAAGCTGTCCTTATTCAGCCGAAAATTAGTGTCCCTATTCACCCGAAATTCCGTGCTTCAGTGTTCATAGGTTGGCAACACTTTAACCGTTCTCGATAATAACAGGAATTAACCCAATTTCTTTAGGGATAAGTACTTAATAATTTAGCAAAAATTAATTCGTAACTGGACCATTAACTAATAAGAGACACTCACAATTAAAAACGATAATATTAACGGTAGGAAGCTATTATCTCATTTATTTTGAACACTAATTCTTTGATGTGAAATATTCATATAACCAAACGAGAACCAAAATGTCACTTAATTGGTTTTGATACATGGAGTACAGAGGTTAGTCGAGAGATGCCAGCTTTTTCGCGGGGAGTCTTAGATTTCGTGTCCCTATTCACCCCATGTCCCGATTCAGCCGAGTCTACCCTATTAATGGAAGAAAGAAAGAAAGAAAGAGAGATATAAAATAGAAAAATACAACAACAAAAAATAAAGAAATGTTTCATAAGTTGGAAAAATGAAAATATCATAAAACATTCGTAATTTTCTGAACTGTACGGAAGTTTAGTAATCGGTGCGTTATTGCCTGCCAGTAGTCGGTGGCGATCTAATGCTACCTGCAATCACTTCTCATTCCAAGGTATGCGATTTCAAACTAGACGAGATAGATTTTTTTGCGAGTTTAAGAATCAAGAGTGTATCTTTAGGAATGAATCAAAGTCACCGGGTCTCGTTCCTAAACTCGAGATTGTATTTTTGAGGATACTGCGATACCTAATAAAATTCTTACTATATGTTTTTCTTCTTCCTTTTTAACTCATTTTTCATATAATATATATGATAAGAATGGCACAGACACCAACATTTCGAACTTTATAGATGATAAAAACCATAGTTATTTAAAAAAAATAGTTTGTTAAAGCACAACAGTTATCCCACAATTAAACATGATTTCCATGTTATCATTTTTAGAAAATAAGTTTAATCCTGGTGTTTAAAAACACAACTGATTTAAATAAAAAAGTTTGAAATATTTATAGTTAGCGAAGTTATGTTAGATAAATCTTATTAAGAATATTAGACCAACATATTTTAAATATTTATATCAGATATGCACGATATAACGTTTACTTATGCCACAAATTTAACTGAGTCGGGAGATTCCCTACCTTTCACTCCGGCAACTTGATTCCAGCCAGGGTAGGTGAATTTAAATCTCAACCTTGGTTCCGGTGTATGTCCTGTGCTTGTGTCATAAGGAAAGTGGTAAAAACACCTAAAAAAAGAAAAAAGTAAACAATGTATAAACATTAGTGAAATATTTGACTCCCAAAATACAAAACTAGACTCTTAAAATAAGAAATTAATTATTATTTTTAATTTATATATAACGTATATGGAGGTTACAGGGAAATAACTAAGTCACTTATTTGTCGAAATGGAGTTCAAGATATGTTTAGATTCTCCATGAAAAACGCTATAATTTTAAAAGGATGTTAGTGTTAATAAATTCTATCTGCAAGCCACAGTTAGTCCAAAAACATTCAAGGCTATAAGTGTATAAAACAGCTATTTTTTATGGTAGCAAAATATGGACACTGAAACAGATAAATATACAGAGACATAGATCTCCTGAAATCAGATATCTTCGAAGAACTACCAGGATACACACTACTAGATCAAAACAAAAAGAAGACATCTTACAAAAATTACACATGGAACATTTAGAAAACAATATTTCTGATTACACTGAGCAACAAAAAAGAAACTTTTTTTTTATCTCAGAAAGAAAAATATGTGATTCGGATAGAATTTTTTCTCCTGAATTCAAATATGATATCGGGTTTTCTCCATCGCGCACAGTTTCCAAGAGACAGGCATTTATAATTTCAAATACTTTAATATTTTCTACATTCGTACATTCTACACAATATTCGAACATTCGGATTGACCTAGAAAGTAAGAAATGACGATTTTCTGCTGTATTTCGCCTGTGGAACATCCATCTTGATGGTCCAACAATAATCGGCCAGCATATTAGGATTCCATTTGCCTTGATATCTCTTTTCCATAGCTGAAATCTCCTGATGAAAGTGTTCCCCGTACTTATCGCTCACTGCGCCAAGATTTTCCTGGAAGAAATCTGGGTTTATTAAAAAAATAATTATTTAAATCCATTAATTGAAGTGTAAATAAAAAAAACTGTGGGTGATGAGAAATTCCGAATACATATTTGAAAATACGATAAAAACTGCATTAAGTACAACTATTGGTACTCATGAGACAAAAATCATGTTGACCAGTGTAATATATCAAGATGAATGCAACGAGTTCATGGAATGGAGGATCACAGGATACCCAAGCAAATGTTAAGCTATCAACCTGCAGGAAGAAGACGACCAGGACGTCCACTCATAATACATTGGGATGATGTTTCTAATGAGGCCAAAACAGGTCAACAAATGACTTAAATTCGTGTATTATTCTACAACTATTTACAAAATTTAGTTTACAGATTCACGTGTTATAAAATTTTTGGTTATTATGTTTTTATACAGTTAATTTGTCTTGATTTTATGCTTTAGACCTTTTAATAGTTGTTCATGGATTATGTTCATCAGGTATTTTGTTTAGCAAATATTACAAACGAGCGGTTGGGAAGACGAAGACTAATAATCGTAAGTAATGCCACGAGTGATTTCCAAATTATCTAGAGGATTTGGAAAGCAAGAGTGCCCTTCGTTAGGACTATTTAACGAATAAAATTATGTTGTTTACTCATAAAGCATTATTTAAATATAGTTATTTTAAAATATTTATATATTTAATGTAAACGGCGATGTTTGAAAATAAATGAGAAATGTTTGGTTGTGTTTCATTTGTTCATCACTGCAACTTGATCATATATTTATTGCCAAATAGGATCACAATATTGTAAGAATGCATCCTAGTAGAGAACAAATTAAACACATCAAACTGTATATTCTTATAACCAACATTAAAGGTTTTTAATTCATTTTTTTTTTCCCGGAAAGAACTCAGTAAAATCAATATTTAAAAACACAATTATTGAACACAACTATAAAGTGTGTAGTTCGAAGGAATCTGTTCATTATTTGCTATAGTCAACGTATTTGTTAATCACTGCAAAATAATGCTCTGACTGTTCAGAATTTTAAAAAGGAGGAGTTTTCTTTATTTCGATATTCAAAATTCCATAATTATCGAGGGGAAAAACGACTGTGATTAGTTGTAAAACAAAATTCATTGAAACGTGATTGGTCATTGACTCCCATTTGGGGCAATAGTTAAGTAGTCAATAAGGGTTTATTAAATGTTATACCGAGTATACCTTTATGATGATTTTTATTAAGATTATGATGATGCAATGAACAGCACTGTCAATTAGAAGTGTGAAACACTAAAATACACAGTTTACTCATAGATTTATTTAGCTCCAAAGTTTAGGATACAGTTAAAGAAGTATGTAGGCCTATATTGTACAACTAAAAGTATTTTTATAGGTTTCAAGGAAAAGTGACTTAGGTCTAGCTAATTCTCCTCCTGTACCTTTATATGTAATATTCATGTAATACAAAATTACATCAAACAATATCATTTTTTGCGCGATAGTGCGTTTTGTCGTATTTACAGCAATGGCGACCATGATTGAAAGTTCAACTTCCTACATTTCGGGGTTGCCAACCTAAATAACTATACTGTAATATTACATATTACAAATTACGTGTGGGAAGTAAAATCACTGTCCTCTAGTAGTAGTAGTAGTAGTAGTAGTAGTTAGTAGGACTTTATTAGACAAAAAAGTAAGATATTTACAATATTATTTACAAATATGGGTCGCACGGGCAGTAAGCCGTACGTGCTGTTGACAGTCCGTTACAATAAAGTAATAATTGGTACTAGTGTAAAGAAAAATAAACAAAAACAGCAATAACATTACAATTACATAAAGAAAACACAATAAAAATATTACAATTAAATAATAACACAATAGCTTTATACACTAAAAACATTAACATTACAATTACATAAAGAAAACACAATAATATTACAACTAAGTAATAACACAATAGCAATAACATTACAATTACATAAAGAAAACACAATAATAATATTACACCATAGAGAACCGAAGATTCATCACTGTCCTCTATGTATACTACGTACAATGTACATATGCCTATTAAAATATATCCAAAAGGTAGTGTAAATATACATTATACGAAACAAATCACCGCATATTAATTGAACTGAACTTTATTTGAAACAATATAAAACAATAAATACTTACTTGCCGCCATATTATCAATGATTGCTGCCACGATCTGTTGTAGTTTCAACTAATAAACATTGCCTACACTGTTAACGCTAGTCAGTTGTTTATAATGAACGTAAATATTTGCAACAAAAATGTTATTATTTTACTATTATTTATTATTTTGAAAACACCGTCGCGCAAAAAACTAATGTACAATGCATGTTTGTGTAGTGTTTTACAGAATCTCGGAAATTAAAAACCATGCTATCGCTCGGTTTTTAAACATTTTCCTCGCTTCTGTAAAAACCACTTCCCAACCTCGCATCGTAATATAGCCTACTATTTGAAATAAAAAAAAAACAAGATATCGCAATTACTGTATGGCACGGATTACCCTTTGTTTTGTGTGATAAAGTTTCATGTCACGATTTCAGATTATCAATCGGACAAATTGTATTAAGCTGTGAAGCAGCGTGCAATGTCTAAGACAGTTACATCAAATGTCATGAAGAACGATGACAAGAGAAAGCAGATCTAAAAAAGAGAAATGGCAGCTACCCTGCAAGACCAAGGGGAAAAAAAAGAGGAATAAAGAATAGATGAGTCATATAACAAGACAGGACAATAGACGGGACAGATGAACATCGAGATGCGATGTGTGGAAAGAGAACAAACGATCTTAGAAAGCCTCGTCGTATAGCACGTTCTGAAAACATGCCAAACAGTCAAACAGTTTACTTTGTTGCAAATTGAATAAGGCTGAACGTTCTATAGTTCCCTTGGATTAAACATGATTACGAGAATAAATCACTTCTCAAATGTATTCATCTTCCGGTTTAACTGAAAACTGCATACGTTCGAAAACATTAGTTGCGTTTGGAAATTCAGGAAATGCCGGTCTCATATACCTAACCGATCTGAGTTTAAAAGAAAAAAATGAAAATAATTTTTGAAATAACATGAATTCTTCATCAGTAATACTTCTGCTACAAATTTGAATCCAATTAGGCCTACTTGGTCTATGTAACTCATGCCCCAAACGGGAGTCAATGACCAATGGCGTTTCAATAAATTTTTATTTACAACCAATCACAGTCGTGTTTCACCCGGAATTTATCAAATAAGTTTATCATATTAAAGAAAGCTCCTCCTTTTTAACATTCTGAATAGGCCAGAGCATTATTTTGCAATGACTGACTCTGTAAAAAGTATGGCTACCAGATTGAATATATATTGCACGAATGTAAATAGATACTGCTTTCGGGATATAGTAGAAAAATATCCGTAGTAATTTATTATACCACAATAAAAAGAAACCACTGTTTGCACTTTCTTAAACGTATTATTTCCCAGGAATTTAAATCCAGAAAAATATAATTTACATCATAGGACATCAGAAATTAATTAATAACCTACAATGTTGGTTATAAACAGTTTGATGCGTTTCATTTCTTCTCCACTAGGGTGCATTCTTACAATACTGTGATTCTATTTGACAATAAATATGATCTGGTTGCAGTGATGAACAAATGAAACATAATTTTTCTCATTTGTTTTCAAACACCACCGTTTACATTAAATATATAAATATTTTAAAATAACTATATTTAAATAATGATTTGTGAGTAAACAGCTTAATTTTCTTCGTTAAATAGTCCTAACAAATGCCACTCTTGATTTCCAAATTATCTAGATAATTTCGAAATCACTCGTGGATTACTTATGATCGTATTAAATTTCTTACTTATCTAATATTTAATCATATCAATTAATTAACTCACTGGCACTATGGAACCGGTAAGTCCATGGCCGCGAGCACATTACCTCTGCATATATCTCTATTCTGAGCTGTTTTCCAGTCATCTCCTGTATAATCTACATTCTTCAAATCATGGTGAATGTTATTCTCCCACCTTGTTCTTGGTCTACCAACTGGGTGTTTTCCGTCCGGTTTTCCTATAAAAAAAACTTCCATGTCCCTCTTTCATTCCCCATGATTACGTTAAATAATAATAATCATCATCAACAATCACGGATTATGCTCGTGTGGCTTGTTCCGGTCTCATAGATTCTCATTCAAAAATTTGAATCCATCTCTTTTTTGGTCTACCAACTCCTTTTGATTTGTAATTAAGTATAATTTTTGGAATGCGATAATCTTTCATTCTTTGAACATGTACATTCCAGTTTTTTTCTAGATTCTCTTATTTTATCTAAAAGTTTAAAAATATTTAGTTCATTTCTAATATCTCCACTTCTTCATTTATCTAGAAGTCTGCAGCCAGCTACACTTCTCAGAAATCTCATTTCAGCTGCTTCTATGACCTTCTCTCCTCTTCTTCTTCCTTCCAAGTATTAGGCCAAGGCCTGTTACGATCCTATAGAAAATTTTCCCTCCAGCGTTTCATAGGACGGCCCAGTGATCTTCGTCCTCTTGGTATATAACTACAAACAGCCTCGGGGATCCGATCTGAACTCACTCTTTCAAGATGGTGCTTCCAATTTAGTTGGTACTGTTTAATATATTCCAAAATTGGCGTAGTCTTCAATTCTTTTAAGATATTTTTACATTAAATAATAATAATAATAATAATAATAATAATAATAATATATTAATTCTTTGTGTTTTTTCTTCGATTCTAGATTGTAAATAAAAATGGGCGATTTGAAAATTTAGCGTGTCTGACTAACATCCTAGGGGTCAGCGTTCAATTCTCAGCTACATTGTACTACAGATATTCTTGTGTTGCAGACTCTTTCGAATGTGTACTAGTATGACGTAAATAATATTATCTACCTAGTATTGTATCCTGAAAATGGCTTTCCTAGATTTCGCAGACTTGCGGCATATAAAACGTACCCAAAAACAAAATAAGAGAACTCTAAGCAAAATTCATTGGTATTTTGTTCTCTCAGATTCTAATGTTATTGCTAATGACTTGAATTGCTAAAGAATGTTGTTAAGCGAAATAATATTACCACTACTGTCACCCCAACACCATAACAACAACAATAATAATAATAATATCAATAAAAATAATAAATATATTCAATATAGCTACAAAATATGAAATAAGATCTTACAATGTATAACATATATTTAAATTTCTACATCAACATTGATGTAACAGTCCAATGTTTGGCCTTTGCCTCCACTTTGTTAGCAATTACTAGACTATGTTAATTAATTTAGCTACGCTTATTTACCAAAAGTTGTCATGAATGGTATGCGGTCAACATACCGACCCAATGAGACATCTAGTAGGCAACTATGATATTACTCGGCTGATGAGGTCGGTAAAATTTACTTATAGGTATTTTTATTCAGGCTTAAGGATATTTATGAGCCTGAAAATCTTCAGACTTGGGATCCACGGCTAAAAGTCCCTCCCGGAGGACTTGCTCCTTGGATTTTTTCATCCTAAAAAAAACCATCGATCTCGACCGGGTTTGAACCCGCGACCCTCGGGGCCAGAGGCAAGGAACATAAACACTAGTTCAGAGCGGCCGACATATATAATTTTGAGTTCTCCGAAATAAATTAAGGTTAAGACAATTGAAATTAAGGATGAGAGATTAGATCTACTAGACATGCTATTACTTCTTTTTCTTCTTCTTCTACGTCATGGTATTAAGCCATAGATCAATTTCCACATCAAGAGACCGTATTCCTTGATTTAGTTATGGAGCGTCCAATATTCCGTTTTTCTTTGAGTTGATAGTGAAGACAAATTTGTGGGAGTATATTGGGTGTCATTCTTTCTATATGTTGGAGCCAGTTAGATCTTGAATTTTATCCATAACACTGTAGATGCTTAATTCGGTTCTAATTTATTTATTACATTTCTTGTCTAACAATGTATAGCCTGCTACTAAACATGAGAAATTTCATTTCAGCTATTTATTTTTCCCTTTCATCTGATGTATTAAGTATCCAATTTTCACAAGCATTTGTTAACATAGATACTGTCATAGTTTTATACAATGTTAATTATGTAATTTTCAATGTATTTATTGTTTCAGTTCTTCTTACTGTTCCACATATAAAATTTTTGTTTGCGCGATAGTGCGTTTTGTTGTACTTACAACAATGGCGACCATGATTGAAAGTTCAACTTCCTATATTTCGGGGTTGCCAACCTAAATAACTATATTGTAATATTACATATTACAAACCTCGTAAGTTGGGCTTGTAGCCCTAGCCGGTCTCACAACGGCTGCAGGACACGTCCCTGGAGGCAGAACAGGGGAATGGTCGGTGGTTCTGCGACAGCAGTCCTCCCGGCTAGGCTCATGGAGCCCGTGGACCAACTGTGGGTTCGTCAGGATTGAGCGACCTGATGTACTATGTAGCTCAGCAATTCCCAGAACTGCAAACTCCAACACTCTCTCCCTGGGGTGTTGGTGTAAGGACCGTGAACTTGAATGTGGACGCGAACATAGGATAGGGAGGACTAGAACTAGGACTTGGGAGTATAGTCATGACGACCGAGGTATCCCAAGGGGTGGACGGCTGGGCCTAGATAGATGCGGGAAGTAAAACCACTGCCTTTATGTATACTACGTACAATGTATAATATAAAAATATATCCAAAATGTACTATTAATATACATTATACGAAACAAATCACTGCATTTTAAATTAACTGAACTTTATATGAAACAATATAAATCAATAAAAACGTACTTGCCGCTATTTTATGATTCATCGGTGACACGGCCTGCTGTAGTCTCAACTAATAAACATTGGCCACACTGTTAACGTTAATCAGTTGTTTGTAATAAACGCAAATATTTCCAACAAACATGTTATTATTTTACTATTATTTATTATTTTGAAAACACCATCGTGCAAAAAATAATGTACAACGCACGTTTGTGAAGTGTTTTACAGAGTCTCCCAAATTCTCGCTTCTGTAAAAATTACTTTCCAACCTCGCATTTTAATATACTATTAATTTTAAGTTTATATCATTATTTTGGCTGTTAGATGCGTTAAACCCTAAGTAGTTGAAATTGTTTAATTGTTCTATCATTTTGTTATTGATCATTATTTTGAATACTATGTGTTTTTTTAATTGTTTGCTTACACTAGTTGCATTTTTTTTGTCTCCTTTTCGTTTTACACTGTTTTTCCTTTTTTGTTTTACCCTATTGTTTAACCCTATTGTTTTACCTTTTTGTTAACTTTATTTCATTCTCACATGTAGACACAAGGACAGGACACACACCCAGACCCAAGGTGGAGATTTAAAATCCCCTATTCCGCCGGGAATCGAACCCGGGTCGCCGGAGTGGAAGGTAGGGACTCTACCGACTACGCCATGGCGACGGACAAGTGGCTTAATCCCTCGAAAACCATTACTTTAGTCTATTTTTTTCAATATGCGCATATTGTATTTAGTAATTAATTCATTTACTTTGTAGGTAGCGATTTGTAGTTTGTCCTCTGTACTGCTAAGAAACTCCTGATCATCTGCCATGCGATTGCTTGTATTATTTTTTTATTTGTCAATTGAAACAATCAATACAGTCGGCCTTAACTCTTCGTTAGTTGTCCTGCCAAGACTTTTGTTTTGGGAAATACAACGAAACTGTAAGTTATATTTTGCCATAGAGTTTAAGTGATCACGAAAACTTGTGTAGTCATATTGTCTAGGGACAAGTCTGAAATGTGGAAATATACCCACGCAGGAAGGAGAACTGTTGTTTGAAATACGTTTCATTATTCTTTGTCATATGTTATCTTTCAATTTCTACCGTACTGTCTACGCTTTTACTTGTACTATATTCCTCTCATGGCCCATCTATTCCATTGTCTTGTCTCTTTATGACTCATCTTCTTTTTGATCTCGTTTGCTATCCTAAAACAAAAATAACATCCGGACACAGGTTGCTTTACAAATACATAAACTATCCCTTCATTCGAGTTTATATTTATTCCTTCTCGATAACTCCCGTGAAGTAAGGGCTATTGTGACCGACTAGCGTTGTAGGTATTGAAGAATATGATGAAAGTTAAAAATTAAATTGTATCTGTTGGTAGGCGTCGTCGCCTCAACTTTGTTAATATATTGTATATTGTATTCCAGATAGGATAAATATATTTGAAGACCGAAATTATAAAGGAAACAAACAACACCTCACTTCTCAATGAGAACGCACCCCAGTCAAACACATTATACGAGATCGTCAAAAACAAGTCAGTTGCTGCTACAAACAGTTGGAGTAAACATCACCGTACACAACAACAACAAAAAGCGGAAACTCAACCTGCAGAAGATGGAAGATAACTTCCGAAAGCGCACCACTTAATTTTATATACAATATTTTAACAAAGTTGAGGACGACGGCCCTACCAACAGGTACAATTTAATTTTTAACTTTCATCATATGACTTCACCTCAACGGAATTTGACATGAATTTTACTAGTATTGATACTGAAGAAGTAATTCTCTTCATGTAAGTTCTGAATATCCACCGCTGTAGTCTCGAGGTAGCGTGCTGCCTTGTCACGCCGCGAGCCCGGGTTCGATCCCCAGTCGGGCAGTTTTTTCTAGGTGAGGTTTTATCGGGGTTTTCCCTCACCTGTAAGACAAATGCCAAGAAAACTTTAAGGCCCAAACGGTCCCCGAAACCATATGGCCATCATCATCATCCTTCACCGGTGTGGAAAGCAAAGGGAAGCTACCACATCTACAGTTCCCTAGTAAATCTGTAAGCATAGCATGAAAATGCTATGATTGCAGTGAAGGACCTGCCTTCGGGCAGAATTACTATGGATGGAAGTTATCAATGTGATGGTAATATTTTGAAGATGTATTTGTGTTCCAAAAAAGATTATTGGTTTAGGTTGGGTTTAATTTTCGGTAGAGCCGAACTCTCTTCTTGGGGTCGGAAGTTGGTACACTGAATAGGAAAATACTTCAAAACACAAAAAAATGTTTCTTGTAGAAATAATTGTAAATTTATTCACTTCTTAAGTTCCCAGCTGATTAAATAAATGTAGGTGATATTATTCTTCACCGTCAATTAAAAATAAACTATTTTCTATTCTTCTTGTGTTAAATATTACATTTTACCTTGATAGCTCTTATTGCCACTATCTTTGTTGAGAATTGTATGCAGAATGACTAGTGTAATTCTTTTATAATTTTAAGACCATTATTACATCACATTATGTTATTTTTAAACTCTATTGGTTAATAGTTCTTTATATATAAGGTTTAATTTGATTTGTTAAACAAGAAAGTTAATTGTTTTAACATCCAATCAGAGTTTAGTTTACTTTCATTTAAGAATGTAAAGTTATGCAGGTGTTCTTATTACATATGGCCTGAGTTCTACGCAACGGATGGATGATCTACAGGGAAATGAACAGCAGCCAGATACGACCTCAGACACACCGTGACAAGAGTCGCGGTCCATGGTTTCCACCACAGGATATGCACAACAGTGAAGCGACATAATCCAGAAGAAAAGTGCAAGTGCAAACTATCTGGGTCGCACTGCGACCGATATCACCTATTACAGTGTAAAAACATAGGAACATCTATAACAGACTTCTGTAAGACATGAAAACAATTCTTTCTACATGGTCATTGGCTGCAATAATACCTATTATTATTATTATTATTATTATTATTATTATTATTATTATTATTATTATTATAATAGAAGGATTTATAATTTTGACAACAATGACTTAAAACAATTTTCAAAAGCATTCTTTACAAAAACAGTTATGTAGTACAATTTCTTTAATTATTATTGACATTTTTATTCAACAATAACTAACAATGAATTATTTAGATGTTCTTATTTAAGTTATATTTAAATATTTAAAAAAAATAATATAAAATTATTAACTTTAACTTTCATATTCATTATAATATTAAAATCCTGCTTTAGTATCTAAAACATCGATTCTTGGCTCTAAAATATAAATTTCTCCTACGTAAAATAAAATAAGTCCCGCGCCGTAGCAGAGTGGTTAAGGCAGGAAGCCTTGGCGCAGAGCTACGGGACTTACGCTGGTTCGAGTCCCCATGGAGAAGAAATTTTCTGATGGAATTTCGGCCAGTATGAGACCGGTGCCCATCCAGCATCGTGAGGCATTTGGGTAGCTACAAGTAACGACTCCAGGTTGAGAAGTCCAGCTCTAACGGCTGGGGGACTCGACATGCTGACCACATGTCACCCCTACACTAGCTAGATGATCCTCTACCTCTGTGATTAACACATATGGGTGTGAGGCCAGCAGCCGGCTAGTAGCCCAAGGGCTTCCTAGGCCTGTCGCGCTTGGAGTTTTAAAATAAAATAAATATAACAATTTCGCTTAAACATGCGAACACTCATGATGGAAAAACTTAGGATAATCGTAATTATTTAGAACAGACAGGTGAATGGAGAAGACTGTTTAACAGTGAGGTACATTATTTTTATAGGAAACCAGTTATAATAAGAACAGTTAATTCTCGTTGACTGCGATGGGCAGGACACGTGGCACAAATGGGGAATGAAAGAGAAACATGGAATATTCTTGTAAGCAAACCAGAAGGAAAATGCCCAGTTGATAGACCAAGAATGAGGTGAGAGATTAATATTAACCATGATTTCAGGGAAGTAGATTATAGAGATGATTGGAAAACTTTAGCTCGGGATAGGGATGTATGGAGAGCTTATGCCTGCTCGGCAATGAAACTACGGTTAGATAGCGCCAGTAATATTTTAATAGTAATTATCTAAAGTTATAGTTAAGCCCCATCATAATGGCTTCTCGCAGTAAAAGCACCCGCTTATTAGAGGAACTTCGGGTAATATGGGCCCCTATTTTGAATTTGTTCTTTTTCTTCATTTAATTAACGGATTTTAGTTTGTTTAATTACAGTGATCATCATTAGTGTTATAACTATGAAATGGCATTATTTTATTCATAAATGGAAACATCATCATAATTTATAAACTTTTTTACATTACAAGAAAGGTCCACTTTAACCTCCATATCCGGGTAAAGTGGGCCCCAGAGTCCACCCTAGCTTTTAGACTTTTTTAAGTTTGTTTACTCTATTAATTTATACAGACAGGCACAAATTAATCAGAAAGTATTTATGGCTGATCGTAATTAAAAAGCGTTGATATTTATTTAATGTTTTGAATTTTTTGTTGATTAGGCCTATAACATTCACACGTCATCTATCTGCAGAGAGCGACGGTCTTTGGGTTTAGTAAAATTACAAGGATATTAAATAAAAGTAATTAAGAGAATGGTTTTTATAGTTAGCATCCTCATTGATTCAATATAGTATTCGAATAAAGTGAACCCAAGTCCACTTTAACCGCCTCGTGGAGGGTCCACATTAACCGAATTCTCTTGTAATGTCTAGTTATTTTATACAGTATCTATGTCACATAATATCAAAACAAACCCGTCAGTATATAAAAACAGCACCTACACAATGAAATAGGCTATATTTAGTTTTTCCAACATTTATAAATATTCAATAGCAGAAATTAAGGATTAATTAGCCTGAAAAACTTTTTAATTGGTCGTTTTCATAAATATCACAAATGAACCCTTCTTTTTTTGCTTCACTCTGTGTATACTTGCGGACCCGGCAGGCATTGTTTTGCCCGAATGTTCAATTCTCGTGTCATGGCCGGACGATGAAAATACAAGTTAACCTTTTACCATAAAATTCAACAATTAATAAGTTCGCAAGAAAACCCCTCACTGCCATCTGTTGTGGTTCAAGAAGCGTACATTATGACGCCATATTGTTGTCGTGCGGAGTATGTCGGTAATGCAGATGACTACACATAAATAATCCTATTAACCAATCGCTCGGTAATGCAGATGACTACTCATAAAAAATCCTATTACCTAATCGCAGCTCCATCTACCAGGTCCAATTGTGAATCTAAAACATGCAGGGACCTACTTTACCGGTATATCATACTTTTTCAAGACATTATTAGGGTTTTACTCTTTCACATGCTATGGTAAAGATGCAAATTAGAAGTGGAAAGAAAAATTATAGAACAAGTATCAGAATTTAATTATTTAGATGTATTAATAACAAACACTAAACATCTAATAAAAAAGTAAAGAAACAAGCTGTTAAAGCACCACAAATATTAGGATATATGAAATATTTAATTTGACTCAATAAACATATGTCAATAGAAAGCAAAATCCGTATATACAAAACGATACTTCGACCAGTTATCATATATGGAGCAGAAACTAGGACTGATACAACATAAACTAATCAAATAATAAGCACGTGTTAAATGAAGATCTTAAGAACTATTCCGGTGAAAACATTATTTGAGAGGATACACAATACAAAAATTAGAGACAAATGTAAAATTCAAGACATAACCAAATTTATTATAGATACCGGTAGACGAAAATATTGGAAATATCAAATAGATAGAATGGCAGACAATGGACTTGCAAAAAGAGCTAAAGAAGATAGACAAATAGACGGGAGAATAACAAGAGGAAGACCTGCCAAGAGATGGACAGACAGTGGCTGCACATCCAATACTTCTTCCTCCGAGGAGTGATTTGGAAAATAAACAGAATGAAAATCCTACAAATAAAGAATAAGAATAAAAAGAATACATTGCTATGGGTACATCTATATAGTAATTACATAATAGTCGGAAAAGACCACCCACTTTGTTCAAATTAAGTTGAAACCTGGGACTTAAGCAATTTGTTTATCGTACTAGATCACATCTGAGAAAACCAGTTCCATTTTTTATAAAGTCGATAATTCGTAAACTTTTCGTTTTCTCCATCTCTTTCCTCACAACAAGAAATTGTTTCCAAAAGAATCTAGATATGTCCAGCTCTATATCACAGTCGGCTCGTTATTACTACAAAAAAAATAAAAAAGGAATAAAAATGAGATGTGGGCTTTTTCTGTGTGGAGAACTAGATTGGATTATATATTAACAATTTTGTGCAAGTCATCAAAAACGTGCTTTAGAAAGAGCTTCCATTGTCTCAATAGGATTTGTTATTTAATTAAGTCTGTACTTTAATTATCTTCTAACCAATGGAATAATTGTATTTTTAATTTACTTTTTTTAAAACTTCCTCAAATAAATTTGGAGTTGTAGATTACAAAATAATTAAATATTGCTGGGAATAAAAACAACCATGGAAAAAGAATATTGCTAACATCTGGTTATAGCCAGGAATTATACTTCAATGATGATTTTATGTCTACATTTGTTATTTGTTTATTTATTTTACCTGATGGAGTTAAGACCTTAAAGTCTTCTCTTCCACTTCATCAGAGTTAAACTATACATTTAATTACAGTTATGAATTATCTACATGTTGATTAATGATACATAATATGTAAAGGCTACACAATATAAAATTGACAAGGAAAATAAAGAAATATAATAATAATAATAATAATAATAATAACAATAACAATGTTTTGTTTATATTCAGATTTTTAAACTTTACACATATTTCTGTGCCTAAAGTTTTATTTTTTCTCCACTCGTCTCTATCCATCCACTCCATGCCATTCAGTCCTCTTGTTCTCGTTCCAGTTCTTATTTCTTATTTCGAGGTCTTCCTTTCCTTCTTCTTCCAGTTGAACACCATTCCAATGTTTTCCTGGGCAACCCTTTTTTCTGCATTATTCGTACGTGCCCATACCAATTTAATTACTTATATCTTATATGATCAACTGTTGAATATCTAATATTCATTTTTTCTCGTATGACAGCATTTTTTTTTCTAATTTTGAACATCTTGCTGCTCTCCCCAAGAAATGAATTTCCATCGACATAAGTTTTTGTTGAATTTCCAAACTTCAGCTCCATATGTGACTGTACTTATCACTATTGAATTACACTGCTCAAAAAAATTAGGGGATATTGTAGAATAACCTATTAAGACTATGTTTTTAGGAACAGTATTAGAAGCAATCACTTTCTATTACTCCAAAAGAATGTCAACAAGAGTTTGAAGTCATTACGTAACCTCTGTACCACATCAGATGTCAAAGAGATCCTGATTAGGAATATGGCAAACAAACAAAGCATCATTAATATGGGTGAAAATGTTTCTTTAGTATGGTGTATGGTCTCCTCGAACGGCCAGCACTGCCTCACACCTGTATGGCATTGATGCAATGAGGTTAGCAATGAGTTCTTGGGGGGATACGTGGCCACTCTTCCATAAGAGCAATGTGCAGCTCTGGAACAGTTGTGGGAGGTGCTGGTCTGCCTGCAATGCGCCTGCCTAATGCATCCCACACATGCTCAATCGGATTTAAGTCCGGGGAGGAAGCTGGCCATTGCATACGCTCGATATCCTCCACTTCCAGCATGTCGTCCGCCAAGCAAGCTCTGTGGCGTCGTGGATTATCGTCCATAAAAAGAAAAGAATCACCTATGGCACCAGCATAAGGCACGACAAAAGGTCGGAGAATCTCATCTCTATACCTTACCGCAGTCAAAGTACCACCTTGGATGACGTAGAGGTCCGTACGTCCACCACTACTGACTCCCGTCCACACCATCAATCCACCGCCACCATATGGGGATCTTTCACGTACAAAAGATGGATTGTTTCGTGTCCCTTTTTCCCTCCAGATGAATACACGCCGACTATCACATTCCACGTTGAATCGCGACTCATCAGAAAAAAGAACTGATCTCCATTCAGCATGCCTCCACCCACGATGTTCCTCCGCCCAGTTTCTGCGATCTCTACGGTGTTGTGGAGTTAACCTGGTACACACCATGGGCCTACGGGCATAGAGACCACTTCCATGCAGTCGATTAGGGACAGTTTGAGTTGACACCCTGCGTCCTGTTGCTGTTTGAAGTGTATTTCGCAGTTGAATTGCATTCTGCTGTCTATTCCGACGGGCTGTTAACAAGAGATAACGGTCATTCCTTGCTGTTGTTGCCCTTGGTCGACCTTGTCCGGCTCTTCTGTGAACAGTATGTTCTTTGAAAATGATTCCAAAGTCTGGAAATCACGCTTTGAGACACCCCAATGGCTTGTGCCACCTCTTGTTGTGTCTGTCCAGCTTCCATCCTTCCTATGGCCCTCCAAGCCATTGGTTCAGGTAAATCACGTTGTCGAGGCATCACTGTCCCTAAGGCAAGTCATTCACTAACTGAAAACTGGACTGGATTTAAAAACAGCAACAAAACATTCACCCCCACACCACCCTTTCACATCAACAGTACAGACACTGCCCTCTGGTGTGGTACCGAGGTTACGTAACAACTTCAAACTCTTATTTACATTATCTTGGAGTAATAGAAAGTTATTGCATCTAACACTATTCCAAAAAACATAGTCTTAATAGGTTATTCTACAATATCCCCTAATTTTTTTGGAGCAGTGTATATATTTGTAACTTATTTTTTCTGGTTATGTCTGTTCCATAAGACTCCATTCACCATTGCTGTTATTGCTCTATATTTATTTAATCTGTTCTTAACAACAACAACAACAACAATAATAATAATAATAATAATAATAATAATAATAATAATAATAATAATAAGTTAATAATAAGTTAATAATAATGATAATAATAATAATAAATAGCAATAATAACCTAAAATTTGATTAAGTCTGACACGAACCTTCTGGCGGCACTATGGCCCTGGGGTCGACTCAGCCTCTAACGGAAATTAGTACCAGACGCTTGTTCTGGGGGTAAAAGCGGCCGTCACGCAGGGCTGATAACCCGGCTGGACGATCACAGTGCCATTGTTTGTGCCCCCATTGTCCAGTAAAAAGTGTGGGTAGTCTTAACCCTCCCACTGTACACACGGGTCTCCTGAGGTCTGTAGTGGTGAATACCTTACTAATTTAGGAAGTATGAGCGCTTAATAATGTAGCCTGTTACATATGTATCCTCATAGTCCCCTTAAATTTCGCACAACACATATGCCAATGTGCATGAAGAGCATTTTTAAAATTTTGGATTTTTTTTTTAATTATACGACCTTTCACATTTAAGCTATCATATCGCACCTGAACTCTTTGGTTACGTATCTTCGAACCATCTTTTTGTGTAATGTATAGGTCTTATTTAATATGGGGTACTTTTGTTCTTTTACTACCAATATTTGCTCACTAAATTTATTTAGTCATTTTTATGTTTACCTATCTTTCGCTGACGTCGGATTTATGCATACCGGTCAGTTATGTGGTTCCCCTCTAGCACCCCCTAGAAGTTCTGTAATACTTATTATGAAACACCCTGCGTATCTGTTATATCACAGATTTTAAATGTCTTGCTAAAATATAAGCCTAATGAGTTATTGGTAGAAAGCATTGGCATAACTAACAAATGTATTGGAACTGCAATAACAATAACTAGAATTGGATATATGTAAGTGTGGTAACTGTCGAAATAATCCCTTGTTAACAGGGGGTTATAAAGATAACCATTCGCAATGCTCTCTCGCCAATTAATGGACACATACAACACTGTTTTTTTCCCTCTCGCCCCAGTACGTTCTCACCACTCTATACATATCCCATAAAGAACAGTGTTGCGGCTAGGTATAGTGGCGCCCACTCTCTATAACCCAGCAAATGTAAATAAAGGCTCTCTCTACCCCCCCCCCCAATCTCATCCTCCCTACCTACAGTATGTACGTCACAAAGACATCGAAATGTTCTACTAGAGTTGAATCATTTTAGTGAGCATTGTCACCCTTCGAATAGGACGTATTTCTTTCACACACGGAAGCATACATATACTATTTTTTTTATATCTACAACTTGCAGAAATCATATAATTATATCAGTAGTAACATGAACTGATGTCAAGAAGTAAAGCAGAGGATGACAATGGCAAAAGAAGCTTTTAACAAGAAGAAAAGCATTTTCTGCGGACAATTGGCTAAAGAATTACGGAAGAGGTTAGTGTAGTGCTTTGTGTGGAGTGTAGCATTGTATGACGAAGAGACTTGGACATTACGACGAAATAAGTGAAAGCGACTGCAAGCTTTTGAGATATGGAGAAGGGAGGAGCGTATAAAATCGACAGACAAAATAAAAAATAAAAATATGTTAGACAGAATGGGTCAAGGAAGAACAATGCTGGAGCTCATAAAGAAAAGGAAAAGAAATTGGATTGGCCACTGGCTAAGAAGAAACTGCCTGCTGACTGATGCTCTAGAAGGAATGGTCAATGGAAAGAAGATTATGCAGAAAAAAATACATCATATTATAGACAGTATTAAAATAAACGGTTTGTAAGCGAATACAAAAAGGAAGGCTGAGTTAAGGAAAGAGTGGAGAATGCTGAGTTTGCAGTGAAAGACCTATTGTTGGACAGATCACTATGTATGTATATATGTATGTATACGTAAGTCTACTAATAAGTTATTTAAATCAATTAATTTCATTCATATAGATGATCAGATGCGATGTTCTAGTCTAATATATAAAAATGAATGTTTGTTTTGTTTGTTGGTTTGGTTGTTTATTCGTTCTCTAAGCGCGGCTATACCGTTGATCCGATTGTAATGGGGCTTTTTGCAAAATGTTCAGGAGATTCCCGGGATGAACATAAGCTGTAAGAGAGTTAAAAATCGCCATTTGTAGTGGAAAACGTGAAAAAAGTAGCTCTTTGGGCGATTAAATGGCTTACGCTGCCTAAACCATAACAAATTCACAAAATTGATGTACACGGAATTGAATATCTCAAAAAGCTCTACAAAAAACTCCGCGACAGCATATGTTTATCTCTTACGGATAACTCACAATAACCATTTTTGTTTTCATTGATGTCAAGAAGATTGAGATAAGTACGTGATTCCTGTGCAAGCATAGCAGCACATGGCGGGTATTCTTTTACGGACAACTCACAATATCGAATTTTGTCTTTTAGCTCATTTATGCCAAGAAGATCGAGATAAGTAGATTCCTCGGCAACAGCGGGTAATCAGCACGGAAATTCTTAAAACAACTACGATATACATTTATAATTATTTTTCATTTTACTTATTCAACTAATCATGAGTAGTACATTAATTTTTGTCTTTCAGCTCATTTATGCCAAGAAGATCGGAATGAGTAGATTCCCGGACAACGCCGAGTAAACAGCACGGGGTATCTAAAAATAATTACGATATAAATGTTTCCCTTTACATATTTAACTAAACATAAAATACATTAATTTTTGTATTTCAGCTCATTTACGTCAAGAAGATCGGGTTAAGTAGATTCTTGGGTAACGCCGGGTAATCAACACGGGATATCTAAAAAAATATAAATTTATAATTATTTTCCTTTTACTTCTTAATCTAAACATATAAGCACATTCATTTTCATTTATTTAGGCGTGGTAGAGCACGCCGGGTATTAGCTAGTAGTTAATAAAAATTGTCGGTCTCATGAAAGAACCTCAGGCTTAAATTAGTGCTTCTGAGAAAATTTAACCGATATTTCCCATGCAAGTAATATCTTCGTTGCGTATTAGATATCGCTCTGAGACGATGTGCTGCCCACAAATCCCTCGCTGAAATTCAGTAAGGAAATATGCGTAACAAAATCAGATTAGTCAAGAAACTCCCGATATGGAGCACCTATGTCTCCAAACGAAACTCCCGGTATGGAGCACCTATGTCTCCAAACGAAACGTATAGGGGTAGACTATGTTCATTAGCTGTTTGTACTTTTATAAACTGGTATGAGAAAGTTACTTTCCTCCATATAAGGGTTAAGTTAGGAGCGCTACTATATAATTTCCCAATATCTATAACAAGTCCAAACCCTTCGTGAAATCTAAAGTCAGTGGCTATCCCTACGGTTGGGGTCAATCGAGGGCAGCCATTTTCGGAAGTATTGGATATTATAACATTATAGCACGGTCAACAGATGCGAGGGTGTAAATATTGTTGCAAATAATCATGCACTTTTTTACTACAGCATGATAAAAATGTTTAGTTGGACTTCTTTAGAGATTAAATAGATCCAATTAAGAGATTCGGAAATATCTTCTTCTTTTTCTTCATCTTCTTCTTCTTCTTCATCTTCCTTTCCAGGATTAGGTCAATGCGACCTGTTCCGGTCCGGTCTCAAGTTCATTGTTTCCTTGGCCGCTCCAAAGATCTTTTTCCATGTGGTTTGTAGGTGTTGACGTTTTGGTAATCTTGTATTGTTCATTCTGTCTAAATGTTATTTCCATTGGTATTTGTGCTCTTCTAGTTTATCGAGTATTGAAAATATCTCCAGTTCATTTCTTATTGATTCATTGTGTAATCTATCTATGCGGGTACATCCTTTTATGGATCTTAAAAAGTTCATTTCGGTGGCTTGAATGTGTGAGATATCTTTTTCTGTAAGTACCCAAAATTCAGATCCATATAAAAGAACACGAACAGCCATAATTTTATAAAACCTGAGCCGAGTTTCTCTTCGAGTCTTTCGGAGGGTTATTCTTATGGTGGCACACATTATTTGATTTCGGTTTAATTTATTATGTATATCCCAACCTGAACCAAGATAGTTAAAGTGTGCTATCTGTTATATTATTCCAGTATTGATCAATTCAAATATCTAAGCATCTAATATATAAAAATGAATGTTTGTTTATTTGTTTGTTCGTACTTTATGCGCGGTCATGCCGTTGATCTGATTGTAATGTTTTTTTTTTGCAAAATGTTCAGGAGATTCCCGGGATGAAAAGTCTATAAGAGAGTTGAAATACTCAACTCCTACACCCTTAAAAACACCCTTTGCAGTGAAAGAAAAAATCCCCTTTTTTACCCTTAAATGGCTTACGCTGCCTAAACCATAACAAATACACAGAATTGAATTTCTCAAAAAACTCTACAAAAAAGTCCGCGACAGCATATGTTTATCTTTTACAGATAACACACAATAGCCATTTGTGTCTTTCATTGATGCCAAGGAGATCGCGATAAGCAGATTCCCGGGCAAGCATGTGCTGCCATACCATTCATTCGATTGTCATGGGGCTTTTTGCAAAATGTTCAGGATTTTCCCGGGAAGGTTATAAGTTATAAGAGATTTTAATACTCAAGCCCTTCGCCCTTAAAAATCACCTTATATAGTGGAAAATCTTGAAAAAATAAAGCTTTTTGTAAGCTTAAATGGCTTACGCTGCCTAAATCATAACAAACACACAAAATTATTTTACACGGAATTAAATATCTGAAAACACTCTACAGTGTCCGCGACAGCATATGTTTATCTTTTAAGGATAACTCACAATAACTATTTTTGTCTTTCATTGATGCCAAGAATATCGGGATAAGTAGATTCCGGGGCAAGCAAAGCAGCGCACGGCTGGTATTCATTTATGGATAACTCAAAATAACGAATTTTGGTCTTTCAGCTCATTTATGCCAAGTACATTGAGATGCGTAGATTTCCGGGCAACGCCGAGTAATCAGCACAAGGTATCTAAAAATAATAACGATATAAATTTATATTTATTTCTCCTTTTCCTTATTCAACTAAATACAAACACACATTGATATTTATATAGGTGTAGCAGCGCACGCCGGGTATTAGCTAGTATCTTATAATAATAATAATAATAAAATAATAATAATAATAATAATAATAATAATAAGAATAATAATAATAATAATAATAAAATAATAATAATAATAATTATTATTATTATTATTATTATTATTATTATTATTATCATTATCATTATTATTATTATTATTATTATTATTATAATAATTATTATTATTATTTTTATTATTATCATTATTATTATTATTATTATTATTATTATCATTATTATTATTATTATTATTATTATTATTATTATTATTTCTTATTTATGTACTGAATTCGACATAAAGGCGTGTAATTGTTTCATATATTTTCTCTTTGTCTTCTGATATTTTATTTGTCCTATCTCATTGAGTTTATGTAAAATATACATGGGCATCTAGAAAATAATGTCTTTCCAGTTCTGTCTATCGTATATTATGTATGTGCTGTGTTCGGGATATCTGAAAAAATGTTTCATCCATTGAGGATATATTCACTATAGACCCCTACAAAAACGCCTAATTATAATTATTATCTTACATCTTAAGAATAAATCTTAATTAATTATATATTGTACTTCTTTCTTATAATACTTACTCACTGACATTATCGAACCCGTAGGTTATTGCCGCTCGGACATAAGCTCTCCATACATCCCTATCCTGAGCTAATGCTTTCAAATCATTCCCTGTATAATCTACTTCCCTCAAATCACAGTTAATGTTATTCTCCCACCTCATTCTTGGTCTACCAACTGGGCGTTTTCACTCTGGCTTTCCTATAAGAAACTTCCATGCACGTCTTTCATTCCCCATACGCGCAGCATGACCTGCCCATCGCAGTCTACTAGACTTAACTGTTCTTATTATATCTGGCCTCCTATAAAGACCACGCAGTTCATTGTTATGTAGTCTTCTCCATTCAGCTGTCTATTCATCTCTCTTTGGTCCAAAAATGTTCCTAAGAACTTTATTCTCAAGAACTCGTAATCTCATTTCCTCTCTTAAAGTAAGAGTCCATGTTTCGCACCGATATAATGTAACTGGTAGAATAATAGTTTTAATAATTTCAGTTTAACGTTTTTTGAAAGGGGTTGGGATATTAAAAGTCTGCAATGCATAATAGCGCGCATTTCCAGAATTGAGCCTATGTTTAATTTCTTTGTGTATCTCATTCCTATTTGTGATTAATTGTTCCTAGGTATTTGAATTCAGCCACTTCCTCAAAATTTCCCATTGTCATTAGCTGTCCATTTGAATTATATAATGCATTGCTACGTGTAACCATATATTTAGTTTTAATGATATTTACTTCCAGTCCTAATTCCTTAGTGTTGCTCAATAGTGTGTGCGTGTTGTCCTTTAGCATCTTCTCGCTATCGGCCAATAGTACTGCATCATCAGCATAAACTAACAGCTTATTAATACCATTGAGTTGTAGGCTTTCCTCATACTTTAAATATTTGATGGCATGCTCTAATACAAAATTAAATAGTAGAGGAGATAGTGCATCTCCTTGCTTCAACCCATTCTGGAGTTCAAACGTGTCCGAAAACTGTTTGCCTACACGCACCCTACTCTTTGTGCCATTTAAACACATTCGTATAAGTCTAACTAACTTTTTAGGAATTGCGAACTCCAGCAGGATACTATATAACTTCTCTCTCTTAATATTCTTATTATAATAATAATAATAATAATAATAATAATAATAATAATAATAATAATAATAATAATAATAATAATAATAATAATAATAATATTATTATTATTATTATTATTATTATTATTATTATCATATGAATATAAAATATAAAATAAATCCATCCATAGTAATTCTGCCCATGGACAGGTCTTTCATTGCAATCATAGCATTTTCATATTATGCTAAGAACTATTGTCAATCGAGAAAAAATGAATATTAGACATTCAATTGCAGATTATATAAGATACAAGCAATTAAATTGGTATGGGCATGTACGACGAATGCAAGAATAAAGGTTACGCAGAAAACATTGGAATGGTGTCCACCTGGAAGAAGAAGGAAAGGAAGACCTCGAAACTCGTGGATGCAAGAAGTAAGAACTAGAATGAGAACAAGAGGACTGGAGGATATGGAGTGGATGGATAGAGAAGAGGAGAATGAAAATAAAACTTTAGGCACAGAAAGATGTGTAAACATTGAAAATTTGTTTATAAATTAAATTATTATTATTATTATTATTATTATTATTATTATTATTATTATTTATCATCCAGGGTTTAAACCAGAGTGAAAACGCCCAGTTGGTAGACCAAGAATGAGATGGGAGAATAATATAAATTATGATTTGAGGAAAGTAGATTATACAAGGAATGATTGGAAAACTTTAGCCCAAGATAGGGATGTATGGAGAGCTTATGTCCGCGCGGTCATGAACCTACGGGTTCGTTAGTGCCAGTGAGTTATTGACTGTCCATTTCCAATATCTATTTCATAAAATGTTATACCTTGTATGAAATGAACATCACTAATTTAGACCTAGTAACGAAATTTCAACCCATCATTTGCCTTGACGATCGAATAAATCAAGTAAAAATGTCAGGAAAGTTTTCCGGCATCAGGACATGAACCCGGGACCTCCAGAATACGAGTATCAAATTGTATCACTCGGTGATTGTTATACCATTTTTTTTAATAGAATAAATAAAAGTGATTGCTAATTCATTATAAATGATTGTCCCAGATTTGCAAGTTAGAAATAGTTTTAATTCTGCAACAACTAATAGTTAATTGTGGTTATGCATAAGGGTGAGAGATTGTAAACATATTGAGTGTTGGTACACACCCTATCATAACACGTACATGTTCACCACATGTTGTTTCAACAACACTTCTCCTGTCTGAAGGTGACAAGAGTACACACTGCCATCACTAACACTCACTCTCTCATTGTAATCAATGTTAAATTATAAATTTTTAATTGATAATTTCATGTTTTTAATTCATTATATAATTTGCATACTCTTAATTAATTATTAAATGTTATTAAGTAGCTTATCTTTATGTATAGGCTAATTCTTCTGAACGCGTGTTTGTCACTCTACTCCTCCTGAACGACTGGACCGATTTTCATGGAATTTTCTGTGTGGAAGGGGGGTAAACCCCCTAAAGATAGAAGGGATAGAAATAATAAGATTTTTACTGTTTTTTTTTTCATTATTAATTAAAAAGATTTGGTTAATAAAAGAGATCTGGGCCGACTAAACCAGACTAGTTTCTTAATTAACCGACCAGGGGTACTATATGGACAATGTTCTGAAATTTGTGGGGCTAATCATAGATTTATACCAATTGTTATTGAAAGAATTTCAACAAATAAATTTATTAATTGAATTTCTAAATTAAGAGGGGGTGTCTGATTGGGTCTCTCGATGGTTTAGATTCACAATTCGACTTCTAAAATCATTAGGTGTACGATTTCACATGAAGTGAAAATTTAAAAATCGCTCTAGCGGTCATATTTTTCGATGTTTCACAACGAACCTCAGTAGGCCTATATCCTATTAAAATAAACCGAGGTAGGTATTGCTAAAAATTAGCGAAATCTGACATTTAGAAGTGGTTTTTACTTGAAATCCTAAATTAAAAACTGCCTAAACAACTGGATCGATTTTGATGAAAATGTGTGTGTTTGAGTGGGTCACTGGATGGTTTTGATTCACAATTGGACTCGCTACGTGGCGCTGCGATCGGCTTATAGGATTTTTTTATGCCAGATGTGTAGTTATCTGCTTTATCGACATATTCCACGTAACAACAATGTGACATCAACATGTATGCTTCTTGAGCCACAACATATGGCAGTGAGGAGTTTTTTGCGAACTTATTTAATAATACCTAATTACGTCTTAATTAGTGGATTTTATGTTAAAAAAGAACTTGTTTATCGTCCGGCTGTAAAAGAATAAAATACTATCAAATTGCTTACCTTCAGCATGTATTACGAATGAATGAACAGCGCATACCAAGAAGAATGTATAATTATAAACCAAAAGGGAGAAGAATGTTGGGAAGACCATTGAAGATATGGAAGGACCAATTCGACCTATAATGAGATCGGAACAGGCCATTGGGCTTAATCCTTGTTGTTGATGATGATGATGTTTATCGTCCGGCCATGACACGAGAATTAAACATTCGGGCAGGACGAACGTCTGCCGTGTACACTAGTAGTTTATAAATATTAATTAGGTAATTCCGAGGCACGGCAATTCCTTAGAACCAAGGCCGACTGAAGTGATTACTATATTATCACATCATAGTACAAGATATAATTTAATTTTTCAGTCAATTCGCTTTTATTAATTTAAAACAGGAAATAAACGAATGGAATAATATACAAAATGGGGACTGAATATAAATTTACAGAAAACAGAATATATGTGTTTGGGAAAGGATGTGGATGGCCTCATACTCGAAACAAGAACGATAAAAAAGTGAATATTTTAAATATCTTGGGTCAATAATTATGTGTTTAGGTACATGTGAAAGAGATGAACAAATTAAAATTGCAATGACAAAAAATGCAACTAAGACATTAAATGGAATAATTTGGAACAGAAATGTTACAAAGGAAATTAAAATGACTATTTAACTCATGCCCCAAATGGGAGTCAATGACCAATCACGTTTCAATTATTTCTGTTTTACAACCAATCAGAGTCGTGTTTCACCAAATATTTATCAGTGTTATAATTACCATATTAAAGAAAGCTCCTCCTTACAATATTGCGTTCCTTTGGCAATAAATAGTATGATCTGGTTGCAGTGATAAACAAATGAAGCAGTAGAAGCGTACCTATCGTTTCTCATTTGTTTTCAAACATCGCCGTTTACATTAAATATATAAATATTTTAAAATAACTATAGTTAAATAATGATTTGTGAGTAAACAGCTTAATTTTATTCGTTAAATAGTCCTAACAAATGCCACTCTTGATTTCCAAATTCTCTAGATAAATTCACTCCTCACTTCGTGAGTCGTGAATTTATCGATAATTTGGAAATCACTTGTGGCATTACTTATGAAAATTTATAAGAGCATAATACAGAATATTTTGTCAATATGGAAGTTAAACTCGGTCTTTGACGGAATTACAAAAGGATAGCATTAGAACAGTTAAATTTGATTTTCTTAGAAGAAGCCTTAAAAAAAACAAGACAGGATAAAAAAAGCAATGAATTCCTTTGGAAAGAAATGAATGTCTCCACATCTGTTGTTAAGAGGATTGAAAATCAAACTCTTAAATGGTATGGGCCATGTACAAAGAATGGAAAATGAAAGATGACCAAAAAATATATATACCAAGAAAGAAGAAGTAAACTTGCCACACCAAGATGGAAATGGAAAACTTATGTCAGAACTATAATGGATGATAGGAATTTGGAAGAAGGAGATTGGAATGATACAAATAAATGAAAACTCAAGACGGCAAGCCTATAAGTGGGGGAAAAGCCGAAGAAGAAGAATAAAACAGGAAAGTTATGTCCTTTGTGGAGAAAGTTAATTTTTTATTTCATAAATTGAATAAAATAATTTTGTCACAATTCCATTAATTTAATTTAAATTATTTTAATACGAAATAATTGTTTTTCCAATCCGAACAATTGTTTTCAGAAAGCTGGGTGGATTCTCCACCAAAATAAAAAATGATTGTCACACAGGGGGGAAAATCTAAACTAGTTCGACGCCATAGAAAGTGGCAGCCTAATTATTAGCTTAAAACCTATCTTCGTTACTTGTTAGTATTAATTTTTCGGTGGCTACAAAAGGAGAGATTAAACTAAGGAAATGAAAGTAAATATTAATTTTTCAGCTTGAAAATAATAGATAGATCATCGGTTGATTAATGTCTTTGACATCGTCGGATTCCTAATAGCCAATTTTGTCGGTCCATCCAATCTCCTGGTTGTATATGTTTCTCCTTCATGTATAAACATATTCTCTGACTCCAGGAGGTTTTACGTCTTCCTCTGCCTCGTCTTCCCTCAGGTTTCCATTCTAAAACAGATTTTGGTGGCCGATCCTCATCCATTCGCTGGACATGTCCGTATCATCTTAATTGCCGAGTTTTAATATAATCTAAAATAGTGTCTTCAATCTTCATTTTCTCCCTTATAACCGGGTTCCTATTTTTTTCTCTTCTTGAAATTCTTGCTGCCCTTCGTATAAAATCCATTTCCGTTGCCAAAAATACTTATTTGTTTTTGAAAATATTGATATCTAATAATTACAAGTAATTGTAAGTTCTTTACGTAGTTTAGTACAAGTATGTATCCATCCATCCATAGTAATTCTGCCCGAGGGCAGGTTTTTCACTGCAATCATAGCATTTTCATGCATTCCAGCTTTACTAGAGAATTATAGGTGACCGGAGAAAGATGATGATGATGATGATAAGGATGATGATGGCCGGATATTTTTCGGGGACCGTTGGGTCCTAAGCTTCCTGACATTTGCCTTATTGGTGAAGAAAAACCTCGAAAAAACCTCACCCAACAGCCTGTCCCGACCGGGAATCGAACCCGGGCCCGCTGCGTGATAAGGTGGCATGCTACATCGAGACCACAGCGGTGGACACAAGTAAGTATAAACATCTGTAATTATTTAAAAAATAATTTTCTTATTGTTATGCATTAATACATTTTATTACGTCATATTCTGTATTATAACTAATTCACTGGCACTATCGAATCTGTAGCTTCATGGCCGCGCAGACATAAGCTCTTCACACATCCCTTTCCTGAACTAATCTTTTTCAATTGACCTGCATAATCTACTTCCCTCAAATCATGGTTAATGTTATTCTCCCACCTCATTCTTGGTCTACCAACTGGGCGTTTTCCCTCTGGTTTTCCTACAAGAAGCATCCATGTTTGTCTTTCATTCCCCATTCGTGTCACATGGCCCGCCCATCGCAGTCTATGACACTTAACTGTTCTTATTATATCTGGCTTCCTATAAAGACCATGCAGTTCACAGTTATGTAGTCTTTTCCATTCACCTGTCTGTTCATATCTCTTAGATCCAAAAATTTTCCTCATCATCATCATCATCAACTGGAATCATGGTAGCTGTCGCTGTCGCCGTCTTCCGGAAACCAAATGCCATTCCTCTCTCTCCATCCATTTATCTTCCTCCAATCTGGGACAAGGATTATTGCAAGCCCCAATGTTGCAATATGTGATAGGGTTATGGGTCAATCCTAGGTTTGTTTGGATAATACAGGATTTGGTGGGCGCCGGATTTATAAAGGACTTCCCGGTTCACTGGAGAATTTGAGTACTCGGTTTGCTCAGGTTTAAATATCGGTAGGCAAGAGGTTCTTATTCAGAGATTCCAGGAGGACTTCGTCGGGCAGAATTAATTGTGTCGCCTTCACAAAAGAAAGGGTGGCATTACCTGAGTTCTCTCTACCTTCTTAATGACTAGTCATTTAGTTCACATTAATGCTAATTTCGTCGGATCAATTTATTTGCCATTTATCATTTCATAAACATATTCTACTCGCTTTCCTGATTAATTTAAGTATACTCATGACCTAAGTCTGACAACTGCTTCTCTCAATGGTCTTTCCGATTGTTTATGACTATTATTGACTGGCATTGGGATTTATAATTTATTCAGTTACTCTATACAAAGGAGGCTGAGTGAATGACTTGGTACAAATCCCCCGATATTCTTAGCTGTTTGTACACCTTCTACCCAAGTTTTCTTTGGTCTTCCTCTTTTCCATTGGGAACCATTCCATAATAATTTTAGGTAATCTTTGCTCTGTCATTCTTTTGACATAGCCATACCACTGTAATCTTTTCTTTTCTATAATGCCTATGATGTCTGGCTCCTCTTGAAAATATTCCTAAGTACTTTATTGTCAAATACTCGTAATCTCCTTTCCTCCCTTAAAGTAAGAGTCCATGTTTCGCATCAATATAATATAACTGGTAGAATAATAGTTTTATATATATTTAGTTTAGCCCCTGTTATGCATAATAGCACGCGTTTCCAGAATTGAGCCTATGTTTAATTCCTTTGAACATCACATTCATATTTGTGATTATTGTTCCTAAGTATTTGAATTCAGTCACTTCCTCAAATTTTCCCTCATATGTTATTAGCTATACATTTCCATTATATAATGCATATCTATGTGTGACCATATAATTTGGTTTTATTCATATTTATTTCCAGTCCCTATTTCTTAGTGTTACTCAATAGTGTGTGCGTGTTGGCCTTTAGTAGCGCTTCGCTATCGCTCAATGGTACTACATCATCATACCATTGAGTTGTAGGCCTTCTTCATCATATTAAATAAGAGCACTTTAAAATGGAAATGGAAATGTGTTGATTTCCATTATAAAGTGCTCTTATTTAAAAGATCGCTAGATGGCATTAGTGGAACAAAAGTTCACTGCTGCCTGGCGCAAGGGAATCTTACAGTATAAGAGAAAAATCTGTTTTATTCGTGATGCCTAATAACTTAAATCGTTAAAGTACTGTTGTACAGAACCAGAGATATTGGGTTTAAATCTCGATTTAGGCATATATTT